>JAULJL010000017.1:19565000-20205973 GCA_030761205.1 Fremontodendron californicum | reverse complement strand
TTGCTCTTTTTCTTCCTTGCTTTTGGCTTTCAATTTGCCATGTCTTTCACACACATTTTTTTTGCTTTCATTTTTTTTCAACGGAGTGAGCCCGTTTTTAATCGGGGCTCCATTTGCTTTGCATCTGTCTTTGAGCTAGGACTCATTTCTCAATGATCTTTAAAAAGATCTTTCCTTGCATTTGCCCCCTAGTGTAGATGGTGATCCTTGATCAGGGTTTAAAGAAAAAAGAATTCTTTCGGGTCAAAAGGGGTGACTATGGATAATTTTTTTTTGTGCGAAAGGGATATGAAAGATGGCCATTCCTCATGTCAAGCACGAATATTCACATTGAAAAGCAATCCCCAAGGGAAATAGATATTCAAAATTTCATTTTGCACTTTGGAATCATCCGAATTCTCATATGCATGATATCACAAATTTTTCATTTTTTCATTTTCATCGCATGCCCCCATGATTTATACGTTAGTCCATCCTTATTCACCATGTATCTATCATTTTCGCATATGATGCCCCAATTTGATTTAACCAATGAAAATTTGTATCAACGAGGAACATAGCAAGTCTAGGTCTGTACTGAAAAGGCTGAGTTTCCAATCTGAGTTCTTTGAAGAGACAAGGAAAATATGACCAAAAAATGGGTTTTCTCTAGGATATGGGATAATCTGGTTTGGTCATTGTGCCCCTAGGTATTAATCATGAAGTGATGTTTGGGTAATTGAAGTTTTATGGTCATTGGAAAAGGTCATGAATGGTTTTAGCACAATCTTGACACAGACCAAATCACCATGATATAAATTCTTGAAAGAAAGTCTCATTTGTTTGAATTTCAAGGAGTTCGAATTTTTTTTTTTTTTTTTAAAAGGTTCATTCCTTTGTTCATAGCCTAGACTAAGATCTACGTCTTTGCTTATTCTGTGATGACAATGGTTTTATGGAGTTCAATTATTCATATTCCTTGAAGCATTAGGTCTTTCAAGTGTTCTCGATTCAAAGGGTTTAGGCCTGGGAAAACTTAAAAGAGAGGGGAGAAGGTATTGGGTCATTTATAACACTGATCATCAATCTTCTTGCGACTGTCCATTATTAAAACTTCCTTAATGCTTGTTTTTGCAAATTCAGATTATTGTTAAGACACAACAAACACAAAGCATTTTAAAATTCAAAATTCATTTAATTCATGTAGATGTTAACATGAGCCAAGTGCTTTCATCATCACAATGTATAGAACTACATGTGTCAAAAACCTAATATGATCATGCACCATGTTTCTGATGACACTTGGCTTTCCCATCTTCAAAACTTATCGAACCAGCCTTGATGAGATCCCTGACCTTGTACTTCAAAGCGGGGCAGTTCTCTATTGAGTGACCTTGATTGCCAAAATGATAACCACAACACTCATTAGCATCATACCAGCTCGGATAAGGGGGCTTCAGAGGCTCTAATTGCATGGGTGTCACAAGGTGATTCTGGATGAGTTGAGGTAATAACTCACTGTATGTCACAGGAATCGGGTCATCCTGATTTCTTTTTCGCTTTTTATGCCCCCTTCGATTATTCCCAAGGGTGTTCACTTGATAGACAGATGTAAATTCTGGTGTAGTTGCAGTCATTGGTTGGTAGGGATAAAAACCTTGACAGACATTGTTTAGGGTAGAGTAAAATGGCTGATACGAGGAGAATTGGGGAGGTGGGGCAAAGCCTTCCACGACTTGGGTATCTTCTTTTTTCTTTTCAGATGCCCCCTTTTTCTTGGTATTGGATGTTCTTTCTCCTTCAATTTTCCCATCTTTGATAGCATTCTCAATCATCTCCCCTGAAATCACCATGTCCGAAAAATTCTTCGTGGTGTTGCCGACAAGTATATCATAGTACGGGGCTTGCAGTGTATTCACAAAAATGATAGTGGTTTCCTTCTGAGTTAAGGGCGGTTGTACTTGGGCGGCCAGGCTCATCCACCGTTGCGCATATTCTTTGAAGCTCTCAGTAGCTCTTTTCTTTATATTTTGCAAGGTGAGACGGTCAGGCGCCATGTCGGTCATATGCTTGTACTGGTTTAGAAAAACCCTAGCCAGGTCATTCCAAGAGCGAATTTGATCCTTGCTCAACTGGCTATCCTAAAAGCAGTGAATCAAAAGCTTATCATTATCTATATGACTTGTCATCTTCCGGCATAACATAGTGATGTGGGCTGACGGATCGATCGTCCCATCATATTTCACAAAGTCAGGGATCTTGAACTTAGGAGGAATGACTAAATCGAGGACCAAACATCGTTCTTTCGCATCTAAACTCCCAAATACATCTGTTATTTCTACTGCCCAGAGCCTTTCATCTAACAACTGATATTTCCCTTGGGATTCTGCCAACTCAACCTCATTTAAGGCAACCATTTTCAACTTTGCCTGTTCAGCTAGATCATCTGAGTTTAGGACATTGACGGGGTTAACAGTGTTCTAGGCATCACTCATTACGACCTTATTCTGACCCTTTCGTGCCTCTAACCTTTTCCTGGCGACAAAGTATTCAGTGTATCCCTTGAATACTGTGGACATTAGCTCCATCAATTTAGTCATCTGATCCTTAGATTCTGCTTGAGACTTTGCCAGCTGTTCTCGCAATTCTTTCTGTTCCCTTTCCATTTTTTCCATTCGGGCAACTTGTTCATCCTCCATAGCACTAGCCTGTATTAAAAAGGTACTCAGTACTTCTTATACCTCTGATTTGAAATAGAAATTCTTTCAAAGACTCCAAAGCCAAGCGAACTTCTGTTTTATTTCCCCCAAATGTATGTCATGATGAATGAGCCATAATTGTCATTTAATGCATGTGAAGAATAAAAGAAATGATGTATGGACAAATATAGTGGAACATGCTGACCTCGTATGAAATAAATGCAATCACGATGCCAACATGTTGCAAGCAAAGAAAAAACAAATCAACGCATGGATATATGCAATGAATAATCATGTACATTTTAGCAAATTTCCCAATAAATGATCATATACCCTATGAATGCAACACGATGTCAATTATGATACATGCAAACAATGAATGATTGATACAAAGTATATACAAAGAAAATCATGTTGACCATGTGTGTCATGAATGCGTCCTGATGTTAATATGACAGATTAATGCATGAGCATATACAGAGAAATCATGCTGACTATGTTTGTCATGAATACAACCCAAAGTCAACATGATGCATGTAAATAATAAGCAAATTAATGCATGGATATATACAGAAAAATCATGCTGATTATGAATGCATGAATGCAACCAGATGCTAACATGATACATGTATAAATGTATGGTATGACCAATAATTGATCGGATGCAAAATGCAAAAGGGGAAGATATCACTGAGGAAATAAGAATCGGAGGAACTTAATCATCAACATCTCATAAATTTGAAGCATAGTCAATTCATTCCTATATCAATGTTCACAATGGTATAAACCATGTTTTACAAAATCTGAGCAGTAGTTAAAACTATCTTTTACAAGCACTTTATTCTTCCTAGCATCCTAAGGCTATAAGAGCCGGCTACTAAAAAAGTGAAATCCTATTACATCATATAAGACCGAAGTCTTTCCACCTCAATGTTGTAAATCTCCCAATCCTAATGACGCTTTCCCAGCCCTCCATCAATCAGTGTCGTTGGATCCAACCACCTGGCATCTATAAGAGTTTGCACTTTCTTTTTGAATGCTATACAGTCTTCAATGTTATGGCCAACAATTCCACAGTGATAATCACATCTTGCATTTGGATTATACCACCTTGGATATGGTGGTACCAGGGATTTCAAGGGGACACAGGCAACCATGTGATTTTGGATCAGTATAGGGAGAAGCTCTCGGTAGCTAATTGGAAAAGGATCAAAATGCATTTGGGTCTTATCTTGGGGTTGTTTCTTAGTCAACATGGCCTAGGAGTTGGGGCACTTGGTGGTGGCACTAAGGTCCGAACCAGATTGTTTACATGGAGATGTGGCGGAACAGCATGGTAAGGGTATGGATTTGGACACGGGGCCTTTGGAGGTTGTACATAGCTCGAGATTCCTATCCCAGATGCTGGATAAGGTGATTGATGAGGGAAATAGTATGAACTGGCAGTTGTTGGTGATGAAGTGGGATTCAGGAATCCCGTAGTGGTCATCCCAATGGACGATTGGACCATAGTAGGGTGAGGATATTGGTTTGAACCTAGAACAGTTTGCAGGTATGGTACAGGATCTGAGGTTTCTATCTTTGGTATTAGGATCTTAGGTTTAATCATTTTCACGATTTTGTCCATAATTTCATCTGGGTTGCAACCTTTGTGGCATTGACAAGTGCAGGATCCAGTAAGGATTGTATGTTCTAGACCTAATGGTTTTGGTTGATCCGAAGACGATACAGAGCCATGAGAAAGTTCCTCTTTACTCTTACCCATATCCTCAACCATTTTCAGCAATTTGGCAAGATGTTCCTTCACCTCCCAGATTTCATGTCCACATTCCTCTTGATTGCGTTCCAAAGCACCCAATCGTTCCTCCAATTCATTCCTCATATCTTGAACCCCTTTCATGCAAATGAAAATGTCATGAGATTAAGAATACAATTATGAATATACATGCTCTATTCCTATGTGCATGAATATACTGATGATTAATGCATGACCATGTACAGAGAAATTATGATGACTATGTATACTATGGATGCAATCTAATGCCAACATGATGCATTTAAAAAATGAATAAATTGATGCACAAGTATATACAAACAATGACCATGCATGCCATAAACGTATTCTACAATGAATGACCATGCATGCTATGATGTCAAAATGATACGTGCGGAGAATAAATGAATTAATACAAAGGTAGGTACAAAGAATGACCATGTATATCACAAATGTATTCTACAATGAATAACCATGCATGTTAGGACTCTGACATGATATCAAAATGATACAAATAAATTAACCAATGATTACACCAAATTGGTGGGACCTAAATCTTGATTATTCAAAAATCTCATTATGCAAGATTTGCCTCCAAATTTATGACTTTTTGAAACATGTTTTTTTTTTCTATGAAAACCCAATCATATTATTTTCAAAAGAAATTCGGGGTAGTGGATCCTACTATGGTACAATATCCAAATGTTCATGCAACACTACCGATTTTATTAAATCATCAAATGAAATTACCAACTGTTTATTGCAAAGAATGAGATGAATAACACAACCAAAAATGTACATGCTCTATTCACACATGTATGAAATGTGCAAAATGCAAAAATGCTTGAAAAGGGATTTTTATTTTTTTCAAACAATTAATGAATATTTTGCCCCGACAAATATCTACTTATATAGGTATCACAGCGCCTTTGGGACGGATTATCACATTTATTACGGGCGATGTACGTACATCGTTGCCCGGTCTACAAAACTTCTTCAGAGTGTAAAATAGGTAACAAAAGGTTTAGAAATGTCCCTCCATGTGTTACTATCTTCAGTATATCTAACGGAAATCCGGCATGGCTTCGCCTAGGTTCACTATATGAAGGTGAATCGGTTCTAAGGCCCCGATTGTTCCTCACTGTCGCCGGTGAAGGCTAGTAAGGCACCCCGATAAAAGCGGGTTCAATTCGTTAGAGTATATTTTCCTATGCCCATACGGAGGATTATCACGAAGGAATTAGGTACTTTATATTCCAAAAGTGTTTCACTAGCCCATACGGAGGATCAATCACGAAGGCTTAGTTACTTTACTCCCACTTAAAAGGACGGAACCCGGGTAGAGAGTTCATGTTATGCAAATGCAAATACAGTGTGTGCGAAGGAACAAAACAAACCTGTCACCACCTATTTTACACCCCCTCTATTCTAAATACCCCACTAAAATCAAACAATGTAAAGCATCAGTCAAGTAAACATATAAATATACGCAACAAAATAACCAGAGAGCAAATAATAATATGAATGCACATGACGATGGACATATTTACAACATTTTTTTATTTTCAAAATTATCTTTTATTTGAAAAATATGGGAATTAAAATTAAATTCCAATTAAACCAACAAAATCGAGACTTTGATAACATACGACTAATTCTAGGCCTGACTCTCTAATTCTCCCAGTGGAGTTGCCAAGCTGTCGCAACCTAAAAAATAACGAGTCTCATCGCAAGACTTTATTATTCGTTAAGCGTGACATTTAAAAAAACCGAGGAAAAGTCGACTTAATTCCTCTAGAAAAATGAAGGTTTTGAAAATGACCTTAAAAAAAGACATGGAGTCGCCACCAATCTTTTTTAGCTAGGTGTGATCAGCCACCTATTAAAACCGGTTTTATAAAACATTTTAAAATTAATTAAAACATTTTTAAAACCAATTTCAAGTCTGCGTTATAAACCAGAGAAATCAAAGAAGCGGGTTCGGGAGTCGGTTACGTGCGGGGAAGGATTAGCACCCCGACAACGCCCGTATAAATTGGTACCTTATTAATCGTGTGTTATCTCAAATCTCGGTAAAAAAGTTGGTTTTAAATTTAGTATTTCAAGTTAATTCCCAATTTAAAGAAAAATAATTTCATTTTTAATTGAAAATGATTCGGAATTTATAAATTCAAAATTTTCCTATATTCCCCAACAAACATGGCAAAATATAGAAATTTATATTAGTTTTGGAAAACTTTTCGAATCATTCTCTTTTTTTTGAAAGAAAGATATTCCATTATTAATGATAATTGATGATATTCCCTCCAGCAAACTCGGTAGAGAACTCATGAATTATTTTAACTCGGGAATATCTTTATTTTTATTGAAAACCATTATCTTTTTTTTTTAAAACATTTAAAAGAAATGAATATGTATATGCATGACATAAATAAAATGACATAGCAAAATCTAAATAATATAATGCAACCTAAATGACTTGACATGATTTGAATGCCTTAGCATATTCTAAATGAAATGAAATATCCTATGTTATATGATATATTCTAAATGAAATTAAATGACCTATGTAACATAATACATTTTATATGAAATGCAATATCCTAAGTCATATGATATAATCTGAATGAAATGAAATGACCTAAATGACATAATATATCCTAAATGAAATGAAATATCCTAAGTCATATGATATGTTCTAAATGAACTGAAATGGCCTAAGTAACATAATATATTCTATATGAAATGAAATAACTTAGGTAACATAATATATTCTACATGAAACGAAATGACCTAAGTAACATAATATATTCTACATGAAATGAAATGACCTAAGTAAC
The DNA here is from genome assembly GCA_030761205.1 of Fremontodendron californicum. Taxonomy (NCBI): domain Eukaryota; kingdom Viridiplantae; phylum Streptophyta; class Magnoliopsida; order Malvales; family Malvaceae; genus Fremontodendron; species Fremontodendron californicum. The sequence goes on along the minus strand of JAULJL010000017.1, from coordinate 20,198,681 downwards.
ATAATATATTCTATATGAAATGAAGTAATTTAAATGACATGGCAAATATGAATGATATGGCATATAATTTAAATGACATGAAATATAGAATAATGCTATCATATAATATGCATAAAAATAAAAATAATAATGCATGAACATAGTATATGCTAAATATAAAAATAACTAAATAAAAGCATAGGATATCATGAAATATTCAAAACCATATAATAAACCATATAACATAAAAAAAAATATAAATCAAAATAATAACAATATCATAGGAATTATTATAGCAAGAATGACATATTATATAAAATGCATGAATATGGAAAATGCAATGCATGAAATGTATGTTTTCCTTTAATTAAGGAAATCCGTATATCTAAAAAGATATCCTGCTACCTTAGGAAAATATGTCAATTAAATATCTGAAACCGAAATACTTTGTGATTGTTTGAAAACAATTTTGAAAGTCTTGAATTAAATGTAAAAACTAGGCTAAATCTTTTTTAAATGGCTCTAATTTCCTAAGTTTAAAAATCCGGACTTGACTACCTTTAACCCGAGACTTGAAAAACCATTTTTAGTGTTTAAAAAGGCTTAGAAACTACCCTAAGTCAGTAGCTAGCCCTCCCAATCAGCCCACTCTAAGTAACTTAACCAAAACAGAAAAATGATTTTTCTTTAAATTCAATTCTGACTCCACTGTCCATTTTTAAGCCACGATTTTTTACCCTATTTTTAAAAATTCAAAAAATTCTGAACAAAATACTAGAGATTTAGGACATGTAAAAATACACGCGAAAAAGTCGGCTTAGTTTTCTGATAAAAGATGAATTCCCAGAAAAATCGGAAATGAACGAGTATTGGGTGAAAAAACTGTTTTGTCAAAACACATTTTTGCCTTTGACAAAATCATTTAAAAATCAAAGTAAAAATATTTGAAACTCATAAAATAGCTCACAAACAGTAGCTAGGACTTTTTGAATGTTAGATAAAAATTGGTTAAGTAAAACAAAAATCACAAAGGTAGAATAATCAATTTGACAAACTTTAATTTTCCACAAGTGTGCTCAATAGAGCATGACTTTGAACCATTAATTGGCCTAAGTCATTATTCAAGTAGCATGAACATGAAATGCATGAAAAAAATACAACAAGTATAGTGCATGAAATGTATGAGTTTAAACCTAAATGTCATGAAAAAATGCATGGCATTCATATAGTGACTTAGACCTAAATGAACTTGCATGGCATTTAATGCAACCTAAACCTAAAATGCATGAACATGCATGACAAATAAACCAAACTTAATAACTAAAATATGCATGGCATTTTCACAAATACAAAGCATGCTTAAACCAAGAACTCAAACAAATATCATGCAAATGCTAACCTATCAACTAACATGGCAAGAATGCACATAAAATGCAAAAAATTCCAAGGGTGGCCGAAAGGAATAATGTAACTAGCAAACATGGCATTTTCACAAACACTTGGTATATTAGCATGCAAAACTAAATCAAATGTCATGCAAATGCAAAAACCTACCAACTAACATGGCAAAAATGCAACACACAATGCAAAACACATGGAGTAGCCAAATGGCCTGAAGCTCCAACAAGCATGGCATTTTCACAAACACTTGGTATACTAACATGCTCAACTAAAATATAACACTCAAATTATGCAAAAACCACACAAGCATTTTCACAAACACTTAATATACTAAATCTAAAACATGCTCAACTAAGATATAAAACTCAAATCATGCAAAAACCACAAAAGCATTTTCACAAACACTTGATATACTAAATCTAAAACATGTTCAAATTTAAACATTATGAAAACAGAAAATTAAAAAAGCAAAAACATGATATTTAAAACATAAATGGCAACAAACAAAGCAACCAAATTAAAATATAACTCAAGAATATGAAGTAAAATAACATTTAAAACACCAAGATCAAAGAAAATAACATAAACAATATGGTAAAATAAATCAAAACAGCAACTTAAATGAAAAATGTAGGCCATTCGGCCATGGTGAGTTTATTGTAAAAAAAATTGTAAAAAATATATTTAAGAAAGAGATGAAGGAAGAACTTAAGAAGAACAATAAAAAAAACATTTATTTGAAATGGAAACTCACCAAATAGTAATCAAAATAGCAAAAACAAGAATTGAAAATCAAGAAAGTGCAAGAGTTGGTGCTCAAGAGCAACCTCAAGAAGCTATATTTCAAGCTTTATCTCTTCAAACTTTCCTTTCTTTTCTAAACTTTTTCTTTTTGCTTCCAACCAAAGAGAGAAAAACCAAGAAAAAACCAAGAGAAATCTGCACCTTCCCTTAATGCTGGCAGAATTTTACCTCTCTCCTCCCCTAGGATGTTGTCATTTTGATTCCAACCAACTTCCATCCAAGGGCTAGTGATTCAAGGTGAAAAATCATGAAATTATCACCCTTAGATTAGCATATCAGCTGTCCCAAATTACAACTGTTCAAGAATAATGTTGACACTCTCCCTTGGCCTATGTGCCTTAATCACCATGGCTTGATCAAAGAGAATCTCTAACTAACTCTTAATTCTTGGCCATTTGATTGAAAAATCAGAAGCTTCCTCCTTCCTTTGGGCCTCGGCAGGCCAGCACTTCTCTTTTCCAGCCCATGTCTGATTTTTTGAAAGGCCCAAAGAAGCCCTTTGCGGTTGCTTGGATAAAATGATCGTTTTGCCCCCAGATGCAAATAAATATCAAAGGACTCCAAATTCAATTTTTCTTCTTTTAATACTTCCAAAATAATAAAACATTGAGTTCTTGAAGTTTTCAAAATTATCCGAGTGTGTTTGCTATTTATTTGGATTTTTTCTTCCAAAAATGCCCTTTTATGCCCTTACATTTTACCATTTCTTAAACGAGCTCCAAATCAAGATTTTTGTTCACCAATATCTTCCAAATAATTTAAAAGTGTGATCTGGAAGTTTTCATAATTTTTGGAGGTCATTTGGTATTTTTTCGGGATTTATCTTCTTGAATTATTGCATAGGAGCTCAGGATTTGGCCATTTTGCAAACGAACTTCGAATCAAGATTTTATTTCGCCAATATCTTCCAAATAATTTAAAAATGAAATTTGCAAAATTTCAGCATTTTTGGAGTCCATTTGCTATTTTTTCAGGATTTATCTTCTTGAATTATTGCATAGGAGGCCCGGGATTTGGCCATTTAGCAAACGAACTCCGAATCAAGATTTTCTTTCGCCAATCTCTTCAAAATAATTTAAAAATCATATTTGCAAAATTTCAGAAGATTTGGAAATCATTTGCTATTTTTCCGAGATTTTCCTTTTTGAATTACAACAAAAGAAGCCCGGGATTTGGCCATTTTGGAAACGAACTCCGAATCAAGATTTTATTTTGCCAATTTCTTTAAAATGGTTTAAGAATGAGATTTGCAAATTTTTAGAATTTTCGGAGTTCATTTGCTATTTTTCCCATATTTTCCAATTTTGCCCTTTTGCCTTCTAAACTCGATTTTGCTCAAAACAAGTCCGATTTTCATATTTTCTTCAAGCTGAGTCTTGGGTATCCCTTTTTAATCATTCTTCATCCATTGGGGGCTTTGTTCTTTCTAATTCGGGCCATTTCTGTGATTCTTCCCGATTTCATCGAAATCTACTAAAAACCCTAATTCTCGGTTTTCTTCCGAATTGACTTTTCTTTCGATTTATCTTGGAAGTGGCTTCTCCATTACCCGTAGTCAGTGCTTATCTTTCATTTGGAACCTTCAAATTCGACCAATTTGATCGTTTAAGCACTTTTCCCTAAATTTCTCGAATTAGGGTTTCCTTTCTACTAAATCTCCAAATCCTAACTTCCGAACTCCATATCTTTCGATGTAGACCTCGGATTATCAAAATTCTTTCACCATTTTTCAATTGAACTTCAAATCTTGATTTTGAGAGTGGGTTGACTTTTTCAGTAGTTGACTTTCTGGGTTGACTTTTTTGGGGTTGACTTTTTTTTGGGGTTGACTTGTTATACTCGCCCTCTTAAACTAAGTCTCGGGGTACCTCCTACAAGATGAAAAAGTCTTTTTACACTCGAAAACATCAATTTAGGAAGAAACCATACCTGTTTTAGTGGTCCGGACAAAATTAAGTGTCTATAGTAGTCACTGTGAAGAGCCCCAAAATAAGTACCTCATACTCTGCTTGATTATTGGTGCAAGGAAAGTCCAACTTGAATGCCAAGGAGATTGGTTCTCTACCTAATTCTAGGGAGACTAACTCTAGACCCGGAATCAAGGAGCTCCATTCCCTACTTGACTCATTGTCTAGAGAGATGTCATTTCCACTTGAAGAATAGGAGGTTAACTCTTAACTCTTCATCAAAGAATAGATTTCTCTACTTGGAGGGATTAATACTATGCCAGCACCTCCTCCATTGCTAGTTGAAGAACCTTCAAAGTAAAAATTCCATTCCCTTTATTTTATATCCAAAAAACATACCTCTTCATGCAATTCACCAGGAATAGAATCTGATATAACTTCATCGCATTCAGATGGGAAATATGCTAGCAAATCTGATAATGCTTAAGACTTGATGGCTTTTGGCTGGACAACTGAGATGTCGAACTCTCCTAACAACAAAAGACACTTTGCTATCCTCCTTGATAAAGCTGGCCTAGAGAGTAAGAACTTAATAGAATCTGACTCGGTCACCCCTAGGATTTTGTGAGCTAGAAAGTAGTGGCAAAGTTTATGAGTAGAAAATACCAAAGCAAGACAATACTTCTCCATTGGCGGATAATTCAACTCACTACCATGCAGACATCTACTCAAGTAGTACACAGGTCGCTCTTGCCTATCAACTTCTTGTACTAGTAAAGCACTAATTATAAGACCCTCGTAAGTACGAGATCAATTCGAGACAATTATAACATGCGGATGGCTCGAGGTTAAACTTTGAAATGCCTATAGAAAGGATGGGCTACCATGTGGTACACATGTTATATGATAAATTGTAGAGTTGGGGGTTTAATCGAGTGATTAAGTGATTTAACCCCAAATTGACTAAAAGTTGAGATAGCAGAAAGTCTATAAAATGTGATAATTTAACTTCACATAGTGTTGATATGTGATATAACATTATTTGGGAGTGTTAGAACAAGAATCAGCAGAAAAATCGATAAAATATGAACCATGGGCATTTTGGTCATTTTATCCAAAATTTTGTTTTTAGTCTGTAAATGGTACCAATCAACTAAGTGATTATATAGGATCATAGTATGATGTTTAGATAAAAAATTGGACATTAAAGTCAAATCCGATAGCTAAAATTGTCTAATTCGTTATTTAGTGATGTTGGCATAAATTACCGTAAAAAAATGGTTCGGGATTTTTTGGAACTGGTCCGAACACATGGACATATGTTATAAAATATGAGGATTATGTATATGACAAGAAAAATCAAAAACAGAGTTGAAATCGGATACGTCTTTAAGTAACCTAAAGGAACGAAAACCGAGAACTGACCGCGGGAAGGTCCGAAAAAGGTTTTAAATGGATCAATGGATTAATATAGACATAAAATGATGTTAGAAGGCTACTGGTGCAATCAAAACAAAAATCGGAGCTAAAATCGAAAAAGTCAAAATATTAACCCGTTGGTGCTTGGAGGCCCGGATTTGAGTTTCAGGATATCAACAAAATTACCCGAACATGCAGATCAGTATATTATCATATTTGGAACATATCCGTGTCAAAGATAAGTGAAAAACGGGCTTCCAAGCGTTAAAATTACACGTTGGCTCGCCAAGGTACTAAAATAAAAAACAGGGGCAAAATGGTCATTTGACCATGGCTCACTTATTAAGTCGGAAAATCAGACTTCTTCCTCCCCCATTTTCACATGAAAACCAAAAAAGAGAGAAAGAAAGAGGGGAAGCCATGCAAGCTTGCTTCCAAGCTTTCTCTCTCCTCATTTTATTAGGCAAATCACCAAATAATTCAAAGCTTTCACAAACCCAAAGGTAACTTCATGTTCTAAGCTTGATTTTGATGTTATATTCTGAAGATTTTGCCTTTAACTATGAGAAACCATGTGGGCTAAAAATTGGAGGCGGTGAACCACCATGTTGCCACCATATTTTTTCCACCACGGGAGGTGTTCTTCTGCCTCCTTAAACCATAAATAAGTATCGGATAGCTTTGAATCAAAATGTAGAGGCTAAAACAAGTTTGGTCGAAACCCTCGCTTGCCCATGAAGTGGTGCCACCACCTTCCTTGGTTGTTCGAGGCCACCGTTAGCTTTGCTGTCATCGTGTGAGCAACTTTCTAGTTGATTGTTGCTCCGAATTTTAATTCGAGCTAAGTGTAAAAATTTATTTGTAAAAATTCTTAACCTGAAAATTTTTGGATAGCAGCTAACTATTATAAATAATGGGAATTTGAGTGTCCCGTAGTTGTAAAATATTTACATAATATCCTGACGATGTCGTAGGTACCCATATCGTGGAGTTCGCCCGAGATTGCGGCAAAGTCACGAAAGTGCCACTTTAATACTCGAAACAACACAGTCAGTATTTAGGTTAATCTAGGAGGTAGCTGTTGTTTTATATGCATTGTTGATTGATATGGATATTGAAACATGAAAGATTGCTCGGATTACGAAAATGGTAAGTTTCGAACCTTACGCGGATCAAAGGTGTAAGTGTGGTGTTAATGGTTACATATGGTAAGTGTTGTGGAGTTGAATAATAATGAATGTAAGCTATTTGAAATGCTCGGATATGCTTAATTGAGATGTTGGGCAAGGTACGGATTATGGTTGTACTTGTCGGATTAAAGAAACAATAGTATGGAATTGTGTTTGAGGCATTATGGTTACTAATTTGTGAAATTGGTTGATGAATTATATTGTATAGGATGGTTGAGTATTTAAGGATAGTTAGACATTGTAGATTAAATGTTATGCACACAAGTTGTTTGATAAAATGTCCAAGTGAAATTGTAATGCTTGTAAACATAAGTACAAATATGCTAGTGTAGAAGCTGTTAACTAGCATATTATATAAATCATTTAATAATATAAACAAATTTAATACATCATGCTATTGTTGTACGGACAGGGTGATGTTCGGGATGTTATTGTTGTACGGACAGGGTGATGTCCGGGATGCTATTGTTGTACGGACAGGGTGATGTCCGAGATGCTATTGTTGTACGGACAAGGTGATGTCTGAGATGCTATTATTGTACGGACAAGGTGATGTCCGGGATGCTATTGTTTTACGGACAAGATAATGTCTGGAATGCTATTGTGGTACGAACATGATGAGTCCAAGATGGTAGGATAGGATGAGTCCGTGATGATACGGACGGGATGAGTCCGGGATGATATGGATAAGATAGTCCGGGATGACAAATATTATGGACTGGTATAAGTCCGGGATGTTCTGATGTTATAGTCATGAAAAATTCCTAAATGATAATTGTAGAGGTATACACGAAAAACGAGTGTTAGAAATTTTTTGCTATCAATTCTAGCTAGCCAATGGCCCATTTATATTCAGCGCTCAGCATAGAAGATTTCATATGGGACAAATAATTTTTATATGTCCCGGAATAATTTTTAAATATTACCTTTTTTGTTAATTAAACATACTTGATATGTCTTGTTTATGCTTTAATGGTTAAGAAAGAAAGCATGAATCTTCCAAGTACTCTTCCTAGTTACCTTATGCTCACTGAGTCTTTCGGCTAAATCCGTTTATTTTCATTCTTTTTTCAGATCCTGATAGACCCAGCTTTTCCCAGATTTCGGATAGCTAGCTGCTCGTTTACTTGTGGTAAGCAAATTGGCACAGGACGTGGTAAGCAGTGGCGATGGTGGGATACATTTTGCAGTTACTTGGGTATCATGGGTCCTATGCATTTTGTGTATAATGTGTATGTACTTTATATTTTGTAAACTGATGTATCTAAGTGATGTATGATGTATAACGGCCACGGAGGCCTAATATGATATGGTGATGCTTATGTCGTTACGATATAATATAAATGTATGTTTGTTTATAAGATGTCATAAAGGTTGAGTCTGCTGCGGGGAATCTTGGTTACTCCCTATCGGAGGTGTCCAAACTGAGATGTCATGTGTTGATGATTATTACATTGCAAATGTTGATGTTTCAGTGGCAAACCCCCATGTATGGTGAGATTATGCCGAAATTTTGTTTGATTTGGTTTCGTGGGTATATTCAGGCTTCGAAGGCAGGGGCATACCTTGTCTCTTGCTGGCAACGTACCCTGAATTTGGGGTGTGACAAGTGGTATCAGAGCATGGTCTTGAGGTCAGTGACTGCAAAAGGTGTAGGGTAGTATTACATTGGTTATAGGTAATCCTGGGTATCGGTAAGTAGTGTACTGCCCCTACAGATGTCCATTGTCTCATGCGGTTATGTCAGATAATCTATAAGCCAGCTAGTACGTATAGAATTGAGTCGAGAATATTGTGGAATTACTGACAATATATTTATTTTCTAAATACAATGCTGTCACGATCATGATCTCATAGATATAGAGACGTATCGGGGGACCGAGAGCCTGAGGTCCTAGATAATATTTTTATTGGCCCTGAGGCTAGAGCCCAGAGTGAGGGTAGTAGCAGGTCTGCTACTAGGGAAATAGATATGATTGCTGGAGTAGTATTAGATGACGACACATATGAATAGTTGTTGGATATGGTAAACATAACATATTAATATATTCAAGCCATGGTAGGGCTGGTGATAGAACAATGACAACCACAACTGTTCGACCAAATTCCTTCAGCCAGGTGTTGTTAGTAATGAGTGGTTGTTGGGACAACATACACCCTATCAGCATATAACCTTACCTACTTTGAAGGAACGTTACCACCTAGTTTTGCAGGGGTGGAATCAGATTTTGATCCTAGAAGATTTTTAGAAGAGTGCGGCCAACGGTGTGTAGGCTTAGGGTGCTCACCGACTAGAGCCATACAATTAGTGAGATTTCAGTTGTATGGTAGGGTACATGCATGGTATATCTCTTTAAAAGCTAGAAGGCGGATTGATGACCCTCCCCTCGAGTGGTCAAAATTTAGTGTTGAGTTTCTTCGAGAATTTTTACCAGAAAGTGAAAGGGCTTTAGGAATTCATTAATACAAGAGGTTAAGACGATTCGAGGATAGGTCATGGGAGAGTGTGAGATATGAAAGACAAACATCTAGGCAAACAAGGCCATATGGACTAAGGGTTAGAACAACCCTAGAATCATGGATGTGGAGGGATATAGAAGTTAGTAGTCGGAGGAGGAGATCGACTGGTGTATGTTATAGATGTGGCAGGCAAGGGCATTTCAGGAGAGATTACCCATTTGGTCCAGGTTTATCCCTATCAGTGCAAGCTCTACATCCAGCTACAGCATATCCAAGGCAACCAGCAGGGTTAGTAGCACTACAGACGGGTCAGGGTTCCCAGGGTAGGGAACAACAGTCTGTGGGCAGAGAATATACTATGGACAATAGAGGATAAGCCCGTGATTTTGCATCTACTGCCATGATGATAGGTATAACATTAGTCTGGTTTTGGCAAACTGATTTCATTTAATTTGAGCACTATATATTGTGTTGTATTCAAGGAACTTTGAAGTATTTCGACCTAGTTTCGAGATTTGTTATTGATGTTGAGGATGTTGTGAAATGGTGGTGGTTGGATATTAAACTGAACTTGTAGGCTGGGTAATGTTTCAGTGCTAAAAGATATATTTTAAGTTGGATTATAAATCACACACAAGGTGCTTGTGAAAATGCCTAGGAGAAAGGCGATTATTATGCCTACAAGGTGTTTGATTTAATGCTTTAATGAAAATATATAGCCTTGGAAGATCCTAAGTAACCAAGATAAGAATATGATTTGGCATGGATGCCAATGCCGTAAGATTGATGTATACTTATTGTGGCTATCCTAGTAACGTACCTAGGCAGATAAAACTTATGGTATAGTCATGATAGCCTAGTATAGTTTCTAAGCGGGTTATATTGATTATATGGTTGTTGTTGTCTAGTGGTAATCTAGACGGATAAATATACAGATGTGGATGTTTATGTTTTCCCTGTGCACTAGGGAGTTTTGAGATTTCATTCTCGCACTTGTTCTTGAGTTTAAGATGATGGGCCTTAACAGGCAGAGATCATCATATATCGTAGATGACTTTAGGGGCTATGCCTAGCAGATCATCACCACATGGACTTTGTCCGGGTTATGTGCTAGCACGTGGAACTAGATGCGAGGGATTTGATCATGAATTATTACATTAATCTCGTGACTATGTGACATATGGAGCTTTCTGGTTATTGTACTTGATTGAGACATATTGCCCTAGTACTAGTTATTTAATATTTGGATTGTACTTGAGTATAATTTGATGATAGTGTTGGTCTGAAGTTACATTATTGATATGGTATAAATGAATGATTAGTAAATGAATGTAGTGAACATACGAGACACAATGTTATTTATTAAGCATGTATAGTTGAAAGAATGAGTCAGAGTTGTGCAGCGGAAGTGTAGTGTGATCAGAGGAAAAATTGATTGAAACAGGATTGATGTTGGAAATATTAAAAGACTATGAGTGTATTATTTTTCTATCATTGGATAAAGCCAATATTGTGGCAATGTTTTAAAATATTACTGATAGTTAATAGTAAGGGAAACCACCATTTATATAATAGATTAGTAGTCCTCGAGATAGAAGGTATTCGAGGTAAAATCCTCGAAGTGGCACCCAATTTTTCTTATGTGTTGTACCTCGATACAGTTATCATTTATCGTGAGTTCAAATAGTTCTAATAGTGACAGAGTATGGAACACATTGTTACGTAGTGGTGATTAATTGTTTATTGTGCTAGCAGTTTAAGCTGAGCATCAGAAGCCAGCAGTAATGCTATAGAGTTTAATATACAATAATGAGATTCAAATAGGTTATAAAGTTGAATACATAATAATAGGATTGAGATAAAGTCATTATGGGGCCTAGATATAGGATTGCCTAAGGTAGGCAAGGAATGTGATTTTATTTGAGTGATTGTCGATAGACTGACTAAATTACCACACTTGATTCTAGGTAAAATTACGTATAACATAAGTCAGTGTGCTAGACTCTATTTAGACCAAATTGGGTCTTTGTGAAGTTTTCGTGTTTATTGTGCTTGGTTGAAACATCAAGTTTACAGTTAAATTCTGGAGATCATTCCAGGTAGCTTCTGAAATACAGTTGCGATTTAGAACCGTATTTCATTTACGGATAGATGATCAGTCCTTCAGGACATGTTATGTGTTAATATACTAGATTCCAAGGAGAATCGGGATCGATACCTATCATTGATTGAGTTTGTATATATTAACAATTTTCTATACAGTATGCAGATGATACCTTTTCTGGTATTTTGGTCTAGTTTTGGGCTTATCTATTGACTATTTCGGATTGTGATCCGAGTTTGTTTATTGATGATCATTCCAAAACTAGGACCGAGACATTGTGTGACCGGATGTGCCAATATCCTGTCAGTTGATTTCAGACAGGAGGATATCAGTTGTTCGGTTCAGATATGGTACGGTACACCTAGAAAAAGGTGTAGTTAATCAAAGATATATTAGTAACTGCTAGAGTAGGCAGAAGTAGTATGCCGACACAATGTGACTAAGTATTCTTGAAAGTTTCACCTTTCAAGAATGTTATGAGCTTTGGCGGATGGGCCAACCTGAGTCTGAGGTATATCGAACCATTTCAGATATTGAGTGAGACCTACCACCCTAGATGAGTGGTGTACACTCTGTGTTTCATGTACTTATGATGTGGAGATTCATGTTAGATGATTTTCATGCGAGACAGCCACAGATAGTAGTTGACTTTATGCAAAATTCGAGGATGAATTTTATTAAGGGGGAGAATTGTAAGACCCTCGTAAGTACGAGATCAATTCGAGACAATTATAACATGTGGTACACATGTTATATGATAAATTGTAGAGTTGGGGGTTTAATCGAGTGATTAAGTGATTTAACCCCAAATTGAATAAAAGTTAAGATAGCAGAAAGTCTATAAAATGTGATAATTTAACTTCACATAGTGTTGATATGTGATAAAACATTATTTCGGAGTGTTAGAACAAGAACCGATAGAAAAATCGGTAAAATATGAACCATCAGTAAAATATGGACTAAGTGGTCATATAGGATCATTATATGATGTTTAGATAAAAAAATGGACATTAAAATCAAATCAGATAGCTAAAATTGTCTAATTCGTCATTTAGTGACGCTGGCGTAAATTACCCTAAAAAACATCGTTCGAGATTTTTCAGAACTGATCCGAACACATGGACATATGTTATAACATATGAGGATTATGTATATGACAAGAAAAATCAAAAACAAAGTTGAAACCGGATACGTCCTAAAGTAACCTAAAGGAATGAAAAACGAGAAGTGACTGCGGGAAGGTCCGAAAAAGGTTTTAAATGGATCAATTGATTAATATAGACATAAAATGATGTTAGCTATCTACTAGTGAAATCAGAACAAAAATCGGAGCTAAAACCGAAAAAGTCAAAATGTTGACCCGTTGGCGCTCCGAGGCCCAGATTTGGGTTTCAGGATATCAAAAAATTACCCGAACATGCAGATCAGTATATTATCATATTTTAAACATATTCGTGTCAAGAAAAGTGAAAAATGGGCTTCCGAATGTTAAAATTACACGTTGGCCCGCCAAGGTACTAAAAGACAAAACAGGGGCAAAATGGTCATTTGACCATGGCTCACTTATTAAGTCTGAAAATCAGACTTCTTCCTCCCTCATTTTCACATAAAACATGAAAAGAGAGAAAGAAAGAGGGGAAGCCATGCAAGCTTGCTTCCAAGCTTTCTCTTTCCTTCGTTTACTAGGCAAATCACCAAAATTTTCAAAGATTTCACAAACCCAAAGGTAACTTCATGTTCTAAGCTTGATTTTGATGTTATATTTTGAAGATTTTGCCTTTAACTTGATAAACCAAGTGGGCTAAAAATTGGTGGTGGTGAACCACCATGTTACCACCATTTTTTTCAGCCACGGGAGGTGTTCCTCCGCCTCCTTAAACCATAAATTAGTATCGGATAGCTTTGAATCAAAATTTAAAGGTTAAAACAAGTTTGGCCGAAACCCTAGCTTGCCCATGAGGTGGTGCCACCACCTTCCTTGGTTGTTCAAGGCCACCGTTAGCTTTGTTGTCATCGTGTGAGAAACTTTCTAGTTGATTGTTGCTCCGAATTTTAATCCAAGCTAAGTGTAAAAATTTATTTGTAAAAATTCTTAAGTTGAAAAATTTTGGATAGCAGATAACTGTTACAAATAATGGGAATTTGAGTGTTCCGTAGTTGTAAAATATTTACAGAATATCCTGACGATGTCATAGGTTCCCATATCGTGGAGTTGGCCTGGGATCGCGACAAAGTCACGAAAATGCCGCTTTAATACTTGAAACAACACAGTGAGTATTTAGGTTAATCTACGAGGTAGTTGTTGTTTTATATGCATTGTTGATTGATATGGATATTGAAACATGAAAGATTGCTCGGATTACGAAAATGGAAAGTTTCTAACCTAATGCGTATCAAAGGCGTAAGTGTGGGTTAATATGGTTACATGAGGTAAGTGTTGTGGAGTGTAATAATAATGAATGTGAGCTATTTGAAATGCTCGGATATGCTTAATTGAGATATTGGGCAAGGTACGGATTACATTGTACTTGTTGGATTAAAGAAACAATAGTATGGAATTGTGTTTGAGGCATTATGGTTACTAATTTGTGAAATTGGTTGATGAATGACATTGTATAGGATGGTTGAGTATTTAAGGATAGTTAGACATTGTGGATTAAATGTTATGCACACAAGTTGTTTGATAAAATGTCTAAGTGAAATTGTAATGCTTGTAAACATAAGTAGAAATATGCTAGTGTAGAAGTTGTTACCTTGCATATTATATAAATCATTTAATAAGATAAACAACTTTAATACATCATGCTATTGTTGTACGGACAGGGTGATATTCAGGATGCTATTGTTGTACAGACAGGGTGATGTCTGGGATACTATTGTTGTAGGAGAGGGTGATGTTCGAGATGCTATTATTGCAAGGACAAGGTGATGTCCGGGATGTTATTATTGTACGGACAAGGTGATGTCCAATATGCTATTGTTTTACGGACAAGATAATGTCTGGAATGCTATTGTGGTACAAACCGGATGAGTCCCGGATGGTACGGACAGGATTAGTCCGGGATGATACGGACGGGATGAGTCTGAGATGATATGGACAAGATAGTCCAGGATGACAAATATTACGGACTGGTATAAGTCCTGGATGTTTTGATGTTACAGTCATGAAAAATTCCTAAATGATAATTAAAGAGGTATACACGTAAAATCGAGTGTTAGATATTTTTAGCTATTGATTCTAGCTGGCCAATGGCCCATTTATATCAACGCTCAGCATAGAAGATTTCATATGGGACAAATAATTTTTATATGTCCCGGAACAATTTTTAAATTTTACTTTTTGGTTAATTAAACATACTTGATATGTCTTGTTTATGCTTTAATGGTTAAGAAAGGAAGCATGAATCTTCCAAGTACTCTTCCTAGTTACCTTATGCTCACTGAGTCTTTCTGCTCACTCCATTTATTTTTATTCTTTTTTCAGATCATGATAGACCTAGCTCTTCCAAGATTTCAGATAGCTAGCTGCTTGTATACTTGTGGTTAGCGGATTGACCCAGGACGTGGTAAGCAGTGGCGATGGTGGGATACATTTTGCAGTCACTAGGGTATCATGGGTCCTATGCATTTTGTGTATGATGTATATATACTTTATATTTTGTAAACTGATGTATGTAGGTGATGTATGATGTATAACGGCCACGAAGGCCTAGTATGATCTGGTGATGCTTATGCCGTTATGATATAATATAAATGTATGTTTGTATATAAGATGTCATAAAGGTTGAGTCTGCTGCGGGGCATCTTGGTTACTCCCATGTAGGGCGAGATTATGTTGAAATTTTGTTTGATTTGGTTTCGTGGGTATATTTAGGCTTCGGAGGCAGGGGCATACCTTGTCTCTTGCCGGTCACATGCCCTGAATTTGGAGTGTGACACCTATGGAGTTGGAGTAGAAGTGAGATACAACATCATTGGTTGATCCTTAATTAGCATTAGCATTGTCATTGAAGAACTCAGGATCTATTTGATCTTCTCAAAAGCTTCTTGTTGTTGTGCATCGCACAGAAAAAAAAAACTCCTTTCTTCAACAGTCTCTGAAAGGGTGTAATGATTTCTCCCAACGCTAGAATGAACCTCCTGATATATTAAAGATTTTCTAAAAAGCTCTTGAGTTGTTTCTGACTTACTGGAGGTGGCATAGACTGAATAGCCTTTAGCTTCGTAAGACCAACATCTATACCTTTTATGTGAACCGCAAAACCCAAGAACTTTCCAGCAGTAACACCAAAAGCACACTTTTAAGGATTCATGCGAAACTTGTATTTTCTGCACCTTTCAAACATTCTTCTCAAATCTTCCAAGTGACTGGAGGCTTTTTTAGACTTCACCATAATATCATCTACATAGTATTCCATGCAGTCATGCATCATATCATGGAAGATTGCTGTCATAGCACGTTGATATGATGCCTTCGCATTTTCAATCCAAATGACATGACAGTGTAGTAGAAGTTGCCAAATGGAGTTCTAAAGCTGCATCACTTGGTGTCATCTTAATTTGGTTGTAGCCACTAAATCCATCCGTAAAGGAGAACAACTCATAACCAGTGGTAGCATCAATCAAAGTATTAATGTTTGGAAGAAGAAAATCATCCTTGGGACATGACTGTTCAAATCTCTAAAATCAACAGATACACTTACTGTCCCATTCTTCTTCTTCTTCACTGGCACAATATGCTAGCCATGTAGGATAATGTATGGGTTTGATGAATCACATCTTGAGCAACTTATTAATCTCCTCTTCGATCTGAGTCTTTACTGTCGCAACCTAAAAAATAACAAGTTTTATCGCAAAACTTTATTATTCGTTAAGGGTGACATTATAAAAAAAAAAAAAAGGAAAAGTCGACTTAAAATCCTCTTGAAAAATGAAGGTTTTGAAAATGACCTTGAAAAAGACATGGAGTCGCCACCAATCTTTTTTAGCTAGGTGTGATTGACCACTTATTAAAACTGGTTTTATAAAACATTTTAAAATTAATTAAAACATTTTTAAAAAAAAATTTCAAGTATGCGTTTAAAACCAGAGAAATCAAAGAAAAGGGTTCGGGACTCGGTTACGTGTGGGGAAGATTAGCACCCAGCAACGCCTGTATAAAACGTTACCTTATTAATCCTGTGTTATCTCAAGTCTCGGTAAAAAAGTCGGTTTTTAATTTAGTATTTCAAGTTAATTCCCAATTTAAAGAAAAATAATTCCATTTTTTTTATTGAAAATGATCCAAAATTTATTAATTCAAAATTTTCCTATATTCCAAACAAACGTTGCAAAATATAGAAATTTTTATTAGTTTGGAAATTTTTCGAATCATTCTCGTTTTAAAAAAGATATTCCTTTATTAATGATAATTGATGACATCCTCCTCAGCAAACCTGACAGAGAACTCATGAATTATTTTAACTCGAGAATATCTTTATTTTATTGAAAATCATTATCTTATTTTAAAACACATTTGAAAAATATGAATATGAAAATGTGTGACATAATAAAATGACATAGCAAAATCTAGATAATATAATGCAACCTAAATGATATGATATAATTTAAATGTCATAGCATATTCTAAATGAAATGAAATGAAATATCCTAAGTCATATGACATATTCTAAATGAAATGTAATATCCTAAGTCACATGTGTCGCAACCTAAGAAATAACGAGTCTCATCGCAAGACTTTATTATTCGTTAAGCGTGACATTAAAAAACCTGAGGAAAAGTCGACTTAATTCCTCTAGAAAATGAAGGTTTTGAAAATGACCTTAAAAAAAAGACATGGAGTCGCCACCAATCTTTTTTAGCTTGGTGTGATTGGCCACCTATTAAAACCGGTTTTATAAAATATTTTAAAATTAATTAAAACATTTTTAAACATTTATAAAACCAATTTCAAGTCTGCGTTTTAAACTAGAGAAATCAAAGAAACAGGTTCACGACTCGGTTACGTATGGGGAAGGATTAGCACCCCCAAAACGCCCGTATAAAACGGTATCATATTAATCGTGTGTTATCTCAAATCTCGGTAAAAAAAATCGGTTTTAAATTTAGTATTTCAAGTTAATTCTCAATTTAAAGAAATATAATTCCATTTTTAATTTAAAATGATCCGAAATTTATAAATTCAAAATTTTCCTATATTCCCCAACAAACGTGGCAAAATATAGAAATTTTTATTAATTTTGGAAAACTTTCCGAATCATTCTCTTTTTAAAGAAGATATTCCGTTATTAATAATAATTGATGATATCCTCCCCAGCAAAGCCGGCAGAGAACTCATTAATTATCTTAACTCGGGAATATCTTTATTTTATTGAAAATCATTATCCTTTTTGAAAACATTTTAAAAGATATGAACATGTATATGCATGACATAAATAAAATGACATAGCAAAATCTAAATAATATAATGCACCCTAAATGATATGATATGATTTAAATGTCTTAGCATATTCTAATTGAAATGAAATATCCTAAGTTATATGACATATTCTAAATAAAATGAAATGACCTAGGTAACATACTATATTCTATATGAAATGAAACAACCTAGGTAACATAATATATTCTAAATGAAATAAAATATCCTAAATGACATAATATATCATAAATGAAATGAAACAACCTAAGTAACCTAATATATTATACATGAAATTAAATGACCTAAGTAACATACATATCCTATATGAAATGAAATGAATTAATAAACATGGCAAATATGAATGATATGGCATATAATTTAAATGACATGGAATATAAATAATGCTATCATATAATACGCATGAAAATAAAAATGAAAATAATAATGCATGAACATAGTATATGCTAAATATTATAACAAAAAAAATAAAAATAAAAAGCATAGGATATCATGAAATATTCTAAATCATATAATAAATAATATAACATAACTCAAAATCATAACAATATCATAGAAGTTATCATAGCAAAAATCACATATTATATAAAATGCATGAATATGGAAAATGAAATGCATGAAAATGTATTTTTTTCCTTTAATTAAGGAAATCCATATATCTAAAAAGATATCCGGCTACCTTAGGAAAATATGTCAAATTAAATATTCTAAAACCAAAATACTTCGTGATTGTTTGAAAACAATTTTGAAAAGCTTAGATTAAAAATAAAAACTGGGTTAAACCCTTTTTTAAATGGCTCTAATTTTCTATGTTTAAAAATCCGGACTTGACTACCCTTAACCCGAGACTTAAAAAATCATTTTTAGAGTTTAAAAAGGCTTAGAAACTACCTTAAGTCAGTAGCTAACCTTCCTAATCAGCCCCCTCTAAGTAACTTAACCAAAAACAGAAAAATTATTTTTCTTCAATTCTGACTCCACTGTCTAGTTTTAAGCCACGATTTTTTACCCTATTTTTAAAAATTCAAAATCATCTGAAAAAAAGTACTGGAGACTCAGGACATTTAAAAATACACAGGAAAAAATCAACTTAATTTTCTGATTAAAGATGAATGCCCAAAAAAATCGGGAAAGTAAGAGTACTGGGTGAAAAAAACTGTTTTGCCAAAATACATTTTTGCCTTTGATAAAATCATTTAAAAATAAAAATAAAAATATTTAAGATTCACAAAATGATTCACAAACAGTAGCTAGGACTTTTTAAAAGTTAGATAAAAATTGGCTAAGTAAACAAAAAAAAAAATCACAAAGGTAAATAATCAATTTGACAAAACTTAAGTTTCCACAAGTGTGCTCAAGAGAGCATGACTTTGAACCATTAATTGGTCTAAGTCATTAGTCAAGTGGCATGAACATGAAATGCATGAAAATACAGAAAATATGGTGCATGAACTGCATGAGTTTAAACCTAAATGTCATGAAAAAATGCATGGCATCCATATAGTGACCTAGACCTAAATGAACTTGCATGGCATAACCTAGGTCTAAATGCATGGACATGCACGGCAAGACAAACTTAACCTAACATCTAAAATATGCATGGCAATATCACAAACACAAGGCATGCTTAAACCAAAAACTCAACCAAATATCATGCAAATGCTAACCTATCAACTAACATGGCAAGAATGCACATACAATGCTAGAATTCAAGGAGTGGCCGAATGGCCTGTGGTTCCTAACAAGCATGGCATTTTCACAAACACTTGGTATACTAAAACTAAATACTCAATCAAATATTATGTAAATGCAAAAACCTACCAACTAACGTGGCAAAAATGCAACACACAATGCAAAACACATGGAGTAGCCGAATGGCCTCAAGCTCCAACAAGCATGGCATTTTCACAAACACATGATATACTAACATGCTCAACTAAAATATAACACTCAAAACATGCAAACACAAAGTAGAAATACTAAAACCAAACAAGCATTTTCACAAACACTTGATGTACTAACATGCTCAACTAAAATATAAAACTCAAATCATGCAAACACAACACAAGCATTTTCACAAACACTTGATATACTAAATATAAAACATCAACAAATTTAAACATTATGAAAACAGAAAATTAAAAATGCAAGAACATGATATTTAAATCATAAATGGCAACAAACAAAGCAACCAAATTAAAATATGACTCAAGTATGAAGTTGAATTACACTTAAAACATCAAGATTAAAGAAAATAGCATAAATAACATGATAAAATAAACAAAACAGCAACCTTAATAAAAAAAAATGTAGGCTATTCGACCATGGTGAGAAACATGTAAAAAAAAATTGTAATAAATATATTTAAGAAATAGATGAAGAAAGAACTTAAGAAGAACAATAAAAAAAACTTATTTAAAAGGAAACTCACCAAATAACAATTAAAATATCAAAAACAAGAATGGAAAATCAAGAAAGTGCAAGAGTTGGTGCTCAAGAGCAACCTCAAGAAGCTATATTTCAAGCTTTATCTCTTCAAACTTTCCTTTCTTTTCTAAACTTTTTTCTTTTTGCTTTCAACCAAGGAGAGAAAAAACCAAGAAAAACTAAGAGAAATCAGCAAAATGAAGTGTGAAAAATGAATTCTGCTCTTCCCTATTAGTGCTAGCCGAATGCCCTTCTCTCTCCTTCAAAATGTTGTCATTTTTTCCCAACCAATTTTCCATCAAATGGCTAATAATTCAATGTGAAAAATCATGAAATTACCACACTTAGATTAGCATATCAGCTGTCCATAATTACAACTTTTCAAGAATAATGTTGACACTCTCCCTTGGCCTATGTGGCTTAATCACAATGGCTTGATTAAAAGGAATCTCTAACTAACTCTTAATTTTTGGCCATTTGATTGAAAAATCAGAAGCTTCCGCTTTCCTTTGGGCCTTGGCAGGCCAGCACTTCTCTTTTCCAGCCCAAGTCTGATATTTTGAAAGGCCAAAAGAAGCCTTTTTCTGTTGCTTGGGTGAAATGACCGTTTTGCCCCCCAGATGCAAATAAATGTCAAACGGACTCCAAATTCAATTTTTCTTTTTTTAATACTTTTAAAATTATAAAATATTTAATTCTGGAAGTTTTCAAAAAATTTCGAGTCCGTTTGCTATTTATTTGGATTTTTTCTTCCAAAAATGCCTTTCATGCTCCCACATTTTACCATTTTTTAAACGAGCTCCAAATCAAGATTTTTCTTCACCAATATCTTCCAAATAATTTAAAAGAGTGATCTGGAAGTTTTCATAATTTTTGGAGCTCAATTGGAATTTTTTCGGGATTTATCTGCTTGAATTACTACGTAAGGGCTCGGGATTTGGCCATTTTGCAAACGAACTCTGAATCAAGATTTTCTTTCGCCAATCACTTCCAAAATTTAAAAATGAGATTTACAAAATTTAAGAATTTTTGGAGTCCATTTGCTATTTTTTCGGGATTTATCTTCTTGAATTATTGCATAGGAGGCCTGGGATTTGGCCATTTTGCAAACGAACTCCGAATCAAGATTTTATTTTTCCAATCTCTTCCAAATAATTTAAAAATGAGATTTTCAAAATTTTAGAAGATTTGGAGTTCATTTGCTATTTTTTCGGGATTTTTCTTTTTAAATTACTATATTAGAGACCTGGGATTTGGACATTTTGCAAACGAACTCCAAATCAAGATTTTATTTCACCAATCTCTTCCAAATGATTTAAGAATGAGATTTGCAAATTTTCAGAATTTTCAGAGTCTATTTGCTATTTTTCCCAAATTTTCGAATTCTCCCTTTTTGCCTCCGAAACCCGGTTTTGCTCAAAACAAGTTCGATTTTCAGATTTTCTTCAAGCTGAGCCTTGGGCTGTCCCTTTTAATCATTCCTCATCCATTGGGGGTTTTGGTCTTACCAAGTCGGGCCATCTCTGTGATTCTTTTCGATTTCACTGAAATCCACCCAAAACCCTAATTCTCGATTTTCTCTCGGATTGACTTTTCTTTCGGTTTTTCTTGCAAGTGACTTCTGCATTGTTACCCGTATTCAGTGCTTATCTTTTATTTAGAACCTTAAATTACAACCAATTTGATCGTTTAAGCACTTTTCCCCAAATTTCTCGGATTACGGTTTCCTTTCTACTGAACCTCCCAAATCCCAACTTCCGAACTCCATATCTTTCGATGTAGACCTCGGATTGTCAAAATTCTTTTGCCATTTTTCAATTCAACTTAAAATCTTGATTTTGAAAGTGGGTTTACTTTTTCAGTAGTTGACTTTTTAAGGTTGACTTTTTTGGGGTTGACTTTTTTTGGGGTTGACTTTTTTTAAGTTTGACTTTTTATGCTCGCCCCCTTAAAATAAATCTCGGTGTACCACCTGCATGATGAAAAAAATCTTTTTACATTCGGGAACATCAATTTAGGAAGAAAACATACCTGTTTTAGGGGTCCGGACAAAATTAGGTGTCTACAGCTGCCCCTCTTTGGCTATTGCTGAGAATCAGGAATCCGGCAAAGATAAACTAACACTAATTTTGTACGGTTAATAAAATCACATGTGAATGAAAGGGAAAAGGGGTTTTCTTTCTTCATTTCTTCATTTCTTCATTTTTTCATTTTTTCATTTTTTTGTTTTTTGTTTTTTGTTTTTGTTTTTTTTTTTTTTGTTGAAGAAACTGTAAATTGAAGATTTGTCAATAAATTGAATTCCCTGACTAATCAAGGCTCGACTCATCTTAAGGAAACAGATTCGATTTTAAAAAAAAAAAATTATGCCCGAAGATCTTAAAAATGGTGCCCGAAGGTCTTAAAAAAACTGGTGCCCGAAGGTCGTTAGAATGGTTTCTAGGAGGTCTTTAAAACTGATGCTCGAAGGTCATTAAATCTGGTGCCCGAAGGTCTTTAAAACTGGTGCCCGAAGGTCTTTAAAATTGGTGCCCGAAGGTCTTTAAAACTGGTGCCCGAAGGTTTTTAAAACTGGTGCCCGAAGATCTTTAAAACTGGTGCCCAAAGGTCTTTAAAAGTGGTGCCCGAAAGTCTTTAAAACTGTGACTAAAATACCTTTACGACGGTCTCAAGGCTCGACTCGTCTGATAAACAAAATGAATTTGATTTAAAATAGAAGGAAATACCTCGATGGCGGTCTCGGAGTCTGAATCTTTTGAGAAGCAAAACGAGTTCTCTTTGGGGAAGTCCAAGTTTCCCTGATTTCTGCACTGTTAGCTAAATGCAATGATGAGAATGTCATGCTTTTGTAAATGCTTGTATGTTTCCTAAAAATAAATGCAATCAAATGATTGTGCCATGATTTCTAATCCATGGTTTCTTTGAGGTTCACAGATTATCTGACTTCATGATAGAATCTTCAATTGTTCATTGATGCCCCACTTAAGGAATTCTTCACTCAAGATGTCTTGTCAAACAGTCTCAGCTTCTGTCTCTCGCTGAAGTTCATAGATTTTCTGACTTCATGATGGAGTTTCCACCACGTTCACTGTTTTCTTTTCTTGGTGAACTTTCCAAACCTTTCCCAAGATTTAAATCTATTCCTTAGTAATACTTTGAAATCCCTTTATTTAAAGATTTTTATTACTCATCATCATTCAATTTAATAACAACCATAATGCATCTCAAAAGTATATGAAAGAGAATATGAATCAAGCAAAAAATTTCATGAAAAGGATAACAAGAATTTATTGCAAGAAATGTTTTTGAAATAATAAATATCAAAGATATAAGAAACAAATGTAAGGTTACAAGCTGTAGATGCCCCGGATGCGGAATATCTTGGACCCCTCCTTTTTCAAACCATCTGAAATTTCTCTTAAACGAGCAATTCACTTGGGTAACCTCTTAGCTTCTGTAGTTACATCAGACTGCGATGTTCCCCTTTTCTCTGATTGCCAGATACTTTCTCCCCCTTTACACGGAGCATTGATTCAAGCTTTGATCAGTACTGAGCCGCCCTTTGTGGGTCAACTCAAGTATCCTCTATTTGGTATTAAGTCGCCCTTTGCAGGTTTTCGGCTTAAACCTCTCCTTTTACTATCTTTTTTCATTTCCATTTTTTATTCTACCACGCATCTGACAATTCTAAATGCTTCCAAGGTAAAAAATATCAATTCAAAAGATGGGATGAATTCTGAGAATAACCTTTTAGATTAAATATCCATGCTCGATCAAAATGGGCTTTTAAAGCATGTAATGTAGGCCACGGTTTAGGTTTAGAAAGAAAGGATAAAATAGGCCAAAAATGTGTTTAAGGGTGATTGGATCAAGGATCATTTTCTGAGGAGAATTCGTTCTTGAAACATTTGTCCCTGTTTGGACTTTCTTTTCTTTTTCTTTTTTTTTGTTTGCTTTGTTGGCTTTCATTTGCCACATTTTCCGATGACTTTCTTTTTGCCATGTTTTTATTATTTTTCCTTGCATTTTCCCTCCAGTATAGAGGGTGATCCTTGATCAAGGTTTAAAGAAAAAATAATAATTCCTAAGGCTCAAACGGTTGACTAAGGATAATTTCTTCTTAGTGGAAGGAATAGGTAAGACGGCCATTCATTATATCAAGCATGACTATTCTCTTTGAAAAGCAATTCTCAGGGGAAATAGATATATAGAATTTCTATTTTTACACTTGGAATCATTCAAATTTCCATGTGCACAGCATCACACTTTTTTTTCCCAGCATAATACTTCTTCAGTTCATCAGCATTCACGGGATTTTTGAAATCTTCCCCGTCCATTCTAGTTAGAATCAATGCTCCTCCAGAAAAAGCTCTTTTTACCACATAGGGTCCTTCCTAATTCAGAGCCCATTTTCCTCTCGGGTCCTTCACTATAGGGAGAATTTTTCTCAATACCAACTCTCCCTCTCGAAACTGTCTGGGACGAACTTTCTTGTTGTGGGCTCGAATCATCCTTTTCTGATACAACTGCCCGTGACAAATTACTTTCAGTTTTTTCTCCTCAGTGAGATTCAACTGTTCATAACGAGCTCTAACCTATTCTGCTTCCTCTAGGCCAACTTCCATCAAAACCCGAAGTGAAGGGATCTCAACTTCAATAGCTAGCACTGCTTCCATCCGGTATACCAAAGAAAACGGTGTTGCCCCTGTAGATGTGCGGACCGAAGTACGATATGCATGAAGAGCAAACGGCAAGATCTCATGGCAATCCTTGTACACATTGGTCATCTTCTCGACAATCTTCTTGATGTTCTTGTTAGCTGCTTCTACTGCACCATTCATCTTCGGACGGTAAGGTGCCCAATTATGATGTGCGATCTTGAATTGAGTACACACTTCTCTCATCATCTTATTATTCAAATTGAGAGCATTATCCGAAATAATTCTTTCTAGCAACCCGTAATGGCATATGATTTCTTTCTTGATGAATTTGCATACCACCGACTTTGTTACATTCGCATAGGAAACAGCTTCTACCCATTTTGTGAAATAATCTATGGCCACCAAGATGAAACGATGTCCATTTGAAGCTATCGGGGTAATAGGTCCTATCATATCTATTCCCCACATTGAAAAGGGCCATGGTGCAGTCATGACATGTAAAGGCGAGGGCGACACATGAATCTTATCTGCATAGATCTGGCATTTATGACATTTTCGGAAATAATTGATACAATCTCCTTCCATCGTCAGCCAATAGTACCCTTCCCTCATAATCTGTTTAGCAAGCATGTGACCATTAGCATGGGTGCCACATATCCCTTCATGGACCTCTTCTATGATTCTTTGAGCTTCGTCCAACTCGACACATCTCAATAGGACTTGATCTTTCCCTTTCTTGTAGAGAATCTCACTGTTTAGAACGAAACCCATTGCTAACCTTCTCAGAGTCCTCTTGTCATTCTTTGTTGCTTGTTCTGGGTATTGTTGATTCTTAATGTACTGTAAGATGTCATTATACCAAGGGATACCATCTTCTTCTTCTTTGATACTCAAACAGTGGGCAGGAGACCCATATATGCTCATCTTGATCGGCACAACTTCCGCCCCTTCGTTCACTTTAAACATTGATGACAAAGTAGCCAGAGCATCTGCCATCCGGTTTTCTTCTCGAGGAAAGTAATTGAAATTCACTTATTCAAACTCCTCTAATAAACTCAGTATGAGTTCTCGGTATCAAATTGGCTTTGTATCTCGGGTTTCCCATTCTCCTCGTAGCTGGTAAATCACTAAGGCTGAGTCTCCGAAAACTTCCAATACTTTAATCTTTCTATCCACTGCAGCACGAAGACCTATAGTACATGCTTCATACTTGATTGTATTGTTTGTACAATCAAAATCCAATCTAGCAGTGAAAGGATAACAATCTTCTTCTAGGGATATAAGCACTGCACCGATTCCATGCCCCATGGCATTAGATGCGCCATCAAAGTACATTTTCCATACTTTCTTCTTCAGGGGAACATCATCTGCTTGCGACACATATATCAAGTCCTCATCTGGGAAGTCAAAGTTCAACGGCTCATAATCTTCCACTGCCCGACTTGCTAAGAATTCAGCCACTGCACTACCCTTGATAGCTTTTTGACTTACATATACAATGTCGTACTCTGACAATAAAACCTGACATCTTGCTGTCCTTCTTGACAAAGAAGGTGCTTCCAACATGTATTTGATTGGATCCAGCTTGGCAATCAGCCACGTTGTGTGATACAACATATACTGTCTGAGTCTTCGAGCAGTCCAAGCTAAGGCGCAACACAACTTCTCTACCGATGAATATTTCAACTCATAATCTATGAACTTCTTGCTGAGGTAGTAAACTGCCTGTTCTTTCTTTCCAGTTTCATCAAGTTGTCCCAAAACATAACCCATGGATCTCTCAAATACTGATAAATACAGATCATTGGTTTATCCGGAATAGGTGGCATTTATCTGGTGGGTTGGATAGATAATGTTTAACCTTTTCAAATGCAATTTGACAACCTTCATCCCATTCTCCTGGATCATGTTTTCGAAGTAGTTTAAATATTGGATCACACTTGTCGGTTAATTGAGAAATAAACCGAGCAATGTAATTCAATCTCCCCAGAAAACCCCTTACTTCTTTTTGAGTGCGAGGTGGTGGCAGATTCTGAATAGCCTTCACTTTATCCGGGTCAATCTCGATTCCTCTTTTGCTGACGACAAAACCTAACAACTTCCCCGAGGTGACCCCAAAAGTGCATTTTGCCGAATTTAGCTTGAGTCTAAACTTCCTTAGTCATTCAAAGAGCTTCTTAAGATTCGCAATATGCCCCTCTTCTCCTTGTGACTTTGCGATCATATCATCAACGTAGACCTCAATTCCTTATGCATCATATCATGAAACAAGGTCACCATGGCTCGTTGGTATGTTGCCCCAGCATAAATCAACCCAAATGGCATTACCTTGTAGCAGAAGGTTCCCCACATTGTAGCAAATGTGGTTTTCTCCATATCTTTCGGTGCCATCTTGATCTGATTGTATCCTGAGAACCCGTCCATGAAAGAAAATAAAGAACTTTTCACCGTATTATCCACCAGAGTATCAATGTGGGGCAAAGGGAAATTATCTTTAGGGCTGGCCTTGTTCAAATCTCAGTAATCAACGCACATTCGCACCTTGCCATCCTTCTTTGGCACTGGAACAATATTTGCCACCCGTTCTGGATATTTTGCCACCTCTAAGAATCCAGCATCAAATTGCTTTTTCACCTCCTATTTTATCTTTAACAGCATGTCGGGCCTCATTCTTCTCAATTTTTGCTGAATTGGCTTGCATTCTGACCTTAAAGGTAGCTTATGAACCACAATATCCGGATCCAACCCTGGCATGTCCTGGTAAGACCATGCAAATACATCCACATACTCCTGGAGCGAAGCTATCAATTCACCTTTTATTGATGATGACAATGAAGTTCCAATTTTGACTTCTTTTATCTCTTCACCATTTCCCAGATTTATCGTCTCCAATAACTCCTTATAAGGAAGTACTTGTTTCGCCTCTTGTTCTATTTTCCTCAATAGATCTGGAGGTAGACCGTAATCCTCAGTATCTTCATTAGCCTCAAAATCACCCGTGCAAATGGGTCTTTCAAAATCGATTTCAGAATTACTGACAGGAAGGTCCTCATATTCCGCATCCGTACACCTGTAAATAGGTGGAGAAGAAACAATATAGGAAAATATATAATGAAAACAAAATAAATAACAAAAATGAAAGAATATGGACACATCAATATGGATAAAATGCATTGTGCTTGTTATTTATTGAATGAAAATGTTTAAAAAGCCCATTACAGAAAAAAAAAAACTCTTAATATCTCTGGGTAAAGATAATTAAGATTGCTTTTTAAAAGTATTACTTTGGAATAGACCTAAAAACTATGAGCAACTCAGTCGTACTCCAATTGGTTAGTCTATATCCTGGTGGACAAGGTCGCACCATCCAGCTAGCATTCTCTATTTCAATTCTGTCTTCCTCAGTCGTGCAGATCTCCACATCATACATCTGCTCATCCCTATTCACCTGGAATCTCTCGAAGGCTTGCTCTATCATTACGAGCACATCATCAATTCTTTTCTCCTAACAAAGAACCGGCTGAGCGGAAGCTGTGAAGGATAGGTGGGAATGTCATAGGCTCCCACTCAATATCCATACCCGTAAGACGGGCCATCCTCCTTTGTCAGTTCCTTTCAACTTGTTTCCTTTTCTCATGGGCCTTCGGAAGATATCCTAGGCCAAACTGGTCTTTCTGTCCTTTTACTTCCATTGCTCGAGCCATCCCCTGAAGATATTTCCCAAGACCTTTTCCAGCCTTGCAGTCTTTTCCCACGGTAGTTCTTATCCCCAACCTTGTGCTCTTGGATAGCCTCGGTTTCAAAATTTTTCTTCCTTCAACGATGAAAACTGCATTTACGAATTCCAAAGATCGAAAAGAACACTCTACGGCCTCTTCATTGGGCTCCACATAAGGAGATTCAGTAGATGCAGAGGCTATTATGTCTTCCTCCCTTGATACTGTGATTAATCGGCCCTCCAGCACAAATTTCAGCTTTTGGTGGAGAGACGAGGGTACAGCCCCAGCTGAATGTATCCATGGCCTTCCCAACAAGCAATTATAAGATGGATTAATGTCCATGACCTAGAAGTTCACTGTATAAATGCACGGGCTTATCTCCATAGGAACTTCAATGGTTCCCATAACCTCTCTCCTTGTTCCATCAAAAGCCCTAACCACTGTGCAACTTGTTATCATATAGGATATATCCACTGGCAATTTGGATAGGGTTGCTAAAGGCATCACATTTAGTGAAGAACCATTATCCAAGAGAACTCTTGGCAATATGTGCCCCTTACAAGTGGTAGTTATATGGAGAGCTTTCATTGATCCAATACCATTGGGTGGTATCTCCTCATAGCTGAAAAATATGTAATCATCTGCTGCGATGTTTCCCACCAACCTATCCAGCTTTTCCACTGATATATTATTAGCCACGTATGCCTGATTTAATACTCTTAACAGGGCATTTCTGTGTGGTTTTGAATTCAAAAGCAAGGATAAGATTGAGATCCTAGCTGGTTGATGTTGCAGTTGTCCAACCACGCTATACTTACTATGCTTTATAAATTTCAAGATCTCCCAAGCTTCCTTCTCACATACTGGTTCTTTCATCCTGTTAACCGGGGCTGATCCCCTATCTGTTTCTTTTGGCAAATCCATCTCAATATGGATTGGCTCGACTACCTTCTTCCCTTTATCTGCTCCTCTATTTTCCCTGCTAACCCATGTTCAGTAGCCTCCAGAGCATAACACCTCCCGCTTCGGGTTAAATACCCCACACCTGTGATGTCCTGCTGGCTTGAAGACCCAGGCATAACAATGCTATAGTCATATTTCCATGGTGCAGCCTTATTTTTTTTGTATGAAAAAGAAACAAGTAGATCAATGATTAATTTGGGCGCATTTTCCTCAATGACTGGCGTATAGTAGATGATTAGGGGTCTTCCTATCCCATAGCCACCTTCATTTTCAATGACTTCTATTTCCCCTATCTCCTCGTAGAATTAGGCTTCCTCACTATCCATCATCCTTTGGACTTTAACTCGAAAGTCCCCGCAGTTCTGTATGTCATGGCCTCCACCCTTATGGAATGGGCATCAATTATGCACCCTTTTTGCAACCATTTTCAAACTGTCTGTATCTTCCACTAATCCTGCCTAGACCATTTCAAACCATACTGTCAGCATTGGAGTTTTAACCTCCCAAATATCCCTTTTTAATCTTCTGCCCTCTTCGATCAATATTGCATTTATTTGATTCCTAACATGATTGGGCAATCGGTTTCTAGCTACGTTCGGCCCATTTTTTGATCCAAACTTCACAACCCCAGCATTGATCAGGCTTTGGACTTTCTTTTTGAAGGCCAGGCAATCTTCAATTGAATGTCCTTAGATTTTCGCATGGTATGCACAGTTAGTGTTTGCATTGTACAATCTTGGATATGGAGGTGTCAAAGGTTTTAGGTACACGGGTGTAACAAGTTGACCCTACAATAGTTTTGGATATAGCTTACTGTAGGTAGTGAGAATCAGATCAAATTGGGGTTTTTGATCATTCCTTGGTGAACGTTGGTCATTGCGTGCAAGCCCTTGTGTGTTTGGAACAGTGTTTCTAGGAAGGGTGATTTGAGGGGATATACCAGTTGGGAATGGCTGTTGTGCTATATTGGTGTAGGGGAACGGGTTTTGGGTATGGTGGTTGACATTGGG
This sequence comes from Fremontodendron californicum, assembly GCA_030761205.1. Classification (NCBI taxonomy): domain Eukaryota; kingdom Viridiplantae; phylum Streptophyta; class Magnoliopsida; order Malvales; family Malvaceae; genus Fremontodendron; species Fremontodendron californicum. The sequence continues at coordinate 20,168,201 of JAULJL010000017.1, read as the reverse complement.
GTAGTAAGGATTATACCCCGGGTATGGTGTGTAAGGTGTCGGAGGCACATAAGGTGTGGTAGGAGTATAGGGCCTTGGTGGTTTGTATGGTGTAGAAGGTGTATAAGGGTATTGGTTGAAGCTTACTCCATGAGTTTCCTCCTTATTCTTTGCAGGAAAAGCTCTCTTTAGGGTAGCAGACTCACCCCCTTCCATCTTTCCATTCTTAATAGCTGACTCAATCATTTCCCTAGATATTACCATACCTGCAAAATCCTTGGTACCGCTTCCCACAAATTATTCATAATAGGGTGTTTTTCAATGTGTTGATGAAAAGCACCTGGTTTATTTGCTAGTTAAAGGGGGTTGCACTTGTGTGACCAGATCCCTCCACCTCTGCGAATACTCTTTGAAGGTCTCATTAGACCTCTTTTCCATATTCTGTAATGACAGCCTACCCGATACCATGTCGGAAACATGCTTATAATATTCCATGAAAGCCCTAGCCAAATCCCTCCATGAACGAATCTTGGTACGACTCAGTTGATTGTACCATCGGGTGGGTGACCCTGTTAAGCTGTCTTGGAAGCAATGAATAAGCAATTTCTCATTATCCTCATGCCCCATCATCCTTTTGCAGTACATGGTTAGATGAGCTAATGGGTTGGTGGTCCAATTATACTTTTCAAAGTCTGGTACTTTGAACTTCGGTGGAATTACTAGATCGTGTACCAAGCTCATCTCTTTGGCATCTAGACTGCCAAATAAATCTGCTCCTTCCACTGCTCTTAGCCTTTCTTCCAGTAGCTGATATTTCTTCTGAGATTCAGCGATTTTGACCCTTATCAATTCAGTCATTTTGGCCCTTTCCTTTTCTGCCATTTCTTCGAAATCTGGAACCTCAACCTCAATTGGATCAACTCCGATGTTACCCTTTTTAGAACCAAAGTTTTATGCTTCGGCTGCTGGTTGGATATAGATGTAGGATGCTGCCCCAGTTGGGATTTCATTTCCCACAGGTTGGGATGTCTGGCCATTTCTCTATACCACTTCTGGTCGATCCTCCTGATTCACTGCCCCTATTCCAGTAATTGAATTCTCTCCGGGCCACTTCTGCTTCAACATAGTGCTCATCATCTCCATGAGCTTTGTCATCTGTTCTCGTGTCTCCTCTTGAGACTTAGTCAACTGTTCCTGCAGTTCTTTTTGAATTCTTTCCATTCTTTCAATTCTGGCAAGCTGATCGTTTTCCATGGCTCTTGTTCGAGATCGAGTATTGTAAGGGTGCTGGAAATCTAGTTCTTTTAGAGTGCGACCAATTGTACCTTTAGTTTTAAAAACCATGGATTAGAAATTATTGACACATTTCTTATTTTATTTTATAAAAAAAAATGAATAAATGAATGAATGAATCAGTGTTAATGAATGAACAACTAAGTAATTGACTAAGTGTATGAACCTATAATGAATCAGTGTTAATGAGTGGACCAATAAATGACTAAGTGTATGAACAATTTATAAATAATAAATGAATGAATTATTATGAACAAATAAAATATATAAAAGAAAGAACTAGTGAATGATGAATGTATTTAAGTATTGGCTCCGCGATAATTCCAACCAAACGGTCTTTCATTGATTTCCTGGAACTAAATACATCAAAGAAAAGGTCCCTGCTTAAGACAACATGATAATATGTCTCCCCTAAAAAACTATTACAAGATACTGGTCCTATAATAACTTCCTCGGATCCTGGACCTTCTTCACTGTCCTCTTTTAACTGCCTTGCTCTTCCATCTGATCCCTACTTGTTTGCGACCCTTTGACATGTCAGCAGAAGCATCGCCTTGTAAGCTTTTCCTAGCTTGTTTGGCTTCCTCGTGTTTTGCCTTTTCTTCCCAATAGTTCTTCTCCTTTTTGAGGTTTCTGACTTCTTGTTCCCATTCCCCGGAAGTCTTGAGAGGTCCCTCGAATTTGAGCTCGAAACGGTACCTCTTGTTCTCCAAGTGTAATTCCTGAAGATCACTTTGAACAGTGTCCCGATCTCTCTTTATCTTTTCCTTTTCTTTTTCTCGGGCTACCTCCCGATCTTTCATGTCCTCAAGCTTTTCTTGCAGTCGGGCAATCTCCTTGTTCATCTGGGCCTTTTCTTTTTCAAATTCCACCCTTGCGATTTCTAACTCCGATGGAGCTTCCTTAGGCGGCGAACTCAAGTGCTGAACTTCTTCCCCATTTGATGTCAACAACCTATCATTAACCCTCGATTCCCTCCATGTCAGGTAATCAGGTGTGACGATATCGGCATATCTAGCTACCTCCAAACGATGAGTTTCCTTCCATGCTACTATAATCTGACGGACCTTTCCCGAATATTCAACCTCTCCGTAAGCAAATTCCAAATTACTAAGGTCATGGGTCATTGGAGTAAACTGCAAGATTCTGATTGCCTTAGTACTACCAGTGGTGCATAGCTCACTCCTCCCCATACTCCCAATAATGAAACATAAGCTTTATCTCCGCATTTATACAAGGTCGGCATAGGAGCTATCCATGAAGCTCTCCAAACTATCATCTCAGCCCTTATATTCCGGAATATGTTGATCCATTGCTCCTCAGTCCTATTCTCAAGCCAATCCCTCTTAAGAAATTTAGTAATTGGTGCAAAAGATTTCCAATATGAACGAAGAGGGAAATTCTCCTGTTTACAGAAATGACTCTGAACCCGTATGTAGAGGAGCTGTATACAACCTAGAAAATGACATTTGCCTTCCCATCTACAGAAATTCAGGGATCGGATTGTTTCTGCTATGATTGTCAGGACTGGGTTTATCCTTTGCTCAAGCCTCTCGAAAACATCAAATATCACCACATCCACATACCCTAATGTTTTCGGGAAGATAACTAAACCATAGATAGCTAAAGCAAAAATATTCCTAACTGTCTCCTTGCTTGAATGGCTATGGATTAAAGCCCGTAAAATGTCCCATGATATACAGTAGCTTACCCCTTTTCGGACAACATGGCTTTCTACCCAATTTCTTTCCACTCCCAAAATCTTCGACACCTTTTTCTCGAAACCCGACGTCTTTGTATTTTTCAAATAAATACGATCGGGAATAACATTTTCAATATGCAGCAAGGTCGAATACTCCTCTATGGTTGGAGTCATATCCTCTCGGTTGAAAGTAAAACACTGATAAGCGGGATTCCAGAATTGTACCACAGCCCGGATCACCTCACCACTGACCTTAACCTGAGCTAACAGAGCTATGTCCCAATATGTCTGAGTGAAGGCTTCTTGTTCCGATATATTCCACTAATTCCATATATCAATCAAATCGCGAAGATCATTTTACTTGATAATAAGATCAACCTCGGCTGGCAATGCTGACACATATCCCATCTTCCAACAATCCCCATTATCCTGCTGACCTTTCTCGGACTGTTTCCTAACTTCTAAATGTTTTTCGACCACTGAGACACTCTGACCCTCCATGAAAGCCCTTTTGGTTGAATAATATCCCGAGACCAATAACCTTCAAATGTGCAAAAAATGATGGCAAAAATGCAAAAGAAACAAAAAAAAAAAGAAAATGAATTAGTAACGGTAATAAATATGAATAATACAAAAAAAAATATATAATTCAAAGCAATAACTATCCCTGAGGATGCCAACAAAAGTTCAGCATTATAACACCCCGGGGATGAAATATCAACATTTATCACAGGCATTGTGATGTACATTCATCATTGTCCGAAAATATAAACTTATTCGAAAAGTAGAATAGAAGGTAAAAGGATTGGAAATATTCCTCCATGTGTTCTTAACTTTGGGATATCTAATTGGAAATCCAGCATGGCTTCGCCTAGGTTTACTATATGAAGGTGAATGAATTCTAAAAGCCCCGAATTCTTCCTCACTGTCGCCGGTGAAGGCTAGTAAGGCACCCCGATAAAAACGGGTTCAATTCGTTAGAGTCTATTTCCCTAGCCCATGCGGATTGTTAATCACGAAGGCTTAGGTAATTTAGTACTCTGGAAGTGTTTCACTAGCCCATGCGGATTGTTAATAATGAAGGCTTAGTTACTTTGCTCCCACCTAAAAGGACGGAACCCGGGTATAGGATTCATGATATGCAAATGCACGTGTAGTGTAGGGTGTGAGGAGAAATAACAAACCTTTCACCACCTATTCTATATCCCTTATTTATAAATGCCCCAACAAGATTAAACAACATAAATCATCAATTAATCAATAAATAAATATATGCACCAAAATAACCAGAGAACAATTATAATATGTATGCACATGAAATATGGACATATTTAAAAACATTTTATTATTTTTTTGAAATTATCTTGATTTTTTTTTTAATCTGGGAATTAAAATTAAATACCAATTAAACCAACAAAACCGAGACTTTGATAACACACGACTAATTCTAGGCCTGACTCTCTAATTTTCCCCAGTGGAGTCGCCAAGCTGTCGCAACCTAAAAAATAACGAGTGTCATCGCAAGACTTTATTATTCGTTAAGCGTGATATTAAAAAACCCGAGGAAAAGTCGACTTAATTCCTCTAGAAAATGAAGGTTTTGAAAATGACCTTAAAGAAAAGACATAGAGTCGCCACCAATCTTTTTTAGCTTGGTGTGATTGGCCACATATTAAAATCGATTTTATAAAATATTTTAAAATTAATTAAAACATTTTTAAAACCAATTTCAAGTAGGCGTTTTAAACCAGAGAAATCAAAGAAACGGGTTTGGGACTCGGTTACGTATGGGGAAGGATTAGCACCCCCAAAACGTATATAAAATGGTACCCTATTAATCGTGTGTTATCTCAAGTCTCGGTAAAAAAAATCGGTTTTAAATTTAGTATTTCAAGTTAATTCCCAATTTAAAGAAAAATAATTCCATTTTTAATTGAAAATGATCCGAAATTTATAAATTCATAATTTTCCTATATTCCCCAACAAACGTGGGAAAATATAGAAATTTTTATTAATTTTGGAAAACTTTCCGAATCATTCTCTTTTTAAAGAAGATATTCCGTTATTAATAATAATTGATAATATCCTCCCCAGCAAACCCGGCAGAGAACTCATGAATTATCTTAACTCGGGAATATCTTTATTTTATTGAAAATCATTAACCTTTATGAAAATATTTTAAAAGATATGAACATGTATATGCATGACATAAATAAAATGACATAGCAAAATCTAAATAATATAATGCACCCTAAATGATATGATATGATTTAAATGTCTTAGCATATTCTAATTGAAATGAAATATCCTAAGTTATATGATATATTCTAAATGAAATGAAATGACCTAGGTAACATACTATATTCTATATGAAATGAAACAACCTAGGTAACATAATATATTCTAAATGAAATAAAATATCCTAAATGACATAATATATCCTAAATGAAATGAAACCACCTAAGTAACCTAATATATTATACATGAAATGAAATAACCTAAGTAACATACATATCCTATATGAAATGAAATGATTTAAATGACATGGCAAATATGAATGATGGCATATAATTTAAATGACATGGAATATAAAATAATGCTATCATATAATATGCATGAAAATAAAAATGAAAATAATAATGCATGAACATAGTATATGCTAAATATTATAACAAAAAAAAATTAAATAACAAGCATAGGATATCATGAAATATTCCAAATCATATAATAAATAATATAACATAACTCAAAATCATAACAATATCATAGAAGTTATCATAGCAAAAATCACATATTATATAAAATGCATGAATATGGAAAATGCAATGCATGAAAATGTAATTTTTTTCCTTTAATTAAGGAAATCCTTATATCTAAAAAGATATCCCGCTACCTTAGGAAAATATGTCAAATTAAATTTTCTAAAACCAAAATACTTTGTGATTGTTTGAAAACAATTTTGAAAAGCTTAGATTTAAAATAAAAACTGGGTTAAAACCTTTTTTAAATGGCTCTAATTTCCTAAGTTTAAAAATCCGGACTTGACTACCCTTAAACCGAGACTTAAAAAATCATTTTTAGACTTTAAAAAGGCTTGGAAACTACCCTAAGTCAGTAGCTAACCTTCCTAATCAGCTCCCTCTAATTAACTTAACCAAAACAGAAAAATGATTTTTCTTTAAATTCAATTATGACTCCACTGTCCAGTTTTAAGCCACGATTTTTTACCCTATTTTTAAAAATTCAAAAACATCTGAAAAAAATACTGGAGACTCAGGACATGCGGGAAAAAATCAGCTTAATTTTCTGATTAAAGATGAATGCCCAAAACATTCGAGAAAATATGAGTACTGGGTGAAAGAAACTGTTTTGCCAAAATACATTTTTGCCTTTGATAAAATCATTTAAAAATCAAAGTAAAAATATTTAAGACTCACAAAATGATTCAAAAATAGTAGCTAGGATTTTTTAAAAGTTAGATAAAAATTGGCTAAGTAAAAAAGAAAAAAATCACAAAGGTAGAATAATCAATTTGAAAAAACTGAATTTTCCAGAAGTGTTCTCAAGAGAGCATGACTTTGAACCATTAATTGGTCCAAGTCATTAGTCAAGTGGCATGAACATGAAATGCATGAAAAATACAGCAAATATGATGCATGAAATGCATGAATTTAAACCTAAATGTCATGAAAAAAATGCATGGCATCCATATAGTGACCTAGACCTAAATGAACTTGCATGGCATTTAATGCAACCTAGGTCTAAATGCATGGACATGCATGGCAAGACAAACCTAACCTAACATCTAAAATATGCATGGCAATATCACAAACACAAGGCATGCTTAAACCAAAAACTCAACCAAATATCATGCAAATGCTAACCTATCAACTAACATGACAGGAATGCACATACAATGCTATAATTCAAGGAGTGGCCGAATGGCCTACGGTTCCTAGCAAGCATGACATTTTCACAAACACTTGGTATACTTAAACTAAATACTCAATCAAATGTCATGCAAATGCGAAAACCTACCAACTAACATGGCAAAAATGCAACACACAATGCAAAACACATGGAGTAGCCGAATGGCCTCAAGCTCCAACAAGCATGGCATTTTCACAAACACTTGATATACTAACATGCTCAACTAAAATATAACACTCAAAACATGCAAACACAAAGTAGTAATACTAAAACCAAACAAGCATTTTCACAAACACTTGATGTACTAACATGCTCAACTAAAATATAAAACTCAAATCATGCAAACACAACACAAGCATTTTCACAAACACTTGATATAATAAATATAAAACATCAACAAATTTAAACATTATGAAAAAAGAAAATTAAAAATGCAAGAACATGATATTTAAATCATAAATGGCAACAAACAAAGCAACCAAATTAAAATATGACTCAAGTATGAAGTAGAATAACACTTAAAACATCAAGATTAAAGAAAATAACATAAATAACATGATAAAATAAACAAAACAGCAACCTTAATAAAAAATGTAGGCCATTCGGCCATGGTGAGAAACATGTAAAAAAAAATTGTAAAAAAAATATTTAAGAAAGAGATGAAGACAGAACTTAAGAAGAACAATAAAAAAAACTTATTTAAAAAGGAAACTCACCAAATAACAATTAAAACGGAAAATCAAGAAAGTGCAAGAGTTGGTGCTCAAGAGCATTCTCAAGAAGCTATATTTCAAGCTTTATCTCTTCAAACTTTCCTTTCTTTTCTAAACTTTTTTTTTTTGCTTTCAACCAAGGAGAGAAAAAACCAAGAAAAACTAAGAGAAATGAGCAAAATGAAGTGTGAAAAATGAATTCTGCCCTTCCCTATAAGTACTGGCCGAATGCCCCTCTCTCTCTTCCAAAATGTTGTCATTTTTTCCCAACCAATTTTCCATCAAATGGCTAATAATTGAAGGTGAAAAATCATGAAATTACCACCCTTAGATTAGCATAGCAGCTTTCCATAATTACAGCTATTCAAGAATAATGTTGACACTCTCCCTTGGCCTATGTGGCTTAATCAAATGGCTTGAATAAAAAAAATCTCTAACTAACTCTTAATTTTTGGCTATTTGATTGAAAAATCAGAAGCTTCCTCTTTCCTTTGGGCCTTGGCAGGCTAGCACTTCTCTTTGCCAGCCCAAGTCTGATTTTTTGAAAGGCCAAAAGAAGCCTTTTTCGGTTGCTTGGGTGAAATGACCGTTTTGCCCCCTAGATGCAAATAAATGTCAAACGGACTCTAAATTCAATTTTTAATTTTTTAATACTTTTAAAATAATAAAATACTAAATTCTGGAAGTTTTCAAAAAATTTCGAGTCCGTTTGCTACTTATTTCGATTTTTTCTTCCAAAAATCCCCTTTTAATGCCCCCACATTTTACCATTTTTTAAACGAGCTCCAAATCAATATTTTTCTTCACCAATCTCTTCCAAATAATTTAAAAGTGTGATCTGGAAGTTTTCACAATTTTTGGAACTCATTTGGTATATTTTCGGGATTTATATTCTTAAATTACTACATAAGGGCTCGGGATTTGGCCATTTTGCAAACGAACTCCGAATCAAGATTTTCTTTCGCCAATATCTTCCAAATAATTTAAAAATGATATTTGAAAATTTTTAGAAGATTTGGAGTTCATTTGCTATTTTTTTGGGATTTTCCTTCTTGAATTTCTACATTAGAGACCCGGGATTTGGCCATTTTGCAAACGAACTTCGAATCAAGATTTTTTTTCTCCAATCTCTTCCAAATGATTTAATAATGAGATTTGCAAATTTTCAAAATTTTTGGAGTCCATTTGCTATTTTTTCCAAATTTTCCAATTTTGTCATTTTGCCTCCGAAACTCGGTTTTGCTCAAAACAAGTCTTATTTTCAGATTTTCTTCAAGCTGGGCCTTGGGCTATCCCTTTTTAATCATTGCTCATCCATTGGGGGCTCTAGTCTTACCAAGTCGGGCCATTTCTGTAATTCTTCCTGATTTCACCGAACTCCACCAAAAACCCTAATTCTTGGTTTTCTCCCGGATTGACTTTTCTTTCAATTTTTCTTTCAAGTGGCTTCTCCATTACCCGTAGTCAGTGCTTATCTTTCATTTGGAACCTTTATTTCGACCAACTCGATCGTTTAAGCATTTTTCCCCAAATTTCCCAGATTAGGGTTTCCTTTCTACTAAATCTCAAAATCCCAACTTCCGAACTACATATCTTTCGATGTAGACCTCAGATTATCAAAATTCTTTCGCCATTTTTCAATTGAACTTCAAATCTTGATTTTGAAAGTGGGTTGATTTTTTTAGTAGTTGACTTTCTGGGGTTGACTTTTTTGGGGTTGACTTTTTTCGAGTTTGACTTTTTATGCTTGCCCTCTTAAACTAAGTCTCGAAGTACCATCTACAGGATGAAAAAAAAGTCTTTTTACGTTATGAAACATCAATTTAGGAAGAAAACATACCTGTTTTAGTGGTCCGGACAAAATTAGGTGCCTACAATAATATCATGAAAAAATATTATAGCAAAAATCACACATTTAAATAAAATGCATGAACATGGAAAATGCAATGCATGAAAATGTATCTTTTCCTCTAAATAAAGAAATCCGTATATCTAAAAAGATATCCAGCTACCTTAGGAAAATAGGTCGAATTAGATTTTCTAAAAAAAATAAAACTTTGTGATTGTTTGAAAACAATTTTGAGGAAAACTTGAATAGAAATTAAAACCCTTACCAAACCCTTTTAAAATGGCTCTAATTTCTTAAGTTTAAAATCCCGGATTTAACCACCCTTAACCTGTAAAATCATTTTTAAAGTTTAAAAAGGCTTAAAAACTACCCTAAGATAGTAACTAAAGCTTATACCCAACCCCTTCTAAATGCCTTAGCCAAATTCAACCCTTATTCCTCTTTTGACTTCAAATCTGTCTCTACTGTAAGATTTTGCCACATGATTTTTTAGCCTATTTTTAAAAATTCAAAAAACTCTAAAAAATACTGGAGACTCGGAACATGTAAAAACACACAAGAAAAATTTGGCTTAATTTCCTGATTAAAGATGGCTGCCCAGAAAAATCGGAGATGTTCGAGTATTGTGTGAAAAACTATTTTGTCAAAACACATTTTTTGCCTTTGATAAATTCATTCAAAAATCAAAGTAAAAACTGTTGGAGATCAACCTAAAGACCTAAGAACAGTAGCTAAACATTTTAAAAACCTTGGACAAAAATTGGCTAAGTAAAAAATCACAAAGGTAGAATAATCAATTTGACAATTCCTTAATTTTCCACAAGTATGCTCTAGAGAGCATGAATTTGAGCCATTAATTGGCCTAAGTCACAAATCAAGTGGCAATGACATGGAATGCATGAACATACATCAAATGAAATGTATGAAATGCATGGTTTAAAGGCCTAAATGGTAAAGGAACTGCATGACAATTCAAGAGAACCTAAATGCCTAGCATGAATTTGCATGGCAGTAAATGCTATCCTAACTCAATATGCATGCAATGCTGGATAATGTAAATGTGACTAGGACCTAATATGTTATGAATATGCATGAAAATGCTAATGTGACCTAAGACCTAAGTAGCATAGTAGTGCATGACAATACCAATGTGACTTAAGACTCAATACGCATGGCAATACCAATATGGCCCAGACCTAAAATGTAATGAACATGCATAGCAATACTATGAACATACAATGACTCATGAAACTAATGTCAATGCTGGAACAAACAGCAACTAATACACAATTTCAAGATATGATAATGCAAAGCATGTTACTAAACAAAATGTAAATGCATGACAAGACAAGGGATGCATGAAGAGGCCAAATGATCACATTAGACTCTAATGCAATCATTTTTACTAAATGGAATAAGTACATGAAAAATCATATTAAGATGCATAATGTCATGACATTTTCATAAGCATATAACATACTAAAATCAAAATGCACAAGCTCATGGCGTGGAAATACAAACAAGTTAAGAAGCAAAAGGAGAATGCACATGCAAGGCATACACAATGTGAAGTGCTGAATGGTCATAAAAAAAAACGATGGCATTTTTTCATAGTATTTTCATAAGCACATGGCATACTAAAATCAGAATATACAAGTTCATGGCATGGAGATGCAAATAAGTTAAGAAGCAAAAGGAAAATGCACATGCAAGGCATACAAAATGGAGTGGCCGAATGGTCATGAAACAAAACCAAGAAAATGCAAACATGTAAGACATGATACATGAAAAAAATGCACAACATGAGCATATGAACAACAATGGCCGAATACGCAAGGATGCAATATCAAGCATGGAAATGAAATATATAAGTAAATATAGCATAGAAAATAATGTAAAGAACACATATATAAATGATTTAACATAGACATGCAAAACAAATAACAAGCAAAACTAGTAAGTAGAACAAGGAAAGTTAAGCTCCATGGTTGGTATCAAATGGGCATAGCCTCTCACCTAACCATAATCACTTGGTCTTGCCAAGATCATGAAGCCTTTCCATCTCAATAAAACAGAAAATAAACCATGTAAAACATAAAATAAGGTGAGCTTCATGGTAGGTAAAAATGGGCATAGCCTCTCTCTTAACCATGGTCACTTGGTGTAGCCAAGATCATGTAGCCATTTCAACCTTTTTTGCTTCATATTTTGTAAAAAAACCAGAATCTAAGAATACTCTAAAAACCTTGTAAAAATCATTTTTCACAACAACATGCAAGGAAGAAAAAAAAAAGAAAATACAAGGCAAGTAAATGTGCCATATCCGGCCATAGCATGAAACCATAGAAAAAAATTATTTTCCACCATTTTAAAGAAGAAGAAGAGATGAAAACATAAGTAAACATTAAAAAACTTTATTTCTATGAAAAATGTAGTAGGAAAACATGATAGAAAATCAAGAAAAACACCATGGAAATCAAGAAAAAAGCTATGCTAGAGCTTGGTAGAGATAGTCCTTTCAAGCTCTCTATTGAAAACCTTTTTTTTTTTCTTTCTTTCAAAACCTTTTTTTTTTTGCCAAATTAGCTACTGTTTCCAGCCAAAAAACTTCTGAAAATTTGAAATCCTCCCCCTCCCTTTAGCCTTGGCCGAATGGCCCTCTAGCCCTTGGATGGGAATTGCATTTTTTCTCCTCCAATCTTGGCCTTTAGATTAAGATATTTTGATGACAACATAAAAATGTCATCTTTCCAATTGAAAGCAGCCCTTGAGATGTGTACTCAACCCTTGTAGTAAGCTTAGCCATTAGATGCAAAAGAGGACCAATCCCATGCATTCCCTTGCTTGCCACTCTTGAGTGCCTACCCTTGGATGAGTTGTGCTCTTCCATTCTTGGTCATTGGATGAAGCCAACATAAAAATGACATCTTGTAGATTAAATCCAGCCCTCAACATGTGTACTCAGCCCTTGTAGATGGCCTAAGCCATTGGATGAAAAGAGATAATCCCATGCATTCTCTTGCTCAACCGAATAGATGCTCACCCTTGGATGAATTGTGCTCATCTTTTTTTCTTCCATTCTTGGCCATTAGATGAGGATTATTTTATGACAAATAAAAATGTCATCTTGTCATTTAAACTTGGCCCTTGGATGGTGCATTCAACTTTCCTACAAGGCACCTAAGCCATTGGATGAAGGGGGACCATTTGCAAGGTGTTAGTGGTAGCATATGGCTTGATAGTGACTAGGGAATTAAATTGTTCAAGCTTCCTTCTTCTCCTCTATGTTGGTTGACCAAGGGAAGAAAAAATCCCAGCAATTCCTTCTTCTCTCATATTTTCCTCAATTACAAATTTGCCATTTTTGGTTTCTTTGGTGAAATGACCTTTTTGCCCCTCGAACCTAAATAAATAGCAAACGGACTCCAAATTCAGATTCTCTTTTTTCAATACTTTTTGAAATAATAAAAAAATAAAATTCTAGAAGTTTTCAAAAAATTTCGAGTCCATTTGCTATTTATTTCGGATTTATTTCCGAAATTGCCCCTTTTATGCACCCGAACTTTACCATTTTTTAAACGAGCTCCGAATCCATATTTTTCTTTACCAATCTTTTCCAAATAATTTAAAGATATGATCTGGAAGTTTTCATAATTTTTGGAGCTCATTTTCTATTTTTTTCGGGATTTATCTGCTTGAATTACAACATAGGGGACCCGGGATTTGGCCATTTTGCAAACGAACTCCGAATCAAGATTTTCTTTCATGAATCTCTTATAAATACTTTAAAAATAAGATTTGCAAATTTTCAGAATTTTTGGAGTTCATTTGCTATATTTTCGGGATTTATCCTGTTGAATTACTACATAGGAGACCCGGTATTTGGCCATTTTGCAAACGAACTCTGAATCAAGATTTTCTTTTGCCAATCTCTTCGAAATAATTTAAGAATGAGATTTGCAAATTTTCAGAATTTTTTTCTAATTTTCCCATATTTTCCAATTTTGCCCTTTTGCCTCCGAAACCCGGTTTTGCTCAAAACAAGTCTGATTTTCAGATTTTCTTCAAACTGAGCCTTAGGCTATCCTTGTTTAATCATTTTTCATTAATTAAGGGCTTTAGATCTTCCAAATCGGGCCATTTATGTAATTCTTCCAAATTTCACCAAAATTCACCAAAAAACCCTAATTCTCGGTTTTCTTCCGAATTGACTTTTCTATTAGTTTTTCTTCCAAGTAGCTTCTCCATTACCCGTAGTCAGTGCTATCTTTCATTTGAGACTTTCAATTCCGACCAATTTGATCGTTTATGCACTTTTCCCCAAATTTCCCGAATTAGGGTTTTCTTTCCACTGAATCTTGTAACCTAACTTCCGAACTCCATATCTTTCAATGTAGAGCTCGGATTAACAAAATTCTTTCACCGTTTTTAAATTGAACCTCAAATCTTGATTTTGAAAGGGGGTTGACTTTTTTAGTAGTTGACTTTTTGGGGTTGCCTTTTTAGGGGTTGACTTTTTTCGGGGTTGACTTTTTTTGAGTTTGACTTTTCTTTCTGGTTTCTTAGACTAAGCCTCAGAGTACCACTTGGAGGATGAGAAAAGCCTTTTAGCATTCTGAAACATCAATCTAGGAAGAAAATGTACCTGATTTAGGGGTCCGGACAAAATTAGGTGTCTACAATGCTATCATATAATATGCATGAAAATAAAATTGAAAATAATAATGCATGAACATAGTATATGCTAAATATTGTGACAACGATAAATAACTAAATAAAAAGCATAGGATATCATGAAATATTCAAAACCATATAACAAACAACATAACATCAAAATATAAATAATAAATAATAACAACACCATGAAAATTATCATAGCAAAAATCACATATTATATAGTATGCATGAATATGGAAAATGCAATGTATGAGAATGTATTTTTTTCCTTTAATTAAGGAAATCCGTATATCTAAAAAGATATCCAGCTACCTTAGGAAAATGTATCAAATTAAATTTTCTAAAAATCAAAATACTTTGTGATTGTTTGAAAACAATTTTGGAAAACTTAGATTAAAAAAATAAAAGCCTCACTAAACCCATTTTAAATGGCTTTAGTTTCCTAAGTTTAAAATCCCGGACTTGATCACCCTTAACCGGAGGTTTAAAAAATCATTTTTAGAGTTTAAAAAGGCTTAGAAACTACCCTAAGACAGTAGCTAAACTTCCTAATCAGCCCACTCTAAGTAACTTAACCAAAACAGAAAAATGATTTTCCTTCAAATTCAATTCTGCCTTTATTGTCCAGTTTTAAAAAAAGATTTTTTACCATATTTTTAAAAATTCAAAAAACTCTAAGAAAAATTACTGGAGACTCAGGACATGTAAAACTACATGGAAAAAATTGGATTAATTTTCTAATTAAAGATGGCGTCACAAAAAAATCGGGAAAGTACGAATACTGGGTGAAAACACTGTTTTGCCAAAACACATATTTTTGCCTTCGATAAAATCATTTAAAAATCGAAGTAAAAATGTAGAGACTCTCCTAAAGACTCACAAACAGTAGCTAATACTTTTGAAAAGTTAGACAAAAATTGGCTAAAAAGTAAAAAAAATCACAAAGGTAGAATAATCAATTTGACAACTCTTTAATTTTCCATAAGTATGCTCAAAATGACCATGACTTTGAACCATTGATTGGTCTAAGTCATAAATCATGTGGCAATGAAATGAAATGCATGAAAATACAGCAAATATGATGCATGAAATGCAAGATTTAAAACCTAAATGACATGAAAATGCATGGCATCAATAAAATGACCTAGACCTAAATGAACTTGCATGGCATTTTATGCAACCTAGGTCTAAAATGCATGAATATGCATGGCAAAGCAAGCCAAACCTAAACCTAAAGAATGCATGGCAATAACACAAACATATAGCATGCTTAAACAAAATACACAACCAAATATCATGAAAATGCAAACCTATCAACTAGCATGATGAAAATGCTCATACAAAGCATACAATATGAGGGGTGGCCGAATGGTCCCATAAAAATGAGCATGGCATTTTCACAAACACTTAACACAATAACATGCATAGCTAAAGAATAATACTCAAATCATGCAAATATAAAGTAAAGGCATGAAAACGAATAGGCATTTTCACTAAAACATGGATTAACAAAATGTAAAACATAAACAAACTTAAACATTTTGAAAACAGAAAATAAAAAATGTAAGACAAGTAAAATAAACATGATAATGAGATAATAGACTAAAAAATGGAAACAAGCAAGCAACCAAATTAAAATAAGCTTCATGTTTATGTATTTGAAGAAGATTTAAAGCATCAAAACTTGTTAAATATCACTAGTAACATGAAATAAAGAAGCAAAACAGCAACTATACCAAACAATAGGCTATTCGGCCAACCCAAAAACAAAAGAAAAGAAATTTCTCAAAGCTTTTTCCAAGAAAGTATAAACAAGAACTTAAAGGAGAAACTTAAAACACTTATTTTAAAGAAGAAAATCAAAAGAAATTCACCAAAATAGCAATCGAAATAGCAAATCAAGAATAAAAAATTAAGGAAAGTGCAAGAGTATGGTGCTTAAAGCAACCTTTAGAAGCTATATTGCAAGCTTTTTCTCTTCTAACTTTCTTTTCATCTCTAAAATTTTCTTTTTGCCTTTCAACAATAGAGAGAAATCAGCCAAACAAGAGTGAATAGAGAGTGAAAATGAAAGAGAGAGAGCCCCCTCTCCCTTGTAGTCGCCGAATGGCCTTATTAAAAAATCACAAAGGTAGAATAATCAATTTGACAACTCTTTAATTTTCCACAAGTATGCTCAAAATGAGCATAACTTTGAACCATTGATTGGTCTAAGTCATAAATCATGCGGCAATGACATGAAATGCATGAAAATACAGCAAATATGATGCATGAAATGCATGATTTAAAACCTAAATGACATGAAAAATGCATGGCATCAATAAAATGACCTAGACCTAAATGAACTTGCCTGGCATTTAATGCAACCAAGGTCTAAAATGCATGAATATGCATGGCAAATCAAGCCAAACCTAAACCTAGAGAATGCATGTCATTAACACAAACATATAGCATGCTTAAACAAAATACATAACCAAATATCATGAAAATGCAAACCTATCAACTAGCATGATGAAAATGCACATACAAAGCATACAATATGAGGGGTGGCCGAATGGTCCCATAAAAATGAGCATGGCATTTTCACAAACACTTAACACAATAACATGTATAGCTAAAGAATAATACTCAAATCATGCAAATATAAAGTAAAGGCATGAAAACCAATAGGCATTTTCACTAAAACATGGATTAACAAATTGTAAAACATAAACAAACTTAAACATTTTGAAAACAGAAAATAAAAAATGCAGGACAAGTAAAATAAACATGATAACAAGATAATAGACTAAAAAATGGAAACAAGCAAGCAACCAAATTAAAACAAGCTTCATGTTTATGTATATGAAGAAGATTTAAAGCATCAAAACTTGTTAAATATCACTAGTAACATGAAATGAAAAAGCAAAATAGCAACTATACCAAACAATAGGCCATTCGGCCAACCCAAAAACAAAAGAAAAGAAATTTCTCAAAGCTTTTTCCAAGAAAGTATAAAGAAAAACTTAAAGGATAAACTTCAAAACACTTATTTTAAAGAAGAAAATGAAAAGAAACTCACCAAAATAGCAATCAAAACAGCAAATCAAGAATAGAAAATCAAGGAAAGTGCAAGAGTATGGTGCTTAAAGCAACCTTTAGAAGCTATATTGCAAGCTTTTTCTCTTCTAACTTTCTTTTCATCTCTGAACTTTTCTTTTTGCTTTTCAACAATGGAGAGAAATCAGCCAAACAAAAGTGAATAGAGAGTGAAAATGAAAGAGAGAGAGAGCCCCCTCTCCCGTGTAGTGGCCGAATGGCCTTATTGATAGCTAGGGTGTTATCATTTTTTTTCGACCTTGATCCAAAGTCTATTAATCCATGTTTAAAATGTGAAATTATCACCCTTAGATTAGGTAATCAGCTATCCACAATTACAGCTATTCAAGAATCTTAAGCCATTATGTTGACAGTCTCTCTCTTCATGCAATGGTCCATGTGGCTTAATTACAATGGCTTGATCAAAAAAAATAACTACCTTCCTGTTCATTGTTGGCCTTTTGATTAAAAATCAAAAAATATTTGCCCATCCTTGGGCCTTGGCCGGCTGACCCCTCATCTTCCAGCCCAATCTCCATTTTTTCAAAACGCAAGAAAAGCCCTTTTTCAGTTTCTTGGATAAAATGACCTTTTTGCCCCCCGAACATAAATAAATAGCAAACGGACTCCAAATTCAAATTTTCTTTGTTCAATACTTCCAAAATAATAAAAAATTGAATTCTAGAGATTTTCAAAAATGTTCGAGCCTATTTGCTATTTATTTGGATTTTTTCTTCCAAAATTGCCTTTTTGTGCTCCCAAACTTTACCATTTTTTAAACGAGCTCCAAATCCAGATTTTTCTTCACCAATATCTTCCAAAT
This sequence comes from Fremontodendron californicum, assembly GCA_030761205.1. NCBI lineage: Eukaryota > Viridiplantae > Streptophyta > Magnoliopsida > Malvales > Malvaceae > Fremontodendron > Fremontodendron californicum. The sequence goes on along the minus strand of JAULJL010000017.1, from coordinate 20,150,157 downwards.
AATTTAAAAGTATGATCTGGAAGTTTTCATAATTTTTGGAACTCATTTGGTATTTTTTCAGGATTTATCTGCTTGAATTACTACATAATGGCCCCGGGATTTGGCCATTTTGCAAACAAACTCCGAATTGGATTTTCTTTCTCCAATCTCTTCCAAATAATTTAATAATGAGATCTACAAATGTTCATAATTCTTGGGGTTCATTTGCTATTTTTTCGGGAATTATCTTCTTGAATTTCTACATAGAGGACCCGGGATTTGGCCATTTTGCAAACAAACTCTGAATCCGGATTTTATTTCACCAATCTCTTCAATGAGATGTGCAATTTTTCAGAATTTTTGGAGTTCATTTGCTATTTTTCCCAAATTTTCCAATTTTGCCCTTTTGCCTCTGAAACCCGATTTTGCTCAAAACAAGTCTGATTTTCAGATTTTCTTCAAAGTGAGCCTTGGGCTATCCTTGTTTAATCACTCCTCATCCATTAGGGTCTTTATTCTTACCGAATTAGGCCATTTCTGTAATTTTTCCAAATTTTACTGAAATCCACCAAAAACCCTAATTCTCGATTTTCTTTCGGATTGGCTTTTCTTTCAGTTTTGGTTCCAAGTAGCTTCTACATTACCTGTAGTCGGTGCTTATCTTTCATTTGGAACCTTCAATTTCGACCAATTTGATCGTTTAAGTATTTTTCCCTAAATTTCCCGAATTAGGGTTTCCTTTCTACTGAAAATCTCCGTAACCCAACTTTCGAACTCCATATCTTTCAATGTAGACCTCGGATTATCAAAATTTTTTTGCCATTTTTCAATTGAACTTCAAATCTTGATTTTGGAAGTAGGTTTCCTTTTCCAATAGTTGACTTTTTAGGTTGACTTTTTCAAGTTTGACTTTTTATGCTTGCCTTCTTAGACTAAGTCTCGGAGTACCACCTGCAGGATGAAAAAAGTCTTTTTACATTCTGAAACATCAATTTAGGAAGAAAACGTACCTGTTTTATTGGTTCGGACAAAATTAGGTGTTTACAGCTGCCCCTTTTTGGCTATTGCTGAGAATCAAGAATCAGGCAAAGATAAACAAATAATAATTTTGTCCAGTTGGTGAAATCATATGTGAAGGGAAGGGAAATGGTTTTTTTTTTCTTTCCATTTTTCCATTTTTTTTCTTTTTGTTTTGAAAAAGCTGTAAATAGAAGATTTTGTCCTTAAATTGAGTTCCCTGACTAATGGAGGCTCGACCCGTCTTAAGGAAACGAGTTCGATTTGCAAGAGAAGAAAAGACCTCGACGATGATCTCGGGGTCTTATCCTGTCTTGTGCTAACCTTACTGGCATGGGTGAAACCGAAAATTGAAAAAGATGTGGATGAAACCAGAAATTGAAAAACAAAGGTGAAACCAGAAATTTGAAAATGATTTGGATGGAACCGAAATTTGAAAAAGATGGGTGAAACCAGAAATTTGAAAAAGATCTGGATGAAACCAGAAATTGAAAAGCATGGGTGAAACCAGAAAATTGAAAAATGATCTGGATGAAACCAGAATTTGAAAAACATGGGTGAAACCAGAAATTTGTAAAAGATCTGGATGAAACCAGAATTTAAAAAACAGGGGTGAAACCAAAAATTTGAAAAAGATCTGGATGAAATTAGAGAATAAAAAGGCATGGGTGAAATCATAAATTTTAAAAATATCAAGATGAAAACAGAAATTGAAAAGCATGTGTGAAACCAGAAAGTTGAAAAAGATCTGGATGAAACCATAAATTGTAAAACATGGGTGAAACCAAAAATTTGGAAAAGATCTCGATGAAACCAGAGAATAAAAAGGCATGGGTGAAACCAAAAATTTGCAAAAGATCTGTATGAAACTAAAAATTGAAAAGCATGTGTGAAACCAAAAAATTGAAAAATGATCTGGATGAAACTAGAAATTGAAAAGCATGGGTGAAACCAGAAATTGAAAAAGATCTGGATGAAACCAGAAATTCAAAAGGATCTGGATGAAACCAAAAATATAAAAGCATGGGTGAAACAAGAAAATTGAAAAAGATCTGGATGAAACCAGAAACTGAAAAACATAGGTGAAACCAGAAAAAGATCTGGATGAAACCAAAAATTGAAAAGCATGGGTGAAACCAGAAATTGAAAAAGATCTGGATGAACCCAAAGATTAAAAAGGCATGGATAAAACCAGAAATTTGAAAGTGATAAGGATGGAACCTGAAATTTAAAAGCATGGGTGAAACCAGAAATTGAAAAAGATCTAGATGAAACCAGAGAATAAAAAAGGCATGGATGAAATCAGAAATTTGAAAGTGATCTGGATGGAAACAAAAATTGAAAAGCATTGGGTGAAACCAGAAATTTGAAAAAGATCTAAATGAAACCATAAATTGAAATACATGGGTGAAACCAGAAAAAAGATCTGGATGAAACCAGAATTGAAAGCATGGGTGAAACTAGAAATTGAAAAGCATGGGTAAACCCAAAAATTTGAAAAAGATCCAGAGGAAACCAGAAATTGAAAAACATGGGTGAAACCAAAAATTTGAAAAAGATCAGGATGGCACTAGAAATTGAAAAACATGGGTGAAACCAGAAAAAGATCTGGATGAAACCAGAAATTGAAATGGCTTGGAAATTAACCTGAAGGATTTGAGAGAGGATGCAAATGCTTGATGGTGTAAATGCAGATGCAGATGTCCCTATAAATCATGTTCATGTAAGTGGTTCATGAATGATGTAATTGTAGCTACAATGAAGATGTGACGATCCTAGAAATGATGCACTTGCTTGAGATGATGCGAATGCAAATATTTATGAAGGGTGCACTTGTAAAGGTAGAATACAGATGCTCATGGAATAGTGCATGCAAATATCCATGAATGATGCAAATGCTTGCTGACACGGTGCAGATGCATAGCTTAATAGAGAGATAAGTGTTCATGAATGATGCAAATGCCTCTAATCATTTTTCTAGACTTTGGCTTAGCCTTTCCCTTTCATTTTTCCTCTTCAAACCAGAGTATATTTTCAACTCTTTTTTTCAATCTTTGGCTATTCTTTTTGCCCCAACAGTTTTCAAACTCTTATCAACAGAAATTTGCTTGCTGAGTTATTTCTTCTTCTCATATTTGGAAGTCAAGACCTATAATAGCAGTTCTATACCTTTGGGTTAGAAAAACCCTTGTCTCATTTCAACTTCAAAAATGGGTATTTTCAAAAATATTTTTATTTTCCCTTTCTGAAAAATAATTTTGCTTATTTAATGAAAACTTTTGAGTCAAAAATTTTAACCCCACATTGTATAATGCACAAATCTTTTGAAGACTGATGATCACTGTTAGAAATTTTCCTAAGTGTCAATTTGGGTTTTTCAACTTGAATTGACAAGGCTTGGTACAACATGGTTTTGGTTTTTCCAGGAAAACATCACAACAAAAAAATGTATGTTGCTTCTAGGCTCACAAATGGAACAGGTTTTATAAATCATGAATTCATTGAGAACCAAACAATTTCAACATTCTTTTAGTTTCCATATCAAGGTATTTTGACAAGCGTCAAGATTGGCTGGGATGTTTAAACTGGAAAGTGGATTTTGGAGAAAAAGAGTTTTAGTTTTTGAAATCAATCATCCAAATAAGAATTGAGAATTTGGGAGGTTCAGGAATTCCTAGATGTTCCTCGATGACCACTTCTTTAAGATGATCTTCTCTTTTGTGATATCGACACTATCATAGATGGCATCAAAAATTCCTATTTTACTCTACATCGCCCGTTTTTGGGTTTTCGCCCTAGAGTCCCATTCTCTCCAATTTTTTTTTTCATTTTGTTTTACCATGCACTTGAGAATTCTAAATTCTTACTTAGTGAAATGAAAATTCGATGAGGTGGGATAAAATCTGAGGAACAACCCTTCTAGTTGAATATTCATGCTTGATCACAATGGGCTTTTAAAGCACGTAATGTAAGCCATGGCTCGGGGTTCAAAAAGAAAGGATAAATAGGCCCAAAATCTGTGTTTATGGGTAATCAGATCAAGGATCAATTTTGGAGGAGGATTCCTTTTTCGAAGCATTTATCTCTTTTTGGACTTTTCATTCCTTTTTGACTTTTGCAGTTTTTCTTCCTTGTTTTTTTTTTTTTTTTGCTTCCATTTCGCCATCGCCTTTTTACATCACAAACAACTATAACATCTGGTAGGGTCCGTAGACTCCTACAAACCGGTAGGGCTCGAAAGCTCCTACAAAACTCGTAAGGCACGAAGGCTCCTACAAAACCAGTAGGGCGCGAAAGTTCCTACAAAATTGGTAGGGCACGAAGGCTCCTAAAAAACTGGTAGGGCACGAAGGCTCCTACAAAACCAGTAGGCCTCGAAGGCTCCTACATAACCGATAAGGCTCAGTGGCAGCCTACAAATCCTGTAGGGCACAATGGCAGCCTACAAATACGGTAGGGCACAATGGCAGCCTACAAATCTGGTAGGACACAATGGCAGCCTACAAATTCAGTAGGGCACAATGGCAGCCTACAAATCTGGTATAGCTTAACATTACAATAAACTGCATCACATAGCATTTAAATAAGCATACTAGAAAGGAACAATGTGGCGCCATATGGTCGACCACTCATACGACAATCCTAGATTATTACATAATCATCACTTGTCCATTCCTTGGACCTTTTTCTCTCGTCTTTACGAGAACTCGATATCATAAGGTAATTCTTCATCATACATTCATACAATCACAGTTAGTATGTCATAACATAATCTAACGATCCTACGTCTATCGCTACACGTTTACTCACAGTGCGCTAAGCGGGAGAAATTGGTTCCTCGTGCTTCGAAACTCTTCCAACCACGGACTCAACTAATCCGCGCTCCTAGTACATAAACAGTAATTTCATAAATATTTTATAAATTAGAAACAGTCATACTATCCAAATTGTAGCTAATTAGCTATTATCCAAAATTTTGCAGCTTAGCTATTTAAGTATTATAATATTTACACCTAGCTCGGGTGGAAATTCGGAGCAACAATCAACTGGAAAGTTTCTCCCTTGACCCTAGCAAAGCTAACGGTGGCCTCAGATGGTGGTGGAAGTGGTGGCACAAGGTGGTTGGCCAACATGGTGAATTAGGCCAAGCTTAGATTTCTCACTCCAAGCCACTTTTTCAATCAACCGACCCCAAATAATAGATGTAGAGATTGATTTAGTACTACCCATGATGGTGGTATAAGGTGGTGACTATGTTGGAAACCACCTAAGGCAAAAATGACCATAACGAGAAACACATAGTTTCTCATGATTTCTTGAAAAACTAACACCAAATAAGTAATCCTTACCTTCTTGATAGTAGAACTATGTGTTTTGTTGGCTTGGTGATGAGTAGAAATCAAGAGATCAAGCTTACAAGCTTTTGGTTATGGAGTTTCTTCACTTTGGTTAGGTTTTCTCAAGGTTGAAGAAGAAAAACCCCTAAGGCATGAAAAACTGAAGGTCACGGCTGAACATGGGCTTCTTGGCTGATTTTTATGGCCATTTACCAAGCCAAATAACAAAAATACCCCTTTCAGCCCATTTTTTATCTTTTAGTGCCTAAATGGGGCCCACATGAAATTTTTATGTTCGGAAGCTCGTTTTTCACTTTTCTCGACATGGATATGTTTCAAATATCATTTTACACTAGTATGCAATTTTTCATAATTTTTTGATATCCTGAGCATCAAATCCGGGCCACGACCCGTTTAAGGGTCAGCATTAAGACTTTTTCGATTTCAGCTCCGATTCTCATTCTGATTTCACCAACTGCTTTCTAACATCATTTTATGTCCACATGAATCCATTTATTCACTTAAAACATCATCGCGATTTTGATTCTAGACTCTTGGTCAATTTAAGGCTAAATCTCTCAAATAGCCGATTAAACCCCTTATTCTAAAAATTATTAATATAACAATAAGACCATATGGTAGTGTGCTTTGTCTACAAGCATACATAAACCTGATCCATCGTCTATGAATCATTTAAAGAGACCCGAGTCGATCTCTGACTTACGAGGGTCTTACAATTCTTCCCCCGTAAAAAAATTCGTCCTTGAATTTTCCTAATTTTCCTAATTTGAACTTATTGAATAATTCATTTAAAGAGTTACGTACTTAATCCCGAAATAACTGGGGCTACTGTCTTCTCATGTCTCTTTCAAGTTCCCAAGTAGCTTCCTTTTTCCCATGATGATTCCATAAAACCTTCACCGAAGGAATCTCCTTCGATCGTAGCTTACGTACCTGCTGTTCTACTATGGCTATGGGTTCTTCTACATATGACATGCGAGGGTCTATCTCTACCGCCTGCAGTTGCAACACATGGGACTCATCGGGGAGGTATTTTCGAAGCATCGACACATGACATACCGGGTGTACAGCGGCTAACTCAGGAGGAAGTATCTCAAACGATCCAATGTACCTTGGACTCAGCTTTCCTCTCTTGCCGAATCTCATAACACCCTTAAACAGAGACACTTTCAAGAACACATGATCCCCCACATCAAACTCTAGTTCCCGACGTATATTATCGGCATAAGACTTTTGCCGACTCTGTGCCGCTCGCATTTTGTCACGGATCAACTCCACATTTTTTAATGCATCCTGAACCATATCCGGACCTAAGAATGGACGATCACCCACCTCGAACCATCCCACTGGAGATCTACATTTTCGGCCATACAATGCTTTATATGGTGCCATCTGTATGGTACTCTGATAGTTGTTATTATATGCAAACTCAATCAAAGACAAGTGCTGATCCCAGCTACCCTCAAAATCTAAAACACATGCCCGAAGCATATCCTCTAAAGTCTGGATGGTCCTCTCAGACTGACCATCGGTTTGGGGATGGAACGCGGTACTAAATCTCAACTGAGTACCCAGTGCCCTTTGAAATGATTCCCAAAACATCGATGTGAACTGTGTGCCTCTATCTGACACAATAGAAATAGGCACTCCATGCAAAGGCACTATCCGGTCCAAATATAGTCTATCATACTGGGTTGCCGTATATGTTGTGCGCACTGGCAAGAAACGTGCAGAGTTGGTCAATCTATCGACAATCACCCATATCGAGTCGAATCCTTTCGTTGATCTAGGCAACCCCGTGAGTAAATCCATCATAATCTTGTCCCATTTCCATTCAGGGACATCCAAGCTCTGAAGTGTACCTAGCGGTTTCTGATGTTCGGCCTTAACCTGTTGGCACACCAAACATCTAGCCACAAAGTTCACTACATCCTTCTTCATGCCTTCACACCAATAATGTGCTCGTAGATCATGATACATCTTGGTGGAACCAGGGTGTATAGTGTAGGATGGGATATGAGCTACCTTGAGGAATCTATGCCGTATATCACCTGCCAATGGTACCACGAGGCGGTCATGTAACCATAAATTTCCATCATCATCTATACAAAACTCCTCGTACAATCCTTGTCCAACCTGGGCTTGCTTTCCTGTGCAAAAATCATCATCATGTTGCAATCGTTTTACCTCCTCCACCAATGATGATCGTACTTGCACATGGGCTAACATCTCCCCCGTGTCAGTAACACTAAGTACCACACCATCATCAATTTAATTCCTCACTTCTCAAACCATATGTCTCCTCTGTACTGCTACATGGGCTAAGCTACTTAAGGCATCTGCGACAACATTGGCTTTTCCAGGATGATAAAGGATGGTACAATCATAATCCTTGAGTAATTCCAACCATTTCCTTTGTCTCAAATTCAACTTTCGCTGATCAAATATATACTTGAGACTTTTGTGGTCTGTATAAATCTCACATGATCGTCCATACAAATAATGTCGCATATCTTCAATGCGAAGATAATGGCTGCCAGTTCCAACTCGTGCGTAGGATAATTCTGCTCATGCCTTTTTAACTGTCTCGACGCATAAGCAATACCCATGTTCTTCTGCATTAATACGCAGTCTAAACCTATGCGAGAAGCATCACAATACACCACAAAGCCATCTGTCTCATTTGGCAATGCTAACACTGGTGCTGAAGTGAAGAGCTCCTTAAGTTTATTGAAGCTCTTTTCGCACTCATCTGACCAAACAAACTTGACATTCTTCTATGTTAACCTGGTTAATGGTACGGCTATCCTCAAAAAGTTCTCCACGAACCTCCTATAATATTCAGCTAACCCTAAGAAACTCCTGATCTCTGTTACTGTAGTCGGCCTATCCCAGTCTCGTTCTACCTCAATCTTCTTGGGATCCACAGAAATACCTTCCTTCGAAACTATATGGCCAAGAAAACTCACACTCGATATCCAAAAGTCACACTTGGAGAACTTGGCAAACAGTTTGTGTGCTCTAAGAGTCTCGAGGACAATGCGGAGGAGTTCCCTATGTTCATTCTTGCCTCGCGAATACACCAAGATATCATCAATGAACATAATCACAAACTGGTCAAGGAAGGACTTGAACACCCTATTAATCAAATCCAAGAACGTTGTCGGGGCATTCGTTAGTCCAAAAGACATGACCAAAAACTCATAATGTCCATATCGAGTTCGAAAGGCCGTTTTGGGAATATCTTCCCTCCTGATGCAAAGTTGATGGTACCCCGATCTAAGATCTATCTTAGAAAAGTATTGAGCTCCCTACAACTGATCGAATAAATCATTGATCCTAGGCAACGGATACTATTCTTCGTCGTCACTTTATTCAACTGCCTGTAATCATTACACAACAGTAATGATCCATCCTTCCTCTTAACAAAAAAAAAATAGGAGCACCCCAAGGAAAGGTACTCGGGCGTATAAAGCCCTTATCAAGAAGATCTTGCAACTGAACCTTTAGTTCCCTTAGCTCCGACGGAGCCATACGGTAAGGAGGAATGGATATCGGCTGTGTTCCCCGGGTACATCTATGCAAAACTCAATCTCTCTATCTGGTGGAAGTCCTGGCAACTCCTCGAGAAAAATATCAGGGAAATCCTCTACCACGGGAATCCCTCTCAAATCTTGAGACTTCATCTCAGCATCATATACATATGCCAAGAATCCTTGGCAACCCTTCGCTAACAGTTTCCCGGCACTAATTATCGAGATCAAGTGAGGTGAAGTCGTTCTATGATCTCCTTGATACCTCAACACATGTTTACCGGATATTTTCAATACTACCATCTTCTCGTGGCAATCCAATACCGCATAATGGGCAGACAACCAGTCCATGCCCAAAATTACATCAAACTCAAGTATATCTAGTTCAATTAGATCTACCAAAAATATCTCACCCTCGATCTGTATTTCACATCCTTTCAATATCCTGTTCACATGGTAAACCTCCCCTACTAGAGTAAGCACTATCAACGGATCATCTAACATATCATAATTCATGTTCAAACATGAAGCAAAGGAAGGGGATATAAAGGAGTGCGTAGCACCCGAATCAAATAATACTACAGCCTGCTTGGAACAAATATTTAACGTACCTGTCACGACGGCATTTGACGCCTGCGCATCCTGAGGATTCAGTACAAATGCCCTGGCTTGTCCTCGACCTTGTGTAGTCTGTCCTCTACCCCCCACAGTCTGTCCTTCACCTCTAGACTGTGTACCTCTGCCTGTTGTGCCTCTGCCCAATGACTGGGCCATTGTCCAGTAGTAACGGTTGGCGTAAGAACTGGGGGCGGTGCAACTGTAGTATACATGGGTCAAGAAAAATTCAGCGGACAGTCCTTCTTCATATGCCCTGGTTAACCATATCTGAAACAAGTACCAGGCCTTACGCATCGTCCAAAATGCGGATAACCACAACTCTGAAAATGGGGAGCTCCTGATCTTCCAATGTTACCTGATGACTGGGTAACCGATCTAGTCTGACTGCTCTGTCCTCGGACCACTATACCAGCACCACTAGGTGCTCCTAATCTGCCTGCACTAGAATGCCTAAAACCCTGTCTCCCAGTCCTGGCCTTCTTCCGAGGCTCATGGTCAACCTGCCTCTCTTTAGCCCGTGCCTCAAATCGCAAGGCTGCATCAAGAACATCGGAGTATGTAGAGGTCCTCGTCACTGGTACCACCCTAAATAAGTACTCCCTGAGGCCATTAGCAAATCACTTCGCCTTCATAGTATCAGTCATCACCATATGTGGCGCATACTTCGCCAACTGATTAAACTTAGTATCATAATTCAACACTGACATGCCCTCAGTCTGTTTCGGTAACTCAAACTTTCGAGCCTTTGCATCCCATAAACTCTCAGGCATGAATCGCTCAATAAAAGCATTATAAAACTCAGACCATTCTAATGGAGGGCTACCTGCTGGCCGGCTCCTCAATAGGGTCTTATACCACTCATAGGCCACCCCCGTCAACTGATAACTAGTCAACTCCATGGCTCTAACTGGTGAGCATCCGAGAGCCACACAGAATCGATCACATACATCCACAAAGTCATGTGGATTTGAATCAAGCTCAATCCCAGAAAATATTGTTGGCTTATTCCGTCGAAACTCATATAATGTCACTGGGAGATACGGCCCTTGTTGGGTGGATTATTGTCCCTCAGGGGGATTCTATGGCCGTGGAGGATCTGGAGGGGTCTGCTCCTATCTCTGCTACCGCTGATCTGCTAGTAGATCTATCAGGGTCCTAACCTCCTGACGTATCTCATCAATCTCAGTAGCTAACTGTTCTACCCTATCATTTACTATTGACCCCCTAGCAGATCCAGCGGTCTGCTCTCGATCTCCTGCTACAGGATTCAGACGTCCCATCGAGACCTGATCGGGAATCGTAGGTTGTCGTCCCCTCTGCCTACCTCGTGTTCTCTGCATCTAGAGTATAATAACCTGAGACAAAAATTTAATCATTAGGTACCTTCATCAAACCAACCCTGCACTATCCAATATAACCGACAAGTGATCCTTTGCATGATGGACATGTGTACAGCCACCGACCTATAAACAATGCTCTGATACCAACTTTGTCACATCCAAAATCCGGGAGTGTGACCGGCCAGAGACAAGTATATACCCTTGCCTCCGAAGCCTTAACCATTCATCTACCTAACAAAATTTCGGTATGACCTCGCCCGATAAGGAGGGTTACCGAACCTGCAAAACATGCAACACAATAATACTAACACATGACATCCCGGTTAAGACACCTCCAACTAGGGAGTTACCAAGATGCCCAGCAGCAGACGCACAAAGTGATCCACAATGCATATATTTATATACAATACCAAAAATATACACAACAATCTCGGTCTCCGACCGGATAACTGCATGACACATAATACAACATACTTAGACAAAATAACATATGACATCCCTAGGTGACTGTGCATGGTTCCTCAATCAAGCAACGGATCAACTCGTCAAAACGACATGTCATGCTCACCAACTAGTGTCACGAACCAAGCCGACGGGGTGGATGAGGGACCAGGTCGATCAGTATCTGAAAAAGAAAAATAACTAAAGAGTGAGTCATGAGGAGCCAGTGAACAAACGCAAGTTATATTAACTAATATCACCTGGATGTTTCTATCCAACATCACAAACAACTATAACATCTAGTAGGGTCCATAGATTCCTACAAACCGGTAGGGCTCGAAAGCTCCTACAAAACTGGTAAGGCACAAAGGCTCCTACAAAACCAGTAAGCTCGAAGGTTCGCATAAAACCGATAGGGCACGAAGGCTCCTACAAAACTAGTAGGGTACGAAGGCTCCTACAAAACCAGTGGGGCTCGAACTCTCCTACATAACCGGTAGGGCTCAATGGCAGCCTACAAATCCGGTACGACACAATGGCAGCCTACAAATCCGATAGGGCACAATGGCAGCCTACGAATCCGGTATAGCTTTACAATAAACTGCATCACATAGCATTTAAATAAGCATACTAGCAAGGAAAAATGTGGCGCCATATGGTCGACCACTCATACGACAATCCCAGATTATTACATAATCATCACTTGTCCATTCCTTTGATCTTTTTCTCACGTCTTTACAAGAACTCGATATCATAAGGTTTTCTTCGTCATACATTCATACAATCACAGCCAGTATGTCATAACATAATCTAACGATCTTATGTCTATCACTACACGTTTACTCACAGTGCGCTAAGCGGGAGAAATTGGTTCCTCGTGCTCCAAAACTCTTCCAACCACGGACTCAGCCAATCCGCGCTCCTAGTAGATAAACAGTAATTTCATTAAAATTTTATAAATTAGAAACATTCATACTATCCAAATTGTAGCTATTTAGCTACTATCCGGAATTTTGCATGTAGACACCTAATTTTGTCCGGACCACTAAAACAGGTATGTTTTCTTCCTAAATTGATGTTTTAGAATGTAAAAAGACTTTTTTCATCCTGCAGGTTGTACTCCGAGACTTAGTTTAAAAAGGCGAGCATAAAAAGTCAAACTTGAAAAAAGTCAACCTCAAAAAGTCATTCTCAAAAAGTCAACTACTGAAAAAGTCAACCCACTTTCAAAATCAAGATTTGAAGTTCAATTGAAAAATGGAAAATTTTTTTGATAATCCGAGGTCTACATCGAAAGATATGGAGTTCAAAAATTAGGTTATGGAGATTTAGTAGAAAAGAAACCCTAATCCGGGAAATTTAGGGAAAAGTGCTTAAACGATCGAATTGGTCGAAATTGAAGGTTCCAAATGAAAGATAAGCACAAACTACGGGTAATGGAGAAGCCACTTGAAAGAAAAACTGAAAGAAAAGTCAATCCGGGAGAAGATTGAGAATTAGGGTTTTTGGTGGATTTCGGTGAAATTGGGAAGAATTACAGAAATGGCCCAACTTGGTAGGAATAAAGCCCCTAATTGATGAGGAGTGATTAAAAAAGGATAGCCCAAGGCTCAGTTTGAAGAAAATCTAAAAATCGAACTTGTTTTGAGCAAAATCGGGTTTCAGAGGTAAAAGGACAAAATTGGAAATTTTGGGAAAAATAGCAAATGAACTCCAAAATTTTTGAAAATTTGCAAATATCTTTTTAAACCATTTGGAAGAGAATGGTGAAAGAAAATCTTGATTCGGAGTTCATTTGCAAAATGGCCAAATCTCGGGTCTCCTATGCAGTAATTCAAGAAGATAAATCCCGAAAAATAGCAAATTAATTCCAAAGATTCTGAAAATTTGCAAATATCATTCTTAAATTATTTGGAAGAGATTGGAAAAAAAATCTTGATTCGGAGTTCGTTTGCAAAATGGCCAAATCTCGGGTCTTCTATGCAATAATTCAAGAAGATAAATCCTGGAAAATAGCAAATAAACTCCCAAAATTTTGAAAATTTGCAAATATCATTTTTTAAATTATTTGGAAGATATTGGTGAAAGAAAATCTTGATTCGGAGTTCGTTTGCAAAATGGCCAAATCCCGGGCCCCCTATGTCGTAATTCAAGAAGATAAATCCCGAAAAAATACCAAATGAGTTTCAAAAATCATGAAAACTTTCAGATCACACTTTTAAATTATTTTGAAGATATTGGTGAAGAAAAAACTCTTGATTTGGAGCTCGTTTAAAAAATGGTAAAATTTGGAGGCTTAAAAGGGCAATTTTGGAAGAAAAAATCCAAATAAATTGCAAATGGACTCGAAAATTTTTGAAAACTTCTAGAATTCAATTTTTTATTACTTTGAAAGTATTAAAAAAAGAAACTTAGAATTTGGAGTCCGTTTGCCATTTATTTTCATTTGGGGGGCAAAAATGTCATTTTACCCAAGAAATCGAAAAGGGCTTTTCTTGCCTTTCAAAAAAAATCAAACTTGGGTTGGAAGAAGCAGGGCTGGCAGGCCAAGGCCCAAGGAAGGGAAGGAGGTTTCTGATTTTTTTAATCAAGAGGTCAAAAATGAAGAGTTAGTTATTGATTTTTTGATCAAACCTTTGCAAATAAGCCACATGCACCAATGCATGAAGAGGAAGAGTGTCAACATAATGGCTTAAGATTCTTGAACAGCTGTAATTATGGGCAGCTGATGGCCTAATACAAGGGTGATAATTTCATATTTTAAACATCTTGGATCATTAGCCATTGGATGAAAATTGGTTGGAGGAAAAATGACAACATTCTAATCTAGGAGAGAGGAATTTCAGCCACTACAAGAAAGATATTCTTCTTTCATTTTTAGCAATCTCATTTTCTCTATTCTCTTTTTCTTTTGGCAGATTTTCTCTCCATGGTTGCAGAGCAAAATGAAAATTTTAGAAAAGAAAAGAAAGCTTGAAGAGAAAAAGCTTGAAAGATAGCTTCTTGAGGTTGCTTTTAGCACCAACTCTTGCACTTTCTTTGATTTTCCATTCTTGTTTTACTGTTTTGATTATTATTTTGGTAAGTTTCTTTTGATTTTTCATTTTAAATAAGTGCTTTTAATGTTCTTCTTTAAGTTCTTTCTTCATCTTTTCTTAGAAAAAGTTCTTGAAATTTTTTTTACCTTGTTTTTTGACATGGCCGAATGGCCTATATTTTTTTTTAGTTGCTGCTTTGCTTTGATTTTTCATGTTATTTTTATATTAGATAAGTCTTGATGTTTTAAATCTTCTTTTACTACACATACTTGAAGCTTGTTTTAATTTGGTTGCCTGCTTATTTCCATTTATGAGTCTATTATCATGTTCTTGCATTTTTGATTTTCTGTTTTCAAAAGTTTAAGTTTGTTTATGTTTTATATTTTGAAATCCATGAGTTTCTGAAAATGCTTGTTAGTTTTTATACCTTATTTTATATTTACATGATTTGAGTGTTATGTTTTAGTTAAGTATGTTAGTATGTCAAGTGTTTGTGAAAATGCCATGCTCACTTTGAACATGAGGCCATTCGGCCACTTCACTTTCTTTGCTTTTTGTGTGCATTTTTGTTATGCTAGTTGATAGGTTTGCATTTTCATGATATTTGGTTGAGTATTTGGTTTAAGCATGCCTTGTGTTTGTGTTATTTCCATGCATATTTTAGATGTTAGGATTGGTTTGTTTTGCCATGCATGTCCATGCATTTTAGACCTAGGTTGCATTAAATGCCATGCAAGGTTATTTTGGTCTAGGTCATTTTATTGATGCCATGCATTTTTCATGACTTTTAGGTTTAAACTCATGCATTTCATGCATCATATTTGCTGTATTTTTCATGCATTTCATGTCATTTCCACTTGACTTATGACTTAGGCCAATTAATGGTTCAAAGTCATGCTCTCTTGAGCATACTTGTGGAAAATTAAAGAGTTGTCAAATTGATAATTCTACATTTGTGATTTTTTTAACTTAGCCAATTTTTGTCTAACTTTTGAAAAGTGCTAGCTACTGTTTGTGAGTCATTTAGAGAGTCTAAAATATTTTTACTTTGATTCTTAAATGAGTTTATCAAAGGCAAAAATGTGTTTTGGCAAAACATATTTTCACCCAGTACTCGTACTTTCCCAATTTTTCTGGGCAGTCATCTTTAATCAGAAAATTAAGCCGATTTTTTCCTATCTAGTTTTACATGTCTTGAGTATCCAGTATTGTTTTTAAATTTTTTAGAATTTTTAAAAATAGGGTAAAAAATCGTGGTTTAAAATTGGACAGTGGAGTTAGAATTGAATTTGAAGAAAAATCATTTTCCTGTTTTGGTTAAGTTACCTAGAGGGGGCTGATTAGGAAGTTTAGCTACTGACTTATTAAAAATGATTTTTTAACTCTCGGGTTAAGGGTGGTCAAGTCCGAGATTTTAAATTTAGGAAATTAGAGCCATTTAAAAAAGGGTTTGGCTGAGTTTTACTTTTAATCTATGCTTTTCAAAATTATTTTCAAACAATCACAAAGTATTTTGGTTTTAGAATATTTAATTTGATATATTTTTCTAAGGTAGCCGGATATCTTTTTAGATATACGGATTTCCTTAATTAAAGGAAAAAATACATTTTCATGCATTGCATTTTCCATATTCATGCATTTTATATAATATGTGATTTTTGCTATGATATTGTTATGATTTTGAGTTATGTTATATTGTTTTTTATATGATTTTGAATATTTCATCATATCCTATGCTTTTTATTTAGTAAATTTTTTTATATTATTTAGCGTATACTATGTTCATGCATTATTATGTTTATTTTTATTTTCAAGCATATTATATGATAGCATTATTTTATATTTCATGTCATTTAAATTATATGTCATATCATTCATATTTGCCATGTCATTTAAATTATTTCTTTTAATATAGACTATATTATGTTACCTAAGTCATTTCATTTCATGTAGAATATATATATTATGTTACCTAGGTCATTTCATTTCATTTAGGATATATTATGTCATTTAGGATATTCTATTTCATTTAGAATATATCATATGACTTAGGATATTACATTTCATATAGAATATATTATGTTACCTAGGTCATTTCATTTCATTTAGAATATATCATATAACTTAGGATATTTCATTTCATTTAGAATATGCTAAGACCTTTAAATTATGTCATATCATTTGGGTTGCATTATATTATTTAGACTTTGCTATGTCATTTTATTTAAGTCATACATATTCATATTCATATTGTTAAAATATTTTCGAAAAGGTAATGATTTTCAATAAAATAAAGATATTCCTGAGTTAAAATAATTCATGAGTTCTCTGCCAGGTTTGCTGGGGAGGATATCATCAATTATCATTAATAACGGAATATCTTCTTTAAAATGAGAATGATTCGAAAAATTTTCAAACTAATAAAAATTTCTATATTTTGCCACGTTTGTTGGGGAATATAGAAAAATTTTGAATTTATAAATTCCGGATCATTTTCAATGAAAAATGGAATTATTTTTCTTTAAATTGGGAATTAACTTGAAATACTAAATTTAAAACCGACTTTTTTACCGAGACTTGAGATAACACATGATTAATATGGTACCGTTTTATACGGGCGTTATGGGGGTGCTAATCCTTCCCCACACGTAACCGAGTCCCAAACCCGTTTCTTTGATTTCTCTGGTTTTAAATGCAGACTTGAAATTGGTTTTAAAAATGTTTTAATTAATTTTAAAATATTTTATAAAATCGGTTTTAATAGGTGGCCGATCACACCTAGCTAAAAAAGATTGGTGGCGACTCCATGTCTTTTTCAAGGTCATTTTCAAAGCCTTCATTTTTTCTATAGGAATTAAATCGATTTTTCCTCGATTTTTTAATGCCACGCTTAACGAATAATAAAGTCTTGCGATGATACTTGTTATTTTTTTTTAGGTTGCGACAGCTTGGCGACTCCACTGGGAACATTAGAGAGTCAGGCCTAGAATTAGTCGTGTGTTATCAAAGTCTCGATTTTGTTGGTTTAATTGGTATTTAATTTTAATTCCCATATTTTTTTAATAAAGAGAATTTTGCAAATAAATAAATGTTTTTAAATATGTTCATACTCATGTGCATGCATTTTATTATTGTTCTCTAGTTATTTAAGGTTGTATATTATAATTGCTTGTTGGTTAATGCGTTACACTATTCTTGAATTTTTTTTTATAAATAGTTGGGGCATTTAGAATAAGGAGTGTAGAATAGGTGGTGAAAGGTTTGTTGTTCCTCCTCACACACTACACGTGCATTTGCATATCATGAGCTCTATACCCGAGTTCTGTCCTTTTAGGTAGGAGCAAAGTACCTAAACCTTCGTGATTAACAATCCGCATGGGCTAGGGAAATAGACTCTAACGAGTTGAACCCACTTTTATCGGGGTGCCTTACTAGCCTTCACTGGCGAAAGTGAAGAGCAATTCGGGGCCTTTAGAATCGATTCACCCTCATATAGTGAACCTAGGCGAAGCCATGCCGGATTTTCGTTAGATATACCGAAGACAGGAACACATGGAGGGACATTTCTAAACCTTTTATTACCTATTTTACACTCTGAATAAGTGTGGTAGATTGGGCAATGATGTACGTACATCGCCCGTAATAAATGTGATAATCCGTAACAAAGGCACTGTGATACCGTTATAAGTAGATATTTGTTGGGGCAAATGTTCATTAACTGTTTGAAATAAAAAATAAAAATCATTTTTCAAGCATTTTTGCATTTTGCACATTTGATGCATATGTGAATAGAGCATGTACATTTGATCTCCTTTTTTGTAATAAATGGATGGTGATAATAATCTCATTTGATGATTTCATAAAACCGGTAGTGTTGCATGAACATTTGCATATTGTACCACAGTAAGATCCACTACTCCAAAATTCTTTTGAAAATAATATGATTGGTTTCTCATAAAAATAAAAATAAAAAATAAAAAAACATGTTTCGAAAAATCATAAATTTGGAGGCAAATCTTGCATAATGAGATTTTTGAATAATCAAGATTTAGGTCCCACCAATTTCATGTAATCATTGATTTCTTGGTATATACCTTGGTGTTAATTCATTTATTTTTTTGCATATATCATTTTGACATCATGTTACGTCATAGCCTGCATGGTCATTCATTGTAGAATACATTTATGACATACATGGTCATTACTTGTATATACTTAACCATCAATTTATTCATTTTTTAAATGCATCATGTTAGCATCAGGTTGCATCCATAGCATACATAGTCATCATAATTTCTCTGTATATGTTCATGCATTAATCATCAGTATATTCATTCACATAAGAATAGAGCATGTACATTCATAATTCTATTCTTAATCTCATGACATTTTCATTTGCATGAGAGTGGTTCGAGAAATGAGGAAAGAATCGGAGGAAGGATTAGGTGCTCTGGAACGAAATCAAGAGGAATTTGGACATGAAATCCGAGAAGTGAAAGAACAACTCGCCAAATTGCTGAAAATGTTTGAGGATGTGGGTAAGAGTAAAGAGGAACTTTCTCAGGGCTCTGCATCACCTTCGGATCAACCAAAACCATTAGGTCCAGAACATACAATCCTTGCTGGATCCTACGCTTGTCAATGCCACAAAGGTTGCGATCCTGATGAAATTATGGACAAAATCATGAAAATGATTAAACTTGAGAGCCTGATACCAAAGATAGAAAACTCAGATCCTGTACCATACCTGCAAACTGTTCTATGTCCAAACCAGTGTCCCCACCCTACTATGGTCCAATCGTCCATTGGGATGACCACTACGGGACCCATGAATCCCACTCCATTACCAGCAATTGGCAGCTCATATTGCTTCCCTCATCAATCATCTTATCCAGCATCTAGGATAGGAACCTCGAGCTATGTACAACCTCCAAAGGCCCCGTGTCCAAATCCATACCCTTACTATGTTGTTCCGCCACATCTCCATGTAAACACTCTGGTTCGGACCTTAGTGCCACCACCAAGTGCCCCAACTTGTAGGCCATGTGTGACTAAGAAACGACCTTAGGGTAAGATCCAAAGGCATTTTGATCCCTTTCCAATCAGCTACCAAGAGCTTCTCCCTATACTTGATCCAAAATCACATGGTTGCATGTGTCCCATTGAAACCCCTGTTACCACCATATCCAAAGTGGTATAATCCAAATGCAAGATGTGATTATCACTGTGGAATTGTTGGCCATATCATTGAAGACTGTATAGCATTCAAAAAGAAAGTGCAATCTCTTATAGATGCCAAGTGGTTGGATCCAACGACACTGATTGATGGAGGGCTGGGAAAACGTCATTAGGATTGGGAGATTTACGGCATTGAGGTGGAAATATTTCAGTCTTATATGATGTAATAGGATTTCACTTTTTCAGTAGCCGGCTCTTATAGCCTTAGGATGCTAGGAAGAATAAAATACTTGTAAAGACAGTTTTAACTACTGCTCAGATTTTGTAAACATGGTTTATACCATTATGAACGTTGATAGGGGAATGAATTGACTATGCTTCAAATTTATGAGATGTTGATGATTAAGTTCCTCCGATTCTTATTTCCTCCGTGATATCTTCCCTTTGCATTTTGCGTCCAATCAATTATTTGTCATACCATACATTCATACATGTATCATGTAAGCATCAGGTTGTATTCATGCATTCATAATCAACATGATTTTTCTGTATATATCCATGTATTAATTTGCTTATTATTTACATGCATCATGTTGACTTTGGGTTGTATTCATGACAAACATAGTCAGCATGATTTCTTTGTATATGCTTATGCATTAATCTGTCATATTAACATCAGGATGCATTCATGACACACATGGTCAGCATGATTTTCTTGGTATATACTCTGTATCAATCATTCATTGTTTGCATGTATCATAATTGACATCGTGTTGCATGCATAGTGTATATGATCATTAATTGGGAAATACGCTAAAATATATATGATCAGTCATTGCATATATCCATGTGTTGATTTGTTTATTCTTTGCTTGCAACATGTTGGTATCGTGATTGCATTCATTACATACATGGTCAGCATGTTTCCACTGTACATGTCCATACATCATATTGTTTAGGCTTCACGTGCATCAAATTGCATTCATGACTCCATCATGACACGCACTTTGGGGTAATAAAACAAAATTTGGCTTGGCTTTAAGAGTCTTTGAAAGAATTTCTATTTCAAACCAGAGGTATAAGAAGTACTGAGTAACCTTTTAATACAGGCATGGAGAATGAACAAGTTGCCCGAATGGAAAGAATGGAAACGGTACAGGAAGAATTACGAGAACAGCTGGCAAAGTCTCAAGCAGAATCTAAAGATTAGATAAGTAAATTGATGGAGCGAATGTCCACTGTAATCAAGGGCTACACTGAAAACCTGGCTGCCAGAGAAGGGTTAGAGGCACGAAAAAGTCAGAATGAGGCCGTAACGGTGGATGTCCAGAACACAGTTAACCCCGTCAATGTCTTAAATTCAGATGATCTAGTTGAACTGGCAAAGTTGAAAATGGTTAATGAGGTAGAGTTGGCAGATTCCCAAGGGTAATATTAGTTGCTAGATGAAAGGCTTCGGGCAGTAGAAAATACAGACGTATTCAGGAGTGTGGAGGCGAAAGAACGATGCTTGGTCTTCGATTTAGTCATCCCTCCTAAATTCAAGGTCCCTGACTTTGTGAAATATGATGGGACGACTGATTCATCAGCCCACATCACTATGTTATGCCAAAAGATGAAAATTCATATAGATAATTATAAGCTTCTGATTCACTACTTTCAGGATAGCCTCAGCGGGTCCGCAATTAGGTGGTATAGTCAGTTGAGCAAGGATCAGATTCGCTCTTGGAATGATTTGGCTAGGGCTTTTCTAAACCGGTACAAGCATATAACTGATAGGACACCTGATCATCTCATTTTGCAAAATATGGAGAAAAGAGCTACTGAGAGCTTCAAAGGGTATGCTCAGAGGTGGAGGAACATGTCTACTCAAGTACAACCACCTTTGACAAAAAAAGAAATCACTATCCTTTTTGTGAATACACTGCAGGGCCCGTACTATGATAGACTCGTTGGCAATGCCTCAAGGAATTTTGCGAAAATAGTAATCTCAGGGGAGATGATTGAGAATGCTATCAAGAATGGGAAACTTGAAAGAGAAGGAACATCCAATGCCGAGAGAAATAAGACACCTAGAAAGAAAAAGGAAGATGTCCAAGCTATGGGAGATTTTGTCCTATATTCCCAATTTCCCTCATACCGATCGTGTTACCCTACTAAGGTATCTCTAAGCCTTTATCCTTACCTGCCAACCCAAGCACCTAATCCTATACTAGCCCTTGCAACAAGGCCTTCTTCCAGAATACGACTGCGGGAAAACCAATAAAAAATTCCAATCCCTATCCCTGACTTGCTGCCATTACTAATAAAGAATCAGTACCTTATCCCGATACCTTTGAAAATAGCTCCAAATCCATCAGCGAGGAGTTATGACCCTGACAGCAAGTGTGATTATCATTTGGGGGTAGTTGGGCATTCAACTGAAAAATGCAAACAACTGAAGGAAAGGATTGAAAGTCTTATCCGTGATGGTATTTTGACACCGGAGCTTATCAATCATTGGAAGGCCGTTTTGCCTTAAATCAGTTTCTTTCAGGTTTTAGGGGGAGAATTACTACCTTTGAAAGATGTCAATAGGAGCATTTTGATGCATGTAGTTTCAGACTTTATGATGAAAACACTTGTCTCATGTCGATATTCATTAAATGAATTTTGATTTTTAAATGCTTTGTGTTTGTTGTGTTTTAACAATAATTTGAATTTGCAAAAGCAAGCATTAAGGAAATTTTAGTAATGAATAGTCTCAAGAACATTGATGATCATTGTTACAAATGATCCAATACCTTCTCCTCTCTCTTTTAAGCTTTCCCAGGCCTAAACCTCTTGAATTAAGAACACTTGAAAGACCTAATGCTTCAAGGAATATGAATGATTGAACTTCATAAAACCATGTCATCATAGAATAAGCAAAGATGTAGATCCTATTCTAGGCTATGAACAAAGGAGCAAACTTTTTGAAATTTTTTTCGAACTCCTTGAAATTCAAACAAATGAGACTTTCTTTCAAGAATTTAGATCATGGTAATTTGGTGTGTGTCAAGGTTGTGCCTAAACCATTCATGTCATTTTCAACAACCACAATTGCCCAAACCTCACTTCATGATTGACATCTTGGGGCACAATGATTAAACTAGATTATCTCATGTCCCAGAGAAAATCCATTTTTAGGTCATATTTTCTTTGTCTCTTCAAAGAACTCAAATTTGAAACTCAGCCTTTTCAAAATAGACCTAGACTTGCTATATTCCTTGTTGATACAAACTCTCATGGTTAATCAAATTGGGCATCATATGTCGAAATGATGGATACATAGTGAATAAGGATGGACTAACGCATGAATCATTGGGGCATACGAGAAAAAAAAAAAGAAACAAAAAATTATGATATCATGCATATAAGAATTCGGATGATTCCAAAGTACAAAATGAATTTTGATTATCTATTTCCCCTAGGAATTGCTTTTCAATGAGAATATTTGTGCTTGATATGAGAAATGGACATCTTTCATATTCCTTTCGCAAAAAAAGAAATTATCCATAGTCACCCATTTTGAGCCAAAAGAATTCTTTCTTCTTTGAACCCTGATCAAGGATCACCCTCTACACTGGGGGGAAAATGCGAGGAAAGATCTTTTTTAAAGATCATAGAGGAATGAGTCCTGGCTCAAAGACAGATACAAAGCAAATGGAGCACCGAATGAATATGGGTTCACTCTGTCAAAAAAAAGGAAAAGATGGCGAAATGGAAGCCATGAACAAAAAAATTGTGTGAAAAAGTATGGCAAATGAAAGCCAAAATAAAAGAAGAAAAAGAGCAAAAGTAAAAAGGAAAGAAGGGACAAACGCTTCAAAAAGAATTCTCCTCAAGAAATGATCCTTTGATCTGATTACCCTCAAACACATATTTTGGGTCTATTTATCCTTTCTTTTTGAACCCCAAACCATGGCCTACATTACTTGCTTTAAAAGTCCATTTTGATCGAGCATGAATATTTAATTTGAAGGGTTTTTCCTCAGATTTTATCCCATCTCATCGAATTATCATTTCACTAAGGAAGAATTTAGAATTCTCAAGTGCATGGTAAAACAATGAAAAACCAAAAAAAAAAGGAGAAAGAATGGTACTCTAAGGCGAAAACCCAAAAATGAGCGATCTAGAGTAAAATGGGAATTTTCGATGACCATCTATGATAATGTCGATACCACAAAAGAGAAAATCATCTTGAAGAAGTGGTCATCAAGGAACATCTAGGAATTCTTGAACTTCCCAAAGTGTCAACTCTCAGTTGGAGGATAAACTTCAAAAACTGAAACTCTTTTTCTCCAAAATCAACTTTCCAGTTTAAACATACCAGCCAGTCTTGATGCTTGTCAAAATGCCTTGATATAAAAACTAAAAGAATGTTGAATTTGTTTGATTTTCAATGAATTCATGATTTATAAAACCTGTTCCATTTGTGAGCCTAGAAGGGACATACATTTTTGTTATGAAATTTCCTTTGATCAACCAAAATCTTGTTATACCAAGCATTACCAATTCAAATTGAAAAACCCAGATTGACACTTAGAGAAGTTTTTAACAATGATTATCAGTCTTCAAAAGATTTGTACATCACACATTGTGGCGTTAATATTTTTGTTCAGAAGTTTTCAAAATGAGAAAAAAAATAAATATATTTTTTAAGCACTCATTCTTGATGTTGACATGAGACAAGGGTTTTTCTAACCCAAAGGTATAGAACTGCTAGGATAGGTCTTGACTTCTAGATATGATAAGAAGAAATAGAACCCATTTCAGACCTCTGTTGATGAAAGTTTGAAAACTGTTGGGGCAAAGAGAATAGCCAAAATGAATTGAAGACATAATCTGATTTCAAAAGGAAAAATGAATTCGAAAGGCTAAGCCAAAGTCTAGAAAAATGATCAGGGGCATTTGCATCTTTTCATGAAGCGTTTGCATCATTATCAATATTTTCATTTGTATCATGTAGAAGCATTCTGCACGTTGTCAAATTCTTGCATTTGCATCATTTAAAAGCATTTGCATAATGCCAATCTTTGCATCTGCATCATTTCATGACGTAGTTGCGTTAACACCAATTTTTGCATTTGCATCATAAAGAAGCATTTGCACATTATTGACCTTTGCATCCTTCTAAGAAGTAATTGCGTTATTTGAGAATCATTTGCATTTGAATCATTTAGAAGCATCTGCATCTTATTCAACATCTGCATCGGTATCAATAAGCATTTGCATCAATCTAAGCCATTTGCATATACACCACCAAGCATTTGCATTTTATCCAACATCTGCATCAAGAAACATTTGTATCAATTCAAAACATTTACATTTGCTATATGAAGTATGTGTATCCTGTTAATCATTCACACCAGCATCAAAAAGCATTCGCATCTTTTCAAAATCTTTAGGTTAATTTTCAAAAATTCTTCAAAGACCATTTTTAAGACCTCCGGGCATAATTTTTTCCAAATCACGGGTAAGGCCTACGGGCACCATTTTTAAGACCTCCGGGCACCATTCTTAAGACCTCCGGGCATAATTTTTTTAAATCAAGGGTAAGGCCTACGGGCACCATTTTTAAGACCTCCGGGCATCATTTTTAAGACCTCCGGGCATAATTTTTTTCAAATCATGAGTAAGGCCTACAGGCACCATTTTTAAGACCTCCGAGCATAATTTTTTTTCAAATCACGAGTAAGGCCTATGGGCACCATTTTTAACACCTACAGGCACCATTCTTAAGACCTCCGGGCATAATTTTTTCAAATCACGGGTAAGTCCTACGGGCACCATTTTTAAGACCTTCGGGCACCATTCTTAAGACCTTCGGGCATAATTTTTTTCAAATCATGGGTAAGGCCTACGGGCACCATTTTTAAGACCTCTGGGCACCATTCTTAAGACCTCCGAGCATAATTTTTCAAATCACGGGTAAGGCCTACGAGCACCATTTTTAAGACCTCCGGGCACCATTCCTAAGACCTCCGTGCATAATTTTTCAAATCACGGGTAAGGCCTCAGGGCACCATTTTTAAAACCTCTGGGCATCATTCTTAAGACCTCTGGGCACAACTTTTTTCTTGCAAATCGTATTCGTTTCCTTAAGACGGGGTCGAGCCTTGATTAGTCAGGGATTTTAATTTAAGAACAAAATCTTCAGTTTACAGTTTTTTCAAAAAAAAAATGAAATGAAAAAATGAAAACAAATGAAAAAAATGAAAAAAAAAATGAAAAAAATGAAAAGAAAAAAAAAGAAATTCCCTTTCCTTGACATGTGATTTCACTAACCGTACAAAATTAGTTTTTGTTTATCTTTGCCTGATTCCTGATTCTCAGCAATAGCCAAAGAGGTACAGTTGTAGACACCTAATTTTCTTCCTAAATTGATGTTTTAGAATGTAAAAAGACTTTTTTCATCCTGCAGGTGGTGCTCCGAGACTTAGTTTAAGAAGGCGAGCATAAAAAGTCAAACTTGAAAAAAGTCAACCTCGAAAAGACAACACCAAAAAGTCAACTACTAAAAAAGTCAAACCACTTTCAAAATCAAGATTTGAAGTTCAATTGAAAAATGGAAATTTTTTTTTGATAATCCGAGGTCTACATCGAAAGATATGGAGTCCGGAAGTTGGGTTATGGAGATTCAGTACAAAGGAAACCCTAATCCGAGAAATTTAGGGAAAAGTACTTAAACGATCGAATTGGTCGAAATTAAAGGTTCCAAATGAAAGATAAGCACTGAATACGAGTAATGGAGAAGCCACTTGAAAGAAAAACTTAAAGAAATGTCAATCCAGGAGAAGACCGAGAATTAGGGTTTTTGGTGAATTTCGGTGAAATTGGGAAGAATTACAGAAATGGCCCAACCTGGTAGGAATAAAGCCCCTAATGGATGAGGAGTGATTAAAAAAGGATAGCACAAGGCTGAGTTTGAAGAAAATCTGAAAATCGGACTTGTTTTGAGCAAAACCGATTTCGGAGGTAAAAGGGCAAAATTGGAAATTTTGGGAAAAATAGCAAATGAACTCCAGAAATTTTGAAAATTTGCAAATCTCTTTTTTAAATCATTTGGAAGATATTGGTGAAAGAAAATCTTGATTCGGAGTTCGTTTACAAAATGGCCAAATCCCGGGTCTCCTATGTAGTAATTCAAGAAGATAAATCCCGAAAAAATAGCAAATGAACTCCAAATATTCTGAAAATTTGCAAATCTCATTCTTAAATTATTTGGAAGAGATTGGAAAAAGAAATCTTGATTCGGAGTTCGTTTGCAAAATGGCCAAATCCCGGGTCTCCTATGAAGTAATTCAAGAAGATAAATCCCGAAAAAATAGCAAATGAACTCTAAAGATTCTGAAAATTTTCAAATCTCATTTTTAAATTATTTTGAAGAGATTGGCGAAATAAAATCTTGATTCGGAGTTCGTTAGCAAAATGGCCAAATCCCAGGCCCCCTATGTAGTAATTCAAGAAGATAAATCCCGAAAAAATAACAAATGAGTTCCAAAGATTATGAAAACTTCCAGATCACACTTTTAAATTATTTGGAAGAGATTGGTGAAGAAAAATCTTGATTCGGAGTTTGTTTGCAAAATGGCCAAATCCTGGGCCCCCTATGTAGTAATTCAAGAAGATAAATCCTGAAAAAATACCAAATGAGTTCCAAAAATTATGAAAACTCTCAAATCACACTTTTAAATTATTTGGAAGAGATTGTTGAATAAAAATATTGATTTGGAGCTTAAAAGATGGCAAAATTTGGGGGCATAAAAGGGCAATTTTTGAAGAAAAAGTCCAAATAAATAGCAAATGGATTCGAAAAATTTTGAAAACTTCCAGAATTAAATTTTTTATTATTTTGAAAGTATTAAAAAAATAAAAATTGAATTTGGAGTCTGTTTTCCATTTATTTGCATTTGGGGGGCAAAAAGGTCATTTTACCCAAGAAACCGAAAAATGCTTTACTTGCCTTTCAAAAAAATCAAACTTGGGCTGCAAGAAGGAGGGCTGGCCGGCCAAGGCCCAAGGAGGGGAAGGAGGTTTCTGATTTTTTTAATCAAGAGGCCAAAAATGAAGAGTTAGTGATTTTTTTAACAAGCCTTTGCAAATAAGCCACATGGACCAATGCATAAAGAGGAAGAGTGTCAACATAATGGCTTAAGATTCTTGAACAGCTGTAATTATGGATAGCTGATGGCCTAATCTAAGCGTGATAATTTCATGTTTTAAACATCTTGGATCATTATCCATTGGATGAAAATTGGTTGGAGGAAAAATGACAACATCCTATTATAGGAGAGAGGAATTTCAGCCACTACAAGGAAGATATTTTTCTTTCATTTTCAGCACTCTCATTTTCTCTATTCTCTCTTGGTTTTTGCGGATTTTCTCTCCATGGTTGCGAAGCAAAAAGAAAAGTTTAAAAGAAAATAAAGTTTGAAGAGAAAAAGCTTGAAAGATAGCTTCTAGAGGTTCCTTTTAGCACCAACTCTTGCACTTTCTTTGACTTTCCATTCTTGTTTTATTATTTTGATTATTATTTTGGTAAGTTTCTTTTGATTTTTTTTTTAAATAAGTGTTTTTAAGGTTCTTCTTTAAGTTTTTTTCTTTATCTTTTCTTAGAAAAAGTTCTTCAAATTTTTTTTACCTTGTTTTTTGACATGGCCGAATGGCCTATATTTTTTTTAGTTGCTGTTTTGCTTTGATTTTTCATGTCATTTTTTATATTAAATAAGACTTGATGCTTTAAATCTTCTTTTACAACATATACTTGAAGCTTGTTTTAATTTGGTTGCTTGCTTATATCCATTTATGAGTCTATTATCATGTTCTTGCATTTTTGATTTTCTGTTTTCAAAAAGTTTAAGTTTGTTTATGTTTTATATTTTGAAATCCATGTGTTTGTGAAAATGCTTGTTAGTTTTCATACCTCTACTTTATATTTAAATGATTTGAGTGTTATGTTTTAGTTAAGTATGTTAGTATATCAAGTGTTTGTGAAAATGCCATGCTCACTTTGAACATGAGGCCATTTGGCCACTTCACTTTCTTTCCTTTGTGTGCGCATTTTTGTTATGTTAGTTGATAGGTTTGCATTTTCATGATATTTGGTTAAGTATTTGGATTAAGTATGCCTTGTGTTTGTGTTATTGCCATGCATATTTTAGATGTTAGGATTCGTTTGTTTTTCCATGCATGTCCATGCATTTTAGACCTAGGTTGCATTAAATGCCATGCAAGTTCATTTAGGTCTAGGTCATTTTATGCCATGCCATGCATTTTTCATGACATTTAGGTTTAAACTCATGCATTTCATGCATCATATTTGCTGTATTTTTCATGCATTTCATGTCCTTGCCACTTGACTTATGACTTAGGCCAATTAATGGTTCAAAGTCATGCTCTCTTGAGCATACTTGTGGAAAATTAAAGAGTTGTCAAATTGATTATTCTACCTTTGTGATTTTTTTTACTTTAGCCAATTTTTGTCTAACTTTTCAAAAGTGCTAGCTACTGTTTGTGAGTCATTTAGAGAGTCTTAAATATTTTTACTTTGATTTTTAAATGATTTTATCAAAGGCAAAAATGTGTTTTGGCAAAACAGTTTTTTCACCCAGTACTCGTACTTTCTCGATTTTTCTGGCCAGTCATCTTTAATAAAAAAATTAAGCCAATTTTTCTCGTGTAGTTTTACATATCCTGACTCTCCAGTATTGTTTTTAGAATTTTTAAAAATAGTGTAAAAAATCGTGGTTTAAAACTGGACAGTAGAGTCATAATTGAATTTGAAGAAAAATCATTTTTCTATTTTGGTTAAGTTACCTAGAGGGGGCTGATTAGGAAGTTTAGCTACTGACTTAGGGTAGTTTCTAAGCCTTTTTAAACTCTAAAAATGATTTTTTATGTCTCGGGTTAAGGGTGGTCAAGTCCGGGATTTTAAACTTAGGAAATTAGAGCCATTTAAAAAAGGGTTTAGCTAAGTTTTATTTTTAATCTAAGCTTCTCAAAATTGTTTTCAAACAGTCACAAAGTATTTTGGTTTTAGAATATTTAATTTGATATATTTTTCTAAGGTAGTCGTATATCTTTTTAGATATACGGATTTCCTTAATTAAAGGAAAAAATACATTTTCATGCATTGCATTTTCCATATTCATGCATTTTATATACTATGTGATTTTTGCTATGATAATTTATATGATATTGTTATGATTTTGAGTTATGTTATATTGTTTATTATATGATTTTGAATATTTCATGATATCCTATGTTTTTTATTTAGTTTATTTTATATATTTTTTAGCATATACTATGTTCATGCATTATTATTTTTATTTTTATTTTCATGCATATTATATGATAGCATTATTTTATATTTCATTTCATTTAAATTATATGCCATATCATTCATATTTTCCATGTCATTTAAATTATTTCATTTCATATAGAATATATTATGTTACCTAGGTCATTTCATTTCATGTAGAATATATTATGTTACCTAGGTCATTTTATTTAGGATATATTATGTCATTTAGGATATTCTATTTCATTTAGAATATATCATATGACTTAAGATATTACATTTCATATAGAATATATTATGTTACCTCGGTCATTTCATTTCATTTAGAATATATCATATAACCTAGGATATTTCATTTCATTTAGAATATGCTAAGATATTTAAATTATGTCATATCATTTAGGTTGCATTATATTATTTAGACTTTGCTATGTCATTTTATTTATGTCATACATATTCATATTCATATTGTTAAAATATTTTCAAAAAGATAATGCTTTTCAATAAAATAAAGTTATTCCCGAGTTAAAATAATTCATGAGTTCTCTACCGGGTTTGCTGGGGAGGATATCATCAATTATCATTAATAACGGAATATCTTCTTTAAAATGAGAATGATTCGAAAAATTTTCAAACTAATAAAAATGTCTATATTTTGCCACGTTTGTTGGGGAATATAGAAAAATTTCGAATTTATAAATTCCGAATCATTTTCAATTAAAAATGGAATTATTTTTCTTAAAATTTGGAATTAACTTGAAATACTAAATTAAAAACCGACTTTTTTTACCGAGACTTGGGATAACACATGATTAATAAGGTACCGTTTTATACGGGCGTTGTGGGGGTGCTAATCCTTCCCCACATGTAACCGAGTCCCGAACCCGTTTCTTTGGTTTCTCTGGTTTTAAACGCAGACTTGAAATTGGTTTTCAAAATGTTTTTATTAATTTTAAAATATTTTATAAAATCGGTTTTAATAGGTGGCCGATCACACCTAGCTAAAAAAGATTGGTGGTGACTCCATGTTTTTTTCAAGGTCATTTTCAACACCTTCATTTTTCTAGACGAATTAAATCGACTTTTTCTCGGTTTTTTAGTGTCACGCTTAATGAATAATAAAGTCTTGCGATCAGACTTGTTTTTTTTTAGGTTGCAACATTGCAGCTTAGCTATTTAAGTATTATAATATTTACACCTATCTCGGGTGGAAATTCAGAGCAACGATCAACTGGAAAGTTGCTCCCTCGAGCCTAGCAAAGCTAACGGTAGCCTCGGATGGTGGTGGAAGTGGTGGCACAAGGTGGTTGGCCAACATGGTGAATTAGGCCAACCTTAGATTTCTCACTCCAAGCCACTTTTTCAATCAACCAACCCCAAATAATAGATGTAGAGGTTGATTTAGGACTACCCATGGTGGTGGTTTAAGGTGGTGACTATGTTGGAAACCACCTAAGGAAAAAATGACCATAAAGAGAAACACATAGTTTCTCATGATTTCTTGAAAAACTAACACCAAATAAGTAATCCTTACCTTCTAGATATTAGAACTATGTGTTTTGTTGGCTTGGTGATGAGTAGAAATCAAGAGATCAAGCTTACAAGCTTTTGGTTATGGAGTTTTCTTCACTTTGGTTAGGTTTTCTCAAGGTTGAAGAAGAAAAACCCTTGAGGCATGAAAAAATGAAGGTTACGGCTGAACATGGGCTTCTTGGCTGATTTTTGTGGCCATTTACCAAGCCAAATGACAAAAATACCCCTTTTAGCCCATTTTTTGTCTTTTAGTGCCTAAATGGGGCCCACATAAAATTTTTACGTTCGGAAGCTCGTTTTTCACTTTTCTCAGCACGGATATTTTTCAAATATAATTTTACACTAGAACGCAAGTTTTCATAATTTTTGATATCTCGAGCATCAAATCCGAGCCCCAGACCGTTTAGGGGTCAGCATTAAGACTTTTTCGGTTTCAGCTCCGATTCTCATTCTGATTTCACCAACTGCTTTCTAATATCATTTTATGTCCATATGAATCCATTTATTCACTTAAAACCTTTTTTGGATCTTCCCGCGGCCAGTTTCGATTTTTCACTCTTTTAAACTAATTAAGGGCGTATTCTCTTTCCAATTTACTTTTTGAGTAAAAAAATATCAAAATTTTCAATCTAACCATCATATTGAGATCCTCTATGATCATGGAGTCCATTGGTACCATATTCGAACCAAAAATAAAATTTTAGGTAAAATAACCAAAATACCCCTGGTTCATATTTTACCAGTTTTGTGCCGATTAGATTTTCCAATAATCCTGATTAGTAATATAACAAATTTTAACACTATGTGAAGTTAAAAAATCAAAATTTACGGACTTTACATCGTCCCGATTTTGATTCCAGACTCGGGGTCAATTTAAGGCTAAATCTCTCAAATAGCCGATTAAACCCCTTAGTCTAAAAATTATTAATATAACAATAAGACCATATGGTAGTGTGCTTTGTCTACAAGCATACATAAACTTGATCCATCATCTATGAATCATTTAAAGAGACCCAAGTCGATCTCTGACTTACGAGGGTCTTACAATTCTTCCCCCCTAAAAAAAATTCGTCCTCGAATTTTCCTAATTTGAACTTATTGAATAATTCATTTAAAGAGTTACGTACCTACTCCACGAATAACTAGGGGTACTGTTTTCTCATGTCTCTTTCAGGTTCCCAAGTAGCTTCCTCTTTCCCATGATGATTCCATACAACCTTCACCGAAGGAATCTCCTTCGATCGTAGCTTTCGTACCTGCTGTTGTACTATGGCTATGGGTTCTTCTACATATGACATGCGGGGGTCTATCTCTACCGCCTGCAGTTGCAACACATGGGACTCATCGGGGAGGTATTTTCGAAGCATCGATACATGAAATACTGGGTGTATAGTGGCTAACTCGGGAGGAAGGGCCAACTCATATGCTACTGCCCCATGTCGTTGAAGTATCTCAGACGATCCAATGTACCTTGGACTCAGCTTTCCTCTCTTGCCGAATCTCATGACACCCTTAAACGGAGACACTCTCAAGAACACATGATCCCTCACATCACACTCTAGTTCTCAACGTCTATTATCAGCATAAGACTTTTGCCGACTCTGTGCCGCTCGCATTTTGTCACAGATCAACTCCACATTTCTTAATGCATCCAGAACCATATACGGACCTAATAATGGACGATCACCCACCTCAAACCATCCCACTAGAAATCTACATTTTCGGCCCTACAATGCTTCATATGGTGCTATCTGTATGGTACTCTGATATCTGTATAGTACTTTAATTAAGGGCGTATCCGCTTTCCAATTTACTTTTCGAGTAAAACAAAATGCAAAATTTTCAATCTAAGAATCATATTGAGATCCTCTATGATCACGGAGTCTATTGGTACCATATTCGAACCAAAAATAAAATTTTGGGTAAAATGACCAACATACCCCTGGTTCATATTTTACCGATTTTGTGCCGATTAGATTTTACAATATTCCTGACTGGTAATATATCAAATTTTAACACTATGTGAAGTTAAAAAACCAAATTTTACGGACCTTATGTTGTCCTGATTTTGATTCCAGACTCGTGGTCAATTTAAGGCTAAATCTCTCAAATAGCCGATTAAACCCCTTATTCTAAAAATTATTAATATAACAATAAGACCAGATGGTAGTGTGCTTTGTCTACAAGCATACATAAACTTGATCCATCGTCTATGAATCATTTAAAGAGACCCGAGTCGATCTCTGACTTACAAGGGTCTTACAATTCTTCCCCCCTAAAAAAAATTCGTCCTCGAATTTTCCTAATTTGAACTTATTGAATAATTCATTTATAGAGTTACGGTACTCCAGGAATAACTGGGGTACTGTCTTCTCATGTCTATTTCAATTTCCCAAGTAGCTTTCTCTTTCCCATGATGATTTCATACAACCTTCACCGAAGGAATCTCCTTCGATCGTAGCTTCCGTACCTACTGTTGTACAATGGCTATGGGTTCTTCTACATATGATATTCGGGGGTCTATCTCTATCGCCTGCAGTTGCAACACATAGTACTCATCAGGGAGGTATTTTCGAAGCATCGACACATGAAATAACGGGTGTACAGCGGCTAACTCAGGAGGAAAGGCCAACTGATATGCTACTGCCCCATGTCGTTGAAGTATCTCAGACGATCCAATGTACCTTGGACTCAGCTTTCCTCTCTTGCCGAATCTCATGACACCCTTAAACGGAGACACTTTCAAGAACACATGATCCCCCACATCACACTCTAGTTCTCAACATCTATTATTGGTATAAGACTTTTGCCGACTCTGTGCCGCTCGTATTTTGTCACGGATCAACTCTACATTTCTTAATGCATCCCGAACCATATCTGGACCTAATAATGGACGATCACCCACCTCGAACCATCCCACTGGAGATGTACATTTTCGGCCATACAATGCTTCATATGGTGCCATCTGTATGGTACTCTGATAGCTGTTATTATATGGTACTCTGATATCTGTATGGTACTCTAATTAAGGGCTTATTTTCTTTCCAATTTACTTTTCGAGTAAAAAAAATGTCAAAATTTTCAATCTAAGCATCATATTGAGATCCTCTATGATCACAGAGTCTATTGGTACCATATTCGAACCAAAAATAAAATTTTGGGTAAAATGACCAAAATACCCCTGGTTCATATTTTATTGATTTTGTGCCAATTAGATTTTCCAATAATCCCGATCAGTAATATATCAAATTTTAACACTATGTGAAGTTAAAAAACCATATTTTATGGACTTTACATTGTCCCAATTTTGATTCCAGACTCGTGCTCAATTTAAGGCTAAATCTCTCAAATAGCCGATTAAACCCCTTATTCTAAAAGTTATTAATATAACAATAAGACCAGATGGTAGTGTGCTTTTTCTACAAGCATACATAAACTTGATCCATCGTCTATGAATCATTTAAAGAGATCCGAGTCGATCTCTGACTTACGAGGGTCTTACAACTTCCTAATCAGCCCCCTTTAAGTAACTTAACCAAAATAGAAAAAAGATTTTCCTTCAAATTCAATTATGCCTCTACTATCCAGTTTTAAAGCATGATTTTTTAACCTATTTTTAAAAATTAAAAAAAAATCTAAAATAAATTTTGGAGACTCAGGACATGTAAAACTATACGGTAAAAAATCGGCTTAATTTTTTTATTAAAGATGACAGCCCAGAAAAATCGAGAAAGCACAAGTACTGGGTGAAAAAACTGTTTTACCAAAATACATTTTTTTGCCTTTGATAAAATCATTTAAAAATAAAAGTAAAAATGTTAGAGACTCTCCTAAAGACTCACAAACAGTAGCTAGCACTTTTAGAAAGTTAGACAAAAATTGGCTAAGTAAAAAAAAAAATACAAAGGTAGAATAATCAATTTGACAACTTTTTAATTTTCCACAAGTATGCTCAAAATGAGCATGAGTTTGAACCATTGATTGGTCTAAGTCATAAATCATGTAGCAATGACATGAAATGCATGAAAATATAGCAAATATGAAATGCATGAAATGTATGATTTAAAACCTAAATGACATGAAAAATGCATGGCATCAATAAAATAACCTACACCTAAATGAACTTGTATGGCATTTAATGCAACCTAGATCTAAAATGCATGAATATGCATGGCAAAGAAAGCCAAACCTAAACCTAAAGAATGCATGGCAATAACACAAACATATAGCATGCTTAAACAAAATACACAATCAAATATCATGAAAATGCAAACCTATCAACTTGCAAGATGAAAATGCACATACAAAGCATACAATATAAGGGGTGGCCAAATAGTCCCATAAAAATGAGCATGGAATTTTTACAAACACTTAACACAATAACATTCATAGCTAAAGAATAATACTTAAATCATGCAAATATAAAGTAAAGGCATGAAAACCAATAGGCATTTTCACAAACACATGGATTAACAAAATGTAAAACATAAACAAACTTAAACATTTTGAAAACCGAAAATCAAAAATGTAAAACAAGTAAAATAAACATGATAACAAGATAATAGACTCAAAAATGAAAACAAGCAAGCAAACAATTTAAAACAAGCTTCATGTTTATGTATTTGAAGAACATATAAAGCATCAAAACTTGTTAAATATCACTAGTAACATGAAATAAAGAAGCAAAACAACAACTATACCAAACAATAGGCCATTCGGCCAACCCAAAAACAAAAGAAAAGAAATTTCTCAAAGCTTTTTCCAAGAAAGTATAAAGAAGAACTTAAAGGAGAAACTTAAAAAAACTTATTTTAAAGAATAAAATCAAAAGAAACTCACCAAAATAGCAATCAAAACAGCAAATCAAGAATAGAAAATCAAGGAAAGTGCAAGAGGGTGCTTAAAGCAACCTTTAGAAGCTATATTGTAAGCTTTTCTCTTCTAAGTTTCTTTTCATCTCTAAACTTTTCTTTTTGCCTTTCAACAATAGAGAGAAATCAGCCAAACAAGAATGAATAGAGAGTGAAAATGAAAGAGAGAGAGCCCTCTTTCCCTTGTAGTGGTCGAATGGCCTTATTGATAGCTAGGGTGTTGTCATTTTCTTTCCACTCAATTTTGATCCAAAGGCTATTATTCCAAGATGTTTAAAATGTGAAATTATCACCCTTAGATTAGGTAATCAGCTATCCACAATTATAGCTGCTCAAGAATCTTAAGCCATTATGTTGACATTCTTCCTCTTCATGCAATGGTCCATGTGGCTTAATTACAAAGGCTTGATCAAAAAAATAACTACCTTCCTCTTCATTGTTGGCCTTTCGATTAAAAATCAAAAAATATTTGCCCATCCTTGGGCCTTGGCTGGCTGACCCTTCATCTTCCAGCACAATCTTCATTTTTTCAAAAGGCAAGAAAAACCCTTTTCGGTTTCTTGGGTAAAATGACCTTTTTGCCCCCTGAACATAAATAAATAGCAAACGGACTCCAAATTCAAATTTTATTTTTTCAATACTTCCAAAATAATAAAAAATTGAATTATGGAGATTTTCTAAGCCCATTTGCTATTTATTTGGATTTTTTCTTCCAAAATTGCCCTTTTGTGCTCCCAAACTTTACCATTTTTTAAACGAGCTCCAAATCCAGATTTTTCTTCACCAATCTCTTCCAAATAATTTAAAAGTATGATCTGGAAGTTTTCATAATTTTTGGAACTCATTTGGTATTTTTTGGGATTTATCTGCTTGAATTACTACATAGTGGGCTCGAGATTTGGCCATTTTGCAAACGAACTCTGAATCTAGATTTTCTTTTGTCAATATCTTCCAAATAATTTAAGAATGAGATCTAAAAATTTTCAAAATTTTTGGGGTTCATTTGCTATTTTTTGGGATTTATCTTCTTGAATTTCTACATAGGGGACCAGAAATTTGGCCATTTTGCAAACGAACTCCGAATCTGGATTTTTTTCGCCAATCTCTTTGAAATGGTTTAAGAATGAGATCTGAAATTTTTCAAAATTTTTGGAGTTCATTTGCTATTTTTCCCAAATTTTCCAATTTTTTCTTTTGCCTCTGAAACCCGGTTTTGCTCAAAACAAGACCGATTTTCAAATTTTCTTCAAACTGAGCCTTGAGCTATCCTTGTTTAATCGCTCCTCATCCATTTGGGGCTTTAGTCTTACCGAATCGGGCATTTCTATAATTCTTCCAAATTTCACCGAAATCCACCAAAAATCCTAATTCTTGGTTTTCTTCCGGATTGACTTTTCTTTCAGTTTTTCTTCCAAGTAGCTTCTCCATTACCTATAGTCAATGCTTATCTTTCATTTGGAACCTTCAATTTTGACCAATTTGATCGTTTAAGCATTTTTCCCTAAATTTCTCGGACTAGGGTTTCCTTTCTACTGAATCTCCGTAACCCAACTTATGAACTCCATATCTTTCAATGTAGACCTCGGATTATCAAAATTCTTTTGCCATTTTTCAATTGAACTTCAAATCTTGATTTTGAAAGTAGGTTGACTTTTTCAGTAGTTGACTTTTCGGGGTTAACTTTTCAAGGTTGACTTTTTTAAGTTTGACTTTTTATGTTCGCCTTCTTAGACTAAGTCTCAGAGTACCATCTGCAGGATGAAAAAAGTCTTTTTACATTCTGAAACATCAATTTAGAAAGAAACATACCTGTTTTAGTGGTCCGGACAAAACTAGGTGTCTACATCCACTTCTTGCCGAAACACCCTAGCTTGCTACTTAACTAGCCTACTTCCAGAAGAGATATGCAACTCATGAGTAATGAGATTCTCATCCAACCCAGGAATTTCTTCATATGTCCAAGCAAACACATCCCTATACTATTTCAGAAGTTGAACCAATGAAGCCCTTTGCTCTTCTGAGATACTCCTACTTATGAACAAAGGTCTACCTGATTCTCCTTCCCTTGCCATATTTATTTCTTCCAACTTGTCATCTTCTGGCTTTGGTTGATCTTGCAACTATTCTGGTGCTTGTACTAACTCCTATATCTCTTCACATACTAATTCCACCTGAGAAAAAGATGTTGTTTATCAGGTGGTTCCCATGATACGAAGCCAAAAGAAGGTGTTTCTCCTGACCCCACGCTCCATCATCATGGGTGTATGAACTAACTCCCGTATCCTGTACTCCTTTCACCTCCTTACTTGCACCTGCATTTCCACGTTTCCTTTTTCCTCCCTGGTGCTTCTTCTTCTTACCTTCTCCATCTTTCTTCCCAACATACTCTTTCCACTTTGGGAGTGGCACTCCAATGAGTCTAGAAATAGCAGTTTCTCCTTCTTTCGCTAGATCTTCAAAGAAAGTAGCCTCTGTATAGTTCACCTCATTCCACTCAAAGGGTGCCTTAGTAGCAAGATTGAAAATTTCTTTCCCCTTCCAATGACCCTTGATACATTGGTAGCATGAAGATGGAATGATGTTATGGGTGTGTAGAAACTTCATCCCTATGAGAATATGGTAGGCTATATCAGCATCAATGACATGGAAGCAGGTTTGGTCTTGAACAAGACCCATCTTAAAATTCATTGTCACCTGTCCCAGAGTTTGAATCTCCTTGCTATCAAAAGAAGTAATGGTCATAGGACGCCTCAAAACTCTTCACGTCTATCTTCACTGCCTTCAGGATAGACAGAGGCATAAGATTTATGGATGATCCATCGTCAATGAAAGTCCGCTTAATGGGATAATCATTGATGCTACTCTCCACATAAACAGGCTCGTTGTGGTAAGGATGTGGAGTTCACATGTCTGCCTCCGTGAACACTATTGCATTCTCATACCCACTAGACATCTTTCATAAGCTTTCCTACCATGTTACACTCCTTATACTATTCACCAGCAATCTTGACTAGTGACAAAGCTTCTTCCTTTCTTGATTCCTCTGAAAACCCCAACTGATCAAAGAAATGCTTGAAGTTTGGTGTTTTAATAAGAGAGTTTGCAATAAAGGAAGTGACGCTCTCAGCAGCCTGTACATCTTCAGACTGATTACCTGAGGAAGTAGGATCATCATGCTGAGCATGGCTAATAGTATTCACATGTCCTCTTGCATTCTGGTGGACTGGAAGTGGATTGTTCTAAACTCTATCATTCCCAATTACTATCTCTCTGGCCTACACCCTCTGATGAAACATTCTACGAATGTTCCTACACTCCGCAGTTGGATGGGCTACCCTCATATGAAAATCACAATACCATGGTTAGCTTTCTCTTCAGTTGTCGGCGGTCGTGGTAAATATGGCAAATTTATGTTGCCATCCCTGATCCACTCTTGGAGAAGGACTTTCACTCTATCTACTAGAATTGGAAATGGAAGAGCAAGATCAACCCGTTCATCCTGTCTCCTTCTTGGGTCATCCTTCCTAGGACGCATGTTAGGTCGCATCGGACCTATCCTTTCCCTTTCTCCTTCTTTGATGGCATTTACTGTAGGGGTATTTCCTCGCAAGAATCTATTACTTCTGCATTGTCTCATTACATTATTATTGGTTCTCCTTGTAGCTTCCACAAGAGTAGCAAAGGTTGGTAAGGGTAGGTTCTCCAGATATACCATATACTCATCAAACATCCCCTATATGCAAACCTTCACCAGCTCTTTCTCATCATGTGAGTATTGGATGTCAACACCTCTCCCTGAAGCGTTGGATAAACTCATAAGATCCTCTATTGACTTCTGGTGCTCTCTCCCCAAATCAATCAAAGTAACCTTCTCCTGGGTGGAAAAGAACTTTTCACCGAACATTCTACACATATGGCTCCATGACTCCACAGAACCAGGAGTAAGGTTGACATACCAGGTTTATGCCCTCTCTGTTAGGAACTTAGAAAATTCTTTCAATTCCATATCATCATCCAACCCAGCAACTCCCAATGTCTCCACAAACTTCATCACATGCTCACGGGCATCACCAGACTTTCCATTAAATTGTTTGAACTTAGGACTAGTGTAGTCCTTGGGATATGGCTTAGTGACCACTATGGCCAGGAATGGAAGCTTAAGATCAAACTCAAAGAAACTAAGGCTTTTATTTTTCTATTCAAGCAACTTTTGAAGTTCCTCCTTTGTGACAAAGCCTTGAGTTCCAGTGGGATGTGTCACTAATATGGAAGTTCCAGCTTGGTCGTTCATCCTACCATGGTTTCCGTTGGTAGTATTCAGGCCAAATGTTCTAGCAAGTATAGGGTTAGAAGCATCATATGTGTTTTCTCCATTGCCATTTGTGGGAGGAGTAACTCCACCAGAGGTGTTCCTGTTTCCATTTTTTGCAGGTTGGACTTGGAAGGTAGTGGCATTAGAGGAAGGTGTAAACTAAGAGATGTTTTCCATCTTTTTTCTATTATTTTCTTCTAACATTTGCAATCTTTCCTCGTTAGCTTTCATCATCTTCATTAGGTCTTGGATGTAAGACTGAACTGCTTTTTTTTTTTTTCCAGTAGAGTCTTCCATTTTTTTTGGTGAAAAAAGTCAGAAAGTGTTTCACTCAATGCAATCGTTCCTCCCCAGTGGAGTCACCAAAATGTAGAGGGTTCTTTTGTTCGGGTGAGGTAACGTTGCAAACAAGTAAAACAAGATGTCGTAGGGAGACGGCAGAGAGGAAGATTGGAGCAGACCCTGAAGAACAAGTGCGATGGCGGGTGGTGGTAATGAAGGCTGTAAGTGGTTGAGGATGGTGAAGAGTATGGTTGTTGTAGAAATTGCAGAGAAATGGTTGCAGAGAACTCTTAATTGGCTAAAAGTTTGTCAAATGGCCAAAATCTCCCAAATGAAGCATTTGGATCTCTATTTATAGCCTCTCCAAGGAAGTTACCAGGATGAGTTACAAAGAGAGTGGGAAGTTATTAGAAGATCACTCACGGGTAAGTAGCACCCATCACGGGTAGTGGGAGAGAGGGGGAGGTTCCTAAAGTAGTGGATGGCATGGAGGTTACACTCGAGTAATATTTTGTTAACAGGTAGTGAAGAAAGGTTACGTGACAGAACGCTTAAGAATGCATTGTTTGTTCAGCAAGAAAAAGAAGCACTTGTGTTCTAGGGAAAGGTTAAAAAGTGGATTTCTTAACAGTCTCCATATCTGAGCCTCCAAGCCATACTTTTCAGGACGTCCCAAGAATGGAGCAAACCCAAGAATCCTGCCAACCTTCTGGGGTTAGATCCAGAGTCTTCACGTAGTTGTGTATTACTGCAGGAAGTCCTGCTGTCAAGGAGTGTCGTGCCAAGAAGCGACGTGCCAGGAAGCGACGTGCCAGGGAGACTATTACTAAGGCTCGCTGCATAGGAGAGTATTGCCTGCATGACATGTTATTGACCAAAAACACGTGTCTACATTCAAATGTACCCTTCATTTGAGGGTCCACTGGTTATCCTGTCTGATTTAGACCTATGTTACTCGGATTCGGATATGTATCCGACACGGGTATGTTCAATTTTTTAAAGTTTTTTCATATATTTGGAGGGTCATATCTCCATACTCATATTTAGATATACGTCGGACATGAATATCGAACACAAATACTTCAAGAAAAATAAAAAATTAGAATAACATAAATTTAAACCCACAATATTACCTCTGTCATGGTCTCCCAATCAGATGAGAAGTCTCATGTTTTTCCAACTTCACTTTTGAAAAGAGGTACAATAAACAGTGATTAGGACAAAAAGTAATACCGTAAGACCAATTATCACATCCTGACTCCTGAGTATCAAGCGTGGAGTTTTCAGCAAATGTCTTGGGAACCACAAGAAGGGCATCAGCAAAAGCTTCAAGTTCAACACCCAATTGGGCACGCTGCTCAAGCTTACAAACATCGGAAATATGTCAAATTGTCAATAGTCTTTCAAGGATTCGGCTAATAAGTGGATTGTTGAGATGAAAATATTTGGTTTTTTAAATAATCAACGGTAAATATTAAAATAACTTCTTTTTCATTTTTTTCTAAACGAAAATCCCAAAATTTGTCATTTTTTTCTTCAATCCTGCACAACAAATTCATCCGTCTTTAATTTCGGATTCGATTGACTCATCTTTTGCTTTGACTTTGAAGCTAAATTGACTTACAATTGTTGTTTAGCCGAATTTGCACCTCACTTCCACTCTCAATTTCATTAACCAAGCCTTTCTTGTTCTCTTTTAAACTCACAGATTCAATTATCTTTTTTTTTTCAACAAACCGAAACAAAATCAAAGGCAACTCCCAAACTCATTTAATCCACACTTGGCTTCTCTTCAAATTGGAGAAATTTGAAGAATTCAACCATTTGACCAATAGCCACGTATTAGAAGTTCTCAATTTCTGGAAAACTTAGTTTTGGAATTCTATAGACCTCTCCAGTCCATTTAATGGACTGGAGAGAGGAGCCAGATCCGTCTTTCTATATTATTCTAAATAACAAAATATGGGAGAGCCATACATACCCTTTGAACAGTTTTTTTCACTTCAT
Source organism: Fremontodendron californicum (assembly GCA_030761205.1). NCBI lineage: Eukaryota > Viridiplantae > Streptophyta > Magnoliopsida > Malvales > Malvaceae > Fremontodendron > Fremontodendron californicum. Next base: position 20,107,326 of record JAULJL010000017.1, on the reverse strand, counting down.
TAATTAGGTATTGTCTAGCTGCCAACTTCAAACGCTCCAGCACCCTGAAGCACAGATTAGGCATATAACAGAAAAGTTTGCAATGAAATTTGCTTATATTGGTAGCACTTGAACCAAATAATTATTCTTATTCTCAACTGATGTCTAAATAATTGACCTAAAGCTCAGAGGTTGCGTGCAGATTGCATTTCATAGCAGAGTTGGACTAAGAGCAACAATACACTCACCATTCAAACAAAACACATTAAGTATAAAGAAAATACCAGAAGTCTAACAGCTCATTAACAGATAACCCAAAATTTTTCTAAGTCAATAGGTTATAATTTGTACAAGTTGCTCATGGAACTTGTAATTGTAACTTCTTTTTCCATTACTATCTTTATTGGAGTTTCTACATGGATTGCCTGAAAAGTTATTTGCCTTAATGAGCCAGCTATTTATTCTTTTTTATCCTCCTTCTTAGCCCATCTAATCAGATTTCAGGAATATAATCAGAGACCTTTTGTATCCCCATCTGTCTATCTGACTGAAACAAGCACTTTCCCAGGTTCAAAAGGATTGCAGGCTCAACTGTTTTATAACTAATTATATCTCCCAATTTTGTAATTAAAAACAAAAACAGAAGGGCAAAAGAAAAAGATGAAAAACGAAAAACAAAATATGAAATAAAGAAATAAATAACAGAGGGACATACTTGTCTTTTCATTTAAAATTAACTTGATAATTACCGTTACTGCAAAGGAATATTTCAAACTAATGTGATTAAGTGTATTTGCCACCAAACTTTAGGATGATTGTTATATTTTACTCTATTTAGAATTGTCCGTCCACAATGTTTTTGGATAATAATAAAGTTTGCCCAATGCATTAAGTTCTCAAATTATGACAATCATTAAGATTAAAAAAAAACTTTCTCAAGAGCTTCCAGATAAAATAGTTTAACTGATTCGCTAATCACCCATTCTTCGATTTTCACTCCAACATCTAAACTACCCAGTTCTATCCTGCGTTAGTTACTCATAAAATAAGGTAAATAATGATCATGCAAACACTCTAATAAAGAAGCAGCAAAAAATACAAACAAAATCAATAGTAAGCAGAACTTACTAACACAACAACTTCATCTTCAATAGTATTCTTGATTGCTCGCAGGTATGGATAGAAATGGAGCAATGCGGGGTAGAGATTATCTTATCCACTTCCGTCCCACTCTTGCATGGATGTTGAAAATATCCGTCTTCATGGATATCGGTTACATCCATAACCGTTCCACGGTGTTTCACCCCATTTTTTTACTAGTTATTTTTAATTTCATATTTTAAAAAAATATATTATAATTTATTTATGAACATAATTTTAGTATATATAATTATTTAGTATATGTATAATATACATATATATAAGTATATTTATATAAGATTAGTATATATATGATTTTACTAAATATATCTAAATATAAAAAAAAAGATATATAGAATATTTTAAAAAATAAAATAGTAATTTTAAAAAGCGGGGCGGGACGGAAGAAGCATCTACCAAAACCGCCCCGCTCCACCCCTCCCCGTACTTTTCAAAAAAAAAAAAAACCTCCTTATTCGGAGCGGGATCCATGAAGTGGGTCGGATTTTGCCGTCCCTACTCGCAGGCCATCACGAACAACATCCTTAATTTGGGCAATTGTGTGGTCATTAGGTCCTAGATATAGATGATAGAATGAATATTACATAAATAGGAAAATCTGCATAAGAAACACCATCAATGATGGAGTTAAGTTATATGAAGTTGCAAAACATTTCAAGTACCTTTTATTAAAGTTGTACACGAATGAGCATTCTTCACATTTTCCACAAATGTATACTTATCTTCCCCAAGGACATGCTCATAAATGAGTCCAGCACACCCAAGACAATCAGGTGTTAAATCATCAATAGAAGTTACAGCTTCTCCTCCACAAGCCAACATCAGCCTTTCTATATTTCTTCCCTTTGCTCTTCTGAGGGCAACGATCTACAAAACCATGAATCAGCAAATTGCAACAAAGAAAAAACAAACAGGTGAGACACAATTTAACTAAATCCTTTGAAAAAAAAAATATCATTTCAGTTTTACAGGTAACACTTCAACCTACGAACTAGCCTAAAACTACATGCTTTATCATTTGAGCAAATGCACTGAAAAGATAGAATATTGAACAACATCTAGTAATAAAAGTTAAGACTTTAAAATAGTATACTCTGACAAACAACTACTCCTCAGATCCATTTATCGCCATGTCATTACAAATTAGCATGCAAAAGGTTTAGTAAAATCAAAAAAGAAAAACGCAGGTTTAAATTGAACATGACTTTCCTCTTGATATTCAAGAACCATACTTTCCCCATAAATACATATGAACAATTGTATAGCAGGTACCATGAATAACTACTATAAAGTGTTATGAACCACTCATCAGTATTTCCTTATTTGCAATTTATGTATGCGTTTTATTTAGTTTGTTATGCGTTTTGGAAAGTTTAAACAATGGCTTTGATTGGCTGTTGCACTGTCATCTTTGTAACCACCTTGCTGAGTCATACAGGTTGTTATATAGGAAAACCATGCAATGATGAGGGACAGATTGGATGATCAAATATTCTCTCGTTTTCTCATTCTCTTTTCTCCCTATCTCTTTCTCTCTTTTCTTGGATATTCCTCTCTGTTTTCCTTCTGCAGGTTCTGTTCATATATAACCTGGATACAGGCTATATCATTGGTATCAGAGATTTTTCCTTGTGATTATGGCTGACGGCACCACCACCAGATTGCAAAAGGAGTTTACTAATCTTCAAAAGGAATTTGAGAAGATCGATGGCAAGTTGGGAGCTCATGCTGAGATGCTACGTAATGAGTTCCGACTGGAGCTTAAATCTGGAATCGAATCCCAGACCACCCAATCCCACACCAGATAACACTACTGCTAAACCATCTAAGATGCCTACTCGAGAAGAAAGGGATGATAGAAGGAGAAAAGGGCTCTGTATGTGGTGTGGCCTTAAGTTTGTAGTTGGGCATCGCTGTCCGCGATCACAACTTTATCAGGAACTGGTGGATGAGAGTACTGATTCCGTAGCTGAGCAGGAAGAATTTTTGGATTGTTTGGATACAATGGTAGAGGTAGTGGCTGAAGAACCTGAACCATTGCATAAACTTGTTTTGTCTCTTCATGCTTTGCTAGGTACTACAGGTCCACAGACTATGCGGGTTCCAGGTAGAATCAAGAATCAACACGTTATAATCCTTGTTGATTCCGGAAGTACACATAATTTTATTGATCATTCCTTGGTGCGACGTCTGGGAGTTAAGACTGCAGCTGTACATGGGATTAAGGTCTCTGTGGCTAATGGTGACTATATGCAAGTGCAGGAGATATGTAAATCTGTTCATTGGGAGACACATGGTCTAATTCAGATTACAGACTTTTTAGTCTTACCTCTCACAGGCTGTGATGTGGTTTTGGGAGTGGAATGGCTCCAACAATTGGGACCTATTATTTGGGATTTCCAACACCTCACAATGCAATTTTCTTTAGCTGACCAAAAGATTGTGTTTCAAGGCTTGACTGCAGGAACTATTCAGTTTGCTAATGATCGCCAATCAGCAAAACTGCAAGTTTCTTCTCAAGGAACATTTACCTTGCTGTTTACTGGGGTCACTGAAGAACCCCTGCATTCTCCTACTGAGTCGAATCTGCTTGCTTCTTTACCAGTTGATCTCGGAAATTTGATTCTGCAATTTTCAGTGCTCTTTCAGCTCCTATGGGTCTCCCACCACAACGACTGCAGGATCATCGAATTCCATTATTGGATGAGTCCCAATCTTTTAAAATACGGCCTTACAGATATCTCTCTATTCAGAAGGATGAGATTGAAAAACTAGTTCCAGAAATGAAGGCCACAGGAATCATCAGGGATAGTCAGAGTTATTTTGCTTCTCCAGTAGTCCTAGTTAAAAAGAAAGATGGGTCTTGGAGGATGTGTGTCGACTACAGGCAGGTCAACAAGCTTACTATTAAAGACAGATTTCCAATTCCATTAGTAGAGGAATTATTAGATGAACTTACAGGTGCTTCTTGGTTCACTAAACTTGATTTACGGTCAGGGTATCACCAAATTCGCATGGCAGAAACATATGTGCACAAGACTGCTTTCAAGACTCACCAGGGACATTATGAATTTTTGGTAATGCCTTTTGGCTTAACCAATGCTCCATCTACATTTCAGAGTTTAATGAACAGTATTTTTGCCCCTTTTCTTAAAAGGTTTGTGTTGGTTTTCTTTGATGATATCTTGGTCTACTCACCTAGTTGGATGGCACACTTGGATCACTTGCATCAGGTTTTTCAGACATTACTCAGTGATAACTCGTATAATTATATAGTTTTTAGTTATGTTTTATTATTGTTTTGTGTCAAATACGAGTTATTATTGTTTAGTCTAATTGTGTTTATGATCTTTTATATTTTTATGTAATTTGGTGTTTTTCACAAGTTTCTTTGAGTGATTTCAGATTACTAGAATTAAGGGCAAATCCAGTTCAGTTCCAGTTCCGACACATTTTTCCATATCAGCTATATCTGGAGTTTCACTGAAGCAATAAGGCTGAAATTTGTTGCCATGAAACGCTAAGAGGCATATCTATCTTTTTCATGTTTTATACTTCTTGAAACGGAGTCGTTTTCCCTAGCGAAATCGACCATCAAGTTGGCTGATGTGCAATGACGTCTGTGCTGACCTGTTTTCGTATTTTGCCCATATCTGCTTATCCACATCAGCAAATGAGCGGATTCCAATGGCTATGGATCCGTAACTGATACGGGAACCTTTGTCTAGAAGACCATATGATCAGATAAGGCCTCTAATATTGACGAAATCGACCATCAAGTTGGCTGATGTGCAATGACGTCTGTGCTGACATGTTTTCGTATTTTGCCCATATCTGCTTATCCACATCAGCAAATGAGCTGATTCCAACGGCTATGGATCCGTAACTGATAGGGGAACCTTTTTCTAGAAGACCATGTGATCAGATCAGGCCTCCAACATTGACGAAATCGACCATCAAGTTGGCTGATCAAAATTGTCATACAATATGACGAAAATTGTTAGAAAAATTCACCCACCTATTATACCTACCTTTGAAATTTGTAAAGCTTGTCTCTTGTCATTTAGCCTTCCAAAATGTGTATAAATAGAGGGCCTTAGATGATTGTAGAGGATCATATTGTAGATAGGTAGGATATTAGCCATTGTAATAAAATTCTCTAAGTTTTCTTCTTCTTTCTTTTCTCTAGTTTTCTTTTTCTTTAGAGAGAGCAAGAGGTTGGATAATTAATATTCTTCCTCTTCTTCTTTCTTTCTTTTATTTTCTTCTTAGATTTTCTTTAATTTTATGTTTATGTTTATAATGCCTATGCTAGGCTAAACTTCTATTTGGTTAAGGGTGATTTCAAAGCCCTAGACATGTTTTGTGATTGATTTTCAGATTCTATCTATCATTAATTTTCTATCAAAGTTGCTTATGTTCTTCTACAAGAATTGTTCATGATGTTGTCTAGATTTATTTAGGTGTACAACTAGATAGATCTTGATAATTATCTATTGCTAGTTTAGGAGTCTTGATCCGTGTAATTGTCTTGATTTCCTATTCATAAGTGGCAATTTGTGATTAATGATTATGGTCAAGTTTTCAATAATTGCAAAGTGGAACATAACCTAAGTTGAACAATCCGAGCTTATGTGTTTGTTGCTTAGATCAACCTATCTTTCTCATCATAAAGCTGCCATTAAATTGAATTTAGAGAGCTTATTCTAGGTTGTTTAATGGTTAGAGATTAAATAGAGAGCTTGTTCTATTTAACGACAAACTAAGGAAAGATTGGGGTAACAGAGCTTGTTGTTATCTACGGTTGTTAACTTTGATAGTTGGTTGATATTGATAGATCTGAAATTGATTCTTAATGATGTCTAGTGGTGGAGAATGAAACCTTAACCATATTTTTCATATTTGATTCTTCTTACTTATTTGTTTTCTTACTTTTAGTTTGCTTATTTTTTATATTTATTTTTATTGGCTGGTTATACCGCCTAATTTGTATATTAACTTTGTTTTATTTTTATTGGCTGGTTATACCGCCTAATTTAGTATATATATTTTTATTGGCTGGTTATACCGCCTAATTTAGTATATATATTTTTATTGGCTGGTTATACCGCCTTGCATCTTATTCTTATTATTTACTTTAGTTTAAATCTGGCTTCAAAAACCCCTTTTCTTTTATTGTTCTTGAATTTAAGTTTTAAACTATTAACTTATAAACTAAAACCCAATCCCTGAGGACTCGACCCTTGCTAACTACTATACTTACAATTGATCTTTTTAGTGCAAGGTTAAATAAGATACACTCTTTTGGGTGCATCAAAATTTTGGCGCCGTTGCCGGGGATTGTTTTCTTTAGTTTATTTGTTACTTGGTTTATTCTTATTTTCAGTTCTAATTAGTTCTATTTTCTTGTACATACAAGTTTTTCTTATCAAATTTTGAAAAAAAAAAAAAACGATGGAATTGAGCAATCTAACACTTGAAGAGTTGGTGGCATACATGAACATGGAAAATCAACAAGCCAATCTCACCTACCCAGTTCAACAATTGGCCATGGGAGGATGTCAAGGCCATCAAGTGTTCCAAGACCAACAGTATGATCATTACTCAAACACTTACCATGAGGGATGGTGGGATCATACTAATTATGGCTACTCAGAAAATTACCAAGAAGTAGATCCTTATGCCAATTACACTCATCCATCTAGATTTAATCAATCATGGTCTCAAGAACCAGATCTTTTTCAGCCACTACATATGACTCAAAACTCAGGTACTTCTTTAGAAGATCTTGTCGATTCTCTTGTTACTAATACTTTGCAATTTCAACAGGAAACAAGGGCAAGTATCCAGAGTTTGGAAAGGCAAATGAGCCTATTGGCTAGTAGTATGGTGGTATGGGTAGCACAAAGATCTGAAGAACTCTCTGCCCAAACAATGATTAACCCAAAGGAGAATACTACTATTGTGACCTTGAGGAATGAGGAACAAGATGAGGATGAGACAGAATTAGAGATGGATTCTGTTCTTGAGGATAATGAAGCCACAAATACAAATAAGAGTATTTCGGCACCTGAGGTAACGTTTGAGATTCCAATTTTTACTAATGTTTCTTCTCCACCTTTTCCTAGTAGATTCGCAAAGTTCAAGGAGGATGAACATGAACAAGACACGCTGGAAACCTTAAACAGTTTGTTTGTGGATGTCATTCAACAAGTACCAAAAGATGCACCATTCCTCGATGAGATATGCACCACCAAGGATGATGGAATAATACTTGTAATGGAGAATGCATCCACTGTTGTGCAAAGAAAGCTTCCTCTCAAACGCATAAATTTGGAAAATTTCATGTATGAGCCTGACAAGCCTAAAAAGCCAAGAAGGGGTGTTGGTTAGGTTCAAAACACTAACTCAAGTGTTAATTGGGAAGGCAACCCAATTAAAGAAGAAATTGCCAACCTTCCATATTCAGATTTGCTTTCTCTTTCTCTTTCTCTTTCTTTTCCTTTTTCTTTTATTATTTTTATTTTTATTGTTTTTATTTTTATTTTTTATGTTTACTTGTTAATTTTTGTTTAGTATTTTAGAATTATTTAGGTTGCATGAGTTTGTTTTGTTTTGTTTTGAGTCTAGTTATTCCTATTCTTATGTTATTAGTTCTTTTCTCTTACACATGATTCTTTCATTTGGGTTAATAGACTTACATTGAGGACAATGTAAGAATTAAGTGTGGGGGGAATGATTTAGGATTTCTTTTATTTTTGTCTACTATTTTTTTTATATGAGTCTTTATTATTATTATTATTATTTTTTTTTTAGTGTGTTTTAGTTCCTTTTTAATACAATGATGAGATATGAATTGCATAAGTCTAAAACAGATTTATTAGTGAGAAGATTTTCATGAGAATTGAGCTTAATGTCAACCTTTTTATGAGCCAATGTTAATATGATATGTTGATTGAGAAAGAAGCATGTTTAGACTTAAAACTGACTTGTATAATCATCATTGTGAGTTTTTGAGCTTAAAATGATTGATGCATTATACAAATCAATCTAATTTCTTTCTTGAGTGCTCTTATGATTACATGATTCTCTAGAACTTGCTTTAAACCGTTTGAGACTATATTGATACATGTGACAACATGAATATGATAGAGGCATTAGGATTATAACCAGAGCCAAACAGCCATCCCTTATTGATGTTCCAAGAGAACACACCCTTAGTGAACCAATTTGAGCCTACATTGAATAAGCTATCTCTTTGGTAACCATAACTTGTCCCTAACCTAAATATACTTATATCTTTAACTTCGTTCCAAAGATGAATTAGCATGATTTGAGACAAGTTGCAAAGACAAGGGATATTTTTTGGTTAGAAACAAGAAATAAGTGTGGGGGGAAAAGAAAAGAAAAGTCAAGAAAAAAAGAAACGGAATACTGGAAAATACATTCCTATGTAAAAAAATATATATATATGAATCATCTCTTGAATTTGTGGAAAAAGAAAAAGATGTTACAAAGTTGTTTAGAATGAAGAAAAGGCCCAACATGAATATCCGACCTAGGTGACTATGTACTTGTAAAGAGTTTTGAGAAGTTTCTTTGTATAATCTTTTTATGTCTCTAAACTTTATGAACTCTTTGGAACCTTTGTGATATCTTTATCCTTTTGTTCTTCAACCACATTACAAACCCCTTGGCCCCAGTACAACCTTGATTAAAGACCTCTTGATTTATGAAGTTGCATGATCTTTTAGTGGAGAATAGGTGGACAAGCAAGCATATGGTAGAAGTGTTTTCATGAGATTGATTGAGTGTAAACACTTTACCACTACTTTAAAGAATGAAAATCAAGAGAGTATCCCATGTGAGAAGTTGAGATTAAATTTGAACATGCACTATTTTGATTGAGATATGTTATGCTAATATTGGCTTAACTCAAATAATTTACATTCAAGCATGATTTTTTGTGAAATTTTTTAAGCTATTGATTAGTTTATAAGACTTGTTCAAATATTGTCTAGAATTTGTATTGAAAGGATTAGGAGTAAATATTTTTAGTATATGTAGTTTATTTATATGAAGTTTATTTATATTTTAATTTTTCAATGTTTGTGGGTATCGTTCTAGTAAACCCTCACGAGACTAAACTCGTCCACTAGGGACACCTAGGGGTTTAAAGGCTTGTGTCACATGCTAAGTGCCACCGTGATTTCCTACGAAAGTGGATTAGATTAGATTTTCTTATTTTATTTTTATTGAGTCGTTGCTAGGGACTAGCAACAATCTAAGTGTGGGGGTGTGATAACTCGTATAATTATATAGTTTTTAGTTATGTTTTATTATTGTTTTGTGTCAAATACGAGTTATTATTGTTTAGTCTAATTGTGTTTATGATCTTTTATATTTTTATGTAATTTGGTGTTTTTCACAAGTTTCTTTGAGTGATTTCAGATTACTAGAATTAAGGGCAAATCCAGTTCAGTTCCAGTTCCGACACATTTTTCCATATCAGCTATATCTGGAGTTTCACTGAAGCAATAAGGCTGAAATTTGTTGCCGTGAAAAGCTAAGAGGCATATCTATCTTTTTCATGTTTTATACTTCTTGAAACGGAGTCGTTTTCCCTAGCGAAATCGACCATCAAGTTGGCTGATGTGCAATGACGTCTGTGCTGACCTGTTTTCGTATTTTGCCCATATCTGCTTATCCACATCAGCAAATGAGCTGATTCCAATGGCTATGGATCCGTAACTGATACGGGAACCTTTGTCTAGAAGACCATATGATCAGATAAGGCCTCTAATATTGACGAAATCGACCATCAAGTTGGCTGATGTGCAATGACGTCTGTGCTGACATGTTTTCGTATTTTGCCTATATCTGCTTATCCACATCAGCAAATGAGCTGATTCCAACGGCTATGGATCCGTAACTGATAGGGGAACCTTTTTCTAGAAGACCATGTGATCAGATCAGGCCTCCAACATTGACGAAATCGACCATCAAGTTGGCTGATCAAAATTGTCATACAATATGACGAAAATTGTTAGAAAAATTCACCCACCTATTATACCTACCTTTGAAATTTGTAAAGCTTGTCTCTTGTCATTTAGCCTTCCAAAATGTGTATAAATAGAGGGCCTTAGATGATTGTAGAGGATCATATTGTAGATAGGTAGGATATTATCCATTGTAATAAAATTCTCTAAGTTTTCTTCTTCTTTCTTTTCTCTAGTTTTCTTTTTCTTTAGAGAGAGCAAGAGGTTGGATAATTAATATTCTTCCTCTTCTTCTTTCTTTCTTTTATTTTCTTCTTAGATTTTCTTTAATTTTATGTTTATGTTTATAATGCCTATGCTAGGCTAAACTTCTATTTGGTTAAGGGTGATTTCAAAGCCCTAGACATGTTTTGTGATTGATTTTCAGATTCTATCTATCATTAATTTTCTATCAAAGTTGCTTATGTTCTTCTACAAGAATTGTTCATGATGTTGTCTAGATTTATTTAGGTGTACAACTAGATAGATCTTGATAATTATCTATTGCTAGTTTAGGAGTCTTGATCCGTGTAATTGTCTTGATTTCCTATTCATAAGTGGCAATTTGTGATTAATGATTATGGTCAAGTTTTCAATAATTGCAAAGTGGAACATAACCTAAGTTGAACAATCCGAGCTTATGTGTTTGTTGCTTAGATCAACCTATCTTTCTCATCATAAAGCTGCCATTAAATTGAATTTAGAGAGCTTATTCTAGGTTGTTTAATGGTTAGAGATTAAATAGAGAGCTTGTTCTATTTAACGACAAACTAAGGAAAGATTGGGGTAACAGAGCTTGTTGTTATCTACGGTTGTTAACTTTGATAGTTGGTTGATATTGATAGATCTGAAATTGATTCTTAATGATGTCTAGTGGTGGAGAATGAAACCTTAACCATATTTTTCATATTTGATTCTTCTTACTTATTTGTTTTCTTACTTTTAGTTTGCTTATTTTTTATATTTATTTTTATTGGCTGGTTATACCGCCTAATTTGTATATTAACTTTGTTTTATTTTTATTGGCTGGTTATACCGCCTAATTTAGTATATATATTTTTATTGGCTGGTTATACCGCCTAATTTAGTATATATATTTTTATTGGCTGGTTATACCGCCTTGCATCTTATTCTTATTATTTACTTTAGTTTAAATCTGGCTTCAAAAACCCCTTTTCTTTTATTGTTCTTGAATTTAAGTTTTAAACTATTAACTTATAAACTAAAACCCAATCCCTGAGGACTCGACCCTTGCTAACTACTATACTTACAATTGATCTTTTTAGTGCAAGGTTAAATAAGATACACTCTTTTGGGTGCATCACTCAGCAACAGTCTGTTTGTAAAACTTTCTAAGTGTGTTTTTGGAGCTTCTCAAGTGGAATACCTTGGCCATATTATTAGCAGACAAGGCGTACAGATGGATCCTGCTAAGGTCACTGCTGTGCAACAATGGACTGTACCTAGTACCACTAAGGATCTGAGAGGGTTTTTAGGCCTCACAGGTTATTACCGTAGGTTAATTAAAGGATATGGTTCCATATCCCAACCTTTAACTGAACTCTTGAAGAAGAATGCCTTTGCATGGAGTCCTATAGCCTAGCTTGCTTTTGAGAATTTGAAGACAGCATTGACTACTGCACCAGTTTTAGCTTTACCTAACTTCAACCAAACATTTGCGGTTGAATCTGATGCTTCTAACATAGGTATAGGAGCTGTCCTCAGTCAGCAAGGGAAACCTATAGCTTACTTTAGCAAGGCACTATCCCCCAGGAATCAAACTTTGTCTGCTTATGACAAAGAGATGTTAGCTGTTCTCACAGCTGTAAAAAAATGGAGTGCATACTTAGTTGGTCGCCATTTTTAGATTAAGACCGACCATAACAGCCTTAAATTTCTGTTGGATAATAAGGCTCATACTCCAACTCAGCAAAAATGGGTAATCAAGATGATGGGATTTGATTACGAGCTGTTATTCAGGAAAGGGGTACACAACACAGTGGCGAATGCTTTGTCCAAGCAGCCTTCACCTGTTCTCTGTGCTATCTCAGTCAGTGACACTGATTTGGCTACTCGAATAAAAAATCCTGGGTGCTAGACCCCACTGTTATTCATCTCATTCACAAACTGAAAAACAATCCTGCCAGTTCTTCAAAGTACACATGGGTGAATGACCAATTGCGCCAACATGGGAAATTGGTTGTAGGTAAGGACAATGTACTTCGCAATGAACTGTTGCACCACTTTCATAATTCAGCTGTGGGTGGTCACTCTGGAATAGCAGCTACAATGAAAATAATTACTTGCGTAGTCTATTGGAAGGGTCTGAAAAAAGACGTGAGACGACGGGTCCAGGAATGTTCTGTTTGTCAACAGAACAAGTATGATACCTCTGCCTCACCAAGGTTGTTGCAACCTTTGCCAATCCCTGAAAGTATTTGGTCTGACATCTCTATGGATTTCATAGAAGGGCTTCCAAATTCTTTTGGTAAGTCAGTCATCCTGGTAGTGGTGGACCGTCTTAGCAAGTATGCTCACTTCCTCGCTTTGGCTCATCCTTTCACAGCAATTATGGTTGCTCAGATTTTTCTTGATAACATTTATAAACTTCATGGGATTCCAAAAAGTGTTGTGTCAGATCGGGACAAAATCTTTCTCAGCTCATTCTGGAAGGAACTTTTCAAGCTCCTAGGCACTCAACTGAACATGTCTTCTGCATACCACCCCCAATCGGACGGCCAAACTAAGGTTGTTAATCGTTGTCTTGAAACGTACTTGAGATGCATGACTGGAGAACAACCTAAACATTGGTCCAAATGGCTTCCATTGGCAGAGTGGTGGTACAACACCACTTATCATACATCTACCAAGACCACCCCTTATGCAATAGTCTATGGGCAACCTGCTCCTGTCCATCTTCCATACATTCCTGGTGATTCTCAAGTGGAAGCTGTCGATCGCAGTCTTCAAGCTAGAGAAGCAGCACTTCAGTTGTTAAAATTTCACCTCTCAAGAGCTCAACACAGGATACGACAGCAAGCTGATAAGCATAGGACTGATAGACATTTTGAGGTTGGAGATCTGGTTTATGTGAAATTACAACCTTATCGTCAGAAATCAGTTGTTAACAGGTCCTTCTTGAAATTAACAGCAAGGTATTTTGGGCCATATAGAGTACTAACTCGAGTGGGACAGATTGCTTATCAGCTGGAACTACCTTCTGGGGCTAATGTTCATCCTGTCTTTCATGTCTCACAATTAAAAAGACATGTTGGAAAGGAACCCACACAATCTCAGTTACCAGTGTTGGATGATGATGGGGTCATTGCAAAAGAACCCACAGCGATTTTGGATAGGAGGATGGTTAACAGACGAGGCTGTGCACAGACTTAAGTCCTCGTTCAATGGAGCAACACTTTTCCTGAGGATGCTACTTGGGAGAGTTGGTATGATCTACAGCAGGGATTTCCATCTTTTGATCCTTGAGGAGAAGGATGTTTTTGAGCGTGGGCAACTGTTATGAACCACTTATCAGTATTTCCTTATTTGTAATTTATGTATACATTTTATTTAGTTTGTTATGTGTTTTGGAAAGTTTAAACAATGGCTTTGATTGGCTGTTGCACTGTCATCTTTGTAACCACCTTGCTGAGTCATACAGGTTGTTATATAGGAAAACCATGCAATGATGAGGGACAGATTGGATGATCAAATATTCTCTCGTTTTCTCATTCTCTTTTCTCCCTATCTCTTTCTCTCTTTTCTTGGATATTCCTCTCTGTTTTCCTTCTGCAGGTTCTGTTCATATATAACCTAAATACAGACTATATCATAAAGCTGCCAATAAGTAAATCATATTTTGTTCTCAAACCAAGGTGGCCATCCTATTGAAAAAGAATAAAACCACAAACATTTTATGCTGAAATGGAAGCTTATGAGACCTATCTCTTGTTGACACTTGACCTAATGCAGTGACAATGGCATTATATCACTACAAAAAATAGGATTTATAAGGGCACTTTAATTTCGAGAATTGTGAGAAAAGTCTGTGATTCTTTGTTTTAGATTGAGTTTGAATGGCGTAAAGAAACCCGCCGTTATTAACAATGCTGATAAAGCTCCGTTTCTCCCTCTACATATCACATGATTTTATTTTCTCTACATATTCAACTCCATCTGGATAGAAAGAAGACCCATTGTTCCTTTTTTCTCTTTGAAATGGAAAGATTAAAATCGAAAAAAATAAAGAACAAAAGAAAACCCTAGATTTTGAAGAGAGAGCAGCCGGTGGCCAAAGAACATGGCGGTTGCAGCATCTTTGCAGAATCTCCTAAAACTCGAGACTAAAATCGTCGTCGTTGGCTACAACTATGCCGCGCACGCCAAAGAACTCGACAACGCCATCCCCAAGGTATCTAATTCCCGATTATTATTTTATATTTTTCATAACGATTTTTCATCTCTTGACGATTTTACTTTTTTAAAATAAATATTAAAGTTAAAATAAAATAAAATAAAAAATTGCAAGGAGTCGTCACCAATCTTTTTTGGTTAGGTGTGATTGATCACCTATGAAAACTTATCTTCTTAATAATATCCTAAAATTAATTAAGATAATATTAAAAAGATAATTTTTGGTCTGCAAAACAAATTTAGGTTCGGGAGTACTGTTACGCGTGGGGAAGGATTAGCACCTCTACGACGCCGGTTTTAAAAACGGTACTGATTAATCACGTGTTATCTTTAATCTTGAAAAAATGATTTTAACTTTAATATATAATAATAATTGCCTTAGTACATTTTGTTTAAAAAGAATCTTTTAAAATGAAGGAGAGGTAATGTTTTTTTTTTATAATTATTTCTGAAGTAAAAAATTTATTTATGTTAAAATAATTCCCGAATCACTCCGATATTTTCGATAATGTTTCGATAATTATTTTTACACGAACCGTTTTGTGTAACGATAGATATTCCGACCGTCCGGAGAACGTATTCTTTTTTAGAGAATTTCTTTTACCAAAAAAATAATTGAAAAAAAAGAGCCATTTTTTGTGTTTGCGGCGAAATAATAAGAAATAAAAATATAATGTCTCTTTATAAATAATTTCAAGATAACAGAAATCATCTATGTAAAATAGCTTTCGACTCACTCCGATAATTTCGATAATGTTTCGATAACTAATTTTACTTGAACCTTTTCGTGGAACGATTGATACTCCGACCGTTCGATTAATGATCCGTTTTAGAAGATTCCATTTACCAAAGATAATTTTAAAAGATATGTTTTATTTCGCGGGAAGAAAATAACTATTAATGAAAATATATTCTTTTTAAAATTAATCTCCAAAATAAACGAAATTATCTGTGTAAAAAGAATTTTCGAATCACTCCAATATTCTCGATAATGTTTCGGAAACTAATCTTACTCGAACTGTTTTGTGGGACAATTGATACTCCAACCATCTCGAGATATAATTCGTTTTCAGAAAATTTCATTTTTATAAAGTTTGTTTACAGAGAAATTAATAAAAATATCTTTTTATAATTAATTTCGGAACAAAAGAAATTACTTTATGTAAAAATAATTCCCGAACCACTCCGATAATTACGATAATGTTCCGATAATCATGTTTACACGAACCACTTCGAGGAACAACTGATATTTCGACCATTCCGAGAAAGAGTTCGTTTTCAGAGAATTTCCTTTGCGAAAATCAATTTAAAAGACAGATTTATACGCGAAAAAATTAATAAAATTTTAAAAAAGAAATAAATAAACTTTCCCCTCTTTTTTTCATATATTAATAATGCATAAAAATAAATAATGCCAATAATGATGGAATTAACAAATAAATAAAATAATAATAATAATAATAATGATAATACTAATAATAAAAATAACAATAACAATAAATAAAAAATATAGACATGAGAAAATATATATATATATATATAAAATAATATATGATAATAATAATAATGGAAAAAAAAAACTAAAATAAATTATAAAAAATATAAATAAAATAAAATAAAATAAAATATAAAATAGAATAGAATAGAATAGAATATAAAATATAAAATATATATATAAATAATAATGATAATAATACTAGCAAATAACAAAAAATAATAATAATAATAATTAATATAATAAAAAAATAATAAAAAAAAAAGAAATAAAAAATATATATAATAATAATAATTAAAAAATAAAATAATAACTATACTAATTAAAAAAAAAAAACGAAAACAACATCTGGGTCGGGTCCAGCACGGACCCACGCGCGGGTCTTGGGACCCGACCCTGATGTTTATATAAAAAGAAAATTTTTTTCTTCATTTTCACCTGAAACCCTAAAAAAAAAAACTACCTGTTTGCTTTTTCTCTCAACTCGTCGCCGCGTCGCCATCGGAGCCGCTGTACCGGGGCTCCTCTCCTGTCCGATACCAAACCAGAAACAAGCCTTTCCTCTTCTTTTAGCCAAATCTTCGGATGGTTTTTCCCAAAATCCCTAGATCTACAACCAAAAATTCGAAAAATATTTTTGTTTAATTTTTTTTTCTTGTTGTTTTTTTTTTTTGTTTCTATTTGGGTCTTTTTTTTTGTGTTTCGGATATTCGGATCTTGTTTCCTTTTTTTTTTTTTTGCTTTTTTCGGATCTTTTTTCTCTTTTTTTTTTTTTTTGCTTTTTCGGATCTGGCTTGTGGTTTCTTTTGTTTGTGTTTCGGATCTGGTTTGTTGATGGTGTGTGCTTTCGGATCTGGCCTGGTTGATGGGGGTTTTTTTTTCTTGGTGGTTCGGATCTCCCCTTTTATAGAGGGTTGTGGTGGTGGGGGGTCGGTTTGGTGGCTGGTTCGTGGGTGTCAGGCTGGTGGGTGACTGGCAGGGCAAGTAGGGGGTTAGGTGGTAGTGTTTGGGTGGGGCGTCGGAGAGGCGATGGCGGTGGAGGCGGAGGCGGAGGCGGAAGTGGTGGTAGGAGAAGGGGAGAGGCGGCTAGGGTTGCTTAGGGGGGAAGGCTGCTGGATTGGGCTTAGGTCTAGTTGGGCTAGGTTTAGGTTTTGGGGCTTGTTGGGCCGAACAGGGTTAGTGGGAGGTTGGCCTGCTAAGCCTTGGGCTAGGTTTGGGTCTTGTTGGACCATGGGTTGCTAGGGGAGGGCTGCTGGTATTGGGTCGATAGGGGTTTGGATGGGGCTATTGGGCCATGGGTTGTTGGGGAGGGCCAATAATAATAAAATAAAATAATAATATGATAAAATAAAAAATAAAAAAAAGGGTCGCTACAGTTGCCCCTCTTTGAACATTGCTGAGAATCAGTAATAGGGCAAAAACATAAGCGACAACGTCGTCCATGATTAGTATAAACTGCTTCTCTGATTTAGAAGCTCGAAAACTTTGGAATTTAAAACGATGCTCCTCTCAACAGAGGCTCCTTGACTTTGAAAAGTTGAAAATGCTCCTCTCATCAAAGGCTCGAGAACTTTGAAAACTGAAAATGCTCCTCTCATCAGAGGCTCAGAAACTTTGAGATTTAAAATGCTCCTCTCAACAGAGGCTCTTTGACTTTGAATTTTAAAAACGATGCTCACCTAGAAAATAAATTGCTCCTCTCAACAGAGGCTCTATCACTTGAAAAACAAATTGCTCCTCTCATCAGAGGCTCTACCACTTGGGAAATAAATTGCTCCTCTCAGCAGAGGCTCTATCACTTGAGAAAATAAATTGCTCCTCTCAATAGAGGCTCTATCACTTGAAAAATAAATTGCTCCTCTCAACAGAGGCTCTATCACTTGAGAAAATAAATTGCTCCTCTCAACATAGGCTTTATCACTTGAGAAAATAAATTGCTCCTCTCAACAGAGGCTCTATCACTTGAAAAATAAATGTACCTTTCTCTTGGTTATCATGGTGATTCCCAACTTCTTGTTGCAGTTGGATTTCATTTTCCTCGTCCATCTGTCCTTCGTATCCCTTTCTATGCAAAAGTAATCTTTAATGTTTGCGAGGTTATGATGATGCAATGCATGTTTATGACAATGAAATGCATAACTTGAGGCCCGAATCATGATTCGATACCCCTGTTTATATTTCATTAACCAGAGACCCTTTCAGAGTTGAGTCTGATTAAGCCTCTTACTTCAATCTTTAAATTTTTCTGTTCTTCCCAATCCTTTCTCTTTTCCTCCATCAAATCGACTGGGCCTCCACAATTTATTTCCTCACGATCCTTTCTTAATCGAGTCAAAGCTTTGTGCCTTCCCCCCTAAAACAATTTTTAGGTATCAATCGTCATCTCAATCATTGTTTTCTTTACTTCTAAAAGGTATAAACACATCGGGTCCCACACTGCCCCATTATCTCTTCTTCCCTTTCTGATTTTCCAATTTTCAAATTTCTGTAGAGTAATCATGAAAGCTTCGTTTGTGCATTATCTAGTTATTTATTATCATTCATATTTCATGCCAAAATAATGCATTATCTAAAGAAAATTTCAAACAAAGAAGGATAATTTAAGAAGACGATTTTATGAATCGGGACATATACTTTCATTCCTGTGAAGGGAAAAAGAACGTACTGGCATTAATTAAAAGAAAAGAAAAAAATCTGAACAGGGATAGACCCCCCACATAATGAATACTTAAACAATCTCAATCGAGCAAGTTCAGATTTCTCTTTCAGAAAAGAAAATCCATCGATGTCTTTGACTCCTTTCGAGAGCGTCCAACTATTAATTGCCCTTCCTGTCTTGTGCCATTCGGTCACATCGCACTTTGCTGTTTGTTCAGTTCTTTCATCCTGTTTTAACCTCTTGTCTCCTAAATTATTTCGCACAGATTATTGTCGGTCATCCAAACTTTTGTTTGTCCTTTACCTAGGCCGCCCTTTAGGGTTTTCGACCTAGATCCATCCTTTGATTCGAACTGCCCTTTTGGGTTTTAGGCTTGAAACTCTCCCTTTTTTTCTTTTTTCTTTTTTTTTATATATTTTTATGCATAATATTTCTTCACTGCGTCGGCATTGATTGGACTCGAGAAATCTACACCATCCATCTCTGCTAAAATCATTGTCCCTCCTGAAAATACTCTTTTTACCACATACGGGCCTTCCCAATTTGGTGCCCATTTCCCCCTGGGATCTTGCTGATTAGGGAGGATTTTCATCAGAACTAAATCACCTTTTCGGAACTCTCTCGGGCGAACCTTTTTGTTATGAGCCCTCATCATCCGTCTTTGTTATAATTGGCCGTGACACAGGGCCGTCATCCTCTTTTCCTCGATCAAATTAAGTTGCTCATAGCGGGCTCGAACCTATTCTCCTTCCTCTAACTCGACTTCCATTAAAATTCTCAGAGAAGGGATCTCCACTTCAATTGGTAGTACAGCTTCCATCCCGTACACCAAGGAGTAGGGGGTTGCCCCTGTAGAAGTACGTACTGACGTTCTGTAGGCGTGCAAGGCAAACGAAAGCTTTTCGTGCCAATCTTTGTACTTATCAGTCACTTTGGCAACAATTTTCTTTATATTCTTATTAGCAGCTTCTACTGCCCCGTTCATCTTGGGACGGTAAGGCGCCGAGTTGTGGTGCCTGATTTTGAATTGAGTGCAGATTTCTTTCATCATGGTATTGTTCAAATTGAGAGCGTTATCTGTAATAATTTTCTCCGGGAGACCATATCGGCATATCACTTCCTTTTTCAAAAATTTACACACCACGAATTTGGTCACACTAGCGTAAGAAGCAGTTTCGACCCATTTAGTGAAGTAATCGATCACTACCAAAATGAAGCGATGTCTATTGGAGGCTTTAGGGGTAATTGGCCCTATCACATCCATTCCCCACATAGAAAAAGGCCAAGGAGTTGTCATGACATGTAGAGTTGTCGGAGGAGCGTGCAGCTTATCTGCGTATATCTGGCATTTATGAAATCTTCGAACATACATGATGCAATCCCTTTCTGCGATCATAGTAATAACCTGCTCTCATAATCTGCTTAGCCATCATGTGGTCGTTTGCATGTGTTCCACATACTCCTTCGTGAACCTCTTCGAGTATTCTTTTAGCTTCAGCCGCTTCGACACACCTTAGAAGTTTATGATCACTACTCCTTTTATACAATATTTCTTCATCCAAGAAGAATCCCATCACCATTCTTCTCAAAGTTTTTTTTGTCATTTTTCGAAGCGTGCTCTGGATACTGCTGATGTTTTATGTATTGGGAGATATCGTGGTACCATGGTCTCCCATCCGGTTCTTCCTCAACATGCATACAGTGCGCAGGCGATTCTCGTATACTCATCTTGATGGGCTGGACGTCAGCACTTTTATTTATTTTGAACATTGAGGCCAACGTACCTAGGGCATCGGCCATTTGATTTTCTTCTCGAGGCAAGTAATTGAATTCAATTTTTTGGAATTGCTGAACTAATTCCATTATGAATTTGTGATAGACGATCAGTTTTGAATCTCTCGTTTCCCATTCTCCTTTCAACTGGAAAATAACTAGGGCAGAATCCCCATATACTTCTAACTCGTCTATTTTCTTTGCAATAGCTGCTTGAAGTCCTATGACACAGGCTTCATATTCTGCCACATTGTTGGTGCATTTGAAAGTTAATCTCACAGTAATTGGGCAGTAGTTTCCCTCTGGTGATATCAAAACTGCTCCAATGCCATGCCCCAAAGCATTTGATGCTCCATCGAAATACATTTTCCATACAGCCTTCTTTAACTCCTCGCCTTCATCCTCCTGAGAAATAACCATCAAGTCTTCATCAAGAAAGTTAAACTTTACCGGCTCGTAATCTTCTGTAGCTCTATCTGCCAGAAATTCGACCACTGCACTCCCTTTTATGGCCTTTTGCGAGACATAAGTGATGTCATACTCAGAGAGTAGAACCTGCCATCTTGCTAATCTTCCTGACAACGAGGGTTTCTCAAATATGTACTTAATGGGGTCCAATTTACCAATAAGTAATGTTGTATTATACAACATGTACTGGCGGAGTCTACGAGTAGTCCAAGCTAGTACACAACACACATTTTCTACTATCGAGTATTTGGCTTCGTAATCGGTGAACTTTTTACTCAAGTAGTAAATGGCATGCTCTTTTTTACTTGTCTCATCTTGTTGTCCCAATACACATCCCATAGACTTCTCATGTACTATTAGATACAAAACAAGTGATCTTCCTGGAGTGGGCGGTACCAACACAGGTGGGTTGGTAAGATATCGAATGCTGCTTGGCAATCTTCATCCCTTTTACCCGGATTTCATTTCCTAAGGAGTCTGAAAATCGGATCACATTTGGCCGTGAGTTGGGAAATAAAACGGGCAATGTAATTCAGTCTCCCCAGAAATCCTCTTACTTATTTCTGTGTCCGGGGTGGGGATAAGTTCTCGATAGCACGTATCTTGTTAGGGTCTATTTGATTCCTTTCTTATTAACAATAAAGCCTAGTAGTTTGTCGGATGTTACACCGAACGTGCATTTGGCGATATTGAGCTTAAGCTAGAACTTTCTTAACCGACCGAACAACTTTCTCAGATTAACCACATGGTCCTTATCTTCACGTGACTTTGCAATCATATCGTCGAAGTAAATTTCTACTTCCTTGTGTATCATATTGATAACTCGTATAATTATATAGTTTTTAGTTATGTTTTATTATTGTTTTGTGTCAAATACGAGTTATTATTGTTTAGTCTAATTGTGTTTATGATCTTTTATATTTTTATGTAATTTGGTGTTCTTCACAAGTTTCTTTGAGTGATTTCAGATTACAAGAATTAAGGGCAAATCCAGTTCAGTTCCAGTTCCGACACCTTTTGCCATATCAGCTATATCTGGAGTTTCACTGAAGCAATAAGGCTGAAATTTGTAGCCGTACAAAGCTAAGAGGCATATCTATCTTTTTCATGTTTTACACTTCTTGAAACGGAGTCGTTTTCCCTAGCGAAATCGACCATGAAGTTGGCTGATGTGCAATGACGTCTGTGCTGACCTGTTTTCGTATTTTGCCCATATCTTCTTATCCACATCAGCCAATGAGCTGATTCCAACGGCTATGGATCAGTAACTGATAGGGTAACATTTTTCTAGAAGACCATGTGATCAGATAAGGCCTGCAAAATTGACAAAATCGACCATCAAGTTGGCTGATCAAAATCTTCATGTATGACGAAAATTGTTAGAAAATGCACCCACCTATTATACCTACCTTTGAAATTTGTAAAGCTTGTCTCTTGTCATTTAGCCCTCGAAAATGTGTATAAATAGAGGGCCTTGGATGATTGTAAGGGATCATATTGTACATAGGTAGGATATTAGCCATTGTAATAAAATTCTCTAAGTTTTCTTCTTCTTTCTTTTCTCTAGTTTTCTTTTTCTTTAGAAAGAGCAAGAGGTTGGATAATTAATATTCTTCTTCTTCTTATTTCTTTCTTTTATTTTCTTCTTAGATTCTATTTAATTTTATGTTTATAATGCCTATGCTAGGCTAAACTTCTATTTGGTTAAGGGTGATTTCAAAGCCCTAGACATGTTTTGTGATTGATTTTCAGATTCTATCTATCATTAATTTTCTATCAAAGTTGCTTATGTTCTTTTACAAGAATTGTTCATGATGTTGTCTAGATTTATTTAGGTGTACAACTAGATAGATCTTGATAATTATCTATTGCTAGTTTAGGAGTCTTGATCCGTGTAATTGTCTTGATTTCCTATTCATAAGTGGCAATTTGTGATTAATGATTATGGTCAAGTTTTCAATAATTGCAAAGTGGAACATAACCTAAGTTGAACAATCCGAGCTTATGTGTTTGTTGCTTAGATCAACCTATCTTTCTCATCATAAAGCTGCCATTAAATTGAATTTAGAGAGCTTATTCTAGGTTGTTTAATGGTTAGAGATTAAATAGAGAGCTTGTTCTATTTAACGACAAACTAAGGAAAGATTGGGGTAACAGAGCTTGTTGTTATCTACGGTTGTTAACTTTGATAGTTGGTTGATATTGATAGATCTGAAATTGATTCTTAATGATGTCTAGTGGTGGAGAATGAAACCTTAACCATATTTTTCATATTTGATTCTTCTTACTTACTTGTTTTCTTACTTTTCTAGTTTTCTTATTTTTAAAAGTATATTTATTTTTATTGGCTGGTTATACCGCCTAATTTGTATATTAACTTTGTTTTATTTTTATTGGCTGGTTATACCGCCTAATTTAGTATATATATTTTTATTGGCTGGTTATACCGCCTAATTTAGTATATATATTTTTATTGGCTGGTTATACCGCCTTGCATCTTATTCTTATTATTTACATTAGTTTAAATCTGATTTCAAAAACCCCTTTTCTTTTATTGTTCTTGAATTTAAGTTTTAAACTATCAACTTATAAACTAAAACCCAATCCCTGAGGACTCGACCCTTGCTAACTACTATACTTACAATTGATCTTTTTAGTGCAAGGTTAAATAAGATACACTCTTTTGGGTGCATCAAGTTTTTGGCGCCGTTGCCGGGGATTGCTTTCTTTAGTTTATTAGTTCATTGGTTTATTCTTATTTTCAGTTGTAATTAATTTTATTTTTCTTGTACATACAAGTTTTTCTTATCAAATTTTGAAAAAAAAAAAAAAAAAACGATGGAATTGAGCAATCTAACACTTGAAGAGTTGGTGGCATACATGAACATGGAAAATCAACAAGCCAATCTCACCTACCCAGTTCAACAATTGGCCATGGGAGGATGTCAAGGCCATCAAGTGTTCCAAGACCAACTGTATGATCATTACTCAAACACTTACCATGAGGGATGGTGGGATCATACTAATTATGGCTACTCAGAAAATTACCAAGAAGTAGATCCTTATGCCAATTACACTCATCCATCTAGCTTCAATCAATCATGGTCTCAAGAACCAGATCTTCTTCAACCACCACATATGACTCAAAACTCAGGTACTTCTTTAGAAGATCTTGTCGATTCTCTTGTTACTAATACTTTGCAATTTCAACAGGAAACAAGGGCAAGCATCCGGAGTTTGGAAAGGCAAATGAGCCTATTGGCTAGTAGTATGGTGGTATGGGTAGCACAAAGATCTGAAGAACTCTCTGCCCAAACAATGATTAACCAAAAGGAGAATACTACTATTGTGACCTTGAGGAATGAGGAACAAGATGAGGATGAGACAGAATTAGAGATGGATTCTATTCTTGAGGATAATGAAGCCACAAATACAAATAAGAGTATTTCGGCACCTGAGGTAACGTTTGAGATTCCAATTTTTACTAATGTTTCTTCTCCACCTTTTCCTAATACAAACAAGACACGCTGGAAACCTTAAACAGTTTGTTTGTGGATGTCATTCAACAAGTACCAAAAGATGCACCATTCCTCGATGAGATATGCACCACCAAGGATGATGGAATAATACTTGTAATGGAGAATGCATCCACTGTTGTGCAAAGAAAGCTTCCTCTCAAACGCATAAATTTGGGAAATTTCATGTATGAGCCTGACAAGCCTAAAAAGCCAAGAAAGGGTGTTGGTTAGATTCAAAACACTAACTCAAGTGTTAATTGGGAAGGCAGCCCAATTAAAGATGAAATTACCAACCTTCCATATTCAGATTTGCTTTCTCTTTCTTTTCCTTTTTCTTTTATTATTTTTATTGTTTTTATTTTATTTCTTATGTTTCTTTGTTAATTGTGTTTACTGCTTTTAAGTTCATTTAGGCTGCATAAGTTTCTTTTGTTTAATAGTTCTTTTCTCTTACATATAATTCTTGCATTGGGGGATAATAGCATTACATTAATGACAATGTAAGAGTTATGTGTGGGGGGAAGAATTTAGGATTTTATTTAGAGTGTTTTGTTTTTGAGTCTTTTTATGTTGTTTTTCTTTCTGATCCTGGTTTTGAAAATAACTAGATGTAAATATAATTTTTAATTTTTTACCCCGGTTAAATGGCGGATAACGGTACTCCGTGATTATTTAAATCGGTTCCATCAGCTACCCACAAAACTGATATTGTATATAAATTTCTCTTCCAATTTCTCTTTCATTTTTTTTCATTTTTTTTTTCAGGATGGATGATATTCTCACAAGATTGCAGAAACGATTTCCTCCTTTTCCTCGAAATATTTTACTGAAGCTTTACCAAGTTCGATTTGAAAGATTAAGAATGCTTATGCACAAAGGGATTCCTGGAGACATACGTTGGATAATTGAAGCCAAGGTACGTGAAGATGAATATCTTCCTGTTTTACATTTACCAGGTACAGGCAGAAGCACTTTTGCAATGAAGCGACGAGCAAAGCGCATGAGTTCAAATTGCCACAAATGTGCACGATGGACGTGTAACGGTAAATGTCGTTCTATTGGGATTCCGTCCTCTAATCGAGATGATAAAATTGAATTCATTAAGGATGGACTGAGTAAGGAGAATTTGGGTAATATCCAACTTTCTCTTGAGACGCATCCTAGTGGAGATGTACAAAGAGAAATTCTTGATTTATGGCCGCAATTCCAAAGGGAATGGCAACATCTTGGGAATCTGATGTTAAAAGACCCTGTTTGCCAGCTTGTAAGAAAACTGGATGGGAAGCATATCCTCGACTCATAGAAGGCGTTTAAGCCGTTTCTGGACGTAAAACCAGAGGAAGATGTGAGCCACAATCACAACTACAATAAACGACTCTTAAGCTTTTGGTTTGATTTGCAATAACTTTATTTTGGTTTAATTTACGTGTTGTTCAATTTGTGTAATTATTCTCATTTTTTTATTTGTCTTTTACGGTTGATTTTTTCTTCTCTTTTTGATTTTCTTCCTGAAATCACGCAAAAATCTTTTGTTAGGTTAACATTTTCTTCTGACAGGTCAGATACACTTTCGGTGACATTATTACTCTTGTCTGATTCACTACTCAGTCCTCTATATATTACACCATGTACTCATTCTCTTTCAGGCACTCGAAAAAAAAAATTGAAAGTACTTCGTCCCAGTGCATTAAAAAAATTTGTGTCTTTGGAGGTGCTTATCCAGGGAAAAATAACATATTCGCTGATGAAGCCATAAGAGTTGGAGTAATACTTGCCCAACAAAAGATCCACTTGATTTATGGAGGCGGTAGTACGAGTTTAATGGGAGCAGTCGCTACAGCAGCACACGCTGGAGGAAGTCCAGTTCTAGGAATCGTGCCAAAACTATTCACAAATTTTTGTGGACCTACCTTGGGTAAGGAAATACAAGTCTGGAGTATCCCTGAACGGATAACAATCATGTACCATTCTGCCGATGCATTCATTGCTTTACCAGGAGGTCTGGGTACATTGGAAGAAATAGCTTGCGTGACTTCTTGGTCATCTTTGGTCACAAATAAGAAACCCATTGGTTTGCTTAATATTAATAGTTATTTTAGTAATTTGCATTCATATTTAGATAATGCTGTGGATAATGGATTCATGTTTTCAGAGGCAAGGAGAACCATAATTTCTGCTACAACCATTGAAGATTTACTCAAAAAGCTCCAAGCTTATGAGTGTTTATCTGCTACGGTTGTTTCGCAAACGCTCGGAAAAAGAAAAAGAGATATGGACGAGCAAGGAGTGAACTGCACTTTGTCTTTGTGACATTATCTAACATTTTGTTTGTTGTGTCTCAGTTATAATAAGTGGTTAGCAATCTCTGCAGGTAATATCTCCTAAATTCTACCTTTAAAATTTGACATTGGGGACAATGTGATGGTAACTCAATTAAGAGTTGTAAACCCAAGTGCAGGTTATGTTCAAGTAATAAATTCTCGGGTGTCCGAGGTCGAACCACAGGGAAGCGTATTAATAAGTATAAGTTTATAAATATATAAGACAAAGAAAGTAAACAAGATATTAGGGAATCAACAACAAAATAAGAAAAACAAGATATTAGAGAACAAAATAAACAAAATAACATAAAAACAATTAAACAAGATATAAAAAACAATAAGAAAGGATGTTGAGGTTAGAGACTCCACTCTTGGTGTTATGCTAAGATTAATCTTGTTTTATTACACAATTGAAATCCACACATAAGGGAGGTTCCAATCGGAAGGTTTAGCAATTCAGTCCAACGTCCATAGCATATGATATTATGTTCATTTGGTGTCCTCAAAACTCATAAAAAGAGTCCAAGCATTCCTTATGCCAAGGTATATGTCTACAACAAATCAAGGTTATGAAACCAAGCATTTACTGTGCCATTTTCATTGTCAATAATGAATCAAGATCTCTACTTTGCAAGTATGATTTTAAACCAAAAGAAAATATTATCTATACTAGTGTTTATAAATGATGATTCATTTTAGCTCATGTTTAAGAGACTAACCTTAGCATTTACCAAGAGCTTCACCTCAGCACCTCAACAATATGATTAGCAACACATACTAGATATGAATAAAATGAAAAGAAATGTAAGAAGCATAAGTAAATAAAAAAGAAAACTAGAGAAAGGAAAGAAGAAGAAAACTTAGAGAATTTTACTACAAAGGCTAATATCCTACCAATGTATAATGTATCCCAATACTCATCCAAGGCCCTCTATTTATACACATTTTGGAGGGCTAAATGACAAGAGACAAGCTTTACAAATTTCAAAGGTAGGTATAATAGGTGGGTGCATTTTTCTAACAATTTTCGTCATATTGTATGACAATTCTGATCAGCCAGCTTGATGGTCGATTTTGTCAATGTTGGAGGCTCGATCTGATAAAATGGTCTTCTAGAAAAATATACCCCTATCAGTTACGGATACATAGCCGTTGGAATCAGATCATTTGCGCACGTGGATCGGAAGATATGGTCAAAATACCAAAACGGTGCAGAACAGACGTCATTGCACATCAGCCAACTTGATGGTCGATTTCGCTAGGGAAAACGACTCCGTTTCAAGAAGTGTAAAACATGAAAAAGATAGATATGCCTCTTAGCTTTGCAGGGATACAAAGTTCAGCCTTATTGCTTCAGTGAAACTCAAGATATAGCTGATATGGAAAAAGGTGTCGGAACTGGAACTGAACTGGATTTGCCCTTAATACTAGTAATCTGAAATCACTCAAAGAAACTTGTGAAAAACACCAAATTACATAAAAATATAAAAGATCATAAACACAATTAGACTAAACAATAATAACTCGTATTTGACACAAAACAATAATAAAACATAACTAAAAACTATATAATTATACGAGTTATCACACCCCCATACTTAGATTGTTGCTAGTCCCTAGCAACGACTCAATAAAAAAAAATAATAATAAAATAAGAAAATCTAATCTAATCCATTTTCGTTGGAAATCACGGTGGCACTTAGCATGTGACACAAGCCTTTAAACCCCTAGGTGTCCCTAGTGGACGAGTTTAGTCTCGTGAGGGTTTACTAGGATGATACCCACAAACATTGAAGACATAAGAAAAACTAAAAATAATAATTACAACTAATCCTTCCAATATAAATTAGAGATAATCATTGGACAAGTCTTAAAAACTAATCAATAGCTTAAAGAAATTCACAAAAGATCTTGCTTGAATGTAAATAGTTTGAGTTAAGCCAATAATAACATAACATATTTCA
Source organism: Fremontodendron californicum (assembly GCA_030761205.1). Classification (NCBI taxonomy): domain Eukaryota; kingdom Viridiplantae; phylum Streptophyta; class Magnoliopsida; order Malvales; family Malvaceae; genus Fremontodendron; species Fremontodendron californicum. The sequence goes on along the minus strand of JAULJL010000017.1, from coordinate 20,078,537 downwards.
ATCAAAATAGTGTATATTCAAACTTAATCTCAACTTCTCACATGGGATACTCTCTTGATTTTCACTCTTTAAAGTAGTGGTAAAGTGTTTACACTCAATCAATCTCATGAAAACACTTCTACCATATGCTTGCTTGTCCACCTATTCTCCACTATTTAGATCATACAACTTCATAAATCAAGAGGTCTTTATTCAAGGTTGTAATGGGGCCAAAGGGTTATAATGTGGTTAAAGAACAAAAGGATAAAGATATCACAAAGGTTCCAAAGAGTTCATAGATTTTAGAGACATAATAAGATCATACAAATAAAACTTCTCAAAACTCTTATAAAGCACATAATAACATAGGCTAAATATTCATGTTGAGCCTTTGCATCATTCTAACCAACTTTGTAACATCTTTTTCTAGAAGTTCAAGAGAAGATTTTTTTTTTTTTTTAATATGGGAATGTATTTGACAATGATCCCTTTCTTTTTCTCTTGACTTTTTCTTTTCTTTTCTTCCCCCACACTTATCTTTTGTTTCTAACCCAAATTTTCAAATAAAAATATCCCTTGTTTTTTTGCAATATGTCTCAAAATATAAAATTCATCTTTAGAACAAGGGTAAGGATATAAGCATATTTAGGCTAGGTGTAAGTTGTGGTTACCAATAAAACATCATATTTAATGTAGGCTCAAATTGGCTCACTAGTGGGGATGTTCTCGTAGAACATTAATAATGGATGGCTGTTTGGCTCTGGTTATAATCCTAATGCCTCTATCATATTCATGTTGTCACATGTATCAATATAGTCTCAAACGGTTTAAAGCAAGTTCTAGAGAATCATGTAATCATAAGAGCACTCAAGAAAGAAATTAGATTGATTTGTATAATGCATCAATCATTATAGGCTCAAAAACTCACAAAGATGATTATACAAGTCAGATTAAGTCAAAACATGCTTCTTTCTCAATCAACATATCATATTAACATTGGCTCATAAAAAGGTTGACATCAAGCTCAATTCTCATGAAAATCTTCTCACTAATAAATCTGTTTTAGACTTATGCAATTCATATCTCATCATTGTATTGAAAGTAACTAAAAAAAACACACTAAGTCTAAACATGCTTTTTTTTTTGTTTTTTTTTTGTTTTTTTTGTTTTTTTTTTTTTTTGTTTTTTTGAAGAAGAAGATTAAATCAAACTGACAAGGTATGTCTCAAGTCTCCCTTACTCAGACCTTGTTCAGAATGAATACTTCTAAATGTCTTAAAACACAACAAATTTTTTTTTTTTTTTTAGCAAAATATGTCCCTTACCCCCTACTAAAATATGACATTGTCCCCAATGTCAAATTTTAAAGGTAGAATTTAGGAGATATTACCTGCAGAGGTTGCTAACCACTTATTATAACTGAGACACAACAAACAAAATGTTAGATAATGTCACAAAGACAAAGTGCAATCCACTCCTTGCTCGTCCATATCTCTTTTTCTTTTTCCGAGCGTTTGCGAAACAACCGTAGCAGATAAACACTCATAAGCTTGTAGCTTTTTGAGTAAATCTTCAATGGTTGTAGCAGAAATTATGGTTCTCCTTGCCTCTGAAAACATGAATCCATTATCCACAGCATTATCTAAATATGAAAGTAAATTACTAAAATAACCATTAATATTAAGCAAACCAATGGGTTTCTTATTTGTGACCAAAGATGACCAAGAAGCCACGCAAGCTATTTCTTCCAATGTACCCAGACCTCCTGGTAAGGCAATGAATGCATCGGCAGAATGGTACATGATTGTTATCCGTTCAGGGATACTCCAGACTTGTATTTCCTTACCCACGGTAGGTCCACAAAAATCTGTGAATAGTTTTGGCACGATTCCTAGAACTGGACTTCCTCCGGCGTGTGCTGCTGTAGCGACTGCTCCCATTAAACCCGTACTACCGCCTCCATAAATCAAGTGGATCTTTTGTTGGGCAAGTATTACTCCAACTCTTATGGCTTCATCAGCGAATATGTTATTTTTCCCTGGATAAGCACCTCCAAAGACACAAATTTTTTTAATGCGCTGGGACGAAGTGCTTTCCATTTTTTTTCTTTTTCGAGTGCCTGAAAGAGAATGAGTACATGGTGTAATATATAGAGGACTGAGTAGTGAATCAGACAAGAGTAATAATGTCGCCGAAAGTGTATTTGACCTGTCAGAAGAAAATGTTAACCTAACAAAAGATTTTTGCATGATTTCAGGAAGAAAATCAAAAAGAGAAGAAAAATCAACCGTAAAAGTCAAAAGTAATAATGTCGCCGAAAGTGTATTTGGCATCTTCCTCTGGTTTTACGTCCAGAAACGGCTTAAACGCCTTCTATGAGTCGAGGATATGCTTCCCATCCAGTTTTCTTACAAGCTGGCAAACAGGGTCTTTTATCATCAGATTCCCAAGATGTTGCCATTCCCTTTGGAATTGCGGCCATAAATCAAGAATTTCTCTTTGTACATCTCCACTAGGATGCGTCTCAAGAGAAAGTTGGATATTACCCAAATTCTCCTTACTCAGTCCATCCTTAATGAATTCAATTTTATCATCTCGATTAGAGGACGGAATCCCAATAGAACGACATTTACCGTTACACGTCCATCGTGCACACTTGTGGCAATTTGAACTCATGCGCTTTGCTCGTCGCTTCTTTGCATAGGTGCTTCTACCTGTACCTGGTAAATGCAAAACAGGAAGATATTCATCTTCACGTACCTTGGCTTCAATTATCCAACGTATGTCTTCAGGAATCCCTTTGTTCATAAGCATTCTTAATCTTTCTAATCGAACTTGGTAAAGCTTCAGTAAAATATTCCGAGGAAAAGGAGGAAATCGTTTCTGCAATCTTTTGAGAATATCATCCATCCTGAAAAAAAATGAAATAAAATAAAATGAAAGAGAAATTTATATACAATATCAGTTTTGTGGGTAGCTGATGGAACCGACTTAAATAATCACGGAGTACCGTTATCCGCCATTTAACCGGGGTAAAAAAAATTATATTTACATCTAGTTATTTTCAAAACAAGGATCAGAAAGAAAAACAACCTCTTCTTGAGTAACATGATTTTCCAAAAAGAGTTTGAGTCTTTGTCCATTTACCTTGAATACGTTACCATTTTGAGGATTCTCAATGTCAACTGCTGCATAATGATACACATGCTTAACCACAAATGGGCCAGTCCATCTTGATCTCAACTTACCAGGAAATATGTGAAGTCTAGAATTATAAAGTAGAACTTTTTGCCCAACATTAAATGTTTTTCTTGAAATTAACTTGTCATGAAAGGCTTTAGTTCTTTCTTTATGAATTTTAGAATTCTCATATGCATCATTTCTGAGTTCCTCAAGTTCATTTATTTGTAATTTTCGTAAATTAGAAGCGTCATCAAGGTTTGAGTTGAACATTTTAATGGCCCAATATGCTTTATGCTCAAGTTCCACAGGTAAATGACAAGGTTTTCCATAAACTAGCCTATAAGGAGACATGCCCAATGCTGTTTTAAAAGCTGTTCGATAGGCCCATAATGCATCGTTAAGTCTAAGAGACCAATCTTTGCGATTTGGATTAACTGTCTTTTCCAAAATTTGTTTAATCTCCCTATTTGCTAATTCTACCTGTCCATTTGTCTGCGGGTGATAAGGGGTTGCAACTTTGTGTGTAATGGCATATTTCTTCATTAATGTTTCAAAAACCTTGTTGCAAAAATGTGTTCCCCCATCGCTTATGATAGATCGAGGAATTCCAAATCGACTCAAAATATTTTCTTTTAAAAATTTAATCACTGTTTTGTGATCATTATTTCGACATGGAATTGCCTCTATCCACTTTGAAACATAATCTATTGCAACTAAAATGTATAAGAAACCAAAAGATGGTGGAAATGGTCCCATGAAATCAATACCCCAACAGTCAAAAATTTCAATTACAAGAATTGGGTTCAAAGGCATCATGTTTCTTTTCGAAATGGAACCTAATTTTTGACAACTTTCACATGACTTGCAAAAATTATGTGCATCTTTGAACAAAGTTGGCCAGTAAAATCCACACTGTAAAATTTTTGCAGCAGTTTTCTTTGATGAAAAATGACCACCACATGCCTCGGAATGACAAAACTTAATTACACTACTTACCTCATTGTCGGGAATGCATCTTCGAAAAATCTGATCAGGACAATATTTGAACAAGTAAGGGTCATCCCAATAGAACTTCTTTACCTCATTCAGAAACTTCCTTTTATCTTGTGTGCTCCATTGAGAAGGAATTTTTCCTGTAGCAAGAAAATTAGCAATGTCAGCAAACCAAGGTGTCGTGGAGACAATTAGAAGTTGTTCATCAGGAAAAATATCATTTATTGGTGAGGTTCCAAAAGATTCATCACAAACAAGTCTTGATAAATGATCAGCCACCACATTTTCTACTCCTTTTTTATCTCGAATGGTGATGTCAAATTCTTGCAGCAAAAGGATCCACCTCAGCAACCTAGGTTTTGCATCCTTCTTAGAGAGAAGATATTTTAAAGCTGCATGATCACTAAAGACAACAATTGATGATCCAACAAGGTAAGATCTGAATTTATCCAATGCAAAAACAACTGCAAGTAATTCCTTTTCTGTAGTGGAATAATTCATTTGGGCTCTATTTAAAGTTTTACTTGCATAGTAAATTACATGTGGTTTATTATCTTTCCTTTGTCCTAACACAGCACCAACAGCATAGTCACTAGCATCACACATTATTTCAAATGGTAAAGACCAATCAGGAGATCTCATAATAGGAGCAGTAGTGAGCATATTTTTGAGTTTTTCAAAAGCATCTTCACAATCTTTAGTCCATTCAAATGCAGTGTCTTTCATTAAAAGATTACATAGAGGTTTAGATATCGTGCTAAAATCTTTTATGAATCTTCTATAAAAACCTGCATGTCCCAAGAATGACCTAATGTCCTTTACTGTCTTTGGTGTGGGTAGATTAGCAATCAATTCAAGTTTTGACTTGTCTACCTCAATCCCTTTTGCAGAAACAATGTGACCTAGTACAATACCTTTAGTGACCATGAAATGACATTTTTCCCAATTAAGAACAAGATTTTTTTCTTCACACCTAATCAATACATTTTTCAAATTGGCTAAGCAATCATCAAATGAATCACCAGAAACAGAAAAATCATCCATGAAAATCTCAAGATTACGTTCAATCATGTCACTAAAAATGCTAAGCATGCATCTTTGAAATGTGGCAGGGGCGTTACATAATCCAAATGGCATTCTACGATATGCAAAAGTACCAAAAGGACATGTAAAAGTGGTTTTCTCTTGGTCCTCAAGTGCAATGGCAATTTGATTATACCCAGAATATCCATCTAGAAAACAATAAAACTCATGCCCTGCAACTCTTTCTAAGATTTGATCCATGAAAGGCAAAGGGAAATGATCTTTCCTCGTCACTGAGTTAAGTTTCCTATAGTCAATGCACATGCGCCAACCAGTAACAGTCCTAGCTGGAATTAATTCATTGTTTTCATTTTTAACTACAGTAACTCCAAATTTCTTAGGTACGACTTGAGTAGGACTTACCCATTTGCTATCAGAGATAGGATAAATGATTCCATTATCTAGAAGTTTAATGACTTCATTTCTCACTACTTCTTTCATATTAGGATTAAGCCTTCGTTGCATTTGTCTAGAGGGTTTAGCATTTTCCTCTAAATAAATATTATGTGTGCAGATTAATGGGCTTATTCCCTTTATGTCAGCTAAGGTCCATCCTAATGCATTTTTGTGCATCTTCAAAAGTTGTAACAACTTACCTTCTTGTAGTTCATCAAGATGTGAAGAAATTATGACTGGAAAAGTTTCACTCTCACCCAAAAAGGAATATTTTAGCTCGGATGGCAATGGTTTTAACTCCAGCTTGGGTGGTTCAATAGTTGATGGTACAGTGACATTTGTAAGTGATGGAAGTTCCTCAAACTTTTGTTTCCAACAATGCTTATCCTGAAAAGATTTTAACAAAGAATCAGTGTGTGAAATTTCTGAAGCATTATCAAACTCATATTCAATTAAATAAGCTTCTAAAGGATCATGGAATGTGGTAGTGGTGAGATGTTCATGAACAAGTTCTTCAATGAAATCCACTTCATGTACTTCTGAATTATCACCAGGTTGCTTGCAAATGTTGAACACATTTAATTCTAAAGTCATATTTCCAAAAGAAATGTTCAACATACCATTCCTGCAATTTATCAGAGCATTAGAAGTTGCAAGAAATGGACGGCCTAATATAACAGGAATTTGAACATTTGGATTTGAAACAGGATGTGTGTCCAAAACAATAAAATCAACAGGGAAGTAAAAATTATCAATTTGAACCAAAACATCTTCAACTATCCCTCGAGGAATTTTTACAGAACGATCAGCTAGTTGAAGTGTAACAGGTGTTTCCTTGAGTTCACCTAAACCTAACTGTTGATAAACAGAAAAAGGCAAAAGATTAACACTAGCACCAAGATCAAGCAATGCACGTTCTATTCTAGTGTTTCCAATGATGCATGAGATTGTTGGACATCCAGGATCTTTGAATTTTGGTGGAGTAAGGTGCTGAATGATTGAGCTCACACTTTCCGTCAAAAATGCTTTCTTTTGTACATTATGTTTCCTTTTAACTGTGCACATGTCCTTCAAAAATTTAGCATAAGATGGAACTTGTTTGATTGCATCCAATAAAGGAATGTTAATCTTAACTTGTTTGAAAAGTTCATAAATTTCTGCATTTTGATTCAAATTCTTTATTGTTTGCAACCTTTGAGGAAAAGGAGCAGGATGCATACCTTTTTCTTTGTCCAAATTTTCAAGAAGTTCAGACTTACCATCATCCTTACCATTACTTTTCGGAGGGGAAAGAGGATCTTGGTCTTTTGATGGAATGTTTTTGTCAATTGCCTTTCCACTTCGAAGAGTTGTGATAGAACTGGCATTTTCCTGTTGAGTTTCATTGGAGCAAGAAACAAGACATTGAGTAGAAGGGTTAGGCTGAGGTTGAGCAGGAAACTTACCTTTTTCTTGAGTGCGTAATGAAGCTGTCAATGTGGACAAGGTGTTTTTGATCTCATTGATGTCCTGTGAAGTCCGGCTATTCACATTTGCTTGTGTTTGCATGAATGCTTGCAATGTCTCTTCCAAGGTTTGTACACGTGAAGGTTGATAGGAAAAAGTGTTGCCCGGCTTTTGAGATTGTGGTACCTGAACATGATTATTATTCCGCCAACTGAAGTTGGGATGATTTCTCCATTCAGGGTTATACGTTTCAGAGTAAGGAGAAGGAAAAGGCTTTTTAAATGTGTTTATGGAATTTACTTGATCATGCAACGCTTCTTTAAGAATGGGAATGTTTGGACATTCAGAAGTGGGGTGTCCCATGATTTCACAAATTCCATAACTTTCTTCATTTTTAACCGTTTTGACTTCTTTTACTTCTCTAAGTTCCATGGCTTTAATCTTTCTAGCCAAATTAGCTACTTTAGCTTTTATCTCATCTTCTTGACTAAAATGATATTTTCCTCTGTTAGAAACAAGATTAGATCTATTGGAACTTTCAGAGGAATTATCTGTGTGCCAGGCTTGAGAGTTATCTGCCAAATGGTCTAGGTAGTCAAAAGCTTCTTCAGGTTCTTTTTCTAGAAACTCACCGTTACACATTGTTTCAACAAATTGTTTAGTTTCGGGAGTTAAACTTTCATAAAAGAAACTAATAAGACGCCATTTTTCAAAACCATGATGTGGACAAGAACTTAACAAATCTTTAAAACGCTCCCAGCACTGAAAAAATGCTTCATTTTGATTTTGATTGAAATTTTGAATCTGTCTTTTCAAAGCAGTAGTTTTATGTGCTGGGAAAAATTTCTTTAGAAACTCAGTTTGTAATTCTTGCCATGTGCCAATTGACCTTGGTTTTAAATTATGAAGCCAAATTTTTGCTTTATCTTTTAAAGAAAAAGGAAATAATTTTAACTTGACAATTTCATTTGTACATTGTTGGTCATTAAAGGTGACACATACATCTTCGAAGTCTTTTAGAAACGAGTAAGCACTTTCTGATTCTAACCCATGGAAATTTGGAAGCAAAGCTATCATACCTGGTTTAAAACGAAAGTTGTTTGCATTGAGAGGAAAAATAAAACAAGAGGGTGATGAGCTTCGAGTTGGTTGCAAGTAGTCACGCATGGTGCGTACTTGTCTGTTCTCATCTTCAGCATGAACACTTTCATTGTCAGCCATGGTAGGAGTTGTATTAGAAAGATTACCTGAAAAAGTTTCACAATAAAATCTAACTAAACGACGAGATCTAAAATCACGTCGCCAAACAAGCATAAAACAAAGTTAATATAAACAAATTAGGCGGTATAACCAGCCAATAAAAATAAATATAAACAAATTAGGCGGTATAACCAGCCAAAAAAAAATAAATATACTTATAAACTTATATACTTAGTATTGCTTCCCCGGCAACGGCGCCAAAAACTTGATGGTAACTCAATTAAGAGTTGTAAACCCAAGTGCAGGTTATGTTCAAGTAATAAATTCTCGGGTGTCCGAGGTCGAACCACAGGGAAGCGTATTAATAAGTATAAGTTTATAAATATATAAGACAAAGAAAGTAAACAAGATATTAGGGAATCAACAACAAAATAAGATAAACAAGATATTAGAGAACAAAATAAACAAAATAACATAAAAACAATTAAACAAGATATAAAAAACAATAAGAAAGGATGTTGAGGTTAGAGACTCCACTCTTGGTGTTATGCTAAGATTAATCTTGTTTTATTACACAATTGAAATCCACACATAAGGGAGGTTCCAATCGGAAGGTTTAGCAATTCAGTCCAACGTCCATAGCATATGATATTATGTTCATTTGGTGTCCTCAAAACTCATAAAAAGAGTCCAAGCATTCCTTATGCCAAGGTATATGTCTACAACAAATCAAGGTTATGAAACCAAGCATTTACTGTGCCATTTTCATTGTCAATAATGAATCAAGATCTCTACTTTGCAAGTATGATTTTAAACCAAAAGAAAATATTATCTATACTAGTGTTTATAAATGATGATTCATTTTAGCTCATGTTTAAGAGACTAACCTTAGCATTTACCAAGAGCTTCACCTCAGCACCTCAACAATATGATTAGCAACACATACTAGATATGAATAAAATGAAAAGAAATGTAAGAACCATAAGTAAATAAAAAAGAAAACTAGAGAAAGGAAAGAAGAAGAAAACTTAGAGAATTTTACTACAAAGGCTAATATCCTACCAATGTATAATGTATCCCAATACTCATCCAAGGCCCTCTATTTATACACATTTTGGAGGGCTAAATGACAAGAGACAAGCTTTACAAATTTCAAAGGTAGGTATAATAGGTGGGTGCATTTTTCTAACAATTTTCGTCATATTGTATGACAATTCTGATCAGCCAGCTTGATGGTCGATTTTGTCAATGTTGGAGGCTTGATCTGATAAAATGGTCTTCTAGAAAAATATACCCCTATCAGTTACGGATCCATAGCCGTTGGAATCAGATCATTTGCGCACGTGGATCGGAAGATATGGTCAAAATACCAAAACGGTGCAGAACAGACGTCATTGCACATCAGCCAACTTGATGGTCGATTTCGCTAGGGAAAACGACTCCGTTTCAAGAAGTGTAAAACATGAAAACGATAGATATGCCTCTTAGCTTTGCAGGGATACAAAGTTCAGCCTTATTGCTTCAGTGAAACTCAAGATATAGCTGATATGGCAAAAGGTGTCGGAACTGGAACTGAACTGGATTTGCCCTTAATACTAGTAATCTGAAATCACTCAAAGAAACTTGTGAAAAACACCAAATTACATAAAAATATAAAAGATCATAAACACAATTAGACTAAACAATAATAACTCGTATTTGACACAAAACAATAATAAAACATAACTAAAAACTATATAATTATACGAGTTATCACAATGTCATATTTTAGTAGGGGGTAAGAGACATATTTTGCTAATAAAAAAAAAAAAAGTTTGTTGTATTTTAAGCAATTTAGAAGTATTCATTCTGAACAAGGTCTGAGTAAGGGAGACTTGAGACATACCTTGTCAGTTTGATTTTAATCTTTTTCTAATTTAAAAAAAAAAAAAAAAGTTTGTTGTGTTTTAAGCAATTTAGAAGTATTCATTCTGAACAAGGTCTGAGTAAGGGAGACTTGAGATATACCTTGTCAGTTTGATTTTAATCTTTTTATGTTTACTTGTTAATTTTTGTTTAGTATTTTAGGATTATTTAGGTTGCATGGTTTTGTTTTGTTTTGAGTCTTAGTTGTTCCTATTCTTATGTTATTAGTTCTTTTCTCTTACACATGATTCTTTCATTTGAGTTAATAGACTTACATTGAGGACAATGTAAGAATTAAGTGTGGGGGGGAATGATTTAGGATTTCTTTTATTTTTGTCTACTATTTTTTTTTCTTTATTATTATTATTATTTTTTTTTTTTTGTGAGTTTTAGTTCCTTTTTAATACAATGATGAGATATGAATTGCATAAGTCTAAAACAGATTTATTAGTGAGAAGATTTTCATGAGAATTGAGCTTGATGTCAACCTTTTTATGAGCCAATGTTAATATGATATGTTGATTGAGAAAGAAGCATGTTTAGACTTAATCTGACTTGTATAATCATCCTTGTGAGTTTTTGAGCCTATAATGATTGATGCATTATACAAATCAATCTAATTTCTTTCTTGAGTGCTCTTATGATTACATGATTCTCTAGAACTTGCTTCAAACCGTTTGAGACTATATTGATACATGTGACAACATGAATATGATAGAGGCATTAGGATTATAACCAGAGCCAAACAGCCATCCATTATTAATGTTCCAAGAGAACACACCCTTAGTGAACTAATTTGAGCCTACATTGAATAAGCTATCTCTTTGGTAACCATAACTTGTCCCTAACCTAAATATACTTATATCTTTACCTTTGTTCCAAAGATGAATTAGCATGTTTTGAGACAAGTTGCAAAGACAAAGAAGATTTATTGAAAATTTGGGTTAGAAACAAGAAATAAGTGTGGGGGGAAAAGAAAGAAAAAAGTCAAGAGAAAAAAAAAGGGATCATTGTCAAATACATTCCCATATTAAAAAAAAAAAAAAATCTTCTCTTGAACTTCTAGTTAAAGTAAAGAAAAAGATGTTACAAAGTTGGTTAGAATGATGCAAAGGCTCAACATAAATATTTAGCCTATGTTATTATGTGCTTTATAAGAGTTTTGAGAAGTTTTATTTGTATAATCTTTCTATGTCTCTAAACTTTATGAACTCTTTGGAACCTTTGTGATATCTTTATCCTTTTGTTCTTCAACCACATTACAAACCCCTTGGCCCCATTACAACCTTGATTAAAGACCTCTTGATTCATGAAGTTGTATGATCTAAATAGTGGAGAATAGGTGGACAAGCAAGAATATGGTAGAACTGTTTTCATGAGATTGATTGAGTGTAAACACTTCACCACTTCTTTAAAGAGTGAAAATCATGAGGGTATCCCATGTGAGAAGTTGAGATTAAATTTGAACATGCACTATTTTGATTGAGATATGTTATGTTAATATTGGCTTAGCTCAAACAATTTACATTCAAGCATGATTTTTTGTGAAATTCTTTAAGCTATTGATTAGTTTATAAGACTTGTTCAAAGATTGTCTCTAATTTGTATTGAAAGGATTAGGAATAAATATTTTTAGTATATGTAGTTTATTTATATTTTAGTTTTTCAATGTTTGTGGGTATCGTTCTAGTAAACCCTCACGAGACTAAACTCGTCCACTAGGGACACCTAGGGGTTTAAAGGCTTGTGTCACATGCTAAGTGCCACCGTGATTTCCTACGAAAGTGGATTAGATTAGATTTTCTTATTTTATTTTTATTTGATTTTGCTCGAGGACTAGCAAAAAGCTAAGTGTGGGGGTGTGATAACTCGTATAATTATATAGTTTTTAGTTATGTTTTATTATTGTTTTGTGTCAAATACGAGTTATTATTGTTTAGTCTAATTGTGTTTATGATCTTTTATATTTTTATGTAATTTGGTGTTCTTCACAAGTTTCTTTGAGTGATTTCAGATTACTAGAATTAAGGGCAAATCCAGTTCAGTTCCAGTTCCGACACCTTTTGCCATATCAGCTATATCTGGAGTTTCACTGAAGCAATAAGGCTGAAATTTGTAGCCGTACAAAGCTAAGAGGCATATCTATCTTTTTCATGTTTTACACTTCTTGAAACGGAGTCGTTTTCCCTAGCGAAATCGACCATGAAGTTGGCTGATGTGCAATGACGTCTGTGCTGACCTGTTTTCGTATTTTGCCCATATCTTCTTATCCACATCAGCCAATGAGCTGATTCCAATGGCTATGGATCAGTAACTGATAGGGTAACATTTTTCTAGAAGACCATGTGATCAGATAAGGCCTGCAAAATTGACAAAATCGACCATCAAGTTGGCTGATCAAAATCTTCATGTATGACGAAAATTGTTAGAAAATGCACCCACCTATTATACCTACCTTTGAAATTTGTAAAGCTTGTCTCTTGTCATTTAGCCCTCGAAAATGTGTATAAATAGAGGGCCTTGGATGATTGTAAGGGATCATATTGTACATAGGTAGGATATTAGCCATTGTAATAAAATTCTCTAAGTTTTCTTCTTCTTTCTTTTCTCTAGTTTTCTTTTTCTTTAGAAAGAGCAAGAGGTTGGATAATTAATATTCTTCTTCTTCTTATTTCTTTCTTTTATTTTCTTCTTAGATTCTATTTAATTTTATGTTTATAATGCCTATGCTAGGCTAAACTTCTATTTGGTTAAGGGTGATTTCAAAGCCCTAGACATGTTTTGTGATTGATTTTCAGATTCTATCTATCATTAATTTTCTATCAAAGTTGCTTATGTTCTTCTACAAGAATTGTTCATGATGTTGTCTAGATTTATTTAGGTGTACAACTAGATAGATCTTGATAATTATCTATTGCTAGTTTAGGAGTCTTGATCCGTGTAATTGTCTTGATTTCCTATTCATAAGTGGCAATTTGTGATTAATGATTATGGTCAAGTTTTCAATAATTGCAAAGTGGAACATAACCTAAGTTGAACAATCCGAGCTTATGTGTTTGTTGCTTAGATCAACCTATCTTTCTCATCATAAAGCTGCCATTAAATTGAATTTAGAGAGCTTATTCTAGGTTGTTTAATGGTTAGAGATTAAATAGAGAGCTTGTTCTATTTAACGACAAACTAAGGAAAGATTGGGGTAACAGAGCTTGTTGTTATCTACGGTTGTTAACTTTGATAGTTGGTTGATATTGATAGATCTGAAATTGATTCTTAATGATGTCTAGTGGTGGAGAATGAAACCTTAACCATATTTTTCATATTTGATTCTTCTTACTTACTTGTTTTCTTACTTTTCTAGTTTTCTTATTTTTAAAAGTATATTTATTTTTATTGGCTGGTTATACCGCCTAATTTGTATATTAACTTTGTTTTATTTTTATTGGCTGGTTATACCGCCTAATTTAGTATATATATTTTTATTGGCTGGTTATACCGCCTAATTTAGTATATATATTTTTATTGGCTGGTTATACCGCCTTGCATCTTATTCTTATTATTTACATTAGTTTAAATCTGATTTCAAAAACCCCTTTTCTTTTATTGTTCTTGAATTTAAGTTTTAAACTATCAACTTATAAACTAAAACCCAATCCCTGAGGACTCGACCCTTGCTAACTACTATACTTACAATTGATCTTTTTAGTGCAAGGTTAAATAAGATACACTCTTTTGGGTGCATCACATATCATGGAAGAGGGTCACCATTGCTCTCTGGTAAGTCGCGCCAGCATTCTTTAGCCCAAATGGCATCACTTTATAACAAAAAGTCCCCCACATTGTCATAAATGTGGTTTTTGGTTGTAGCCCGAAAATCCATCCATAAATGAGAACAATGAGTGCCTGGCGGTATTATCTACTAAGGTATCGATATGGGGTAATGGAAAACTATCTTTCGGACTGGCCCTATTTAGGTCCCAATAATCAACACACATCCGTACTTTTCTTTCTTTCTTTGGGACTGGGACTATGTTCGCCATCCATTCAGGATACTTGGTGACTTTCAAAAATCCTGCGTCGAAATGTTTTTTTACTTCTTTTTTGACTTTTAGGAGCATTTCAGGCTTCATTCGTCTCAACTTTTGTTTCACTGGTTTGCATTCTGGCCCTAAGGGCAATAGGTGCACCACGATATTCGTATCAAGTCCTAGCATGTCCTGATAGGACCATGCGAACACATCCGCATATTCTTGGAGCAGTTCTATCAATTCTTGTTTTTGTGTCACTGAAAGTGAAATGCCGATTTTTATTTCCTTCTTATCATTCTCATTTCCCAGATTAACAAACTCTGTTATCTCCTGATGAGGCATACTTTGTTTTTCTTCTGACTCTATCAATCTCAACAAGTCAAGAGGTAAGTCATAGTTTTCAGCAATCTCTTCGTTGTCAATTTCGTTGACGTCAATACATTTCTCAAATTTGATTTCCGAACCATCGATGAGATTGTTTTCGCATTCATTAATAGGGGACCTGTGGGGGAAGCAAAAGAATATAGATATTTGTATAGGAGCAAAATAGAAAGGATGGATAAAAAGAAGTGGCAAATGAATTGAAACAAAATGCATCATGATTTGTCATTCATTAAAACGATAATTTCATAAAAAGTGCCCATGCACAAAAAGAAACTTTCATAACACACTTGGGCAGAAATGTTTGAAGACTTAGTTTGTTAATCAGAAAGGGACCTAAATACAGCTGGTAAGTATATAGCATGCCAATTCTTCAATTCAAATCCTGGGGGGCATGGGTAGATGGTCTCTTCCTCCGTTTGACTTCCCTCTTCTCTCTCTTGTTCCAGCATCTGGATGTAGAATTTCACAAACATTCCTTCCAAAATCACGACAGGCTTGGTCCTAACTGGTGAATCGGAAAATATAAAGCCCGTCGATCGAAATGTCTCATAGAGGTGGGGATATAGATCCTTTGGGTCTCCATCTCATGACCCTTTAGTCTTGCAAGCCTCTGTTCTTTCCTTTCTTTTATCATTCTCTCTTTGTCTTCTCTAGTTGGCTTATATCCCAAACCAAACTTGTCCCCTTTTCCAATTACACTTACCCATCTTCGAATTCCTTGTAGGTCCTTTCCTAAGCCGGCCCTGGCTCGGCAAGCTTTTCCAACCACCTGAACAAGGCTGTTTTGAGTGACGTAAGATAAATAAGGCATAGGTATCTTAGAATCCTCTCCTACAAATGTGGCGTTAACAAACTCCAAGGTTCGAAAAAAGCATTCCCATGCTTCTTCGGTAGCCTCTATGTAGGGGATACTCGAGGGTTTCGATACGATCAAGTCTTCTTCCCCATCCACAATTATTACCTGCTCCTCAACTCTGAATTTTACCTTCTGATGTAGAGTGGACGGAATAGCACCAACCATGTGAATCCAGGGTCTTCCCAGCAAGACATTGTACGAGGGGATGATATCCATAACCTGGAAGGCGATATCAAATGTACAAGGGCCAATCTGCTTTGGTAAATCGATCTATCCTACCACTTGTCTACGGGTCCCATCAAATGCTCGTACTATCATATGACTGTTCTTCATGTGGGACATGTCGATAGGCAATTTGACCAGCGTAGTCATAGGCATGACATTTAATGCGGAACCATTATCGATAAGCACTTTTGCAATGATATGGCTTTTGCATCGGGCGGTGATATAGAGGGCCTTAGTACTACCTGTCCCTTCCGGCGGGATTTCTTCATCGTTGAAAGCTATGAAATTATTGACAGCCATATTTCCTACTACTTGAGTGAACTTCTCTATAAATACGTCATTAGCTACGTACGCCTCATTTAGTACTTTTAAGAGGGCCCTCCGGTGGGGTTCTGAATTTGTCAACAATTCCAAGATGGAAATACGAACTGGTGAGCGTTTTAACTGTTCCACCACGCTGTATTCACTGTGCTTGATAAATTTTAGGAATTCACAGGCTTTCTCCTCTGTTACTAGCTTGTTCTTTCTTTGCTCGACTTTATTTTTCGAGATAGTCTTTCCTTCATCAGTTTTAGCTTTCCCTTTTTTGGCAATTTCTGCTGCTTAAGGTGTATAGCATCTCCCGCTTCTTGTAAAACCTCCAATACCGGTAATGTCTACAGCAGCCGTAGAAATATTAAGTACTGGTGTAGCATGATTAGGTTCTGGCGATATAACTTCATCGTCGTATTTTCAGGGCACAGCCGTGCCATTCCTAAGTGGAAAAGGGCCTGGTACTTTAATAGTTACTACCGGCTTTGATACCTTCGGTGTTTCTTTCACTAGCGGGTTTTGGGTTTCTTCATAGTAGATGACTAATGGCATTGGCTTGACCCATTCAGTAGCATTTGGTGTTTCCTCAATTACCACATCCACTAATTTTTTTTTCTCGTTCAGTGGAGAATTCTGCTACACCGATATCTATCATTTTTTGAATTTTGTCCTGAAAATCAGAGCATTGGTCGATAGTATGTCCTACCAAGCCCCCGTGATACTTACAGAAGTATCCATTATCTGATTCTTGCCTCAAATTTTTTTACCCCATGTTGACTGGTTTATACAGCCCCACTTTAATCATCGTATCTAACACTTCTCCCATATGAGTCCAGACGTCCTCAACCCTGGACAAAACCCGGCACCCTTTTCCTTCCACTATTGCATTCACTACCGCTTTCCCATGCAGTGACGTTAGGCTCTCCCTTGGTTGTGAAGTTTAGATAACCAGTCTTGATCAAGCTTTGCACCTCGTGTTTAAAGGCAGTGCAATTCTCTAGAGAATGACCCGGGTTACCTCCGTGATAATCACAATTCACATTTGGGTCGTACCACCTCGGTTATGGGGGTTTCATAGGTTCCAGGAACACAGGTGCTACTAAGTGATTTTGGATTAGCTTGGGGAAGAGTTGGGTGTATGTCATGGGAATGGGGTCAAATGAGGGTCTTGGTTGAAACTGTTGGGGTCTCATTTGGTTAGTCTCTACGTTGTTGATTGGATTTTCCGGGTTAAGAACAGGCGTAGGGGTTGTGTATACGGGCGCTGGCATGGGTGATGGTGAATATACTGGCATTGACGGTCGATAGCTCATCGAGTATTGGGACTGTGTAGGAGGATATGGGTTGGGTGAGTAACTGTAGGTTTGGTTTATAGGGAAATGGGTAAAATTTCATGGTGGTCGATTCTCATACGAAACGGCCTGTACTTCTCCTTCCTTCTTCTTTATCACACCTATCTTCTTGAAATTTGCTGTGTCAACTCCTTCAATCTTGCCGCTCTTTATAGCACTTTTTATCATTTTGTCGGACATGACCATGTCGGCAAAATTTTTGGTAGCATTACCGACCAGCCTGTCATAATATGGCCCTCGAAACGTGTTGATAAACAACAGTAGTTTCTCTTTCAGTGAGGGGTGGTTGCACTTGAGCTGCCATATCTCTCCATTTCTGGGCGTATTCTTTGAAACCTTCTCTTGTCTTCTTCTCCATGTTTTGTAATGATAACCTATCAGGTGCCATGTCAGCCATGTGTTTGTACTGGGTTAGAAAAGCTCTTGCCAGATCTGTCCAATTATGAATGCGACCACGATCTAGTTGGTTGTACCACCACACGGTTGATCCTTTAAGACTGTCTTGGAAATAGTGGATCAATAATTTATCGTTATGAGTATGCCCAGCCATTTTGCGACAGAACATGGTGATGTGAACTGAAGGGCACTTGCTCCTATCGTACTTTTGAAAATCTGGAACTTTAAACTTCGGCGATATTATCAAATCTAGAACCAAACTTAGTTCATTTGCATCAACTTTCCCTAAGACGTCCATCATTTCTATTGCCTTGAGTCTCTCTTCTAGCATATCATATTTGTGCTCCGTCCTGGTGTCTTCCACATGCTCTATCACACCCTTCCTTAATTTTTCTTGCTCTACGGGGTCATCTAAGTATGGGACGTGAACTGGGTTTGAAGGATTAGTCCCTGAGTTGGATGCAAGTTGTCCTTGGCCTTCCTGGCCTATGGAACCCGGTGTGTTGACGTAAACATAAGGTTGTCCTCCCACTGGAGGTTCTCCTTGTGGATGCTTACCTTGTGATGTTTGGGTGCAAGTTGGAGTAAAACCCGGTGGATATAGAGGATTTTCGTCGTTACTTTCTCGGGGTCGTTGTCCTTCCTTTACACTTGAGCTTTCAGTTTGCCCCTTTCCCCTAGTCAGACTCATCATTATTTCCATCATCTTGGCCATTTGTTCACGGGATTCTTCTTGTGACCTTGCAATCTGTTCTCGTGTTTCCTGTTGGGACCTGACCAATTGCTCTTGCAACTCTCTCTGTAATTTTTCCATCCGTTCAATTCGCGCTGTTTGCTCACTTTCCATGGTTCTTGTTTTAAACCTAGTATTATACTGGTGAGAGGACTGCTTTGATCTTTCCGTCAGTCTGATTGTGCTTGAAACCACTGAGAATTATTTTAGTTGACATTAGTGCATGCTATTTTAAAAAGGGATTTTAAATTGCTGGCGTGATATCAAAATCTTTTTCCATTCATGACTTGCCAAGTTTTTTCGTGAGTAGATATATATGTATGTGTGTAACACGAGTTAATGATTTTTATGGAATGAAATGAATGAATTTGAGAGGTGCTTGCTCTAATATACTTTTCGAAAGGTAGATTCTCATTGATCCCAGAGTACCTTTTTACATGTGATTAAGCATCCTAGAGTTGTAGCCATAAAAACATTTGACTTGCTCATATTGATCTTTCGTCTTTTCTAGGAAGTTAAGCAGACGTTGTCCATACTTTCCAGTAGGATTGACTTCTTATATCAGAACCTCCACTTGTTCCACCATTTCTCTTGCTTTGCTTACTGCTTTGCAGACTTGTGTAGCCAAATGTTCTATGTATTGTTGCCTTCCCAAACTTTCAGCCTTCCACTTCATACTAGCATCTGTTTCCAAATCACAAGTGTAAATCCAATCTGCCTCTCTATCTTTCCATTCCCTCATAATTTCATCAATATGATTCCTCTAGTTGTGCAATTGTTGTTCCAAATGCTGAGTTAGTTGCCAGAGAGACTCCCTTTCTTCTTGTAATTTTGAGCATTTGTATTTCTCGTCTTTTAGCTTGGTTTTTAACCCCACCAACTTTGCGGTGATAGAAGAATACATATTTTTTCATTTCTGCCTTTCGTGTAGAGATTTAGCAAATTTCCCTTCATTTTCTTGTGCCTTCTGTTTCCATCGTTCTACTTCTTTCTGGAGTTTTTTTTCGCGTCTGTGAGATAACCCGAGGATGTTTTCGATCTTCATATCTGATCGTAATTTTCTAGGTGTAGTTTGTTCAGATCTGATTGGGCTGTGTCACGTTCCCTGATGATCTTTTGACTTCGGACTCCTTGTATTTCTGCCTTATCCTTCCAATTTTCTATTTCTTCCTGGAGCCTTCGATGTTCTTGCTTCATCTTCTCTCTTTCGATCTTGAATTCTTCCTTAGAGATTTCGAATTCTGAGATTTCTCTTGGCTATGAAGGAATTGGTTGGGGTGGGACTCCCCCTAGAAGTATAACCGAATCCTTAACTCGGTTGGCTATCCATAGCAAATACTGTGGAGCGACACTATCACTCAGAGCTCCTAGCCTCATTCTCCGAGTATCTTTCCATGGTCGAATTATCTGCTCAACCCTTTTTGACACGTTTGGCTCCCCATAAGAAAATTCTACTCGAATGAGCCCATGAGTCACTGGGATGAACTGCTTAGTTCCATATTGCCTTTGCACCATAAGAGGAGCATAACTCACGGCCCCCCACGGACCAAGGAGTTATACCCATGGTTCCCCGCAACGGTAAAATATGGCACAGAGGGCATCCATGGTGCCATCCATTTTACTTGCTTGCTATTAAGTGTCTGGAAAAACGCCACCCATTCTCCTTTGTTTTTGCGTTTCGGCCATTTGCTTTTGCAAAATTCCTGAATCGGGGCTCCACCTTGCAAATAAGGTTTTGTGAAGGAGCTCTTCTCACACTCAAAATGACTTTGAAGCTATACATATAGCAGCTGAGCACACCCTATGAAACGTCCTCCCCCTTTCCTTCCGCAAAAGTTCAATGATCTTATAGTCTCTGCCAAGATTGCCAGTGACGGATTGCTACCTACTCAAAGAAATCCACTACTGTTGCTTCGATGTGTCCCAAAACCTTCGAAAAGATTATCATCCCATATATAGCCAGAGCGAAAGCAGACATTCCTTTTTCTTCGTCCAAACGTTTTTCGATGAATGATTTGAGGAAATCCCAAGGTAGGCAAATATGTTCTCCTTTGCGTCTCAGATTGGAATCTCCCACTTTAATCCCAAGGATTTTAGTCAAAATTTTGCAAAGTCCAGACTTCAGCTTTCTAACATATACTTTATCTGGACATTGGAGCTCTATCCCAAGTAAAACTGAGTATTCTTCAATGGTTGGGGTCATGTCCTCTCTATTGAAAGTAAAGCATCTGTATGATGGATCCCAAAAATGGATTGCTGCCCTGATTAGCGATTCTTCGATCATCACCGACATAAGTAAGGCTATCTGCCCGTATTTCTGATAGAATCTCATCTTTCTTTCTTTACTCACTTGTTCCCAGATATTTGCCAAACTCGTCAAGTCATTTTGTCAAAGATCTAGGTTTATCTTTTCGGGCAGTATTGATACAAAATCGACCATCAAACAATCCCCTTCTTCTTGCTGAGTTTTTTCAGACCAAATCTGTACATCCATAGGTGATTCGCATGTGACATTCACGGATGAGGCGCAAACCCGACGTTCAGTAGATTCCATGAGAATTTACGATCGAACAATGTATTGAAGCAAACACCTCGTTATGGGATGCTAATGATGCCAATGATAATGATGCGGGAAGAAGACAACCACAGAAAACATAATATGTTAGTGTTATGTATACAGATATAATAACAAAATAAAGTTCAGGAAAAAAATCAAATTTCTTTCAACCAATGATACGACTTTCTAAGTTTCGTTATATGTTGGGTTCGGTATTTCGTATATCTAAAAGGTTCCCAAATTGTTCCTCACTACTATCCGAAATGGACTAGTAAGGCACCCCGATCCTTGCCTATCGCAGGCCGTGAACGGAAAGGGTTCAATTCGGGTGGGAGTATTTTTCAGGCTTGTGCGGAGATTATTATCTCACGAAAGCGTAGGTACTTTACACCCCGAGAGTGTTTCGCTAGCCCATGCGGAGGTATTACCTCACGAGAGCTAGGTACTTTACTCCCTCCTAAAAGGACAAAGCTCAGGTATAGAGCTCAAGTATGAAATGCATGTTTTAGTGTGTGAAGTGGCCCGGATGCCCCGAACAATTTAATACACACGGAAGGATGCAAATAATCACAAACAATTGCAAAATAGCCGTGAATGCAAATTTATTGAAAACCGAAGATTTTTCTTTTAAGATGCAAATAAGGGGACTATGATTAAATAATAGTAAAATCATTAATTTAAGATTTCGGGATAACACGTAATTAATTTATGGCTCGACTCGCCAAAAGGGTCCCCAGCGGAGTCGCCAAGATGTCATAACGATTTTTCGACCGCTTGACGATTTTACTTTTTTAAAATAAATGTTAAAGTTAAAACAAAATAAAATAAAATAAAATAAAAAATTGCAGGGAGTCGCCGCCAATCTTTTTTGGTTAAGTGTGATTGGTCACCTATGAAAACTTATCTTCTTAATAATATCCTAAAATTAATTAAGATAATATTAAAAAGATAATTTTTGGTTTGCAAAACAAAGTTAGGTTCGGGAGTACGGTTACGCGTGGGGAAGGATTAGCACCTCCACGACGCCCGTTTTAAAAACGATACTGATTAATCGCGTGTTATCTTTAATCTGGAAAAAATGATTTTAACTTTAATATTTAATAATAATTCCCTTAGTACATTTTATTTAAAAAGAATCTTTTAAAATGAAGGAGAGATAATGTTTTTTTTTATAATTATTTCTGAAGTAAAGAAATTACTTATGTAAAAATAATTCCCGAATCACTTCGATATTTTCGATAATGTTTCGATAATTATTTTTACATGAACCGTTTTGTGGAATGATAGATATTACGACCGTCCGGGGAGCGGATTCGTTTTTAAAGAATTTTCTTTACCAAAAAAATAATTAAAAAAAAGAGCCATTTTTTGTGTTTGCGGAGAAATAATAAGAAATAAAAATATAATGTCTCTTTATAAATAATTTTAAGATAACAGAAATCATCTATGTAAAATAGCTTTCGACTCACTCCGATAATTTCGATAATGTTTCGATAACTAATATTACTTGAACCGTTTCGTGGAACGATTGATACTCCAACCGTTCGAGAAATGATCTGTTTTAGAAGATTCCATTTACCAAAGATAATTTTAAAAGATATGTTTTATTTCGCGGGAAGAAAATAACTATTAATGAAAATATATTCTTTTTAAAATTAGTCTCCAAAATAAACGAAATTATCTGTGTAAAAAGAATTTCCGAATCACTCCGATATTCTCGATAATGTTTCGGTAACTAATCTTACTCGAACTGTTTTGTGGGACAATTGATACTCCAACCATCCCGAGATATAATTCGTTTTCAGAAAATTTCATTTTTATAAAAATTTGTTTACGGAGAAATTAATAAAAATATCTTTTTATAATTAATTTCGGAATAAAAGAAATTACTTTATGTAAAAATAATTCCCGAACCACTCCAATAATTTGGATAATGTTCCGATAATCATGTTTACACGAACCACTTCGAGGAACAATTGATATTCCGACCATTCCGATAAAGAGTTCGTTTTCAGAGAATTTTCTTTGCCGAAATCAATTTAAAAGACATATTTACACGCGAAAAATTTAAGAAAATTTAAATAAATAAATAAATAAACTTTCCCCTCTTTTTTTCATATACTAATAATGCATTAAAATAAATAATACCAATAACAATGGAATTAACAAATAAATAAAATAATATAATAATAATAATAATAATAATAATAATAATAATAATAATAATGATGATGATGATGATGATAATACTAATAATAATAATAACAATAACAATAAATAAAAAATATAGACATGAGAAAAATATATATATATATATAAAATAATATATGATAATAATAATAATAATGGAAAAAATAAAATAATAAAAATATAAAAAAGATAAAAGATAAAAGGTAAAAGATAAAAGATAAAAGATAAAATAGAATATAAAATATAAAATATATATATATAAATAAAATAAAATAAAAATAATAATGATAATAATACTAGCAAATAACAAAAAAAAATAATATTAATAATAATTAATATAATAATAAGATAATAAAATAAAATAAAATAAAAAGAAAAAATATATAATAATAATTAATATAATAATAAGATAATAAAAATATATATATATAATAATAATAATAATTAAAAAAATAATAACAATACTAATTTTTTTTTTTTTAAAAAAAAAAAAAAATTGGAAAAAATAACTGGGTCGGGTCCAGGCGCGGACCCACGCGCGGGTCCTGGAACCCAACCCGGATGTTTATATAAAAATAAATTTTTTTTCTTCATTTTCACCTGAAACCCTAAAAAAAAACTACTTGTTTGCTTTTTCTCTCAACTCGTCGTCGAGCTGCCGTCGGAGCCGTCGTGTCGGAGCTCCTCTCCGGTCCGATACCAAACCAGAAACAAGCCTTTCCTCCTCCTTTAGCCAAATCTTGGGATGGTTTTTCCCAAAATCCAACCAAAATCCCTAGATCTAGAACCAAAAATTCGAAAAAAAAAAAATTGTTTTTTTTTTACTTGTTTTTTTTTTTTTGTTGTTGCTGTTTGGGTCTTTTTTTTTTTGTGTTTCAGATCTTCGGATCTTGTTTCCTTTTTTTTTTTTGCTTTTTTGGATCCTTTTTCTCTTTTTTTTTTGGCTTTTTCGGATCTGGCTTGTGGTTTCTTTTGTTTGTATTTCGGATCTGGCTTGTTGATGGTGTGTGTTTTCGGATCTGGCCTGGTTGATGGGTTTTTTTTTTTCTTGGTGGTTCGGATCTCCCCTTTTATAGGGGGTTGTGGCGGTGGGGGGGTCGATTTGGTGGCTGGCTCGGTGCCGGTGGGGGTGGGGTTGGTTCGGGGGTGTCAGGCTGGTGCATGGGGTTGGTTCAGGAGTGTCAGGCTGGTAGGTGGCTGGTAGGGCAAGTGGGGGTTTAGGTGGCAGTGTTTGGGTGGCTGGGTGGGGCGGTGGCAGTGGCAATGGAGGCGGTGGCAAGAGAGGGGGAGAGGCGGCTAGGGTTGCTTAGGGGGGAAGGCTGCTGGATTGGGCTTGGGCTTGGGTCTGGTTGGGCTAGGTTTAGGTTTTGGGGCTTGTTGGGTCGAACAGGGTTAGGGGGAGGCTGGCCTGCTAAGCCTTGGGTTAGGTTTGGGTCTTGTTGGGCCATGGGTTGCTGGGGGAGGGCTGTTGGTATTGGGCCGGTAAGGGTTTGGCTGGGGCTATTGGACCATGGGTTGCTGGGGGAGGGTCAATATTAATAAAATAAAATAAAATAATAATAATAATATGATAAAATAAAAAAAATAAAAAAAAAGGGTCGCTACAATATTCATATATCAGATTTTGATCTGTTTTTGATGTTGGATTAAAATGAAGTCAAATTGCATTACCAGGAGCCAGTATTGTTTTTAAAGCCGACATCATCGTATTTGGAAATGGAGGGACAATTGAGGTTCCACACCCATTGAATTCTTTAGATCATGAAGTTGAGCCCTTATGCCGTGCAGAAGAATCCTCTTGTTTCTTGCAGTGATGGTTTTTTTCAGTCTTTTTCTGTCTCTGTCTCTTTTTTTTTTTTTTTTTAATTTCCTTCTGATTTTCTTTTCGTAATTTTGTTTGAAAATCGAATATTAATACTTATATAGTTTCTTTACTACAAGCAATATTCTCTAAATTCATGAATAGAATTGTCACTGAGGACAATTTAGTTAATGTGAGATAAATTCATTTTTCTGACTTGTTCTTTATAGGTCCTGCAGGAGATGACATGCTTCATTGACAGGCAACGATTAAGGGTCCAGCAGATAGCGCTTATGCCGGTGGGTTGTTTTTGGTGTCAATTCACTTCCTTCCTGATTATCCCTTCAAGCCACCTAATGTAACAAAGCAACATAACTGATTATATCTAAATTAACAAAAGAATATAAGAATTAGAGTAAGATTACTATTCTATAAATAGTTGAGTTAGTAAACCTGATCGATTGTGCAGCTTTTAGATTTCGCTAATGATGTTTTGGTTTTAGGGTTTGTTTGTTTCAAAAAAAAGTTTTTTGGAAAATGTATTTCGCATTTTTCATTATTTATTTCGCGGAAAATAGCTTTGTCAATGAAAAATGAATTTCGAGTCAACCAAAAATTAGCGAAGTTGTTAAAGCTTAAGATAATTTGTTAAAATTTCTTGTCAATGTGCCATAGTTATTGATGGTTTATTATTTTCTCAGTTTTTTGTTTTTTCCCCTAAAATGAGTAATACCAACTATAATCATAATTCCCATTTGAAGTGTATATTATGTACTACCCTTTTGGTTAAATTACTAAATTTAAATTATGATGAATCTTTACAACAGTTATCTGCTCTTGAGGTATGATGATGAGTCCTCTAGGCAGCTTTTATGCTTTTATCATTTCTAATCATGGTTGACAAAAACTAAGCTAGTTAGCTACTTATATTTTATGTTTACTTGGATATGATTGTGAGTTACATGTTCACCTTCACACCTGATAATATGTAATTTGGACATGATAAGATTTGTAGAATGCTTAAATTTCAATGTTTGAAATTCAAGAAAATTGAAATAATTATCTTCCATTTTGATCAAACTGTTCTAATTGATTGAAGCTGCTGCTGGAGCAAGGAAGTTTAGGGTTAGGAGTCCAGGTGACAGCATTTCTTGCCACCAACATTTTGATATTTACTGCTCCTTTCAAAGCCCTGGCAGAAATTCTTATACCTGGAAGTATGTGATATTGCAATTAATTTTTTGATCCTATCCTCCCTGATTAACTTTAACCTGCAGCTTGCATTCTATGTATTATATAAGAATCTAGCTGCTCATCACAACAAAAACGGAAAGAAACCAAAAAAAAAAAAAAGAGATCAAGTTCAAACAAAGAAACAAAAAATATATCAACTAGTCTTGATAAGAATTGATTTAGTTGATTGTGTTTTGCAGGCCTTCTCTTAGGAAGCCCTATAATTCTGTATGAGATTATACCCTTTGTTCTTCCAGATATAGCAAGAGCAGAGAGAAGGTTTTTGGGGGCTATTGTATTGGGCTCCTTAGTTCTTTTCCATGCTGGTGTTTTCTGCTCCTACTTGGTTCGGACTCCAGCAGCCTTAAATTTCTTTGTTACTTAGGCGGAAGGGGTTGTGGAATCTTTGTGGTCTATTGATCAATACTTTGAGCTTGTACTAGGGCTAATGTTCAGCACAAGCTTGTCTTTCCAGGTATTTTCTACTTCTATTGGAGTTACAATTTGCTGGGTAGTTCAATGCTTAATTATGCCTCTCTTGTGCTCCTCCCTTTCTTTGAGTGTATGGTATTTGGAATCTGGATACCGAGATCTTGGTTCAAATTGGGACATACTAACGTTCAACAAGTTCTTATTATTTATTGCCTCTAATTAGCCTCAACTTTATCAGTAATGCTGGTACTTCGCTGCATAGTGCCACTTGGAGGAATTTTTTGTTTCAATCATTTGAGATATTAGAAATAGTTTTTTCTTTTAAACAGTGACTGTGCTCCTTGTAAAATTCTCTATATCTGCTCGGTGAACAAGCAGGTTTTGGTAATTGCTATTTTGTTGAAGATGATAATGAGACGCAGATTTTCTGTGATACAGGTTAGACTTGAAACTTTTCAACTACTTCGAAAGAATTCAATTAGAAGAAAGCACACATCTACACATTGATCTTTGTAAGTACTTTTGGTTATTTGCGATTTATATTTAGTGATGTCTTCTTTTATGTGTGGGCCATGCAATCAGTTTCGACAGAAAATAATTTTGTGTTCCTCATTCTTTTGTATCTATGTTTTTTCCCTATTCTTTTGTACACATGCTGGAAGCTTAACATTTGAAATAATCGTTCAGGTTACTATTCCATCTTTGGCCTCTGTATGCTATGAGTATGCTCTGAAGAGTCAGTATGAGACAAGCCTCTACCTTCAGGTATTTTTTAGACTTCTTAGCATTGGTAGTCTCTGTTCTACGAAATGCTTTTAAAACAATGTTTTGTTAGTTTAAAAGGGAGTGATTGGTTTGACGTTAGAATTGTAGTAACTATTGCAGCCCTTGTACCTGTTATGTCTACAAGAGCCTAGTTTATACCATTGTCTTTGTGATCGCACTCTTCTAGCTATCTTCAAAAATTAAATCAAGTTTTGAGGGATTAATTTGAAGCATGGCAGATAATAAGGAAGGAGGCTTCGTGAAGAAAGATCACGAGGAAGGAATGAAAATGGCACTTACCCTTTTTGCAAGAGTTCGAGCTCCCGGAAGGGCTTCTGCCTCTAGCCAACGTGGTTGAAGTGGGTTACGTGAAAGAAACTAGATACATGTGGATGTGCAGCAGAAGAAGTGGAGCATGAGTTCAAGATGATCAGCACGCTGGTGATCTATGACACTGAAATCAACGGCTTTGTTGAGAAGAAACGGATCAAGAAGCTCAAAGGAGTGAAGGCCAAGGAGCTGATACTATGGCCTCCGGTGAATGTGATCACCATTGATGGTAATCAACCAGGGAAGATCCTTTTCAAGAGCCTTGCTGGGATTACCAAGACTTTCCCTGTTGAGGCTTTTGCTGCAAGCCAGTGACCGATTTATTGGAATATTTGCAATTAACTGGCATGCCTCCATTGTTAAGGCCAGCTTTATCTTTTGTGGTGGATGAATATATTAATCATATTTAAAATTTTAAATGAATTTTTATACTTAATGTAAAGTTGATAGAATATCACATGATACATCGATTTCTTCAATTTCTTCTTTTCTTTTCTTTTCTTTTTTTGACATTTTCTTTTTTCAATGATAAAAAAAAAAATTGAGAAGTTTACTTTTTAAATTTCTAAAACTTATATATTGATATAACATTACTTTTAACGGCAGATTAAAATGCCTATAAAGAATTTAAGCTTTTATAGGTATTTATAAGTGTTGGTAAAATATCAAAAAAAAATTAATAAAATATAAATAAGGATTTTTAGGGGCACTTTAAAATGCTTTTAAAAATTTTAAGTTTTTAGGGGCATTTAAAAGTGCCGGAAAAAATCATGTCGGAAAAAATAATGGTTGTGCCGACATCGGTGGTCGGACTGTCGAAATATTTTTACCGGCACCCGGCTAACCTACGGTCAACCGGCGGTTAAAGAACTGCTGGTGATAGAAATAATGGCAATTTTATGGTCTTTTACTAGCACTTATAAATGCCAATAAAAGTGAGTTTTCTTGTAGTGTATTTTGCAACCTAGGGGCACAAAAATTAATAGTTATGTATCTCAATAATCATGTGTTCACTTATTAATCCTCGCTCTTCTTCTTCATTAAGGGAAACATGGATAAGTTGAAATCATCTGTATAACATAACAAAGTGACTTGCCTACAAAAATGATTTATGTGCAACAATCAAACAAGAAATATGTTACAAGAAAAAGGGTTCTTGTATTTTGAATTATGTAAAAGTCTATACAAGAGTGTCCTATATATATACGAGGGTTCTTACCAACTAAGTAAATAATTATCACAATAATAATTTCAATATAATATTATAATCGTAATCTAAATCTAAATCATATTGTAATCCCTAATATTAGTCTAATATCCTAGTTATAGTTGACCATACAATTAATCCATTAACACCTCTCCTCAAACTGAAGGTGGTATTTTAGATATCAACTTGAGTTTGGAAACCAAATCTTGAAAACGACTAGGAAAATGTGTCTTTGTGAAGATATCAGTTGATTGATCCGAGGAAGACACAGAAGTCAGATGAATAGTTCATTGTGTAACATGATGACGTACAAAATGATAATCAATCTCAACATGTTTGGTGTCTTCATGAAACACATCGTTATGGGCAATTTGAATGGCACTACGATTGTCACAGTGAAGTTTGGTGCCAGAAGATAATGAAACTCCCATATCGACAAGTAATCGAGAAGCCAAAGTAACTCTGAAGTGGCATCAGCAAGAGCATGGTATTCAGATTCGGTACTGGATCGAGCAATAACAGTTTGTTTCTTGCTTCGCCAAAAGATGAGAGAATCTCCTAAGAAGAAACAATAATTAGTAGTGGAACGATGATCTGTAGGATCTCCGATCCAATCAGCATGTAAATACCCTAATAGTACCAAAGATGTATTGACAGAGAAGTGAAGCCCATGAAACAATGTACCTTTGATAAATCGAAAAATCCGAAGAACAACTGAAAAATGAGTTGATCGAAGAGTGGCCATACGACTAACAAGATGAACAACATAGGCAATATCAGGTCGAGTCATCGTGAGATAGACCAAACTTCCAACAAGTTGACGATATAGTGTAGGATCAGTGAGCAATGTACAATCTATTGGCGTAATTTTAACATTAGCTTCTAGTGGAGTAGAAACAGTTTTACTGTTAGTAATGTCAGCTCTAGAAAGCAAACCAAAATAATATTTATCCTAGGAAAGATAATAGCCATCAGAATTAGAAGATACCTCAAGTCCCAAGAAACAATTAAGAGAACCAAGATCCTTCATTTCAAACTGCTTATGAAGAAACTCCTTTAATTTAGTAATGCAAGACCGATCATCACCAGTGATAATCATATCATCCACATAGAGCAGAAGTAGAACAATGTCATGACTAGTTTGTCGAATGAATAATGCTGAATCATGAGGACTAGAAGTAAAACCAAGGTGATCGAACTGAATTTTGCAAACCAAGCTTGGGTGCCTATTTCAAGCCATATAAAGCCTTTTGAAACTTACAAACTGTGTGAGGAGGATAAGAATAACAGGAAGGGGTAACTTATATATTTCTTCCTATAAATCACCATTGAGAGAAGTATTTTTAACATCCACATGAAGAAGTTTCCATTGTTTAACAGTAGCAATGGCTAATAAGCTACGCAAAAAAAATTATCCGAGCCACTAGAGCAAAGGTTTCCTCATAATCTATCTCATATTCTTGTGTATAACCCTTGGCTACGAGACGAGCTTTATATCGTTCAATAGAGCCATTAGAACAAGTTTTGGTTTTGTATACCCAAACCAATAGTAGTCTTGCCATGAAGGAGATCAACTAAATCCTAAGTATTAGTTTTCTCAAGAGCCTGAATTTTTTCAGCCATAGCTTGCTGCTAATGAGGGTCATTACTAGCCTCACGATAAGATTGAGGTTCATGTAAGTTAACAATAGTAGAAAAACAATGATAATCATTAAGATGATAGGGAATTTCTCTTACCCGGGTAGACCGACGAGGAGCATATACATTCTCAACAATCAGATCAGACCTAGTAGTAATAGGAGCAAGAGCAGGAGCTTGATTTGGCTCATCAGATGTAGCTATCTCTAAACTGGGAAATAACTCAACAGATGAATCAATAAATAAATGAGAGGAAGTGGAAAAGGAAGAATGAAACTTTGACAAAGAAGAGTGATAAGTTCATAAATTACACATTTTATGCCATTTCTATTCTTTGTTTTGGTTATGTTTTCTATCTTTATTCTAGTTAATTATATTATGTTTTTGAATTTCAGGTATATTTAGGAGAATGAAGTGAAAACAAGTCAATTATGATGTTAAAGATCTTACAAAATCACAATCACAAGATGGAAGAAGACTTTGGAGTCAAAAAGATCAAATTCTTAGTGCAAAGAAAGAAGGCAGATTTGACCTCTGGAGCTTTTTGCTAAGAAAACATTATGTTAAATTCTTTATTCAAAGAAACATCCCCTTGACTTTTGAAGTTGACTTGAATACCTTTCCAATAGTATATCATATGCCCAAATCGGATAAGAAATGGTCTTCCAAATCATCCGAGGAAGTGAGAGAAGATGCAGTAGCAAAAGTGGTTTCCCGAGAGTCTTTGTTCATGATTTTTGTCTTGATTTATTTAGGGTGATCAACTTGATATATGTTGATAATTATCTATTACTAGTTTAGGAATCTTGATCCGTGTAATTGTCTTGATCTCCTATCCATTAGTAGCAATTTGTGATTTAATGATTATGTTGGGTTTTCAAGAATTTCAATGTGGAACATAACAAAAGTTAAACAATCCGAGCTTATGTGTTTGTTGCTTAGATCAACCTATCTTTCTCATCATAAAGCTGCTATTAAATTAAATTTAGAGAGCTTATTCTAGTTTGTTTGATAGTTAAAGATTAAATAGAGAGCTTGTTCTATTTAACTACGAACGAAGGAAACATTGGGGTAACAGAGCTTGTTGTTATTTACGGTTGACAGTTTTGATAGATTATTGTCACATCCCAAATCCGGGAGTGTGACTGGCTAGAGACAAGTATATACCCTTGCCTTCGAAGCCTTAACCATTCATCTACCTAAGGGGGGGTTACCAAACCTGCAAAACATGGAACACAATAATAATAACACATGACATCCCGGTTAAGACACCTCCAACTAGGGAGTAACCGAGATGCCCCGCAGCAGACGCACAAAGTGAACCACAATGCATATATTTATACAATACCAAAAATGTAGACAACAACGTCGGTCTCCGATCAAGTAATTGCATGACACATAATACAACATATTTAAACAAAATAATATATAACATTCCTAGGTGACTGTGCACGGCTCCTCCATCAAGTAAAGGATCACCTCGTCAAAACGACATGTCATGCTCACCAACTAGTGTCACGAATTAAGCCGGCGAGGAGGATGAGGGACCGGGTCAATCAGTATCTGAAAAAGAAAAATAACTAAAGAGTGAGCCATGAGGACCGAGTGAGCAAACGCAAGTTATATTAACTAATATCACCTGGATATTTCTATCCAACATCACAAACAACTATAACATCCGGTAGGGTCCGTAGACTCCTACAAACCGGTAGGGCTCGAAAAGCTCCCACAAAACTCGTAAGGCACGAAGGTTCCTACAAAACCAGTAGGGCTCGAAGGCTCCTACAAAACCGGTAGGGCTCGAAGGCTTCTACAAAACCGGTAGGGCTCGAAGGCTTCTACAAAACCGGTAGGGCACGAAGGCTCTTACAAAACTGGTAGGGCACGAAGGCTCCTAGAAAACCAGTTGGGCTCGAAGGCTCCTACATAACCGGTAGGGCTCAATGGCAGCCTACAAATCATGTAGGGCACAATGGCAGCCTACAAATTTGGTAGGGCACAATGGCAGCCTACAAATCTGGTAGGGTACAATGGCAGCCTACAAATCCGGTAAAGCTTAACATTACAATAAACTACATCACATAGCATTTAAATAAGCATACTAGCAAGGAACAATGTGGCGCCATACGGTCAACAACTCATACGACAATCCCAGATTATTACATAATCATCACTTGTCCATTCCTTGGACCTTTTTCTCACGTCTTTACGAGAACTCGATTTCATAAGGTAATTCTTCGTCATACATTCATACAATCACAGTCAGTATGTCATAACATAATCTAACGATCCTACGTCTATCGCTACACGTTTACTCACAGTGCCTTAAGCGGGAGAAATTGGTTCCTCGTGCTCCGAAACTCTTCCAACCACGGACTCAGTTAATCCGCGCTCCTAGTACATAAACAGTAATTTCATAAATATTTTATAAATTAGAAACATTCATACTATCCAAATTGTAGCTAATTAGCTACTATCCAAAATTTTACAGCTTAGCTATTTAAGTATTATAATATTTACTCCTAGCTCGGGTGGAAATTCGGAGCAACGATCAACTGGAAAGTTGCTCCCCCGAGCCTAGCAAAGCTAACGGTGGCCTCGGATGGTGGTGGAAATGGCGGCACAAGGTGGTTGGTCAACATGGTGAATTAGGCCAAGCTTAGATTTCTCACTCCAAGCCACTTTTTCAATCAACCAACCTCAAATAATGGATGTAAAGGTTGATTTAGGACTACCCATGGTGGTGGTTTAAGGTGGTGGCTATGTTGGAAACCACCTAAGGCAATATAGCCATAAAGAGAAACACATAGTTTCTCTTGGTTTCTTAAAAAAAAAAAAAAAAAAAAAACTAACACCAATTAAGTAATCCTCACCTTCTAGATAGTAAAAATATGTATTTTGTTGGCTTGGTGATGAGTAGAATTCAAGAGATCAAGCTTACAAGCTTTTCGGTTATGGAGTTTTCACTTGGTTAGGTTTTCTCTTAAGGAAGAAGATGAAACAACCCTTCATGCTTAAGGAAAATGGGTCTCTCCGCTGAATATGGGGTTATGGCATGTATTTTATGGCCATTTTTCAAGCCAAATGACAAAAATACCCTTTTTGCTCACTTTTTGTCTTTTAGTGCCTAAATGGGGTCCACATGAAATTTTTACGTTCGGAAGCTCATTTTTCACTTTTCTCAACATGTATTTGTTTCAAATATCATTTTACACTAATACACATGTTTTCATAATTTTTTGATATCCCGAGCATCAAATTCGGGCCCCGGACTGTTTATAGGTCAACATTTTGACTTTTTCGATTTTAGCTCTGATTCTCATTCTGATTTCACCAACAGCTTTCTAACATTATTTTATGTCCATATGAATCCATTTATTCACTTAAAACTTTTTTCGGACCTTCCCGCGGCCAGTTCCGGTTTTTCACTCTTTTAAGCTAATTAAGGGCGTATTCGCTTTCCAATTTACTTTTCGAGTAAAAAAAATCTCAAAATTTTCAATCTAAGCATCATATTGAGATCCTCTATGATCAAGGAGTCTATTGGTACCATATTCGAACAAAAACAAAATGGGTAAAATAACCAAAATACCCCTGGTTCATATTTTACCGATTTTGTGCCGATTAGATTTTCCAATAATCCTCATTAGTAATATATCACATTTTAACACTATGTGAAATTAAAATACCAAATTTTATGGGCTTTACATTGTCCCGATTGTGACTCCTGGCTCGTGATCACTTTAAGGCTAAATCCCTCAAAAAGCCGATCAAACCCCTTACTCTAAAAAATTTAATATAACAATAAGACCATATGGTAGTGTGCTTTGTCTACAAGAATACATAAACTTGATCCATGTCTATGGATCATTTAAAGAGAACCGAGTCGATCTCTGACTTACGAGGGTCTTACAATTCTTCCCCCTTAAAAAAAATTCATCCTTGAATTTTCCTAATTGTGAACTTATTGAATAATTCCTTTAAAGAGTTACGTACCTACTCCCGGAATAACTGGGGGTACTGTTTTCTCCTGTCTCTTTCAAGTTCCCAAGTAGCTTCCTCTTTCCCATGATGATTCCATACAACCTTTACCGAAGGAATCTCCTTCGATCGTGGCTTCCGTACCTGCTGTTCTACTATGGCTATGGATTTTTCTACATATGACATGTGGGGGTCTATCTCTACCACCTGCAGTTGCAACACATGGGACTCATCCGGGAGGTATTTTTGAAGCATCGACACATGAAATACCGGGTGTACAGCGGCTAACTCAGGAGGTTGGGCCAACTCATATGCTATTGTCCCATATCGTCGAAGTATCTCAAACGATCCAATATACCTTGGACTCAGCTTTCCTTTCTTGTCGAATCTCATGACACCCCTAAACGGAGACACTTTCAAGAACACATGATCCTCCACATCAAACTCTAGTTCTCGACGTCTATTATCGGCAAAAGACTTTTGCCGACTCTGTGTCGCTCGTATTTTGTCACGGATCAACTCCACATTTCTTAATGCATCCCGAACCATATCCGGACCTAATAATGGATGATCACCTACCTCGAACCATCCCACTGGAGATCTACATTTTCGGCCATACAATTCTTCATATGGTGCCATCTGTATGGTACTCTGATAGCTGTTATTATATGCAAACTCAATCATAGACAAGTGCTGATCCCAGCTACCCTTAAAATCAAAAACACATGCCCGAAGCATATCCTCTAAAGTCTGAATGGTCCTCTCAGACTGACCATCGGTTTAGGGGTGGAACGCGGTACTGAATCTCAAATGAGTAGCCAGTTCCCTTTGAAATGATTCCCAAAACCTCGATGTGAACTGTGTGCCTCTATCTGACACAATAGAAATAGGCACTTTATGAAAAGGCACTATCCGGTCCAAATATAGTCTAGCATATTGGGTTGCCGTATAGGTAGTGCGCACTGGAAAAAAACGTGCAGACTTGGTCAATCTATCGACAATCATCCATATCGAGTCGAAACCTTTGGTTGATCTAGGCAACCCCGTGAGTAAATCCATCGTAATCATGTCCCATTTCCATTCAGGGACATCCAAGCTCTGAAGTGTACCTGGCGGTTTCTGATGTTCAGCCTTAACCTGTTGGCACACCAAACATCTAGCCACAAAGTTCGCTACATCCTTCTTCATGCCTTCCCACCAATAACGTGCTCGTAGATCATGATACATCTTGGTGGAACCAGGGTGCATAGTGTAGGATGAGATATGAGCTGCCTCGAGGAGTCTATGCCGTATATCTCCTGCCAATGGTACCACGAGGCGGTCATGTAACCATAAAGTTCCATCATCATCTACACGAAAGTCCTAGCACAATCCTTATCCAATCTGGGCTTTCTTTCCTATGCAAAAATCATCATCATGTTACAACCATTTTACCTCCTCCACTAATGATGACCGTACTTGCACATGGGCTAACATCTCCCCCGTGTCGGTAACACTACGGACCACACCATCATTGATGCAATTCCTCACTTCCCGAACCATATGTCTCCTCTGTACTGCTACATGGGCTAAGCTACCCATGGATGATGCACCCAAAAGAGTGTATCTTATTTAACCTTGCACTAAAAAGATCAATTGTAAGTATAATGATTAGCAAGGGTCGAGTCCTCAGGGATTGGGTTTTAATCTATGAGTTATTAGTTTATAACTTACGTTCAAAGAAAACAATAAAAGAAAAGGGGTTTTTGAAGCCAGATTTAAACTAAAGTAAATAATAAGAATAAGATGCAAGGCGGTATAACCAGCCAATAAAAATATACATACTAAATTAGGCGGTATAACCAGCCAATAAAAATATATATACTAAATTAGGTGGTATAACCAGCCAATAAAAATAAAACAAAGTTAATATACAAATTAGGCGGTATAACCAGCCAATAAAAATAAATATACTTTTAAAAATAATCAAACTAGAAAAGTAAGAAAACAAGTAAGTAAGAAGAATCAAATATGAAAAATATGGTTAAGGTTTCATTCTCCACCACTAGACATCATTAAGAATCAATTTCAGATCTATCAATATCAACCAACTATCAAAGTTAACAACCGTAGATAACAACAAGCTCTGTTATCCCAATCTTTCCTTAGTTTGTCGTTAAATAGAACAAGCTCTCTATTTAATCTCTAACCATTAAACAACCTAGAATAAGCTCTCTAAATTCAATTTAATGGCAGCTTTATGATGAGAAAGATAGGTTGATCTAAGCAACAAACACATAAGCTCGGATTGTTCAACTTAGGTTATGTTCCACTTTGCAATTATTGAAAACTTGACCATAATCATTAATCACAAATTGCCACTTATGAATAGGAAATCAAGACAATTACACGGATCAAGACTCCTAAACTAGCAATAGATAATTATCAAGATCTATCTAGTTGTACACCTAAATAAATCAAGACAACATCATGAACAATTCTTGTAGAAGAACATAAGCAACTTTGATAGAAAATTAATGATAGATAGAATCTGAAAATTAATCACAAAACATGTCTAGGGCTTTGAAATCACCCTTAACCAAATAGAAGTTTAGCCTAGCATAGGCATTGTAAACATAAACATAAAATTAAAGAGAATCTAAGAAGGAAATAAAAGAAAGAAAGAAGAAGAAGAAAATAAAGAAAAAGAAAACTAGAGAAAAGAAAGAAGAAGAAAACTTAGAGAATTTTATTACAATGGCTAATTTCCTACCAATCTACCATATCTTACAATCATCCAAGGCCCTCTATTTATACACATTTTGGAGGGCTAAATGACAAGAGACAAGCTTTACAAATTTCAAAGGTAGGTATAATAGGTGGGTGCATTTTTCTAACAATTTTCGTCATATTGTATGACAATTTTGATCAGCCAACTTGATGGTCGATTTTTTCAAATTTGGAAGCCTGATCTGATCACATTGTCTTCTAGAAAAATGTTCCCCTATCAGTTACTGATCCATAGCCGTTGGAATCAGCTCATTTGCTGATGTGGATAAGAAGATATGGGCAAAATACGAAAACAGGTCAGCACAGACGTCATTGCACATCAGCCAACTTGATGGTCGATTTCGCTAGGGAAAACGACTCCGTTTCAAGAAGTGTAAAACATGAAAAAGATAGATATGCCTCTTAACTTTGCACGGTTAAAATTTCAGCCTTATTGCTTCAGTGAAACTCGAGATATAGCTGATATGGCAAAATGTGTCGGAACTGGAACTGAACTGGATTTGCCCTTAATTCTAGTAATCTGAAATCACTCAAAGAAACTTGTGAAAAACACCAAATTACATAAAAATATAAAAGATCATAAACACAATTAGACTAAACAATAATAACTCGTATTTGACACGAAACAATAATAAAATATAACTAAAAACTATATAATTATACGAGTTATCACACCTCCACACTTAGATTGTTGCTAGTCCCTAGCAACGACTCAATAAAAATAAAATAAGAAAATCTAATCTAATCCACTTTCGTAGGAAATCACGGTGGCACTTAGCATGTGACACAAGCCTTTAAACCCCTAGGTGTCCCTAGTGGACGAGTTTAGTCTCGTGAGGGTTTACTAGGACGATACCCACAAACATTGAAGACATAAGAAAAACTAAAAATAATAATTATAACTAATCCTTCCAATATAAATTAGAGATAATCATTGGACAAGTCTTTAAAACTAATCAATAGCTTAAAGAAATTCACAAAAAATCTTGCTTGAATGTAAATTGTTTGAGTTAAGCCAATATTAACATAACATATTTCAATCAAAATAGTGCATATTCAAACTTAATCTCAACTTCTCACATGGGATACTCTCTTTATTTTCACTTTTTAAAGTAGTGGTAAAGTGTTTACACTCAATCAATCTCATGAAAACACTTCTACCATATGCTTGCTTGTCCACCTATTATCCACTATTTAGATCATACAACTTCATAAATCAAGAGGTCTTTATTCAAGGTTGTAATGGGGCCAAAGGGTTATAATGTGGTTAAAGAACAAAAGGATAAAGATATCACAAAGGTTCCAAAGAGTTCATAGAGTTTAGAGACATAATAAGATCATACAAATAAAACTTCTCAAAACTCTTATAAAGCACATAATAACATAGGCTAAATATTCATGTTGAGCCTTTGCATCATTCTAACCAACTTTGTAACATCTTTTTCTTTA
The DNA here is from genome assembly GCA_030761205.1 of Fremontodendron californicum. Classification (NCBI taxonomy): domain Eukaryota; kingdom Viridiplantae; phylum Streptophyta; class Magnoliopsida; order Malvales; family Malvaceae; genus Fremontodendron; species Fremontodendron californicum. The sequence goes on along the minus strand of JAULJL010000017.1, from coordinate 20,039,717 downwards.
CTTTAACTAGAAGTTCAAGAGAAGATTTTTTTTTTAATATGGGAATGTATTTGACAATGATCCCTTTCTTTTTCTCTTGACTTTTTTCTTTCTTTTCCCCCCACACTTATTTCTTGTTTCTAACCCAAATTTTCAATAAATCTTCCTTGTCTTTGCAACTTGTCTCAAAACATGCTAATTCATCTTTGGAACAAAGGTAAAGATATAAGTATATTTAGGTTAGGGACAAGTTATGGTTACCAAAGAGATAGCTTATTCAATGTAGGCTCAAATTGGTTCACTAAGGGTGTGTTCTCTTGGAACATTAATAATGGATGGCTGTTTGGCTCTGGTTATAATCCTAATGCCTCTATCATATTCATGTTGTCACATGTATCAATATAGTCTCAAACGGTTTAAAGCAAGTTCTAGAGAATCATGTAATCATAAGAGCACTCAAGAAAGAAATTAGATTGATTTGTATAATGCATCAATCATTATAGGCTCAAAAACTCACAAGGATGATTATACAAGTCAGATTAAGTCTAAACATGCTTCTTTCTCAATCAACATATCATATTAACATTGGCTCATAAAAAGGTTGACATCAAGCTCAATTCTCATGAAAATCTTCTCACTAATAAATCTGTTTTAGACTTATGCAATTCATATCTCATCGTTGTATTAAAAAGGAACTAAAACACACAAAAAAATAATAATAATAATAATAAAGACTCATAAAAAAAATAGTAGACAAAAATAAAAGAAATCCTAAATCATTCCCCCCACACTTAATTCTTACATTGTCCTCAATGTAAGTCTATTAACCCAAATGAAAGAATCATGTGTAAGAGAAAAGAACTAATAACATAAGAATAGGAACAACTAAGACTCAAAACAAAACAAACTCATGCAACCTAAATAATCCTAAAATACTAAACAAAAATTAACAAGTAAACATAAAAAGATTAAAATCAAGCTGACAAGATATGTCTCAAGTCTCCCTTACTCAGACCTTGTTCAGAATGAATACTTCTAAATTGCTTAAAACACAACAAACTTTTTTTTTTTTTGAAAAGAAGAAATCAAACTGACAAGGTATGTCTCAAGTCTCCCTTACTCAGACCTTTTTCAGAATGAATACTTCTAAATTGCTTAAAACACAACAAACTTTTTTTTTTTTTTTAAGAAGGTAAAATTTAGGAGATATTACCTATAGAGGTTGCTAACCACTTATTATAACTGAGACACAACAAACAAAATGTTAGATAATGTCACAAAGACAAAGTGCAATCCACTCCTTGCTCGTCCATATCTCTTTTTCTTTTTCCGAGCGTTTGCGAAACAACCGTAGCAGATAAATACTCATAAGCTTGGAGCTTTTTGAGTAAATCTTCAATGGTTGTAGCAGAAATTATGGTTCTCCTTGCCTCTGAAAACATGAATCCATTATCCACAGCATTATCTAAATATGAAAGCAAATTACTAAAATAACCATTAATATTAAGCAAACCAATGGGTTTCTTATTTGTGACCAACGATGACCAAGAAGCCACGCAAGCTATTTCTTCCAATGTACCCAGACCTCCTGGTAAAGCAATGAATGCATCGGCAGAATGGTACATGATTGTTATCCGTTCAGGGATACTCCAGACTTGTATTTCCTTACCCAAGGTAGGTCCACAAAAATCTGTGAATAGTTTTGGCACGATTCCTAGAACTGGACTTCCTCCGGCGTGTGCTGCTGTAGCGACTGCTCCCATTAAACCCGTACTACCACCTCCATAAATCAACTGGATCTTTTGTTGGGCAAGTATTACTCCAACTCTTATGACTTCATCAGCGAATATGTTATTTTTCCCTGGATAAGCACCTCCAAAAACACAAATTTTTTTAATGCGTTGGGACGAAGTACTTTCCATTTTTTTTTTCTTTTTTTCGAGTGCCTGAAAGAGAATGAGTACATGGTGTAATATATAGAGGACTGAGTAGTGAATCAGACAAGAGTAATGATGTCGCCGAAAGTGTATCTGACCTGTCAGAAGAAAATGTTAACCTAACAAAAGATTTTTGCGTGATTTCAGGAAGAAAATCAAAAAGAGAAGAAAAATCAACCGTAAAAGTCAAGAGTAATAATGTCGCCGAAAGTGTATTTGACCTGTCAGAAGAAAATGTTAACCTAACAAAAGAATTTTGCGTGATTTCAGGAAGAAAATAAAAAAGAGAAGAAAAATCAACCGTAAAAGACAAATAAAAAAAATGAGAATAATTACACAAATCGAATAACACGTAAATTAAACCGAAATAAAGTTATTGCAAATCAAACCAAAAGCTGAGAAGTCATTTATTGTAGTTGTGATTGTGGCTCACATCTTCCTCTGGTTTTACATCCAGAAACGGCTTAAACGCCTTCTATGAGTCGAGGATATGCTTCCCATCCAGTTTTCTTACAAGCTGGCAAACAGGGTCTTTTAACATCAGATTCCCAAGATGTTGCCATTCCCTTTGGAATTGCGGCCATAAATCAAGAATTTCTCTTTGTACGTCTCCACTAGGATGCGTCTCAAGAGAAAGTTGGATATTACCCAAATTCTCCTTACTCAGTCCATCCTTAATGAATTCAATTTTATCATCTCGATTAGAGGACGGAATCCCAATAGAACGACATTTACCGTTACACATCCATCGTGCACATTTGTGGCAATTTGAACTCATGCGCTTTGCTCGTCGCTTCTTTGCAAAAGTGCTTCTACCTGTACCTGGTAAATGCAAAACAGGAAGATATTCATCTTTACGTACCTTGGCTTCAATTATCCAACGTATGTCTCCAGGAATCCCTTTGTGCATAAGCATTCTTAATCTTTCGAATCGAACTTGGTAAAGCTTCAGTAAAATATTTCGAGGAAAAGGAGGAAATCGTTTCTGCAATCTTGTGAGAATATCATCCATCCTGAAAAAAAAATGAAAAAAATTGAAAGAGAAATTGGAAGAGAAATTTATATACAATATCAGTTTTGTGGGTAGCTGATGGAACCGATTTAAATAATCATGGAGTACCGTTATCCGCCATTTAACCGGGGTTAAAAAAAATAAAAATTATATTTACATCTAGTTATTTTCAAAACATGGATCAGAAAGAAAAACAACATAAAAAGACTCAAAAATAAAATCCTAAATTCTTCCCCCCACACATAATTCTTACATTGTCATTAATGTAATGCTATTAACCCAAATGAAAGAATCATGTGTAAGTGAAAATAACTATTAAACAAAATAAACTTATGCAGCCTAAATGAACTTAAAAACACTAAACACAATTAACAAAGAAACATAAGAAAAAGATAAAGAAAAAGAGAGCAAATTTGAGGATGGCAGTTTGGCAATGCTTTCACTAATTAGGCTGTCTCCCCCAATTAGCACTTGATTGATTGTTTCCAGTCTAGCCAATTCCCCTTCTTGGCTTTTTAGGATCTTTTGGCTTAGACATGAAACTTGTCGGATTTTTGCGTTTTGGAGGAAGTTTTCTTTGCAAAACAGCCAATGCATTCTCCCCCACACGTATTATTTCATCATTCTTGGTGGGGTATAGCTCTTTGAGGAATTGTGCATATCTTGGTACTTGTCTAATGGCATCCACAAGCAAGCTGTTTAAGGTTTCCAAAAATTGTTGTACATGTTCCTCCTTCTTGGACTTTGCAAATCTGCTAGGAAAAAGTGGAGAAGGAACATTAGTAGAAATAAGAACCTTAAAAGCTACCTGAGGTGTCAAAGTACTCTCCTTTTGAATGGGGGCTTCATTATCCTCAAGAAGTGAATCCATCTTTGGTTTTGTCTCATCCTCATCTTGTTCCTCATTTCTCAAGGTCACAATAGTAGCATTCTCCTTTGGGTTAATCACCGTTTGGGAAGGGAGTGCTATAGATCTTTCTGCTACTAATTCCACCATACTACTAGCCAATAGGCTCATTTGCCTTTCCAAACTCTGGATGCTTGCCCTTGTTTCCTGTTGAAATTGCAAAGTATCAGTAACAAGAGAATGTACAAGATCTTCTAAATAAGTACCTGAGTTTTGAATCATATGTGGTGGTTGAAAAAGATCTGGTTCTTGAGACCATGATTGATTGAAGCTAGATGGATGAGTGTAATTGGCATAAGGATCTACTTCTTGGTAATTTTTCGAGTAGCCATAATTAGTATGATCCCACCATCCCTCATGGTAAGTGTTTGAGTAATGATCATACTGTTGGTCTTGGAACACTTGATGGCCTTGACATCCTCCCATGGCCAATTGTTGAACTGGGGAGGTGAGCTTGGCTTGTTGATTCTCTATGTTCATGTATGCCACCAACTCTTCAAGTGTTAGATTGCTCAATTCCATCATTTTTTTTTTTCAAAACTTGATAAGAAAAACCCGTATGTACAAGAAAATAAATATCATTAGAACTGAAAATAAGAATAAACCAAGTAACAAATAAACTAAAAAAAACAATCCCCGGCAACGGCGCCAAAAATTTGATGCACCCAAAAGAGTGTATCTTATTTAACCTTGCACTAAAAAGATCAATTGTAAGTATAATGATTAGCAAGGGTCGAGTCCTCAGGGATTGGGTTTTAATCTATGAGTTATTAGTTTATAACTTACGTTCAAAGAAAACAATAAAAGAAAAGGGGTTTTTGAAGCCAGATTTAAACTAAAGTAAATAATAAGAATAAGATGCAAGGCGGTATAACCAGCCAATAAAAATATACATACTAAATTAGGCGGTATAACCAGCCAATAAAAATATATATACTAAATTAGGTGGTATAACCAGCCAATAAAAATAAAACAAAGTTAATATACAAATTAGGCGGTATAACCAGCCAATAAAAATAAATATACTTTTAAAAATAATCAAACTAGAAAAGTAAGAAAACAAGTAAGTAAGAAGAATCAAATATGAAAAATATGGTTAAGGTTTCATTCTCCACCACTAGACATCATTAAGAATCAATTTCAGATCTATCAATATCAACCAACTATCAAAGTTAACAACCGTAGATAACAACAAGCTCTGTTATCCCAATCTTTCCTTAGTTTGTCGTTAAATAGAACAAGCTCTCTATTTAATCTCTAACCATTAAACAACCTAGAATAAGCTCTCTAAATTCAATTTAATGGCAGCTTTATGATGAGAAAGATAGGTTGATCTAAGCAAACAAACACATAAGCTCGGATTGTTCAACTTAGGTTATGTTCCACTTTGCAATTATTGAAAACTTGACCATAATCATTAATCACAAATTGCCATTTATGAATAGGAAATCAAGACAATTACACGGATCAAGACTCCTAAACTAGCAATAGATAATTATCAAGATCTATCTAGTTGTACACCTAAATAAATCAAGACAACATCATGAACAATTCTTGTAGAAGAACATAAGCAACTTTGATAGAAAATTAATGATAGATAGAATCTGAAAATTAATCACAAAACATGTCTAGGGCTTTGAAATCACCCTTAACCAAATAGAAGTTTAGCCTAGCATAGGCATTGTAAACATAAACATAAAATTAAAGAGAATCTAAGAAGGAAATAAAAGAAAGAAAGAAGAAGAAGAAAATAAAGAAAAAGAAAACTAGAGAAAAGAAAGAAGAAGAAAACTTAGAGAATTTTATTACAATGGCTAATTTCCTACCAATCTACCATATCTTACAATCATCCAAGGCCCTCTATTTATACACATTTTGGAGGGCTAAATGACAAGAGACAAGCTTTACAAATTTCAAAGGTAGGTATAATAGGTGGGTGCATTTTTCTAACAATTTTCGTCATATTGTATGACAATTTTGATCAGCCAACTTGATGGTCGATTTTGTCAATTTTGAAGGCCTGATCTGATCACATGGTCTTCTAGAAAAATGTTCCCCTATCAGTTACTGATCCATAGCCATTGGAATCAGCTCATTTTCTGATGTGGATAAGAAGATATGTGCAAAATACGAAAACAGGTCAGCACAGACGTCATTGCACATCAGCCAACTTGATGGTCGATTTCGCTAGGGAAAACGACTCCGTTTCAAGAAGTGTAAAACATGAAAAAGATAGATATGCCTCTTAACTTTGCACGGTTAAAATTTCAGCCTTATTGCTTCAGTGAAACTCGAGATATAGCTGATATGGCAAAATGTGTCGGAACTGGAACTGAACTGGATTTGCCCTTAATTCTAGTAATCTGAAATCACTCAAAGAAACTTGTGAAAAACACCAAATTACATAAAAATATAAAAGATCATAAACACAATTAGACTAAACAATAATAACTCGTATTTGACACAAAACAATAATAAAATATAACTAAAAACTATATAATTATACGAGTTATCAATGGACTTCCTACTCAAGGCATCTGTGATAACATTGGCTTTGCCAGGATGATAAAGGATGGTACAATCATAATCCTAGAGTAATTCCAACCATCTCCTATGTCTCAAATTCAGCTCTCGCTGATCAAGTATATACTTGAGACTTTTGTGGTCTGTATAAATCTCACATGATCAGCCATACAAATAGTGTCGCCATATCTTCAATGCGAAGATAATGGCCACCAGTTCCAAGTCGTGCATAGGTAGTTCTGCTCATGTCTTTTTAACTGTCTCGATGCATAAGCAATAACCCTATTCTTCTGCATTAATACGAAGCCCAAACCTATGCGAGAAGCATCACAATACACTACAAAGCCATCTATCTCATTTGGCAATGCTAACACTGGTGCTGAAGTCAAGAGCTCCTTAAGTTTATTGAAGCTCTTTTCGCACTCATCTGACGAAACAAACTTGACATTCTTCTGTGTTAACCTGGTCAGTGGTGCAGCTATCCTCGAGAAGTTCTCCACGAACCTCCTATAATATCCAGCTAACCCTAAGAAACTCCTAATCTCTGTTACTGTAGTCGGCCTCTCCCAGTCTCATACTGCCTCAATCTTCTTAGGATCCACAAAAATACCTTCCTTCAAAACTATATGACCAAGAAAACTCACACTCGATAGCCAAAACTCAAACTTGGAAAACTTGGCAAATAGTTTCTGTGCTCGAAGAGTCTCGAGGACAACGCGGAGGTGTTTCCTATGTTTATCCTCGCCTCGCTAATACACCAAGATAACATTGATGAACACAATCACAAACTGGTCAAGGAAGGGTTTGAACACCCTGTTCATCGAATCCATGAACGCTGCTGGTGCATTCGTCAGTCCAAATGACATGACCAAAAACTCATAGTGTCCATATCGAGTGCGAAAGGCTATTTTGGGAATATCTTCCCTCCTGATACAAAGCTGATGGTACCCTGATCTAAGATCTATCTTATAAAAGCACTAAGTGCCCTGCAACTAATCGAATAAATCATCGATCCTAGGCAACGGCTACTTATTCTTCGTCGTCACTTTATTCAACTGCCTGTAATCAATACACAACCATAATGATCCATCCTTCTTCTTAACAAATAAAACCGGAGCACTCCAAGGAGAGGTACTCGGGCGTATAAAGCCCTTATCAAGAAGATCCTGCAACTGAACCTTTAGTTCCCTTAGCTCCAACAGAGCCATTCGGTAAGGAGGAATGGATATCGGATGTGTTCTCGAGGGTACATCTATGCGAAACTCAATCTCCCTATCTGGTGGAAGTCCTGGCAACTCCTCGGGAAAAACATCAGAGAAATCCTCTACCACAGGAATCCCTCTCAAATCTTGAGACTTTATCTAAGCATCATATACATATGCCAAGAATCCTTGGAAACCCTTCGCTAACAGTTTCCCGTAACTATTACCGAGATCAAGTGAGGAAAAGTCGTTCTACAATCTCCTTGATACATCAACACATGTTTACCCGGTATTTTCAACACTACCATCTTCTCGTGGCAATCCAATACCGCATGATGGGCAGACAACCAGTCCATGCCCAAAATTACATCAAACTCAAGTATATCTAGTTCAATTAGATCTACCAAAAATATCTCACCCTCGATCCGTATTTTACATCCTTTCAATATCCTGTTCACAGGGTAAACCTCCCCTACCGGAGTAAGCACTATCAACGGATCATCTAACATATCATAATTCATGTTCAAACATGAAGTAAGGGAAGGGGATATAAAGGAGTGTGTAGCACCCGAATCAAATAATACTACAGCCTGCTTGGAACAAATATTTAACGTACCTGTAACGACGGCATTTGAAGCCTGCGCGTCTTGAGGATTCAGCATAAATGCCCTGGCTTGTCCTCGACCCTGTGTAGTCTGTCCTCTACCCCCCATAGTCTGTCCCCTACCTCCAGACTGTGTACCTCTGCCTGTTATGCCTCTGCCCATTTACTGGGCCACTGATCCAGTAGTAACGGTTGGCGTAACAACTGGGGGCGGTTCAACTGTAGTATACGTGGGTCGAGAAAAATTCAGCGGACAGTCCTTCTTCATATGCCCTGGCTGACCATATCTGACACAAGTACCAGGCCTTCCGCATCGTCCAAAATGCGGATAACCACAACTCTGACAATGGGGAGCTCTTGATCTCCCAATGTTACCTGATGACTGGGTAACCGATCTAGTCTAACTGCTCTGCCCTCGGACCACTATACTAGCACCACTAGGTGCTCCTAATCCTTCTGCACCAGACTGCCTGAAACCCTGTCTCCCAGTCCTGGCCTTCTTTCTAGGCTCATGGTCAACCTGTCTCTTTTTAGCCCGTGCCTCAAATCGCAAGGCTACATCAAGAACATCAGAGTATGTAGAGGTCCTCGTCATTGGTACCGCCCTAAATAAGTACTCCCTGAGGCCATTAGCAAACTACTTGGCCTTCATAGTATCAGTCACCACCATATGTGGCACATACTTCACCAACTGGTTAAACTTAGTATCATAATCCAACATTGACATGCCCTCAGTCTGTTTTAGTAACTCAAACTCTCGAGCCTTTGCATCCCGTAGACTCTCAGGCATGAATCGCTCAATAAAAGCATTATAAAACTCATACCATTCTAATGGAGGGCTACCCGCTGGCCGGCTCCTCAATAGGGTCTTATACCACTCATAGGCCACCTCCGTCAACTGATAACTAGTCAACTCCACGGCTCTAACTGGTGAGCATCCGAGAGCCACACATAACCGATCACATACATCCACAAAGTCCTGTGGATCTGAATCAAGCTCAATCCCAAAAAATACTGGTGGCTTATTCCGTCGAAACTCATATAATGTCACTGGGAGATACGGCCCTTGTTGGACGGGTTGCTATCCCTCAAGGGGATTCTTTCGCCGTGGGGGATTTGGAAGGGCCTGGTCCTATCTTTGCTGCCGCTGATCTGCTAGTAGATCTATCAATGTCCTAACCTCCTAACGTATCTCACTAATCTCAGTAGCTAACTGTTCTACCCTATCATTTACAATTGACCCCCTAACAGATCTAGTGGTTTGCTCTCGATCTCCAACTACAGGATTCAAACTTCCCGTCGAGACCTGATCAGGAACCCTAGGTGGTCGTCCCCTCTGCCTACCCCGTGTTCTCTGCACCAAGAGCATAATAACCTGAGACAAAAATTTAATCATTAGGTACCCTCATCAATCCAACCCCGCACTATCCAATATAACCGACAAGTGATCATTTACATGATGGAAACGTGTACAGTTAGCTACCTCTAAACAATGCTCTGATACCAACTTTGTCACATCCCAAGGAGTATGACCAGCCAGAGACAAGTATACCCTTGCCTCCGAAGGCTTAACCATTCATCTACCTAACGAAATTGCGGCATGACATCGCCCGATAAGGGGGGTTACCGAACCTGCAAAACATGCAACACAATAATAATAACACATGACATCCCGGTTAAGACACCTCCAACTAGGGAGTACCCGAGATGCCCCACAGCAGACGCACAAAGTGAACCACAATGCATATATTTATACAATACCAAAAATGTAGTCAACAACATCAGTCTCCAATCGAGTAATTGCATGACACATAATACAGCATATTTAAACAAAATAGTATATAACATTCCTAGGTGACTGTGCACGGCTCTTCCATCAAGTAACGGATCACCTCATCAAAACGACATGTCATGCTCACCAACTAGTGTCACAAACTAAGCCGGCGGGGTGGATGAGGGACCGGGTCGATTAGTATCTGAAAAAGATAAATATCTAAAGAGTGAGTCATGAGAACCGAGTGAGGAAACGCAATTTATATTAACTAATATCACCTGGATGTTTCTATCCAACATCACAAACAACTATAACATCCGATAGGGTCCGTAGACTCCTACAAACCGGTAGGGCTCGAAAGCTCCTACAAAATTGGTAAGGCACGAAGGCTCCTACATAACTAGTAGGGCTCGAAGGCTCCCACAAACCAGTAGGTCTCGAAGGCTCCTAAAAAATCGGTAGGGCACGAAGGCTCTTAAAAAACTTGTAAGGCATGAAGGCTCCTACAAAACTAGTAGGGCTCGAAGGCTCCTACATAACCGGTAGGGCTCAATGGCAGCCTACAAATCCGGTAGGGCATAATGGCAGCCTACAAATACGGTAAGGAACAATGGCAGCCTACAAATCCGGTATGGCACAATGGCAGCCTACAAATCCGGTATAGCTTGACATTACAATAAACTGCATCACATAGCATTTAAATAAGCATACTAGCAAAGAACAACATGGCGCCATACGGTCGACCACTCATACGACAATCCCAGACTATTACATAATCATCACTTGTCCATTCCTTGGACCTTTTTTCTCATGTCTTTACGAGAACTCGATCTCATAAGGTAATTCTTCGTCATACATTCATACAATCACAGCCAGTATGTCATAACATAATCTAACGATCCTACGTCTATCGCTACACGTTTACTCACAGTGCGCTAAGCGGGAGAAATTGGTTCCTCGTGCTTTGAAACTCTTCCAACCACGGATTCAGGTAATCCGCGCTCCTAGTACATAAACATTAATTTCATAAATATTTTATAAATTAGAAACATTCATACTATCCAAATTGTAGCTAATTAGCTACAATCCGAAGCTTTGCAGCTTAGCTATTTAAGTATTATAATATTTACACCTAGCTCGGCTAGAAATTTGGAGCAACGATCAACTGGAAAGTTGCTCCCCCAAGCCTAGCAAAGCTAACAGTGGCCTCGGATGGTGGTGGAAGTGGCGGCACAAGGTGGTTGGCCAACATGGTGAATTAGGCCAAGCTTAGATTTCTCACTCCAAGCGAATTTTTCAATCAACCAACCCCAAATAATGGATGTAGAGGTTGATTTAGGACTACCCATGGTGGTGGTTTAAAGTGGTGGCTATGTTGGAAACCACCTAAGGCAAAATAGCCATAAAGAGAAACACATAGTTTCTCTTGGTTTCTTAAAAAAAAAATAACACCAAATAAGTAATCCTCACCTTCTAGATAGTAAAAATATGTACTTTGTTGGCTTGGTGATGAGTAAAATTGAAGAGATCAAGCTTACATGCTTTTTGGTTATAGAGTTTTCACTTGGTTAGGTTTTCTCTTATGGAAGAAGATGAAACAACCCTTCATGCTTAGGGAAAATGGGTCTCTCGGCTGAATATGGGGTTATGGCATGTATTTTATGGCCATTTTTCAAGTCAAATGACAAAAATACCCCTTTTTGCTCACTTTTTGTCTTTTAGTGCCTAAATGGGGCCCACATGAAATTTTTACGTTCGAAAGCTCATTTTTCACTTTTCTCGACACGAATTTGTTTGAAATATCATTTTATAGTTGTATGCAAGTTTTCATAGTTTTTTGATATCCCGAGCATCAAATCGGGCCCCTGACTGTTTATAGGTCAACATTTTGACTTTTTCGGTTTTAGCTCCAATTCTCATTATGATTTCACCAACAGGTTTCTAACATCATTTTATGTTCATATGAATCCATTTATTCACTTAAAACTTTTTTGGACCTTCCCGCGGTCAGTTTCAGTTTTTCAATCTTTTAAGCTAATTAAGGGCGTATTCGCTTTCCAATTTACTTTTCGAGTAAAACAAATGTCAAAATTTTCAATCTAAGCATCATATTGAGATCATCTATGATCACGGAGTCTATTGGTACCATATTCGAACCAAAAATAAAATTTTGGGTAAATTGACCAAAATACCCCTGGTTCATATTTTACCGATTTTGTGCCGATCAGATTTTTCAATAATCCTGATCAGTAATATATCATATTTTAACACTATGTGAAGTTAAAATACCAAATTTTATGGGCTTTACATTGTCCCGATTGCGACTCCTGGCTCGTGATCACTTTAAGGCTAAATCCCTCAAATAGCCGATTAAACCCCTTACTCTAAAAAAATTAATATAACAATAAGACCAGATGCTAGTGTGCTTTGTCTACAAGTATACATAAACTTGATCCATCGTCTATGAATCATTTAAAGAGACCTGAGTCGATCTTTGACTTACGAGGGTCTTACAATTATTGATGTTGATAATTCTGATATTGATTCTCAATGATGTTCAGTGGTGGCGAATGGCTCCTTAACCATACTTCCCTTATTTGATTTCATCTTATTTCTTTGAATCTTGTTTTTCTTGCTTTCCTTACTTTCAAATCGATCAAAAACCCCTTTTATTTTTTTAGTACTAAAGTTATAAATCAGCAACTTATAAATTAAGAACAATCCCTGTGGATTCGACCCTTGCTTTCTAATTTACTAAACAATTGATCATATTGGTGTAAGGTTTAATAAGATACACTATTTTGAGTGCATCAACAAGGCTGGTATGGCCTTTAATTCATCTCTTCTACATCTGAATATGCTCTTTGAGTGTCCTTGTTTTCATGTTTTTATATATAGTTGTTGTACCTCTACAGCAGTCTTTAAGTCAAACTAGTGCAATATACATCCCTAAGCTATATGCATTTTCCTTTCTTTTCTTGTATTGTAACAAAAGATGGATGAAAAATTTGTCATAAAAGGTTCGCATAATGTTGATATATATGCATTCAGCAAAATTGGTCTCTCTCACATCTTAGACTCATTATTAGCAAAATAATGGATGAAAAACATTAATGTAAAGTTCAAAAATAGCCATCACAACAATCTCTAGTCTGTGCTAGAAAAACCAGAAGGGAGGCAACTGAACCAAGGTTTGAATCCTTATGTCTCAATGCTTTTCTTCTATACTTGTTTCAGTTTTGCTTCTTTGATTCTCTTGTGCTCATACAATTCTATGGTAGTGTTTGCAAGGCTGGTTCGGCCCATAATTCATCTTATCTACATCTGAATATGCTCTTTGAGTACCTTTATTTTCATGTTTTTATATATAGCTGTTGTACCTCTACAGCAGTCTTTAAGTCAAACTAGTGCAATACAGATCCCTAAGCTATATGAATTTTCCTTTTTTTTTTTTTGTATTGTAACTTTATTGTATACTGTGATCATTATTTTCATGTTTTTATATATAGCTATTGTCGTAATTGAATGGATAACGCAAGGAGAAAGGCAACAACTTTTCCAAGAGTTCTAAGTATATAATTTCAGCTATTATATTTTCTTTGTATGATATATTAAATTATTCATTTCAATAATTTATGTTACGATGTGTTAACTTGTTAGGTAACCAACAATCTCGACCAAGTGCAAGATTGCAGCCTCAATCAAGTCCAAGTTTGCAATCACAACTAAGTAGAGGATTGTAACATCAACCTAGTACAAGATTAGAATCTTAAGGGGAAAAGTACTCAAGAGCATATGTTCAATGGAATAGAGAAATGGATAGAGCTTTAGTGATTAGTTTGTATCCTTCCCTTAATGAAGGTTTAAAAAGTAATAATGATTTCAAACTTCAAGCATATGATGCTGTTAAAGACTATGTCAACTCTACTTTGAAGCTTAATTTGACTAGAGAATATATAAAAAATAGGTTTAAATTTTGGAAAAAGCATCATGGGTTTATCACTGAAATTCAACTTCATCAAAGTGGACTTTTGTGGGATGAGGAAAAGAAAATATTACTTGTCATAGCAGATAATCTTGATGTTTGGAATGATTACCTCAATGTATGTTATTATTGTATTTTTGCATATCTTCACTTTACATTTACATGAGCTAGTCTATTAGTGAACTTTATTTATACAAATCACTTTAGTTTCCAAGGCTAGGAAAACTTCATTGCTTGAAATGTTGGAAAACTTTGATTATTCAGCCCAATTTTGTTACATTATTTGAATTATCCATTCACATTCCTAATAGCTTAAACATTTAGCATGTGATCTTTATATTTTTGGTCGAGAAAGGACTACTAGACAAGGCTGGTTCATGAATTTCTATGATAGTAACTTATTTTTTAATGTTGTTAATTAATTTATCTTTGAGTATTTGTTGCTATCTACTTTGACAGGTTTTATCATGATTTGATTTTATCATGACTCTCTTTGTTTTGTCCTGTTTATCAGTAGTTTTTATGACTATTTTTTTTCGGTGCTGTGTATCATTGCAACCAAGAACAAGCTGTTATATCAATTAAAAACTTAGTGCTTAGTTGGTCATACCTAATAGCCTACCATATTGTAGTCAATAATCATATTTTTTATTTGAATTGAATGGTATTTATCACAGCAAATAATAAACACGTGATCTACATTTAATCTCTCTTATTTTATATATTTTAGGTGCATCCTAAGGCAGCTCTTTATGCAAACAAGGCGATTGACATTTGGGATGATATCATGATGTTCTGTGGCAAAGATAGAGCAACAGGTGAATGTGCAGAAAATTTTGAAGATGCTATTGAATCAATGGCAGAAAAAGCAGAAAATGAGGTGAACTCGCTAACTACGCAACTGCCAGTAGAAGCTTCAGCTTCTTTAACTCTAAATGAAGGTTCATGTCACAAGAAACGAAAGAAAGACCCTTTGATTAAGATTGTGGGAGACTTGGCTACATCGATCAAGGAAAATGTGGCAATGAAGAAAAATCAAGAAAGATCAAAACATACTGGTGAGAGATACATGAGGTTATTTCTAAGATACCATGTCTTACTCGAAATGATATTTCCACAACAGTCGAAAGGTTGATGAATGGCAACCTAGAACAATTTTATTTGTTGAAGCCTCTGTCTGATGATGAGAAGATTGATTATCTCTTTTATTTACTGTAAAATTAGAGTTTTTGTGTGCAAAATAGGAATAGATAGAAAAGAATGTTCATTGCCTTGGTTTATTGTCTAGAGTTGTTAATTCATTTTTGTGTGCATATTTTTCATTATTTTAGCTAAAACTTTCTATGCTTGTCTTGTAAAGAACCCAAACTTTTATTAATTATTTGAAAGATATCTTTGTTGAAAGTTATTGTTGTCATTTTTTCTTAATGCTTGTATTTTAATATATATATATATAAATAGGTTTTTAAATTTGTTTGATGTTGGACATTTAATGAAAAATTATCAAGAAAGATAATTAAGAACTTTGGAATAAAATGATTTACTTCTAGGATGCATTTTATATTTTACTTTGATTTAATATGTTATAAAAGTAAAAAATATATATATATTTTCATTTAAATCCAAATCTTAGTTATCCAAACAATGAATTTGAATTTATTCAAAATCTTGAATTTGAAAATTTTGATTCTTCCAAACAAACAATTTTATGAAAATCATAAATTTAAAATCTAAACTTTTAAAATTCAAATCCAAATCCAAATTTAAGTTTTCAAATGCAACTTAAGGGAATTTTAGAAATATTTTTTATATATAATTTTATTTGGAGGAAATTTTAGGAATTTATAGAAATGAAATTTGTATAATTTAAAAAAAAAAATTGAAGTTATATATTATATATTGATTTTATTATTTGTTAATTTATGATTTTATATTTGAATTTGAGTAATGTTATTTTTTGTTTTTGTATTGTTATTATTATTTTTTTTGTATTAGATTAGATTAGTTCTTATTATTATTATTTTAATTAAATAACAATTGAAATGTCATCCATTATATAATAAATTAAAAATAATTTGTGATAAAAAAGTTAAATCAATTAAAAAATAAAACTTAAGAAATTTAAGGTAGGTTCAATTTTTACATATACTCATAAGTTCTAACTTTAAATTTATTTTGATTTTATTGAAACAAAATATCAAGTATACTACTACGTGAGGAGTTTCATACTAAACCTCCATCACAAATGTATCATCTATCTCAAATGTATCATTCTCTTCAAAAATATCTTCCACCTCAATGTATCAAGAACAAAGAGAGAATACTAGTTTATATGATTTTTTTGGACAAAGCCACGGGAACGAGATGAAAGTGGTTTTCAAAGTGAAGGTGGAGAATTTGATTTTCCTCTACGACCATGTGGGAAAAATTGAAGTATATATTAATATTTGTAGTAGATGACATTTTAAATTATTATTTTTTTAAGTTTGTATTATTAAAATGACTTAAAAATTCATAAATAAGAATGAATATTTTTTTAAATACGAATATTTTACATTAATGATGAAAAATTATGAATAATTTTTTCATATAAATAAAATATTATAGAATGTTAGAAACTACTTTAGAATTTTTATGCTTATAACTATAATTATTATGTTTTACAAGAAATTGTGCAAATTTGAAAAAAAAAATCACAACCGTGATGATCACAATGACCGTAATATCATTCGTTATGTTCGTAACCACGATAAATATGACATCATCGAAATATGATGACGATCGCAATTTAAATCCCTGAATTTGTAACCGTAAATTTAGCCCACAAAGAAACGCAAGGCAGGCGGGCTGGTCCTGGTCCTGGTCCAAGTTCAAACTGCACCTTCATTGTCCTTCAAGATTGATTCCAGGATCTCTTTCAAAAGATGTGGTAACTGGGCAAATAACCCTACAACTCCAACCTACATAAAGTATATCCCTAAGAACCTTCTTAAGAGAAACAACAGGAACCCATCACCTCCATCATCACCAACACCAATAATGGCTATATTCAGTTCCCCCTCACATGTGGAGGATCGACGCTATTGGCAATCCCCAGATCACAAAAGCCAAATTTGGTGATCCTGGAAAACCATTTTCCACACTGTTTTTAAATTGTGTTCTTACGATTTTCTTAGGATTTTGAATTGTGTAATGACCACAGACTTGCCCAAATTATGGATGCTGTAACTGTCAGGAATTTAAATTGCAGCCGGGGATGTGTTTTCGGTCGCGTAGCATTTATCGCGGTTGCGGACATAATAAATATTACCGCGATCAATTGCAGTAAATATCGGCCGTGAATATCAACAGCGGAGGGAGCCGAAACCGCTAAATAAAGATCATAGCGACGTGAGGCCGCTATTTAAATATCTGGTAACTGTTACTGATGGGCTGCAAGTAGTCAAAGATAGTATTGAAGGGGAAGCTCTTGTGTTTCTAGTTTAGTTTTGTTAAGCTGAAGCTGATTCAAATTTACAATCTGATTATTTTCTTCTTCTTCTTCTTTTTTTTTTTTTTGATAAGTAACTGTTATTTATTCATCCAAATACCAAAGGAGCAGAAAAGAACCCGCTACATGAAAGCAAAGCTTGCTAGTTGCTATATATAAGCAAGAAATAACAAGACTAAAGACGGAACAAAATAAACTGTTTTCAATTTGATTTTTTATTGCAGTCTTTGCTGCAACTTTATCAGAATATTTACATAGATGGTTATCTACCTTGTTTTCTAAGTAAGAATAAAAAAGAAAATGTAAATGGAAGCTCTTGGAGGAGTTTGAATGTTTATAATTGTCATACTGTAAGAACTTTATATGAGACTATAACCCATAATTCTAGTCAGACAACAATGCTACATGTATATTTATGATAAAGTTGAGCCTGCAATATTCTGTTGGAACCTGGCCAGATGTTTGTTTCATTGCCGAAGGGGAATCCAAGGATTTGGTTTAAATTCCTAAAAGCTTATCAGATGAGATATATACAAAAGGCAAAAAGATTGGTTCATAAGAGTAATTATTTTTCTTACCAACCCCTTTAGAAAATGCAATGGGGAGAGTAGCAGGAAAAGAAGGAAGAGGATCCAATGAGCAACTTGGACAAATTGTCAGCTTGTGTATTGATCTGGAGAAATACTGCTTTATCTGTTAATGAGCTGTTAGCCTTCAATTATGTTAGATATATATTCTATTGGATTGGTGACTGTATAGTGGAGCTTAGTCCAAATTTTTATCAGTCTCAGCTAGAAATGCTAACTGCATGGAGCCTTGAGCTTGAGATTGAGAGTCATTTGGTTCAAAATCCAACCAATAGAAGCAAAAAACCATTGCAAACTGTCCTGTTATATTTTGATCTATATGCAATCTGTTTTCAAAAGCTATGTTACTCAGACTCGGGTGTGAGTGTCGGACACGGGTATGTTCAATTTTTTCAAGATTTTCATGTATTTAGAGGGTCATTGGAGGATCATATCCCCATACCCATGTCCGGATATGCATTGAACACAGGTGTCAAACACAAATACTTCAAGAAAATTGAAGAGTCGGAGTAACATAGTTCAAAAGTGTAGGAGCTTGTTTTGGTTATTATCATAAAAGACTCAAGATTGATCCATGCCGACAGAAAGAATGATTTATTTGCATATTTTGGCAAAAGCAAGCTGAAAAAGTCATAGATAAAATTCAACAAAAAAAGGTTCTTGATCATTTTAATTTTTTAATGATTCATAATTGGATAAGCAAGGTGTCTTTCCTTAAAGCTCAAGAACTTGAGTTTGCTTTTCTATGGCCAGAGGAGAAAGTGGTTCAAGCTGTATCTTACCCAATTCAGCCATAACAAAAAGGGAGAATCTCCCCCATTCACAATTAAGCAGAACAACAAATACAAAGAGAATATATCTATTGTTCTCATCAGCAGACCTTAAAGATATTGTGTTTTGTGGTGACCCTTGCCTTTAAATATACTGGATTTAGCTTGGAGAGAAAATTTGTGTAACTATTCCCTTTCCCTTTCCCTTTACGTATAGCTAGTAATACATGTAATTAGAATCTGATGCCTACACTTTGTTCTTAGATAAATTAATGTATACTCCTCACATCTACGCTTTGTGTAGGCCAACTTTATTTACTTCACATTAGGAGCATTGAGGAATCATGTAGATTGCGATCAACCGGTGGCTGATTCTGTGGCAGAATACTTTGTCATTTTACCACAAATTGCATCTGAGATTTAAGGATTCTTTGTCTGAAATTCCTAGATGTTTCTGAATGGTCATAGATTTTATTTTTTCTTATATATACTAGGTTAATAAAATAATAGTCAAACTGCAAACTATGCTGATTATAGTGCAAATACAATGGTCTACTGTTTTCTTTTCGAAAGATGCTGCCAATTATGCTAATGTAGCTTCTACTTCAAAACTTGACAAAGAAAGAATACGGAGAAAATAGCAATTGATGAAGAATTGCAGTGATGAATGCAGAAATGTTGAAGACTGGTTAAAAGAAGGAGATCTATGGCTGGAGTCCAATATGAAAAAGCTAGTCAATGAATAATATGCCTCTACTTTTTGTTGAACCTGTTGCAATAACAGAACGAATGCTTTGATTACTTCCTACAAACTTCAGTAGCATGCACCAGAAATTTAAATAGGGATCGCAACGCGATGTTATGATCGTTATTTTGCGGTTTCGGCTCTCTCCGCCGTTAATATTTATCGCAACTAACTGTAATAACATTTATTACATTCACATTCACAACCACAATAAATGCTATGGGATTGAAAACGCGTTCAGGACAGCAATTAAATACCTGGCATGCACTCTTTCTCTCACAGAAGAAACTAGTTACCGACTTGATAAGACGAAGAGTTAAATTTATTTATCATTTAGTGTAATGACAATGAGAGAGCTCATGGAAATATGTCAGCCAGGTTCCAACTCTCTTTTTCTCTCACACAACTACAGTTGGATGAATGAGGGTAGTCAAAAAGGAGAAAAAGAAAGGAGAGAATCATTAGAGAATAAAGATGGCAAACCCCATTTTCATATCCATGGGCATGAAAGACTAATTTCTGGTGGAATTCAAGGATAAAAAGAATCTGAACTTTTTTTATCCTCCTGGGAGTTAAGTGAGGTGAATGTGACCTATAATTTAATGGCTCCCTGCCTTCCCTTGAAAGATCATAAAGTTGATTTCACTGAGTTCAATGGATTAAGATTTAGACTTACAGTTTATAATTCAGGCTTGTTAGATTTTTTATAAGAAATCTTTCCAGATTTTCATGGGACCTACTGAATATTGCAATCTTTAGGAGCTATCATGATATGATCTTTAGTCACATTTTTAATAATAATTATTCCTATGGAATCGAACGTATAACACAGATAAGTGTTTTAATGCTGGAATTTCCATTGAATTAGGTCAGAATACATTGTCAATGAATCAAAATATATGGTGGCTTGACTGCAACTTCCAATAACAACAAAACATTCTCTGTCAAATGATCCCGTTTTCTGTTTGAAAAGAATATTTCATATTAAGTGCCAATTGTCCAAACTGAAAAGCATATTGGGTACCTATGTTATTCGGACTTGGAGTAAGTGTCGGATACGGGTACGTGTCCGACATGGGTATGCTCAATTTTTTCTAAGTTTTTTCATATATTTGGATGATCATGCCCCATACCCTTGTCTGAATATGTGTCGGATATGAGTGTCGGATACGAATACTTTAGAGAAAATGAAGAGTCGGAGTAACATAGTTGGGTACAAATGCATGGATTGTAGTTGGCTAGTACATAAGGACAAATCCTGTTGCAATGAAGGACCAAATTATAGTGAAATATCTCAAATTTTTTTTTTATCATAATATAGCTAAAAAAAATTATTTATCGAAATATCGTTGTTTTTAAATTAATACCCAAAATCCGCTACTTTTGAAATATGCTGAGAAATCGCCATTCCCATTGTGCTTTCCTAGCGTGTATTTTCAAAAATTTTGAAACAAACCAAGGAAAATCGCTACCCCCCATGGCGGTTTCCCTTTGATGTTTTTTTTTTTTTTTTTAAAATTACACGCTGGAAATCGTTATAGGGGATGGTGATTTTCCAGCAGATTTTAAAAGTAACGGATTTTGGAAAATAATTTGAAAACAATGGTATTTCGATAAATTAAAAAAAAATTGGCTATATTATGATAAAAAAAACCCAAATATCTCCTTTCAAAGTCTTTTATTATTTTTTTTTTTTTGTCAACATGAGGCCTTTCATCTTTGTATTCATAACTAAGGAAATCCAGCAGGATGGCAGGGTAGAAATTTTACATGCAGATAAAGATGGGAGCTCTTTGGCTGACTTGAAACTTTGTCTAACCTGATATTTCATGTCATATCATAATATCATGATATATTTTGCATCTCAATCTTGGTTTCCTGTTAGCAGATGCTCATTATCAAGATCTAACACTTAAGTGAAGAATATGACAGAGGGATTGATGCAATTGCCTAAATAATTTATAGCTAAATCTCTGCAAGTGTTCAATCTTTTTCGACATAAATGAATCGTTACAATAAAGACTTCTTCAATGGATCTCTTAGTACTTGTTTTGCTCATAGATATAAAGATTTGTCTGTGTCTGCTTTCCATCTTTCCGAACAGTTGCCATAGAGTGTGGCCGAAAACACAAATACAATTAAATGATTAATATTTGCATTAGCTATTTCTGCCAAACCAGTGAGATAGCTTGGACAAACAGCTGATTTACTTTGAGACGTTTCTAAGTGCATCTTTTTATTTCTCCATATGATTCACAATAGGTCTACTTTTGTAAAAGCACGCGTGAAAGAATTTTGACTGGAAGGGGACCAATGGTGACTCATTCTTTTATTTTCTTCAACTGAATTTTATTAGGATGAACAAGTAAGTTATGATCGATATAAAAATTGGAATAAAGGTAACTCCAGTTTCAGTTTCTAAATTCTGGTTGAAAAATCAATGGAATAAGTTGTTTTTTTTTTCCTTTCCCTAATATGCAATCAGTTTCCCTTTGATTCTTTCAGCTTCATCAGAATTTAGCTTCCTTCAACATGCACTGAGTTTCTTTCCATCAACTTCAATTTGATTTCTCTTTTCCATTCTGAAGTTTATCTTTCCAGTTCTAATTTTTTCATCCATTAATTCCCATATGAATGAACATTTCTTGGAGACCTTTTTATGCTTTTCTTTTTCCATGTGTATAATCCTTTTCTTGGTGGCGGATCCCTTCTTATATGCAACCAAATCAGAGCTGCAGGACATGTGGCAGATGTCATCAGAGATCAAAAAGCATTACCGCATGAATTTTATTAGCTTAGGCTTATCCAAGTACACTGTAAATCTGATTCAAAACTTTCATGCATAAGAAGTGATATCCACTAAGTTTGTTCGGATTTCAACATATGCAACGCTTTTCTATTACCCAGATTACGGCCTCCTTTATACAGAAAAAAAAAAAAATTATGACATATAGTTCTTCATTATCTCCTTAATCAGAATTGATTGAAGAAGAACAAGGTATTGGAGCCAACAGCATGGTATGTACCAAAATGCTTATTTGAAGAATAATGAAGCCTCAAAAAATGGACGGAAGGAAAGATTCTATATAGCAAGTACAAGAACAAAATCTTTAAAATTCTCTCCCACTTTTCCACATGCTTTTTTTTTTTTTTTCCTGCTACACCTTTTTCCTTTCCTTTTTCTTGATAAAATGGGAATATCTCCTGTTAATATGCTCATAGCTTAGCCTAGTGAGGACAAACTTACACCATTTTGGCTAGATTGATATGCTTTCCATACAATCCTGAAAAGCTTTGTACCAATTGGCTTAGTATAAGGTTTCAATGACATTAATTCAACATCAATACTGAAACTGTCTTAATATGCTGTCATGTTTATCTAGTAAGAGCATTAACAGTCCAGTCACTGTCTGCTACATGCAGGGAAGCCATGCAGGAAATCTAAATTTTTGTCTTCAAATTACAAAAGAGAAGATATAGTTGGAAGATATGAGAAAATCCGTATCCATAGGTCAAAAAGCTAAGAAGAAGATCATATATTTGGAGAATAAAGTGGGCAGTCCATTTGCATGTACTTGCAAGTTAAAAGAACAAAATTTCTGATCAGTCAATTATTTACAGAATAGTTTCTAGATTTGAGGATAAGAAATAATTATACTACCTCTTGAATCTTGACAATGCAAGAGGTCAGATTGTAACATCATCAGAAACAGTTTGCAGTTCATGAGCTTATATTGCATATATTTGCCCTGCCCGTCCCTTTGCCATTGACAAGTTCAAACTATAAGCGGTTTAAATAATGTATAAAACCATTTTTGTGCCTAGTATCTTTTGCTATATTGCTCCGACTCTTCATTTTTCTTGAAGTATTTGTGTCCGTTACATATTCGGACATAGGTATGGAGATATGACCCTCCAAATGCATGAAAAAACTTAGAAATAACTGAACATATCTATGTCGGAAACATACCTGTATCTGAAACTCATACCTGAATCCGAATATCATAGATCTTTTCATGGAATGCAAACCCTGTGTGCTTGACTATCTGCTGTTTCCCTGGAAAGTGAGTGGTATAGATTATCATAATCCATGCCATCCTCTGCAGGAGAAATTTATCTTCAAATCTTAACAAAAATATTGCTTGAGTTGACTTTTAGCCTAAATGGATCAAAATTAGTCAGGAGATTTTCCCTTTTTCAATAATCTAAACAATATCAGGACAAGTTGTTGTAACCTCACTTTTATTCAAACAGGGAGAATCAAACAATATTGTCAAACCTTTGCTGCTAAACTTTCTTTTAATTCCTTATCTTAGAATACCATAATGTATGCAAGTGCCATAGAAATTAGTTAGAATAGACAGGATAAATATTTTTTCTTATTATGGTCGGTTTTGTTTGGTCAAGCACTGATGCAAAGTTCATAGATAGAAGAGCTTTCTGTTTTTCTTTCATATTGTGATACATTCACATGCACTGATTCTCAATTAACTTTCAATGAACAAAAAGTTATAGTATACTGGAAAAAGATTGAGAATCTATGTGATGGCATACGACATACGATGAGTTGAATCCCCCACTTGTCAGATGAAAAGGAGAGGAAGCTTCCTTTACAACTTGAAGCCATGTCCTTGATCTAGCCTTTGCATTCTCTATATAAGGATGCCTCAAAGTACTTACAAGTCACAACCATTACCCCCCAAAAGACAATTCTAGTTTTATATTGTATGAGATCAAAAAGAATGGCAACCATTTCCTTTGATCCTAGACTCAATGTTCAGGTTGGCCAGAAGAACCATGGAGTTGTAGTTGAAGAGATTGAAGGGCTCATCAGAGTTTACAGAAATGGACACGTTGAGAGGCCACCAATCATCCCTAGTGTCCCCTGCACGGTGGCAAGTGGTGTGCTAGCTAAAGATGTTGTTATCGAGAAATTCACCAGCTCATGGATCCGTATCTATGTCCCAAGCTACTCTCGCAAGATGCCTTTACTTGTCTACTTCCATGGCGGCGGATTCTGTGTTGGCTCAGCTGCTTGGAGCTGTTACCAGGAGTTCCTGTCTGCTCTTGCTTCCAAAGCAGGCTGCATAATCTTTTCTGTCAACTACCGTCTAGCTCCTGAAAACCGGCTTCCTGCTGCTTATGATGATGGTATCAACACCCTTATGTGGGTGAAACAACAAGCTCTGAATGGGTCTAATGAACAAAAATGGTGGTTAAGTCAATGCGATTTGTCTAGTCTGTTCCTAGCAGGAGATAGTGCCGGTGCTAATATAGCTTACAATGTGGCCACAAGACTAGGATCATATGGCATACCCGATTCTAGAATCAAGCCATTGGATCTCAAGGGTATAATCTTGATTCAACCTTTTTTTGGAGGAGAAGAAAGAAGTGCAACAGAAATGCATGCCACACAACCAGCTAACTCAGCACTCACTCTATCAGCTTCTGATACCTATTGGCGATTATCACTGCCTTTAGGAGCAAACCGTGACCATCCATGGTGCAACCCTTTAGCAAAAGGTGCTGCTAAGTTACGGGACTTGAAACTTCCAGCCACATTAATGGTGTGCATATCAGAGATGGACATACTAAAAGATAGGAACCTGGAATTCTGCAATGCCTTGGCTAGTGCTGGCAAAAGGGTGGAAACAAAGATGTACAAAGGAGTTGGGCATGCATTTCAAATTCTGCATAATTCTCCATTTTCTCAAATTCGGACACAGGAAATGATGTCCCATCTTAAGACTTTCATCAGCCAGTAACTGACTAATATTTATATCAGTTGCTGCTGACTTTTTTAGATATATCATGTAAATCTTAGATATTATAGTTGCCATGTCAATGTCTAGTTAATTGAAACATGTGTTGTTAATAACTAGACACCCTGTCTTAATCTTTTGGTAGGAAAATGAAACTATAGAATAAGTAAACTAATCTCTATAATTATGTCATGACTCTTCCAAAGAAAATGAAAGCATTTAGCCAATGAATAAAAAACTGGACTAGAGATCAAACCGGTATGACCTCCGAATCACTGATTTAACCGGTTGAACCAGATTATTTAATTAAAAAATTAATTAAATATTAAATATGTGATTTTGATATTAAATAAGTATTAAATATAGCAATTAGTTAATAAAAATATGTATTTGTCTTAATGATATAGTTTTTAATATATGATAAGAGATTGAAGGTTCAAATCACATCACTTATAAAAATAATTTTAATTAAAAAAAATAAGAATAACAAAAAATTGGTTTTTTATCAATTTAATCCAATTTTTTGTCGGTTTTTACCGATTGAATCGATTTTTTACCGATTCATTAAATCCTCGATTTTTTGATATGTGTCAGACCGGATAAACCACTAATTCTCGATTGAATCGGTCTGATCAACTTATTCGATCCGATTTTTTCAATACCGCATTTAACAACTGCCAAGGGTACCTTTAAAGGGGGGGGGGGGAGAGAGAGAGAGACAGATTCCAATTATTACTACTTTTTAGAGGAAGAGGGAACTTCAAATTGCCTCATGATAAATGTCAAAAGATGGTACAATAGTTGTAGTAGTAGTAGTATTTTTGCTTTTGACAGAAAGTATAACCTTTTTCACTAATTTGACTTCCATCGCTGGCCAAGTCACAAACTCTAGTGAGTGGTCCATGAATTATAGAGGGACCTTTAACCAATCCAAAGTTCATTCTCCCACACACAAAAAAAAAAGTACTACTCTTTGTTCCAATAGTAGTAAAGAAGCATTCACAGTTTTCTCAAGTGAAATTAGATCTAATAAATTTGGAAACGATACAAAAATATAACATATATACGACATATTTAATAAACATAAAAATAGTGTAATAAATAGTAATACGACAAAAAACGACATGATTAAACATGATTAATATGGCATGCTTAATATACGTATCATCTTCATTTTTGAGATTTTGATACATTTAATATTTTTTGTTATGTTTATATTTACACGATTAAAAAAAAAAGAAACACAATGTACGACATACATGAATTACCAAATCTACAAGAAATATACTTTTTTTTTTTGTTTTGTTATGGTAGTCTTCTTAGACAATTAAGGACCACCAAATCTAGAATATTTTAGGCACCAACTATATGTGGTTGTATTAAGCATATTTTCATGTAAACTAGGAAATAAAAGTAGTGTCCATTCTTTTGGGATGAAATAAATAACATTAATTAGCAGAATAAAAATTTGTTGAAATTCTTTTCTTTAATGGTAGTGCGTCTACAATCAACTATAGAAACACATGTATTTATGTTTATGTTTACATCTATATTAATATTAAAGTTTTTGATTGAGTTGGTGTAACGAAGTAACCACACATCAATTTGTCAAAAAAATTACTTAAAAGCCTAATTAAAATAATAACATTAAGCTCACATACGTGCTTTTATAGTTTTAAAAAATACTCATAAAGTCTTTGATTGAATTTGGTATCAAAAGTTAAGTGATACTAACTCAGTCAATGAAATTATCAAAAAGCAAAAATTAAATAATAACAAAAATATAAGAGTAAAAGTATTTATGTCTTTTTAAATTAAAAAATTTACAAAAATTAACCACTTTTATTAAAAATTAACTCAATAACTTTTTTTTTAACTTTTAAAAACTCACCCATATCCTGGATGTACCAAATTCTAATATTACTCAAAGAGTCTGAAGTAGGGCTGTAAACGAGACACCTGTGCTCGCAAGCTACTCGGGTTCGACTCGAAAAAAATTCGAATTCGACTCGGTCATTGTCGAGCTAAGCTCGAGCTCGAGCAGCTCGAGCTATCGAGCGAGCCGAGTTCGAGCATTTTAATACTCGACTCGAGTAGCTCACGAGCCTAATCGAGCTTTTTTATTTTAATATATATTTTTATTATTAAATTACAATCTTACCCTTAATACATATATATACTTAAAGCAAACCCTAAAATCTTAGTTTCTCTTTACTACTTCTCTGCTTTTCCGCCTCCTTCCTTCTTCTTCCAACAATTTTTTTTTCTCAGCTCATCTACAAGCAGTCGTCACCCCTTGCAAGCCACCTTTTTCTCCCAGCCAACGGCAGCTAGCTCACTTGTAGCAAAAACTGCTTCTCCCCCGAGAGTCTTGATGAGCAGTTCTGTGAACACTGATGTGAGGTTGTGAGTTTTTGCTAGGAACAAGATTTGTGGTTCATACAGTGTTGCTGTGAATCTAACCAAGGCCCTCTAAGTAAACAGTTGCATGCCTGCTAGTTCTTGTTCCTCTTCTTTGGATTAGAAAGATTTTCTCAAGGATTGTGGGGGCGACATTCTTGTTCAGAAGAGCAAGGTTGAGTGTTAGGTTCTGTTGGGGGAGTTTTGCTAGAAATTTTGCTGAAACTAAATGTGAAAAAATTGTATATGAAACGAGCTCGAGCTCGAGCTCGAGTACATAAATTGAGTAAACGAGCTTTATCGAGCCGAGCTCGAATAGTTCGATTATATCTCGAGCCGAGCTCGAGCTTAAAAAATGGTGTTCGGTCGAGCTCGAGCTGAGTTTCGAGCAGTGATAACTCGTATAATTATATAGTTTTTAGTTATGTTTTATTATTGTTTTGTGTCAAATACGAGTTATTATTGTTTAGTCTAATTGTGTTTATGATCTTTTATATTTTTATGTAATTTGGTGTTTTTCACAAGTTTCTTTGAGTGATTTCAGATTACTAGAATTAAGGGCAAATCCAGTTCAGTTCCAGTTCCGACACCTTTTGCCATATCAGCTATATCTCGAGTTTCACTGAAGCAATAAGGCTGAACTTTGTATCCCTGCAAAGCTAAGAGGCATATCTATCTTTTTCATGTTTTACACTTCTTGAAAAGGAGTCGTTTTCCCTAGCGAAATCGACCATCAAGTTGGCTGATGTGCAATGACGTCTGTTCTGCACCGTTTTGGTATTTTGACCATATCTTCCGATCCACGTGCGCAAATGATCTGATTCCAACGGCTATGGATCCGTAACTGATAGGGGTATATTTTTCTAGAAGACCATTTTATCAGATCGAGCCTCCAACATTGACAAAATCGACCATCAAGCTGGCTGATCAGAATTGTCATACAATATGACGAAAATTGTTAGAAAAATGCACCCACCTATTATACCTACCTTTGAAATTTGTAAAGCTTGTCTCTTGTCATTTAGCCCTCCAAAATGTGTATAAATAGAGGGCCTTGGATGAGTATTGGGATACAATTATACATTGGTAGGATATTAGCCTTTGTAGTAAAATTCTCTAAGTTTTCTTCTTCTTTCCTTTCTCTAGTTTTCTTTTTTTATTTACTTATGCTTCTTACATTTCTTTTCATTTTATTCATATCTAGTATGTGTTGCTAATCATATTGTTGAGGTGATGAGGTGAAGCTCTTGGTAAATGCTAAGGTTAGTCTCTTAAACATGAGCTAAAATGAATAATCATTTATAAACACTAGTATAGATAATATTTTATTTTGGTTTAAAATCATACTTGCAAAGTAGTGATCTTGATTCATTATTGACAAGGAAAATGGCACAGTAAATGCTTGGTTTCATAACCTTGATTTGTTGTAGACATATACCTTGGCATAAGGAATGCTTGGACTCTTTTTATGAGTTTTGAGGACACCAAATGAACATAATATCATATGCTATGGACGTTGGACAATTTGGACTGAATTGCTAAACCTTCCGATTGGAACCTCCTTTATGTGTGGATTTCAATTGTGTAATAAAACAAGATTAATCTTAGCATAACACCAAGAGTGGATTCTCTAACCTCAACATCTTTTATTATTGTTTTTTATATTTTGTTTAATTTCTTTTATGTTATTTTGTTTATCTTGTTTTGTTGTTGATTCCCTAATATGTTGTTTACTTTCTTTTTCTTATATATTTATAAACTTATACTTACTAATACGCTTCCCTGTGGTTCGACCTCGGACACCCGAGAATTTATTACTTGAACATAACCTGCACTTGGGTTTACAACTCTTAATTGAGTCTCCATCAAGTTTTTGGCGCCGTTGCCGGGGAAGCAATACTAAGTATATAAGTTTATAAGTATATTTATTTTTTTTTGGCTGGTTATACCGCCTAATTTGTTTATATTTATTTTTATTGGCTGGTTATACCGCCTAATTTTGTATATTAACTTTGTTTTATGCTTGTTTGGCGACGTGATTTTAGATCTCGTCGTTTAGTTAGATTTTATTGTGAAACTTTTTCAGGTAATCTTTCTAATACAACTCCTACCATGGCTGACAATGAAAGTGTTCATGCTGAAGATGAGAACAGACAAGTACGCACCATGCGTGACTACTTGCAACCAACTCGAAGCTCATCACCCTCTTGTTTTATTTTTCCTCTCAATGCAAACAACTTTCGTTTTAAACCAGGTATGATAGCTTTGCTTCCAAATTTCTATGGGTTGGAATCGGAAAGTGCTTACTCGTTTCTAAAAGACTTCGAAGATGTATGTGTCACCTTTAATGACCAACAATGTACAAATGAAATTGTCAAGCTAAAATTATTTCCTTTTTCTTTAAAAGATAAAGCAAAAATTTGGCTTCATAATTTAAAACCAAGGTCAATTGGCACATGGCAAGAATTACAAACTGAGTTTCTAAAGAAATTTTTCCCAGCACATAAAACTACTGCTTTGAAAAGACAGATTCAAAATTTCAATCAAAATCAAAATGAAGCATTTTTTCAGTGCTGGGATCGTTTTAAAGATTTGTTAAGTTCTTGTCCACATCATGGTTTTGAAAAATGGCGTCTTATTAGTTTCTTTTATGAAAGTTTAACTCCCGAAACTAAACAATTTGTTGAAACAATGTGTAACGGTGAGTTTCTAGAAAAAGAACCTGAAGAAGCCTTTGACTACTTAGACCATTTGGCAGATAACTCTCAAGCCTGGCACACAGATAATTCCTCTGAAAGTTCCAATAGATCTAATGTTGTTTCTAACAGAGGAAAATATCATTTTAGTCAAGAAGATGAGATAAAAGCTAAAGTAGCTAATTTGGCTAGAAAGATTGAAGCCATGGAACTTAGAGAAGTAAAAGAAGTCAAAACGGTTAAAAATGAAGAAAGTTGTGGAATTTGTGAAATCATGGGACACCCCACTTCTGAATGTCCAAACATTCCCATTCTTAAAGAAGCGTTGCATGATCAAGTAAATTCCATAAACACATTTAAAAAGCCTTTTCCTTCTCCTTACTCTGAAACATATAACCCTGAATGGAGAAATCATCCCAACTTCAGTTGGCGGAATAATAATCATGTTCAGGTACCACAATCTCAAAAGCCGGGCAACATTTTTTCCTATCAACCTTCACGTGTACAAACCTTGGAAGAGACATTGCAAGCATTCATGCAAACACAAGCAAATGTGAATAACCGGACTTCACAGGACATCAATGAGATCAAAAACACCTTGTCCACATTGACAGCTTCATTACGCACTCAAGAAAAAGGTAAGTTTCCTGCTCAACCTCAGCCTAACCCTTCTACTCAATGTCTTGTTTCTTGCTCCAATGAAACTCAACAGGAAAATGCCAGTTCTATCACAACTCTTCGAAGTGGAAAGGCAATTGACAAAAAGATTCCATCAAAAGACCAAGATCCTCTTTCCCCTCCGAAAAGTAATGGTAAGGATGATGGTAAGTCTGAACTTCTTGAAAATTTGGACAAAGAAAAAGGTATGCATCCTGCTCCTTTTCCTCAAAGGTTGCAAACAATAAAGAATTTGAATCAAAATGCAAAAATTTATGAACTTTTCAAACAAGTTGAGATTAACATTCCTTTATTGGATGCAATCAAACAAGTTCCATCTTATGCTAAATTTTTGAAGGACATGTGCACAGTTAAAAGGAAACATAATGTACAAAAGAAAGCATTTCTGACAGAAAGTGTGAGCTCAATCATTCAGCACCTTACTCCACCAAAATTCAAAGATCCTGGATGTCCAACAATCTCATGCATCATTGGAAAAACTAGAATAGAACGTGCATTGCTTGATCTTGGTGCTAGTGTTAATCTTTTGCCTTTTTCTGTTTATCAACAGTTAGGTTTAGGTGAACTCAAGGAAACACCTGTTACACTTCAACTAGCTGATCGTTCTGTAAAAATTCCTCGAGGGATAGTTGAAGATGTTTTGGTTCAAATTGATAATTTTTACTTCCCTGTTGATTTTATTGTTTTGGACACACATCCTGTTTCAAATCCAAATGTTCAAATTCCTGTTATATTAGGCCGTCCATTTCTTGCAACTTCTAATGCTCTGATAAATTGCAGGAATGGTATGTTGAACATTTCTTTTGGAAATATGACTTTAGAATTAAATGTGTTCAACACTTGCAAGCAACCTGGTGATGATTCAGAAGTACATGAAGTGGACTTCATTGAAGAACTTGTTCATGAACATCTCACCACTACCACATTCCATGATCCTTTAGAAGCTTATTTAATTGAATGTGAGTTTGATAATGCTTCAGAAATTTCACACACTGATTCTTTGTTAAATTCTTTTCAGGTTAAGCATTGTTGGAAACAAAAGTTTGAGGAACTTCCATCACTCACAAATGTCACTGTACCATCAACTATTGAACCACCCAAGCTGGATTTAAAACCATTGCCATCCGAGCTAAAATATTCCTTTTTGGGTGAGAATGAAACTTTTCCAATCATAAATGAACTTGAGGAACTCAGAAATGATGCATATGAGAATTCTAAAATTCATAAAGAAAGAACTAAAGCCTTTCATGACAAGTTAATTTCAAGAAAAACATTTAATGTTGGGCAAAAAGTTCTACTTTATAATTCTAGACTTCACATATTTCCTGGTAAGTTGAGATCAAGATGGACTGGCCCATTTGTGGTTAAGCATGTGTATCATTATGGAGCAGTTGACATTGAGAATCCTCAAAATGGTAACGTATTCAAGGTAAATGGACAAAGACTCAAACTCTTTTTGGAAAATCATGTTACTCAAGAAGAGGTTGTTTTTCTTTCTGATCCTTGTTTTGAAAATAACTAGATGTAAATATAATTTTTACTAATCTTTAAAAAAAAAAAAAAAAAATTCATTTTTTTTCCCGGTTAAATGGCGGATAACGGTACTCCGTGATTATTTAAGTCGGTTCCATCAGCTACCCACAAAACTGATATTGTATATAAATTTCTCTTTCATTTTATTTTATTTCATTTTTTTTCAGGATGGATGATATTCTCAAAAGATTGCAGAAACGATTTCCTCCTTTTCCTCGGAATATTTTACTGAAGCTTTACCAAGTTCGATTAGAAAGATTAAGAATGCTTATGAACAAAGGGATTCCTGAAGACATACGTTGGATAATTGAAGCCAAGGTACGTGAAGATGAATATCTTCCTGTTTTGCATTTACCAGGTACAGGTAGAAGCACTTATGCAAAGAAGCGACGAGCAAAGCGCATGAGTTCAAATTGCCACAAGTGTGCACGATGGACGTGTAACGGTAAATGTCGTTCTATTGGGATTCCGTCCTCTAATCGAGATGATAAAATTGAATTCATTAAGGATGGACTGAGTAAGGAGAATTTGGGTAATATCCAACTTTCTCTTGAGACGCATCCTAGTGGAGACGTACAAAGAGAAATTCTTGATTTATGGCCGCAATTCCAAAGGAAATGGCAACATCTTGGGAATCTGATGTTAAAAGACCCTGTTTGCCAGCTTGTAAGAAAACTGGATGGGAAGCATATCCTCGACTCATAGAAGGCGTTCAAGCCGTTTCTGGACGTAAAACCAGAGGAAGATGTGAGCCACAATCACAACTACAATAAATGACTTCTCAGCTTTTGGTTTGATTTGCAATAATTTTATTTCGGTTTAGTTTACGTGTTGTTCGATTTGTGTAATTATTCTCTTTTTTTTTGCATTGGTCTTTTACGGTTGATTTTTCTTCTCTTTTTGATTTTCTTCCTGAAATCACGCAAAAATCTTTTGTTAGGTTAACATTTTCTTCTGACAGGTCAAATACACTTTCGGCGACATTATTACTCTTGTCTGATTCACTACTCAGTCCTCTATATATTACACCATGTACTCATTCTCTTTCAGGCACTCGAAAAAGAAAAAAAAAATGGAAAGCACTTCGTCCCAGCGCATTAAAAAAATTTGTGTCTTTGGAGGTGCTTATCCAGGGAAAAATAACATATTCGCTGATGAAGCCATAAGAGTTGGAGTAATACTTGCCCAACAAAAGATCCACTTGATTTATGGAGGCGGTAGTACGGGTTTAATGGGAGCAGTCGCTACAGCAGCACACGCCGGAGGAAGTCCAGTTCTAGGAATCGTGCCAAAACTATTCACAGATTTTTGTGGACCTACCGTGGGTAAGGAAATACAAGTCTGGAGTATCCCTGAACGGATAACAATCATGTACCATTCTGCCGATGCATTCATTGCCTTACCAGGAGGTCTGGGTACATTGGAAGAAATAGCTTGCGTGGCTTCTTGGTCATCTTTGGTCACAAATAAGAAACCCATTGGTTTGCTTAATATTAATGGTTATTTTAGTAATTTACTTTCATATTTAGATAATGCTGTGGATAATGGATTCATGTTTTCAGAGGCAAGGAGAACCATAATTTCTGCTACAACCATTGAAGATTTACTCAAAAAGCTACAAGCTTATGAGTGTTTATCTGCTACGGTTGTTTCGCAAACGCTCGGAAAAAGAAAAAGAGATATGGACGAGCAAGGAGTGGATTGCACTTTGTCTTTGTGACATTATCTAACATTTTGTTTGTTGTGTCTCAGTTATAATAAGTGGTTAGCAACCTCTGCAGGTAATATCTCCTAAATTCTACCTTTAAAATTTGACATTGGGGACAATGTCATATTTTAGTAGGGGGTAAGGGACATATTTTGCTAAAAAAAAAAAAAGAAAAAAAATTTGTTGTGTTTTAAGACATTTAGAAGTATTCATTCTGAACAAGGTCTGAGTAAGGGAGACTTGAGACATACCTTGTCAGTTTGATTTAATCTTCTTCTTCAAAAAAAACAAAAAAACAAAAAAAACAAAAAAAAAAGCATGTTTAGACTTAGTGTGTTTTTTTTTTTTTAGTTACTTTCAATACAATGATGAGATATGAATTGCATAAGTCTAAAACAGATTTATTAGTGAGAAGATTTTCATGAGAATTGAGCTTGATGTCAACCTTTTTATGAGCCAATGTTAATATGATATGTTGATTGAGAAAGAAGCATGTTTAGACTTAATCTGACTTGTATAATCATCTTTGTGAGTTTTTGAGCCTATAATGATTGATGCATTATACAAATCAATCTAATTTCTTTCTTGAGTGCTCTTATGATTACATGATTCTCTAGAACTTGCTTTAAACCGTTTGAGACTATATTGATACATGTGACAACATGAATATGATAGAGGCATTAGGATTATAACCAGAGCCAAACAGCCATCCATTATTAATGTTCTACGAGAACATCCCCACTAGTGAGCCAATTTGAGCCTACATTAAATATGATGTTTTATTGGTAACCACAACTTACACCTAGCCTAAATATGCTTATATCCTTACCCTTGTTCTAAAGATGAATTTTATATTTTGAGACATATTGCAAAAAAACAAGGGATATTTTTATTTGAAAATTTGGGTTAGAAACAAAAGATAAGTGTGGGGGAAGAAAAGAAAAAGTCAAGAGAAAAAGAAAGGGATCATTGTCAAATACATTCCCATATTAAAAAAAAAAAAAAAAAAAAAAAAAAATCTTCTCTTGAACTTCTAGAAAAAGATGTTACAAAGTTGGTTAGAATGATGCAAAGGCTCAACATGAATATTTAGCCTATGTTATTATGTGCTTTATAAGAGTTTTGAGAAGTTTTATTTGTATGATCTTATTATGTCTCTAAAATCTATGAACTCTTTGGAACCTTTGTGATATCTTTATCCTTTTGTTCTTTAACCACATTATAACCCTTTGGCCCCATTACAACCTTGAATAAAGACCTCTTGATTTATGAAGTTGTATGATCTAAATAGTGGAGAATAGGTGGACAAGCAAGCATATGGTAGAAGTGTTTTCATGAGATTGATTGAGTGTAAACACTTTACCACTACTTTAAAGAGTGAAAATCAAGAGAGTATCCCATGTGAGAAGTTGAGATTAAGTTTGAATATACACTATTTTGATTGAAATATGTTATGTTATTATTGGCTTAACTCAAACTATTTACATTCAAGCAAGATCTTTTGTGAATTTCTTTAAGCTATTGATTAGTTTTTAAGACTTGTCCAATGATTATCTCTAATTTATATTGGAAGGATTAGTTATAATTATTATTTTTAGTTTTTCTTATGTCTTCAATGTTTGTGGGTATCGTCCTAGTAAACCCTCACGAGACTAAACTCGTCCACTAGGGACACCTAGGGGTTTAAAGGCTTGTGTCACATGCTAAGTGCCACCGTGATTTCCTACGAAAATGGATTAGATTAGATTTTCTTATTTTATTATTTTTTTTTTATTGAGTCGTTGCTAGGGACTAGCAACAATCTAAGTATGGGGGTGTGATAACTCGTATAATTATATAGTTTTTAGTTATGTTTTATTATTGTTTTGTGTCAAATACGAGTTATTATTGTTTAGTCTAATTGTGTTTATGATCTTTTATATTTTTATGTAATTTGGTGTTTTTCACAAGTTTCTTTGAGTGATTTCAGATTACTAGAATTAAGGGCAAATCCAGTTCAGTTCCAGTTCCGACACCTTTTGCCATATCAGCTATATCTCGAGTTTCACTGAAGCAATAAGGCTGAACTTTGTATCCCTGCAAAGCTAAGAGGCATATCTATCTTTTGCATGTTTTACACTTCTTGAAACGGAGTCGTTTTCCCTAGCGAAATCGACCATCAAGTTGGCTGATGTGCAATGACGTCTGTTCTGCACCGTTTTGGTATTTTGACCATATCTTCCGATCCACGTGCGCAAATGATCTGATTCCAACGGCTATGGATCCGTAACTGATAGGGGTATATTTTTCTAGAAGACCATTTTATCAGATCGAGCCTCCAACATTGACAAAATCGACCATCAAGCTGGCTGATCAGAATTGTCATACAATATGACGAAAATTGTTAGAAAAATGCACCCACCTATTATACCTACCTTTGAAATTTGTAAAGCTTGTCTCTTGTCATTTAGCCCTCCAAAATGTGTATAAATAGAGGGCCTTGGATGAGTATTGGGATACAATTATACATTGGTAGGATATTAGCCTTTGTAGTAAAATTCTCTAAGTTTTCTTCTTCTTTCCTTTCTCTAGTTTTCTTTTTTTATTTACTTATGCTTCTTACATTTCTTTTCATTTTATTCATATCTAGTATGTGTTGCTAATCATATTGTTGAGGTGATGAGGTGAAGCTCTTGGTAAATGCTAAGGTTAGTCTCTTAAACATGAGCTAAAATGAATAATCATTTATAAACACTAGTATAGATAATATTTTATTTTGGTTTAAAATCATACTTGCAAAGTAGTGATCTTGATTCATTATTGACAAGGAAAATGGCACAGTAAATGCTTGGTTTCATAACCTTGATTTGTTGTAGACATATACCTTGGCATAAGGAATGCTTGGACTCTTTTTATGAGTTTTGAGGACACCAAATGAACATAATATCATATGCTATGGACGTTGGACAATTTGGACTGAATTGCTAAACCTTCCGATTGGAACCTCCTTTATGTGTGGATTTCAATTGTGTAATAAAACAAGATTAATCTTAGCATAACACCAAGAGTGGATTCTCTAACCTCAACATCTTTTATTATTGTTTTTTATATTTTGTTTAATTTCTTTTATGTTATTTTGTTTATCTTGTTTTGTTGTTGATTCCCTAATATGTTGTTTACTTTCTTTTTCTTATATATTTATAAACTTATACTTACTAATACGCTTCCCTGTGGTTCGACCTCGGACACCCGAGAATTTATTACTTGAACATAACCTGCACTTGGGTTTACAACTCTTAATTGAGTCTCCATCAAGCAGCGAGTTTCGAGTCGAGCTCGAGCTCGAGCAGCTCATTATTCGAGCTCGGCTCGGCTCGATTACAGCCCTAGTCTGAAGTTTAAGCATCATTAGTATTTTGTCCGCGCATTGCAGTGGATAGAGTCGGATCCAAAAATTATGTTTAATGGGAGCAAATTAATATGAACAATATTATATAAAAAATAAAAATAAAAATGAACTCAAATGCAATAAAAATTGCTTTGTCTTTATATAAAAATAGGCATTACAATTGGTCTTTATGAGTTTTCATAGTTTGGAATATTTAAAAAAAAAAATCATTATCATTTATCAATACTACAAAATGAAGGAGAAGAATGAGGTGAATGAATGTAATCATCCAAACCTCGCAACCACAAAATGAAAGAGCTAGCCTCTCGCCAATATCCACCACAAAAAAGCCCTCGGTTTATCTTTCCTCGATCGAGCC
This sequence comes from Fremontodendron californicum, assembly GCA_030761205.1. NCBI lineage: Eukaryota > Viridiplantae > Streptophyta > Magnoliopsida > Malvales > Malvaceae > Fremontodendron > Fremontodendron californicum. The sequence continues at coordinate 20,001,679 of JAULJL010000017.1, read as the reverse complement.
TGACTCCCAAGATCCTCCAAATACCAATCTCAATTCTCGATCTTTTACCTTTACTAATAAAAAATCAGTATCTCACCCACATGGTACATGTGATTATCACATGGAATTATGACCCAAATGGTACATGTGATTATCACATGAGAGCAATTGGATAATCCACTAACAAATGTAAGCAATTGATGAAAAGAATTGAAAAGTTTATCAATGATGGAATCTTGACACCAAAAAGTATGGAACAATGAAAATTCGTTTTGCCATAAATCGAATTTGCCTTGCAAAAATTGAAGAAGTGAAGCGATTTCAAGTTTCAAACAATTAGCTTTAAAGAAAAAATGATCATTGCTAAACTCTTAAGTTTTCTGTTTTAATATGCAAAAAGAGTGTGTTGCTTGCATGAATGCTATGAAAAATATTGTTGGGTTTTGAACAGATGGAAACCTTTCATAACCAGTTTCCAGATCGTAGAAGAAAGATGAAAGAATGATTTTCAAAAAAGTCTTTTCATTTAAAAAGGCAATAAAAAAACATTAAAAAATTGGTGATCATTACTAGAAATGAACTCGTTTCTATAAGTACCCTCGCTTTCTTGCCATTTGAATGAAGACAATTTAAGAATCTAAATGCTTCGGGGAACATAAATTTCAAATTTCATGAACCGTGTCCCCTCTCAATCTCAACAAATTTAGAAATCTTGACCTAAGTAGTCAACAATAAAATAGCCAATTTGGAAAAATCTTTCATTGGACTCCTTGGAAATAAAACAAAAAAGCACTCTTTTTAGAATCCCTGTCGTGGTAATTTAATAGGTGTCAAGATCGAGCTATAGTTTTTAACTTGCCAAAACCACCCAAATCTATTTGAATGATCTCTGGATACAAATTCCTAAATGCTTTTTTCGGAACTTTGATTCACGTCTCGAAATACATATGGACCAAAAGCTAACCCAATACCTGATGTCCTTGAGACATCCTATTTTGTGCCATGCCTTTTCTCATTTCCACTTGTTGATGGTAATATGAACAAACCAATACCAAAATAAACCTTTTTCCAGCATAAACCTTCAGGAATGAAAACTTGATATATTCCTCACGACAAGATTTATCTTGTTACATTACCTTTCATTTGAGTGGTAAATTAAAATGGGGCATCATCCATGAATCATATAGTTGGCAAAAGTTGGTACATGAGTTATGGAGGTGTCATAACGTGCCAAATACGAATTCAACATGCTAGATGCAAATCAATGGAGTCGCCACTAATCATCTAATCTAGGTGTGATTAGTCACATTTATAAATCTATCCTATTTAAAGTAATCCTAATCTTGACTAAGGCACCTTAAAAAGAATAGGTTCTGGTCTACTTGTCAGAACTAGGTTCGAGAGTACGGTTACGTGTGAGGAAGATTAGCACCCTCACAACGCCTATCTAAGAGATAGTACCTAATTAGTCTTGTGATACTTAAAAAGTCTTAATTAAATGGTCTTGTCTATCCTATTTTCATTTTAATTGTTAAAGTTAAAAATCTCGGAGATTATTTTTTAGGTCTTCCTTCCATTCATTCTGGAGAAATTACTAAATAATGTTTCCTCACCTCGAGAGTATTCAAAAGAAACCATTCGTTCTATTAAAGAGGCTTTGTCATCGAAAAAATTAGATTATTTAATCAAATTATTTCTCTTAAATTAATCTTCCAAAATTAATCCGCAATTTATTAATGTTTGTTGAAAAAATAAATTCTAATTTTAATATCGAAAATTATCCCTTAAAATATTCTTCCATTCGTTCTGGAGAATTTTTAAGAGAATTTTTCACACCTAGAAATTTCTTAAAAGTCATCCATTCGCAACTTTCTTGAATTTCATCATCGGAAAAAATCTTAATTTATCCTTCAATTTAAATTAAGCATTTGTTATGGAAAATCATTTTGAGAAAAGTGTTGAAAATTAATTATTCTAAAAAATAAACTTTGATTTTTATTGGTATCGAAAATAATCTCTTAAAAAAATCCTTCCATTCATTCTTGAGAATTTTTAAGAGAAATATCTCACCTAGAAATTTCTCAGAAATCAACCATTCGTAATTTCTTTGAATTTCATCATTTGAAAAAATCTCAATTTATTAATTTAAAAAATAACTAATCTTCAATTGAAATTTAATTAATCTAATCTTATTAATAAATACATCAATGGTTAATAATAAATATAATAATATACAATTAATAATATAAAATTAATTAATAATAAAATATAAAATATAATATAATAGTAGTAACTAAAATAAATAGTAGTTTTTTTTTTGAAGAAAATAATGGTTAATAAAATATTTAATAATAAATAATTAGTAAACAAATAATAATTACTTCACAAAAAATAAAACCTGCAAAAAAACTTAAAATCCAATTACTAATAATAAAGAAAATAAATAATAAAGAAAAGCAAATAAACAAAACAAACAAAACAAAAAATAAAATAAAAAAAAACCAAACAAAACAAAACAAAAAAGAATAAATAAATAAATAAATAAAGGAATCAGCAACATGCGGGTCGGGTCGGCGCGCGGGTCGCTTGGCCCGACCCGCCCGTTGGTGTTTAAAATAGCAATATTTTTTTTGGTTCACTTTTTACCTGTTTTTTTTTTTTTTTTTTTTTTTTTTTTTTTTTTTTAAATCTCCTCTTTCTCTAAAATTCTTCTTCCCTCAAGAACAACTGATGCATGTTCTTCACCAACCCAGAATCCGATCACCGACGCCGCCTCTCGCCGTCGCTGCAGTCGTCGCTGCAGTCGTCGCTGCCGTCTGTGGTCAAAAAATTTCAAAAAATATCTTAAAAAATTCCTCTCATTATCCTCGACTCAAAAACCAAATTAGTTTCACCCAAATCTCTCTAGAAATTTCCTAGATCTGAAATCAAAACTTGAAACTTCACCTCCTCCGATCTACTCCGATGACCGCCGAATGATTACCAACTTATAGCCTATGCTTCCTCTAATTAAAACCTAGACTTTCCTTCACAAAAATCTTTTCGAAACAAATCCTAGCCCTACCACTCTCAAATTTCGAATTTTTCACACAAAAAAAAAAATTTATCTTCTTTTTTTATTTCGAAATTACTAAGCTTTCTGATTGTGTGTTTTTGATTTTGATGCTTGGGTTCATTATATAGAGAAAGAAATTGAGTTCTACTCTAGTTAGGAATTTTCATCTGATCAAGAGGCATGTTTTGTTCCAATCACATTTTTCAGAGTCCTATTTCAATCCAAAGAAGAGATTTATTTCAACCCAAACTTGTTCTTTTCATCTTTGAATTTTTCCTTTTTTTTTTTTTGAAATTATCCATTTTTTTTATTATTTTCTGATTTTTTTTCTGTTTTCTTTTATTTAATAATAATAATAAAAAATTAGAGCCCGAATAAAATCTGGTATCTACAGTTGCCCCTCTTTGTGATTCCTTGAGAAACAGGGGATGTGCAAAGACGTAGACACCCTACTAAGTCCTATGTACTTAAAGAAAATCATATCGTAGAAAAGCTCCTCCCAACGTAAAAAACATACTCCTCCACCGAGGCTTCAACTTTAAAATAAACCTAACGTAAAAACATACTTCTGCACCGAGGCTTCAACTTTAAAATAAACCTAACATGAAAATATACTCCTCCACCGAGGCTTCAACTTTAAAAGAAAACAATACTCCTCCACCAAGGCTTCAACTTTAAAAGAAAACAATACTCCTCCACCGAGGCTTTAACTTTAAATGAATACAGTACTCCTCCACCGAGGCATCAACTTTAAAAGAATCCTCCACCGAGGCATCAACTTTAAAAGAAAACAATACTCCTCCACCAAGGCATCAACTTTAAAAGAAAACAATACTCCTCCACCGAGGCATCAACTTTAAATGAAAACAGTACTCCTCCACCGAGGCATCAACTTTAAAAGAAAACAATACTCCTCCGCCGAGGCATCAATTTTAAATGAAAACAGTACTCCTCCACCGAGGCATCAACTTTAAAATAAACCTAACATGATTTGCAAATTCTCAAACGTAAATGTAAACTTCAAAAATCTTACCTTGAATTCCAAAAGAAATCGCTAACCTCGCAAATTTAGCATCCCAAGTTCATGTCCAAATCATACTGAATACCTGAAATAATCTTTCTTGGATGCAAATACATAAATGCAATGCAATACATGGATGCCATGAATGCCGATGCATATCGTGCAATAGATGTCATGAATGCTCTATAATAAACAGTATCAACTCCTTGAATCTCTTAATAAATATAGAAGGTTCTCAAGCTCATCATTCATCTCTGTTTGCACTTGGCTTCAAACTGGTAGAACGAATCTTACTATCTCTTTCCTTTTTTTTCAAAATCTTCTGAATATGAACAAATTTCTTTCCTTGAAAGTTTCAAAACACTAATCATTCCATATCTCATCTTATGCCAGCTTAACTGGGCTTTTAACATTCCATCAAGGAAATTCTCATCTTCAAGGATTCTCACTTTTAAAATTCAGATCTCATCTCCCAACTTTTCTGTTCAGTTATCCATAGATTTCTCATAAAAATAAATGCAGGGATCTCTTAAGATTATATTCCAATTTATCAATCATTATTCTAATTTCATAGCGAACGCAATGCATGATGATGCACCCAAAAGAGTGTATCTTATTTAACCTTGCACTTAAAAAGAATTAATTGTAGAGTATAGTGATTAGCAAGGGTCGAGTCCTCAGGGATTGGGTTTTAGTTTATAAGTTAATAGTTTATCACTTAAAAACAAGTAAACAAAAGTAAAGGGGATTTTGAAATCAGATTTAAACTAAAGTTAACAATAAGAATTAGAAAACAAGTAATTAAGAAGAATCAAATATGAAAAATATGGTTAAGGTTTCATTCTCCACCACTAGACATCATTAAGAATCAATTTCATATCTATCAACATTAATTAGCTATCAATGTTAACAACCGTAGATAACAACAAGCTCTGTTACCCCAATCTTTCCTTAGTTCGTCGTTAAATAGAACAAGCTCTCTCTTTAATCTCTAACTATCAAACAACCTAGAATAAGCTCTCTAAGTGCAATTTAATAGCAGCTTTATGATGAGAAAGATAGGTTGATCTAAGCAACAAACACATAAGCTCAGATTGTTCAACTTAGGTTATGTTCCACTTTGTAATTATTGAAAACTTGACCATAATCATTAATCAAAAATTGCCACTTATGAATAGGACATCAAGACAATTACACGGATCAAGACTCCTAAACTAGCATTAGACAATTATCAAGATTTATCTAGTTGGCCACCTAAACAAATCAAAACATCATCATGAACAATTTTAATGGAAGAACATAAGCAACTTTGATAGAAAACAATGATAGATAGATTCTGAAAATTAATTACATAACATGTCTAGGGCTTTGAAATCACCCTTAACCAAATAAAAGTTTAGCCAAACATAGGCATAGATAATATATACATAAAACTAAAAAGAAAAATAAAAGAATGGAGAAGAAGAAGAAGAATAATAATGATCCTTGAGTCTCCTCAAAAGATGTCTAGTTTGTGGCTCAAAAGATGGTATTTATAGAGCTTTAAAACCCTTAGAATAAGTCCTTGCCGCACAAGTAAGCTTAGAGGTGCAAAAATCACGTTTTTTCCTTTTTTTTAGATTTACGATTAGGGTTTTTCTGGCTGCAGGTTCTTTAGAGAGATTTTCTAGCGCCATTTTGAATGCCCATTTCTTATCCGATTTGGGCCCATAATATGTCGTTGGAAAGATAATCAAGCCAAATTCAAAAGTCAAGAGGTAAGTTTCTTCAAATAAAGAATCTAACATCATGTTTTGCGTACAACAAGCTCCGGATGTCAAATCTGCCTGATTGCTTTTCAACCAGAAATTGATATTTTTGACTCCCAAGTCTTCTTCCATCTTGTGATTATGATTTTGTAAGCTCTTTACCATCATTATTGACATCTTTTGACTTCATTCTCCTTATTGTACCTAAAATTAAAAAACATATTATAAGTAAACAAGATAAAGATCGAAAACATAACAAAAACTAAAGGTAGAAAGGCATAAAATGTATATTTTATGAGCTTATCAAATACCCCCACACTTAGCTTTTTGCTAGTCCTCGAGCAAAACAAAACAAAACAAAATAAAAATAAAATAAGAAAATCTAATCTAATCCACTTTCGTAGGAAATCACGGTGGCACTTAGCATGTGACACAAGCCTTTAAACCCCTAGGTGTCCCTAGTGGACGAGTTTAGTCTCGTGAGGGTTTACTAGGACGATACCCACAAACATTGAAGACATAAGAAAAACTAAAAAAAAAATTATAATAATAATAATAATAATAATAATTACAACAAATCCTTCCAATATAAATTAGAGATAATCATTGGACAAGTCTTATAAACTAATCAATAGTTTAAAGAAATTCACAAAAAATCTTGCTTGAATGTAAATAGTTTGAGTTAAGCCAATATTAACATAACATATTTCAATCAAAATAGTGCATATTCAAACTTAATCTCAACTTCTCACTAGGATACTCTCATGATTTTCACTCTTTAAAGTAGTTGTAAAGTGTTTATACTCAATCAATCTCATGAAAGCAGTTATACCATATGCTTGCTGTGTCCACCTATTCTCCACTATTTAGATCATGCAACTTCATAAATCAAGAGGTCTTTAATCAAGGTTGTAATGGGGCCAAAGGGTTGTAATGTGGTTAAAGAATAAAAGATAAAAGATATTACAAAGGTTCCAAAGACTTCATAGAATTTAGAGACAAAATAAGATTTTACAAATAAAACTTCTCAAAACTCTTATAAAGCACATAATAATATAGGCTAAATATTCATGTTGAGCCTTTGCTTCATTCTAACCAACTTTGTAACATCTTTTTCTTTAACCAAAATTTTAAGAGATGATTTTTTTTTTTTCAAAATGGGAATGTATTTTACAATGATCCCTTTTTTTTTTTTTCTTTTGACTTCTTTCCCCACACTTATCTTTTGTTTCCAACCCAAATTTTCAACTAAAAATATCCCTTGTTTTTTGCAATATGTCTCAAAATATATAATCCATCTTTAGAACAAGGGTAAGGATATAAGTATATTTAGACTAGGTATAAGTTGTGGTTACCAATAAAATAGCATATTTAATGTAGGCTAAAATTGGCTCACTAGTGGGGATGTTCTCTTGGAACTTCAATAATGGATGGCTTATTTGGCCCTGGTTATAATCGTAAAGCCTCTATCATTTTCATGTTATCACAAGTATCAATATAGTCTCAAACGGTTTAAAGCAAGTTCTAGAGAATCATGTAATCATAAGAGCATTCAAGAAAGAAATTAGATTGATATGTATAATGCATCAATATATAGGCTCAAAAACTCACAAGGATGATTATACAAGTCAATATCAAGTCTAAACATGCTTCTTTCTCAATCAACATATCATATCAATATTGGCTCATAAAAATTAGTATCAAGCTTAATTCTTATGAAAATCTTCTCACTAATAACCAGTTTAGACCTATGCAATTCATATCTCATCATTGTATTAAAAAAGAACTAAAACACACTAAAAATAATAATAATAATAATATTAAAGACTCATAAAAAAAATAATAGACAAAAATAGAAGAAATCCTAAATCCTCCCCCCCACACTTAATTCTTACATTGTCCTCAATGTAATGCTATTAACCCAAATGAAAGAATCATGTGTAAGAGAAAAGAACTAATAACATAAGAATAGAAACAACTAAGACTCAAAACAAAACAAACTCATGCAACCTAAATAATCCTAAAATACTAAACAAAAAATTAACAAATAAACATAAAAAATAAAAAATAAAAACAATAAAAAGAAAAAGAAAAAGAAAAATAACAAAAAGAAAAAGAAAAAGAAAAAGAAAAAGGAAAAGGAAAAGAAAGAGAAAGCAAATCTGAATATGGCAGGTTGGCAATTTCTTCTTTAATTGGGCTGCCTTCCCAATTAACACTTGACTTAGTGTTTTGAACCTAACCAACACCCCTTCTTGGCTTTTTAGGCTTGTCAGGCTCATACATGAAATTTCCCAAATTTATGCGTTTGATAGGAAGCTTTCTTTGCACAACAGTGGATGCATTCTCCATTACAAGTATTATTTCATCATCCTTTGTGGTGCATATCTCATCGAGGAATGGAGCATATTTTGATACTTGTTGAATGGCATCCACAAACAAGCTATTTAAGGTTTCCGGCATGTGTTGTTCATGTTCTTCCTCCTTGAACTTTGCAAATCTACTAGGAAAATGTGGAGAAGAAACATTAGTAAGAAGTGGAACCTTAAACGTTACCTCAGGTGCCGAAGTACTCTCTTTCTGAATTGAAGCTTCATTATATTCAATAGTTGAACCCATCTTTAGTTCTTTCTCATCCTCGGGTTCCCTTGGATTTTCTGATTCATCCTCAAGTTGTGTGGCACTAACACTCTCCTTTGGATCAATCATCGAATGGGAAGGGAGTGCTTGAGATCTTTGTGCTACTAATTCCACCGTACTACTAGCCGATAGGCTAATTTTTCTTTCCAAACTCTGGATACTTGCCTTTGTTTCCCTTGTTTCCTGTTGAAGTTGCAGAGTATTAATAACAAGAAAATTGACAAGTTCTTCTAAAGAATTACCTGAGTTTTGAGGTGGTGGCTCAAAAAGATCTTGTTGTTGATCCCATGGTTGATTGAAGACAAATTGATTAGTGTAATTAGCATAAGGATCTACTTCTTGATAATCTCCCGAGTAGCCATAATGAGTATGATTCCACCATCCCTCATTGTAAGTGTTTGGGAAAGCATCATACTGTTGTCCTTGGAACCCTTGATGGCTTTGGTATTCTCCCACATCATAGGCTGGTTCAAAATTATCTTTTTGGTAGTATGGGCACCAATTGGTTGGATGATCCATCATGAAGCATACTCCACACCACCTTGATTGTTGAATCTTACTTATGGTCACTTGTTGAACTATGGAGATGAGAATGTCTAGTTGGTTCTGAAGGTTCTGAAGTTTTGATGTAGCACCTGCCATCGTTTCTTGCTTGAAATTTGAAAACAAAAACCTGTATGTACAAGAAAAATAAAATTAATTACAATTGAAAATAAGAATAAACCAATAAACTAATAAACTAAATAAAGCAATCCCCGAAAACGGCGCCAAAAACTTGATGCACCCAAAAGAGTGTATCTTATTTAACCTTGCACTTAGAAAGAATCAATTGTAGAGTATAGTGATTAGCAAGGGTCGAGTCCTCAGGGATTGGGTTTTAGTTTATAAGTTAATAGTTTATCACTTAAAAACAAGTAAACAAAAGTAAAGGGGATTCTGAAATCAGATTTAAACTAAAGTTAACAATAAGAATTAGAAAACAACTAATTAAGAAGAATCAAATATGAAAAATATGGTTAAGGTTTCATTCTCCACCACTAGACATCATTAAGAATCAATTTCATATCTATCAACATTAATTAGCTATCAAAGTTAACAACCGTAGATAACAACAAGCTCTGTTACCCCAATCTTTTCTTAGTTCGTCGTTAAATAGAACAAGCTCTCTCTTTAATCTCTAACTATCAAACAACCTAGAATAAGCTCTCTAAGTTCAATTTAATAGCAGCTTTATGATGAGAAAGATAGGTTGATCTTAGCAACAAACACATAAGCTCGGATTGTTCAACTTAGGTTATGTTCCACTTTGTAATTATTGAAAACTTGACCATAATCATTAATCACAAATTGCCACTTATGAATAGGAAATCAAGACAATTACACGGATCAAGACTCCTAAACTAGCATTAGACAATTATCAAGATTTATCTAGTTGGCCACCTAAACAAATCAAAACATCATCATGAACAATTTTAATGGAAGAACATAAGCAACTTTGATAGAAAACAATGATAGATAGATTCTGAAAATTAATTACATAACATGTCTAGGGCTTTGAAATCACCCTTAACCAAATAAAAGTTTAGCCTAACATAGGCATAGATAATATACACATAAAACTAAAAAGAAAAATAAAAGAATGGACAAGAAGAAGAAGAATAATAATGATCCTTGAGTCTCCTCAAAAGATGTCTAGTTTGTGGCTCAAAAGATGGTATTTATAGAGCTTTAAAACCCTGAGAATAAGTCCTTTCCGCACAAGTAAGCCTAGAGGTGCAAAAATCACGTTTTTTCCTTTTTTTTTAGATTTACGATTAGGGTTTTTCTGGCCGCAGGGTTCTTGAGGGAGATTTGCTAGCGCCATTTTGAATACCCATTTCTTATCCGATTTGGGCCCATAATATGTCGTTGGAAAGATAATCAAGCCAAATTCAAAAGTCAAGAAGTAAGTTTCTTCAAATAAAGAATCTAACATCATGTTTTTCTTACGACAAGCTCCGGAGGTCAAATCTGCTTGATTGCTTTTCAACCAAAAATTGATATTTTTGACTCCCAAGTCTTCTTCCATCTTGTGATTATGATTTTGTAAACTCTTTACCATCATTATTGACATCTTTTGACTTCATTCTCCTTATTGTACCTAAAATTCAAAAACATATTATAAGTAAACAAGATAAATATCGAAAACATAACAAAAACTAAAGGTAGAAAGGCATAAAATGTATATTTTATGAGCTTATCACATGATGCATTCCCTCTATTCAATGCAAAGGTATAAAACTGAGAATAACAAATGGAAGGCAAAAATAAGCTGAAAAGAAAGATCTTTATTAACAAAATAAGGAAAAGAATTCATCTCAAAGAATAAAAGAGCATCTCAAAAGGTTTATCACAAAGCTGTTAGGGTAACAAAACCAGTATCCAAACAATGAATACTTAGACAACCTTAACAGTTCATTCAAAATTCTCATCTAAAAACCAATCACAACCGATATCTGCAATCCTTCAGAGTTCATCAAACTAGACATTGTCTCCATCTTCATGAAAATTTCTGAGCGACGCTGATCCTCCTCATATCTAAGCCGCCCTTTTGGGTTTTCAACTTACACAACCCCCATTGACCCAAACCGCCCTTTTTAGGTTTTCAATTTGAGTCCTCCTTTTTTTTTTCTTTTTTTCTTTAAGAAAAATATTTCTTCACAGCGTCCGAATTAATTGGGTTTGGCAAAACATCCCCATCCATCTCAGCCAAAATCAAAGCTCCACCTGAAAAAGCTTTTTGCACCACATAAGGACCTTCCCAATTCGGCGTCCATTTCCCTCGATAATCATGCTGATACAGAAGAATATTTTTCAAGACTAACTCTCCTTCCCTGAAATGTCTAGGACGGACCTTCTTATCATGCGCTTGCATCATTCGCTTCTGGTAACTGACCATGGCACAACGCTGCAAGTCTCTTTTCCTCAATGAGATTCAACTGCTCAAAATGATCCCGTACCCATTCTGCTTCTTCCAGATCAATCTCTTTCAGTACCCTTAAAGAAGGGATTTCTACTTCGACTGGTAACACAGCCTCCATTCTGTATACCAACGAAAATGGGGTTGCCCCTTTGGATATGCGAATCGAAGTTCTATAAGCATGCAAGGCAAAAGGCAACTTTTCATGCCAATCTTTATAGACATCGGTCATCTTCTCTACAATCTTTTTGATGTTCTTATTGGCTGCTTCCACTGCTCCATTCATCTTCGGACGATATGGTGCTGAATTGTGATGCTTGATCTTGAACTGTTCACAAACCTCTTTCAACATCTTGCAATTCAAATTAAGAGCATTATCAGAAATGATTCTCTCTGGTAGTCCATATCGATAAATTATCTCTTTCTTTATGAACTTACAGACCACTGCCCGTGTTACACTCGCATATGAGGCTGCCTCTACCCACTTTCTGAAATAATCGACCATTACGAAAATGAATCGATGCCCATTCGTCGTCTCTGGGGTGATAGGTCCAATCACATCCATGCCCCACATTGAGAACGGCCACGGAGGTGCCAAAACATGCAACTCATTCGGGGGAGAATTGATCTTATCCACATAGATCTGGCAATTATGACATTTTCGAGCATAGTCAATACAGTCTTTCTCCATCGTCAGTGATGCACCCAAAAGAGTGTATCTTATTTAACCTTGCACTAAAAAGATAAATTGTAAGTATAGTAGTTAGCAAGGGTCGAGTCCTCAGGGATTGGGTTTTAGTTTATAAGTTAATAGTTTAAAACTTAAATTCAAGAACAATAAAAGAAAAGGGGTTTTTGAAGCCAGATTTAAACTAAAGTAAATAATAAGAATAAGATGCAAGGCGGTATAACCAGCCAATAAAAATATATATACTAAATTAGGCGGTATAACCAGCCAATAAAAATATATATACTAAATTAGGCGGTATAACCAGCCAATAAAAATAAAACAAAGTTAATATACAAATTAGGCGGTATAACCAGCCAATAAAAAGAAAAAAAATTAGCAAACTAAAAGTAAGAAAACAAATAAATAAGAAGAATCAAATATGAAAAATATGGTTAAGGTTTCATTCTCCACCACTAGACATCATTAAGAATCAATTTCAGATCTATCAATATCAACCAACTATCAAAGTTAACAACCGTAGATAACAACAAGCTCTGTTACCCCAATCTTTCCTTAGTTTGTCGTTAAATAGAACAAGCTCTCTATTTAATCTCTAACCATTAAACAACCTAGAATAAGCTCTCTAAATTCAATTTAATGGCAGCTTTATGATGAGAAAGATAGGTTGATCTAAGCAACAAACACATAAGCTCGGATTGTTCAACTTAGGTTATGTTCCACTTTGCAATTATTGAAAACTTGACCATAATCATTAATCACAAATTGCCACTTATGAATAGGAAATCAAGACAATTACACGGATCAAGACTCCTAAACTAGCAATAGATAATTATCAAGATCTATCTAGTTGTACACCTAAATAAATCTAGACAACATCATGAACAATTCTTGTAGAAGAACATAAGCAACTTTGATAGAAAATTAATGATAGATAGAATCTGAAAATCAATCACAAAACATGTCTAGGGCTTTGAAATCACCCTTAACCAAATAGAAGTTTAGCCTAGCATAGGCATTGTAAACATAAACATAAAATTAAAGAAAATCTAAGAAGAAAATAAAAGAAAGAAAGAAGAAGAGGAAGAATATTAATTATCCAACCTCTTGCTCTCTCTAAAGAAAAAGAAAACTAGAGAAAAGAAAGAAAACTAGAGAAAAGAAAGAAGAAGAAAACTTAGAGAATTTTATTAAAATGGCTAATATCCTACCTATGTACAATATGATCCTCTACAATCATCCAAGGCCCTCTATTTATACACATTTTGGAAGGCTAAATGACAAGAGACAAGCTTTACAAATTTCAAAGGTAGGTATAATAGGTGGGTGAATTTTTCTAACAATTTTCGTCATATTGTATGACAATTTTGATCAGCCAACTTGATGGTCGATTTCGTCAATGTTGGAGGCCTGATCTGATCACATGGTCTTCTAGAAAAAGGTTCCCCTATCAGTTACGGATCCATAGCCGTTGGAATCAGCTCATTTGCTGATGTGGATAAGCCGATATGGGCAAAATACGAAAACATGTCAGCACAAACGTCATTGCACATCAGCCAACTTGATGGTCGATTTCGTCAATATTAGAGGCCTGATCTGATCATATGGTCTTCTAGACAAAGGTTCCCGTATCAGTTACGGATCCATAGCCATTGGAATCAGCTCATTTTCTGATGTGGATAAGCAGATATGGGCAAAATACGAAAACAGGTCAGCACAGACGTCATTGCACATCAGCCAACTTGATGGTCGATTTCGCTAGGGAAAACAACTCCGTTTCAAGAAGTATAAAACATGAAAAAGATAGATATGCCTCTTAGCTTTGCACGGCTACAAATTTCAGCCTTATTGCTTCAGTGAAATTCCAGATATAGCTGATATGGCAAAATGTGTCGGAACTGGAACTGAACTGGATTTGCCCTTAATTCTAGTAATCTGAAATCACTCAAAGAAACTTGTGAAAAACACCAAAGTACATAAAAATATAAAAGATCATAAACACAATTAGACTAAACAATAATAACTCGTATTTGACACAAAACAATAATAAAACATAACTAAAAACTATATAATTATACGAGTTATCACACCCCCACACTTAGATTGTTGCTAGTCCCTAGCAACGACTCAATAAAAATAAAATAAGAAAATCTAATCTAATCCACTTTCGTAGGAAATCACGGTGGCACTTAGCATGTGACACAAGCCTTTAAACCCCTAGGTGTCCCTAGTGGACGAGTTTAGTCTCGTGAGGGTTTACTAGAACGATACCCACAAACATTGAAAAATTAAAATATAAATAAACTACATATAAATAAACTACATATACTAAAAATATTTACTCCTAATCCTTTCAATACAAATTAGAGACAATATTTGAACAAGTCTTATAAACTAATCAATAGCTTAAAAAATTTCACAAAAAATCATGCTTGAATGTAAATTGTTTGAGTTAAGCCAATATTAGCATAACATATCTCAATCAAAATAGTGCATGTTCAAATTTAATCTCAACTTCTCACATGGGATACTCTCTTGATTTTCACTCTTTAAAGTAGTGGTAAAGTGTTTACACTCAATCAATCTCATGAAAACACTTCTACCATATGCTTGCTTGTCCACCTATTCTCCACTAAAAGATCATGCAACTTCATAAATCAAGAGGTCTTTAATCAAGGTTGTAATGGGGCCAAGGGGTTTGTAATGTGGTTGAAGAACAAAAGGATAAAGATATCACAAAGGTTCCAAAGAGTTCATAAAGTTTAGAGACATAAAAAGATTATACAAAGAAACTTCTCAAAACTCTTTACAAGTACATAGTCACCTAGGCCGGATATTCATGTTGGGCCTTTTCTTCATTCTAAACAACTTTGTAACATCTTTTTCTTTTTCCACAAATTCAAGAGATGATTCATTTTTTTTTATATAGGAATGTATTTGCCAGTATTCCATTTCTTTTTCTCTTGACTTTTCTTTTCTTTTCCCCCCACACTTATTTCTTGTTTCTAACCAAAAAAATATCCCTTGTCTTTGCAACTTGTCTCAAATCATGCTAATTCATCTTTGGAACAAAGGTAAAGATATAAGTATATTTAGGTTAGGGACAAGTTATGGTTACCAAAGAGATAGCTTATTCAATGTAGGCTCAAATTGGTTCACTAAGGGTGTGTTCTCTTGGAACATCAATAAGGGATGGTTGTTTGGCCCTGGCTAAAAATCCTAATGCCTCTATCATATTCATGTTGTCACATGCATCAATATAGTCTCAAACGGTTTAAAGCAAGTTCTAGAGAATCATGTAATCATAAGAGCACTCAAGAAAGAAATTAGATTGATTTGTATAATGCATCAATCATTTTAGGCTCAAAAACTCACAAGAATGATTATACAAGTCAGATTAAGTCTAAACATGCTTCTTTCTCAATCAACATATCATATTAACATTGGCTCATAAAAAGGTTGACATCAAGCTCAATTCTCATGAAAATCTTCTCACTAATAAATATGTTTTAGACTTATGTAATTCATATCTCATTATTGTATTAAAAAGGAACTAAAACACACTAAAAAATAATAATAATAATAAAGACTCATAAAAAAAAATAGTAGACAAAAATAAAAGAAATCCTAAATCATTCCCCCCACACTTAATTCTTACATTGTCCTCAATGTAAGTCTATTAACCCAAATGAAAGAATCATGTGTAAGAGAAAAGAACTAATAACATAAGAATAGGAATAACTAGACTCAAAACAAAACAAAACCATGCAACCTAAATAATCCTAAAATACTAAACAAAAATTAACAAGTAAACATAAAAAGATTAAAATCAAACTGACAAGGTATGTCTCAAGTCTCCCTTACTCAGACCTTGTTCAAAATGAATACTTTTAAATGGCTTAAAACACAAAATTCTTTCTTTTTTTTTTTTCTTTTTTTTTTTTTTTGAAGGTAAAATTTAGGAGATATTACCTGTATAGGTTGCTAACCACTTATTATAACTGAGACACAACAAACAAAATGTTAGATAATGTCACAAAGACAAAGTGCAATCCACTCCTTGCTCGTCCATATCTCTTTTTCTTTTTCCGAGCGTTTGCGAAACAACCGTAGCAGATAAATACTCATAAGCTTGGAGCTTTTTGAGTAAATCTTCAATGGTTGTAGCAGAAATTATGGTTCTCCTTGCCTCTGAAAACATGAATCCATTATCCACAGCATTATCTAAATATGAAAGAAAATTACTAAAATAACCATTAATATTAAGCAAACCAATGGGTTTCTTATTTGTGAACAAAGATGACCAAGAAGCCACGCAAGCTATTTCTTCCAATGTACCCAGACCTCCTGGTAAAGCAATGAATGCATCGGCAGAATGGTACATGATTGTTATCCGTTCAGGGATACTCCAGACTTGTATTTCCTTACCCACGGTAGGTCCACAAAAACTTGTGAATAGTTTTGGCACGATTCCTAGAACTGGACTTCCTCCGGCGTGTGCTGCTGTAGCGACTGCTCCCATTAAACCCGTACTACCGCCTCCATAAATCAAGTGGATCTTTTGTTGGGCAAGTATTACTCCAACTCTTATGGCTTCATCAGCGAATATGTTATTTTTCCCTGGATAAGCACCTCCAAAGACACAAATTTTTTTAATGCGCTGGGATGAAGTACTTTCCATTTTTTTTTCTTCGAGTGCCTGAAAGAGAATGAGTACATGGTGTAATATATAGAGGACTGAGTAGTGAATCAGACAAGAGTAATAATGTCGCCGAAAGTGTATCTGACCTGTCAGAAGAAAATATTAACCTAACAAAAGATTTTTGCGTGATTTCAGGAAGAAAATCAAAAAGAGAAGAAAAAAATCAACCGTAAAAGACAAATAAAAAAAAACGAGAATAATTACACAAATCGAACAACACGTAAATTAAACCAAAATAAAGTTATTGCAAATCAAACCAAAAACTGAGAAGTCATTTATTGTAGTTGTGATTGTGGCTCACATCTTCCTCTGGTTTTACGTCCAGAAACGGCTTAAACGCCTTCTATGAGTCGAGGATATGCTTCCCATCCAGTTTTCTTACAAGCTGGCAAACAGGGTCTTTTAACATCAGATTCCCAAGATGTTGCCATTTCCTTTGGAATTGCGGCCATAAATCAAGAATTTCTCTTTGTACGTCTCCACTAGGATGCGTCTCAAGAGAAAGTTGGATATTACCCAAATTCTCCTTACTCAGTCCATCCTTAATGAATTCAATTTTATCATCTCGATTAGAGGACGGAATCCCAATAGAACGACATTTACCGTTACACGTCCATCGTGCACATTTGTGGCAATTTGAACTCATGCGCTTTGCTCGTCGCTTCTTTGCAAAAGTGCTTCAACCTGTACCTGGTAAATGCAAAACAGGAAGATATTCATCTTCACGTACCTTGGCTTCAATTATCCAACGTATGTCTCCAAGAATCCCTTTGTGCATAAGCATTCTTAATCTTTCAAGTCGAACTTGGTAAAGCTTCAGTAAAATATTTCGAGGAAAAGGAGGAAATCGTTTCTGCAATCTTGTGAGAATATCATCCATCCTGAAAAAAAAAATGAAAAAAATTGAAAGAGAAATTGGAAGAGAAATTTATATACAATATCAGTTTTGTGGGTAGCTGATGGAACCGATTTAAATAATCACGGAGTACCGTTATCCGCCATTTAACCGGGGTTAAAAAAAATTATATTTACATCTAGTTATTTTCAAAACAAGGATCAGAAAGAAAAACAACGTAAAAAGACTCAAAAACAAAACACTCTAAATAAAATCCTAAATTCTCCCCCCCACACATAATTCTTACATTGTCATTAATGTAATGCTATTATCCCCCAATGCAAGAAGTATATGTAAGAGAAAAGAACTATTAAACAAAAGAAACTTATGCAGCCTAAATAAACTTAAAAGCAGTAAACACAATTAACAAAGAAACATAAGAAATAAAATAAAAATCTGAATAGAAAAGAAAAGTCAAGAGAAAGCAAATCTGAATATGGCAGGTTGGTAATTTCTGCTTTAATTGGGCTGCCTTCCCAATTAACACTTGAGTTAGTGTTTTGAATCTAACCAACACCCCTTCTTGGCATTTTAGGCTTGTGATGCTCATACATGAAACTTCCCAAATTTGAGCGTTTGATAGGAAGCTTTCTTTGCACAAAAGTGGATGCATTGTCCATTACAAGTATTATTCCATCATCCTTTGTAGTGCATTGCTCATCGAGGAACAGTGCATCTTTTGGTACTTGTTGAATGGCATCCACAAACAAACTGTTTAAGGTTTCCAGCATGTCTTGTTCATGTTCCTCCTCCTTGAACTTTGTGAATCTACTAGAAAAAGGTGGAGAAGAAACATTAGTAAAAATTGGAATCTTAAACGATACCTCAGGTTCCGAAATACTCTTATTTGAATCTGTGGCTTCATTATCCTCAAGAATAGAATCCATCTCAAATTTTGTCTCATCCTCATCTTGTTCTTCATTCCTCAAGGTCACAATAGTAGCATTCTCCTTTGGGTTAACCATCGTTTGGGCTGGGAGTTCTTCAGATCTTTGTGCTACCCATCCCACCATACTACTAGCCAATTGGCTCATTTGCTTTTCCAAACTCTGGATGCTTGCCCTTGTTTCCTGTTGAAATTGCAAAGTATCAGTAACAAGAGAATAGACAAGATCTTCTAAAGAAGTACCTGAGTTTTGAGTCATATGTGGTGGTTGAAGAAGATCTGGTTCTTGAGACCATGATTGATTGAAGCTAGATGGATGAGTGTAATTGGCATAAGGATCTACTTCTAGGTAATTTTTCGAGTTGCCATAATTAGTATGATCCCACCATCCCTCATGGTAAGTGTTTGAGTAATGATCATACTGTTGGTCTTGGAACACTTGATGGCCTTGACATCCTCCCATGGCCAATTGTTGAACTGGGGAGGTGAGATTGGCTTGTTGATTCTCCATGTTCATGTATGCCACCAACTCTTCAAGTGTTAGATTGCTCAATTCCATTGTTTTTTTCTTTTTTTTTTTTTTTTTTTTTAAATTTGAAAAGAAAAACTTGTATGTACAAGAAAATAAAACTAATTAGAACTGAAAATAAGAATAAACCAAGTAACAGATAAACTAAAGAAAACATTCCCCGGCAACGGCGCCAAAAATTTGATGCACCCAAAAGAGTGTATCTTATTTAACCTTGCACTAAAAAGATAAATTGTAAGTATAGTAGTTAGCAAGGGTCGAGTCCTCAGGGATTGGGTTTTAGTTTATAAGTTAATAGTTTAAAACTTAAATTCAAGAACAATAAAAGAAAAGGGGTTTTTGAAGCCAGATTTAAACTAAAGTAAATAATAAGAATAAGATGTAAGGCGGTATAACCAGCCAATAAAAATATATATACTAAATTAGGCGGTATAACCAGCCAATAAAAATATATATACTAAATTAGGCGGTATAACCAGCCAATAAAAATAAAACAAAGTTAATATACAAATTAGGCGGTATAACCAGCCAATAAAAAGAAAAAATATTAGCAAACTAAAAGTAAGAAAACAAATAAATAAGAAGAATCAAATATGAAAAATATGGTTAAGGTTTCATTCTCCACCACTAGACATCATTAAGAATCAATTTCAGATCTATCAATATCAACCAACTATCAAAGTTAACAACCGTAGATAACAACAAGCTCTGTTACCCCAATCTTTCCTTAGTTTGTCGTTAAATAGAACAAGCTCTCTATTTAATCTCTAACCATTAAACAACCTAGAATAAGCTCTCTAAATTCAATTTAATGGCAGCTTTATGATGAGAAAGATAGGTTGATCTAAGCAACAAACACATAAGCTCGGATTGTTCAACTTAGGTTATGTTCCACTTTGCAATTATTGAAAACTTGACCATAATCATTAATCACAAATTGCCACTTATGAATAGGAAATCAAGACAATTACACGGATCAAGACTCCTAAACTAGCAATAGATAATTATCAAGATCTATCTAGTTGTACACCTAAATAAATCTAGACAACATCATGAACAATTCTTGTAGAAGAACATAAGCAACTTTGATAGAAAATTAATGATAGATAGAATCTGAAAATCAATCACAAAACATGTCTAGGGCTTTGAAATCACCCTTAACCAAATAGAAGTTTAGCCTAGCATAGGCATTGTAAACATAAACATAAAATTAAAGAAAATCTAAGAAGAAAATAAAAGAAAGAAAGAAGAAGAGGAAGAATATTAATTATCCAACCTCTTGCTCTCTCTAAAGAAAAAGAAAACTAGAGAAAAGAAAGAAAACTAGAGAAAAGAAAGAAGAAGAAAACTTAGAGAATTTTATTAAAATGGCTAATATCCTACCTATGTACAATATGATCCTCTACAATCATCCAAGGCCCTCTATTTATACACATTTTGGAAGGCTAAATGACAAGAGACAAGCTTTACAAATTTCAAAGGTAGGTATAATAGGTGGGTGAATTTTTCTAACAATTTTCGTCATATTGTATGACAATTTTGATCAGCCAACTTGATGGTCGATTTCGTCAATGTTGGAGGCCTGATCTGATCACATGGTCTTCTAGAAAAAGGTTCCCCTATCAGTTACGGATCCATAGCCATTGTAATCAGCTCATTTGCTGATGTGGATAAGCCGATATGGGCAAAATACGAAAACATGTCAGCACAAACGTCATTGCACATCAGCCAACTTGATGGTCGATTTCGTCAATATTAGATGCCTGATCTGATCATATGGTCTTCTAGACAAAGGTTCCCGTATCAGTTACGGATCCATAGCCATTGGAATCAGCTCATTTGCTGATGTGGATAAGCAGATATGGGCAAAATAAGAAAACAGGTCAGCACAGACGTCATTGCACATCAGCCAACTTGATGGTCGATTTCGCTAGGGAAAACGACTCCGTTTCAAGAAGTATAAAACATGAAAAAGATAGATATGCCTCTTAGCTTTGCACGGCTACAAATTTCAGCCTTATTGCTTCAGTGAAATTCCAGATATAGCTGATATGGCAAAATGTGTCGGAACTGGAACTGAACTGGATTTGCCCTTAATTCTAGTAATCTGAAATCACTCAAAGAAACTTGTGAAAAACACCAAAGTACATAAAAATATAAAAGATCATAAACACAATTAGACTAAACAATAATAACTCGTATTTGACACAAAACAATAATAAAACATAACTAAAAACTATATAATTATACGAGTTATCAGTCAGTCAATAATAACCCGCTCTCATTATCTGCCTAGCCATCGTGTGACCATTCGCATATGCCCCACAAATTCCATCGTGCACTTCCTCTAGTATCCTTTTTGCTTCTATGGCATCAACACACCTCAAAAACACCATATCTCGGCCCCTCTTATACAATATTTCTCCGTCAAGGAAGAAACCCATAGCTAATCTCTGGATGAACCGTTTATCATTATCCGAGGCGTATTTCAAATATCGTTGATATTTGACGTATTGCATGATGTCAAAATACCAAGGCTGACCATCAACATCTTCTTCAACATCTAAACAATGTGCCGGATATCCTTTCACACCCAACTTGATTAGTTGAATCTCAGCTTTTGCATCCAACTTAAACATCGCAGCCAAAGTGGCTAAAGCATCAGCCATCTGATTTTCCTCCTAGGGCAAGTGTTGAAACTGAATCTTCTCAAAATGCTTTATTAATTCAGTTTTGTATTTCTGGTACAGGATCAACTTCGAATCCCTCGTTTCCCATTCTCCTTTCAACTGATAAATAACCAAAGCTGAATCACCATATACCTCCAACACATTAATCTTTCTTTCAATCGCTGCTTGCAAGCCCATGACGCATGCCTCATATTCAGCCATATTGTTGGTGCAATTAAAATCCAATCGTGCAGTAATCGGATAATATTGACCATCTGGGGATATCAAGACCACTCCAATTCCATGCCAAAAAGCATTAGAGGTTCCATCAAAGAACATCTTCCAGGGTTTTTCTTCACATTCTTTATCATCTCTTTTTGAAATAGCCATCAAATCCTCATCCGGGAAATCAAATTGCATTGGCTCATATTCTTCAGAAATCCGATCTGCCAGGAATTCGGCTATCACACTTCATTTTATTACTTTCTGAGTCACATAAACAATGTCATACTCGGATAAAGTGACTTTCCATCTTGCAATTCTTCCTGATAATGACGGCTTCTCAAAAATGTACTTCAGAGGATCCAACCTTGCTATGAGCCACGTTGTGTTGTACAACATGTACTGTCTGAGTCTATGAGCCGTCCATGCTAGAGCGCAACACATCTTTTCTAGCGATGAGTCTCTAGATTCATAGTCAGTGAACTTTTTACTCAGATAGTAGATGGCATGCTCTTTTTTTCCTGTCTCACCTCGTTGCCCCAGAACACATCCCATGGATTTCTCGGACACCGTCAAATATAGGATCAATGGCTTTCCCAGAATCGAAGAAACTAACACCGGTGGATTCGACAGGTACTCTTCAACTTTATCAAAATCATTCAGACATTCTTCAGTCCATTCACCAGTATCCTGTTTGCGAAGAAGCTTGAAGATAGGATCACACTTGAAAGTGAGTTGGGAAATAAAGCGTGATATGTAATTCAACCTTCCCAAGAAACCTCTAACTTCTTTTTGCGTACGAGGGGGATACAGATTCTGAATCGCCTTTATTTTATCTAGATCCACTTCAATTCCTCTATCACTAACCACAAAACCCAACAACTTGTCGGATTTGACACCGAACGTACACTTGGCAGGATTCAATCTCAGTTGAAACTTTCTCAATCTTTCATACAACTTCCTGAGATTAACCAAATGATCTTCATCTTCACAGGATTTTGCTATCATGTCATCCACATATACTTCAATCTCTTTATGCATCATGTCATGAAACAGAGTTACCATCGCCCTTTGGTAAGTAGCTCCGACATTTTTCAACCCAAAAGGCATGACCTTATAACAGAAGGTTCCCCACATTGTAACAAATGTGGTTTTCTCCATATCCTCTGAAGCCATCTTGATCTGGTTATACCCTGAAAAACCGTCCGTGAAAGAAAACGTGGAATGTCTAGCAGTGTTATCCACTAGGGTGTCAATATGAGGCAAAGGAAAGTTATCCTTTGGACTTGCCTTGTTCAAATCTCGATAATCGACGCACATTCTCACCTTCCCATCTTTCTTAGAAACTGGAACGATGTTGGCTACCCACTCCGGGTACTCAGCTACCTCCAGAAAGCCTGTATCAAACTGCTTTTTTACTTCTTCTTTAATCTTTAACAGCATCTCTGGCTTCATCCGCCTTAACTTTTGTTGCACTGGCTTGCATTCTGGCCGCAAAGGCAATTTGTGCTCTACAATATCTGTATCAAAACCCGGCATGTCTCTGTATGACCATGCGAACACATCCACAAATTCTCTGAGCAAATCTTCTAATCTATTCTTTTGAGCAGGTGATAATGAAGCGTCAATTTTTACTTCTTTCTTATTTTCCTCATCTCCCAAATTGATCATCTCAGTAACCTCTTGGTGTGGTTCAATCGGTTTCTTTTCCTATTCCATTAATCTCAACAAATCCGGAGACAAAGTATAATCATCTAATTCCTCTTCATTATCAAATTCATCAACATGAACTGTGTTTTCAAAATCGAATCCCGAATTATTATTAAGATTGTCTTTGTATTCATTACTTGGAATCCTGAAATTGAATTGAATCGAAAAAATATATATTGGTATACGAAGAAAGAAATGGCAATAATGAAAGAAAGGAAAAATGACAACCATGAATGAAAGAGGGAATGAAAATGCATCTTGTTCCTAATTTATTAAAATAATAACGAATAAACTAGCCCATACATAAAAGACCATCCCTAATGCCCTTGGGCATAAGCTACTAGGGACTTGACTCACTGCATTACATTTTATGAGATTCAAGGATAACCTTCAACTTCGTCACTTTCCAATTACCCAGCTCCATTTCAGGTGAGCATGGGTATACCAACAACTCTTCTTCAACATCAAACTTCACTCCTACTTTCTCTACCATTTGAATAGAAAGCTCAGAAAATGCTGCTTCTAAATTTGGTGGAGGTGCATCGGGATAAATACATCCCCCCAAACGAAAAGTGGAATAAAGATAAGGAAAAACCATCTTCCTCGGCTCCCACTCATACTTTTCACACGAGCCAATCTTTTCATCTTCTTCTCGAACTCGATCATCTCCCAATCCCTCCTAGTTGGCCTGTAGCCTAACCCAAACCTTTCTCTATTTTCTTGTATCTCTGGCATCTCCCTGATCCCTTGAAGATGCTTCCCCAATCCAAAGCCAACTTGCCAACCCATCCCAACAGTCTGCTTGAACAACATGCTAACCGTTCGAGAAAAACGCGGAGTAGGCACTTTTGACCCTTCACCAACATATGTTGCATTGATGAATTCAAACGATCTGAATGAACATTCCAATGCTTCATCAGCTGCCTCGACATAAGGCGTGGTTGGGGACTTGGTTACCAACAAATCCTCTTCCCCGTTAACACATACCAAATAATCCTCGATAACAAACTTGATTTTCTGGTGTAATGATGAAGGGACTGCTCTTACCATGTGAATCCGTGGCCTTCCCAACCGACAACTGTAAGATGGTAAAATCTCCATAACCTGAAACTTTATTTTGAAACTTCAAGGCCAAATCTGTAGAGGCATTTCAATATCTCCCAAAACCGCCCAACGGGTCCCATCAAAGGCTCTCACAATCATGTGACAGGGTTGAATGTGAGACACATCTATTGGAAGCTTGGATAATGTAGTCATTGGCATAACATTAATGGAAGAACCATTATCAAAAAGCACTTTAGCCATAACATGACTTTTGCACTTGACCGTGATATGAAGGGCCTTAATACTGCCCCTGCCTTCCGGAGGAATCTCATCATCATTAAAGGTTATAAAATTAGTGGCCACCAGATTTCCTGCAATATGACCCACATTCTCTACGGAAATATTGTGAGGCACATATGCCTTGTTTAGGACTTTCAGTAAAGCTTCTCTATGAGGCTCGGAATTCAACAATAGTGACAACATCGAGATCCGAGCTGGCATCTTATTCAACTGTTCAACCACACTATATTCACTGTGTTTGATCAGCTTCAAAAATTCACAAGCTTCTCTCTCAGTCACAGGCTTCTTATATTCCGTATCTCGAGCCACCAATGGGTTCGTCTTACTTCCCGGCTCTTCATTCTTATTCCTCTTCCACTATGTAGACACCTAATTTTGTCCGGACCACTAAAACATGTATGTTTTCTTCTTAAATTGATGTTTCTGAGTGTAAAAAGACTTTTTTCATCCTGTAGGTGGTACTCCGAGACTTAATTTAAGAGGGTGAGCATAAAAAGTCAAACTTGAAAAAAGTCAACCCTGAAAAAAGTCAACCTCAAAAAAGTCAAACCCAGAAAGTCAACTACTAAAAAAGTCAACCCACTTTCAAAATCAAGATTTTAGGTTAAATTGAAAAAATGGTGAAAGAATTTTGATAATCCGAGGTCTATATTGAAAGATATGGAGTTCGTAAGTTGGGATTTGGAGATTAAGTAGAAAGAAAACCCTAATCCGAGAAATTTGGGGAAAAGTGCTTAAACGATCAAATTGGTCGAAATTGAAGGTTCCAAATGAAAAATAAGCATGGAGAAGCCACTTGCAAGAAAAATCGAAAGAAAAGTTAATCTGGGAGAAAATCGAGAATTAGGGTTTTTAGTGGATTTCGGTGAAATCGGGAAGAATCACAGAAATGGCCCGACTTGGTAAGACCAAAGCCCCCAATGGATGAGGAATGATTAAAAAGGGATAGCCCAAGACTCATCTTGAAGAAAATCTGAAAATCGAACTTGTTTTGAGCAAAATCGGGTCTCTTATATAGTAATTCAAGAAGAAAAATCCTGTAAAAATAGCAAATGAACTCCAAATCTTCTGAAATTTTGCAAATATCATTTTTAAATTATTTGGAAGAGATTGGCAAAAAAAATCTTAATTCAGAGTTCGTCTGCAAAATGGTCAAATCCCGAGCCTCCTATGCAATAATTCAAGAAGATAAATCCCAAAAAAATAGTAAATGGACTCCAAAATTCTGAAATTTTGCAAATCTCATTTTTAAATTATTTGGAATAGATTGATGAAATAAAATATTGATTCGGAGTTCATTTGCAAAATGTCCAAATCCTAAGCTCCTATGTAGTAATTCAAGCCGATAAATCCCGAAAAAAATACCAAATGAGCTCCAAAAATTATGAAAACTTCCACATCACACTTTTAAATTATTTGGAAGATATTGGTGAAGAAAAATCTTGATTTGGAGCTCGTTTAAAAAATGGTAAAATGTAAGGGCATAAAAAGGCATTTTTGGAAGAAAAAATCCAAATAAATAGAAAACAGACTCGGATAATTTTGAAAACTTCCAAAACTCAATGTTTTATTATTTTGGAAGTATTACAAAAATAAAAATTGAATTTGGAGTCCGTTTGATATTTATTTGCATCCGGGGGGCAAAACGGTCATTTCATCCAAGCAACCGAAAAGGGCTTCTTTGGGCCTTTCAAAAAATCAGACTTGGGCTGGAAAAGAGAAGTGCTGGCCTGCCAAGGTCTAAAGGAAGGAGGAAGCTTCTGATTTTTCAATCAAATGGCTAAAAATTAAGAGTTAGTTAGAGATTCTCTTTGATCAAGCCATGGTGATTAAGCCACAAAGGCCATGAGAGAGTGTCAACATTATTCTTGAACAGCTGTAATTTGGGACAGCTGATATGCTAATCTAAGGGTGATAATTTCATGGTTTTTTCACCTTGAATTATTATCCATTTGATGGAAAATTAGTTACAAAAAAATGACAACATCCTTGAGGAGAGAGGGGTTTTCGGCCAGCTCTAATAGGGGGCAGAATGCATTTTTTCAGACTTCATTTTCAGATTTCTTCTTAGTTTTTCTTAGTTTTTTCTCTCCTTGGTTGAAAGCAAAAAGAAAAAGTTTAGAAAAGAAAGGAAAGGAAAGTTTGAAGAGATAAAGCTTGAAATATAGCTTCTTGAGGTTGCTTTGAGCACCAACTCTTGCACTTTCTTGATTTTCCATTCTTGTTTTTGTTATTTTGATTATTATTGGTGATTTTTCTTTTTAAATAAGTGTTTTTTATTGTTCTTCTTAAATTCTTTCTTCATCTCTTTTTAAATATTTTTTTTACAATTTTTTTCTTCTTTTTCTTTAATGGCCGAATGGCCTACATTTTTCTTATTATGGTTGCTGTTTTTGCTTTAATTTATCATGTTATTTATGTTATTTTCTGTAATTTTAATGCTTTAAATGTTCTTCTACTTCATATATTTGAATCATGTTTTAATTTGGTTGCTTTGTTTGTTGCCATTTATGATTTAAATATCATGTTCTTGCATTTTTAATTTTTTGTTTTCATAATGTCTAAACTTGTTGATGTTTTATATTTAGTATATCAAGTGTTTGTGAAAATGCTTGTGAGTATCTCTACCTTGTGTTTGCATGATTTGAATGTTATATTTTAGTTGAGCATGTTAGTATATCAAGTGTTTGTGAAAATGCTTGTTTGGTTTTAGTATCTCTGCTTTGTGTTTGCATGATTTGAGTGATATATTTTAGTTGAGCATGTTAGCATATCAAGTGTTTGTGAAAATGCCATGCTTGTTGGAGCTTGAGGCCTTTCGGCTACTCCATGTGTTTTACATTGTATGTGCATTTTTGCCATGTTAGTTGGTAGGTTTGCATTTGCATGACATTTGATTGAGTATTTAGTTTAAGTATACCTTGTGTTTGTGTTATTGCCATGCATGTTTTAGTCATTAGGTTTGGTTTATTTTGCCATGCATGTTCATGCATTTTAGGTCTAGGTTGCATTAAATGCCATGCAAGTTCATTTATGTCTATATCACTATATGGATGCCATGCATTTTTTATGACATTTAGGTTTAAACTCATGCATTTATGCACTATGTTTGCTGTAATTTTTTCATGCATTTCATGTTCATGCCACTTGAATAATGACTTGAGCCAATTAATGGTTCAAAGTCATGCTCTCTTGAGCACGTGGAAAATTAAGTTTTGTCAAATTGATTATTCTAAATTTGTCATTTTTTTAACTTAGCCAATTTTTATCTAACTTTCAAAAAGACCTAGCTACTGTTTGTGAGTCATTTAGAGAGTCTTAAATATTTTTACTTTGATTTTTAAATGATTTTATCAAAGGCAAAAATGTATTTTGGCAAAACAGTTTTTTTCACCCAGTACTCATACTTTTCCGATTTTTCTGGGAATTCATCTTTATTCAGAAAATTAAGCGGATTCTTTCCGTGTATTTTTATATGTCCGGAGTCTCCAGTAAATGTTTCAGAATTTTTTGAATTTTTAAAAATAGGGTAAAAAATTGTGGCTTAAAACTGGATAGTGGAGTCAGAATTGAATTTAAAGAAAATCATTTTTCTGTTTTGGTTAAGTTACTTAGAGGGGGCTGATTAGGAAGAT
This sequence comes from Fremontodendron californicum, assembly GCA_030761205.1. Taxonomy (NCBI): domain Eukaryota; kingdom Viridiplantae; phylum Streptophyta; class Magnoliopsida; order Malvales; family Malvaceae; genus Fremontodendron; species Fremontodendron californicum. The sequence goes on along the minus strand of JAULJL010000017.1, from coordinate 19,972,997 downwards.
TAGCTACTGACTTAGGGTAGTTTCTAAGCCTTTTTAAACTCTAAAAATGATTTTTTAACTCTCGGGTTAAGGGTGGTCAAGTCCGGGATTTTTAAACTTAGGAAATTAGAGCCATTTAAAAAAGATTTAGCCCAGTTTTTACTTTTAATTCAAGCTTTTCAAAATTGTTTTCAAACAATCACAAAGTATTTCGGTTTTAGAATATTTAATTTGACATATTTTCCTAAGGTAGCCGGATATCTGTTTAGATATGGATTTCCTTAATTAAAGGAAAAAATACATTTAATGCATTGCATTTTCCATATTCATGCATTTTATATAATATGTGATTCTTGCTATAATAATTCCTATGATATTGTTATTATTTTTATTTATATTTTTTGATGTTATAACTAAATAAAAGCATATACTATGTTCATACATTATTATTTTTATTTTTATGCATATTATATGATAGCATTATTCTATATTTCATGTCATTTAAATTATTTCATTTCATTTAGAATATATCATATGACTTAGGATATTACATTTCATATAGAATATATTATGTCACCTAGGTCATTTCATTTAGAATATATCATATGACTTAGGATATTACATTTCATATAGAATATATTATGTTACTTAGGACATTTCATTTCATTTAGAATATGTCATATAATTTAGGAAATTTCATTTCATTTAGAATATGCTAAGGCATTTAAATTATGTTATATCATTTAGGATGCAGTATATTATTTAGATTTTGCTATGTCATTTTATTTATGTCATGCATGTACATATTCATATCTTTTAAAATGTTTTCAAAAGGATAATGATTTTTCAATAAAAAATAAAGATATTCCCGAGTTAAAATAATTCATGAGTTCTCTACTGGGTTTGCTGGAGGGAATATCATCAATTATCATTAATAAAGGAATATCTTTCTTTAAAAAACAAAATGAGAATGATTCGGAAAGTTTTCCAAATTAATAAAAATTTCTATATTTTTTCCACTTTTGTTGGGGAATATAGGAAAATTTTGAACTTATAAATTCCGAATCATTTTTAATTAAAAAATGGAATTATTTTTCTTTAAATTGGGAATTAACTTGAAATACTAAATTTAAAACCAACTTTACACCGAGATTTGAGATAACACACGATTAATAAGGTACCATTTTATACAGGCGTTTTGGGGGTGCTAATCCTGCCCCATACGTAATCGAGTCCCGAACCCGTTTCTTTGATTTCTCTGGTTTTAAACGCAGACTTGAAATTGGTTTTAAAAATGTTTTAATTAATTTTTAAAATATTTTATAAAACCGGATTTAATAGGTGGCCGATCACACCTAGCTAAAAAAGATTTGTGGCGACTCCATGTCTTTTTCAAGGTCATTTTCAAAACCTTCTTTTTTCTAGAGGTATTAAAGTCGACTTTTCCTCGGTTTTTTTTAATGTCACGCTTAACGAATAATAAAATCTTGCGATGAGACTCGTTATTTTTTTAGGTTGCGACAGCTTGGCGACTCCACTGGGGACTATTAGAGAGTCAGGCCTAGAATTAGTCGTGTGTTCAAAGTCTCGGTTTTGTTGGTTTAATTGGTATTTAATTTTAATTTCCTTATTTTTAAAATAAAAGAGAATTTTGAAAATAAAAAATTGTTTTAATATGTCCATATTCATGTGCATTCATATTATTATTTGTTCTTTGGTCATTTTGTTGCGTATATTTTATATGTTTGCTTGACTGATGCTTTACATTGTTTGATTTTAGTGGGGTATTAGAATAAGGGTTGTAGAATAGGTGGTGACAAGTTTGTCTTGTTCCTCTGTACACATTGTATTTGCATTTGCATAACATGAATCCTCTACCCAGGTTCCATCCTTTTAAGTGGGAGTAAAGTAACTACGCCTTCGTGATTGATCTTCCGTATGGGCTAGTGAAACACTTCCGGAGTATAAAGTACCTAATGCCTTCGTGATAATCCTCCGTACGGGCATAGGAAAATATACTCTAACGAATTGAACCCGTTTTTATCGGGGTGCCTTACTACTTCACCGGCGACAGTGAGGAACAATTCAGGACCTTAGAATCGATTCACCTTCATATAGTAAACCTAGGCAAAGCCATGCCGGATTTCTGTTAGATACCCGAAGTTTAAGAACACATGGAGGAACATTTCCAACCTTTTACCATCTTTCTATATGATAGACACAACTTGGGTGATGATGAACGAACATCATATCACTCGTATTTTTTTATTATTTCATCCCAAAGGCACTGTGATACCTATATATAAGTAGATATTTGTCGGGGCAAAATATTCATTAATTGTTTAGAAAAAAATAAAAATCCTTTTTCAAGCATTTTTGCATTCTGCACATTTCATGTATGTGTGAATAGAGCATGTACATTTTGGTTGTATTATTGATCTCGTTTTTGCAATAAACGGATCGTGATAATAATTTCATTTGATAATTTCATAAAACCGGTAGTGTTGCATGAACATTTGGACATTGTACCATAGTAGGATCCACTATCCCGAAATTCTTTTGAGAATAATATGATTGGTTTTTCATAGAAAAAACATGTTTTAAAAAATCATAAATTTGGAGGCAAATCTTGTATAATGAGATTTTTGAATAATCAAGATTTAGGTCCAGCCAATTTCGTGTAATCATTGGTTAATTTATTTGTATCATGTTGACATCATGTCACAGTCCTAACATGCATGGTTATTCATTGTAGAATACATTTGTGATATACATGGTCATTCCTTGTACCTACCTTTGTATTAATTCATTTATTCTCCATATGTATCATTTGGACATCATAGCATGCATGGTCATTCATTGTAGAATACATACATGGTCATTATTTGTATATACCTGTGCATCAATTTATTCATTTTTTAATGCATCATGTTGGCATTAGATTGCATCCATAGCATACATAGTCATCATAATTTCTCTGTATATGTTCATGCATTAATCATCAGTATATTCATGCACACAGGAATAGAGCATGTACATTCATAATTGTATTCTTAATCTCATGACATTTTCATTTGCATGAAAGGGGTTCAAGATATGAGGAAGGAACCAGAGGAACGATTGGGTGCTTTGGAACGCAATCAAGAGGAATATGGACATGAAATCCGAGAGGTGAAGGAACAGCTGGCCAAATTGCTGAAAATGGTTGAGGATATGGGTAAAAGTAAAGAGGAACTTTCTCAGGGCTCTGCATTGTCTTCGGATCAATCAAAACCATTAGGTCCAGAATATACAATTCTTGCTGGATCATGCACTTGTCAATGCCACAAATGTTGCAATTCTAATGAAATTGTGGACAAAATCGTGAAAATGATTAAACCTGAGAGCCTGATACCAAAGATAGAAACCTCGGATCCTGTACCATACCTGCAAACTGTTCTAGGTTCAAACCAGTATCCCCACCCTACTATGGTCCAATCGTCCATTGGGATGACCACTATGGGATTCCTGAATCCCAATCCATCACCAACAACTGTCAGTTCATACTATTTCCCTCATCAATCACCTTATCCAGCATCTGGGATAGGAACCTCGAGCTATGTACAACCTCCAAAGGCCCCGTGTCCAAATCCATACCCTTACCATGCTGTTCCTCCATCTCCCTATGTAAACACTCCGGTTCGGACCTTAGTGTCACTGCCAAATGCCCCAACTCCTAGGCCATGTGTGACTAAGAAACAACCCCAGGATAAGACCCAAATGCATTTTGATCCCATTCCAATCAGCTACTGAGAGCTTTTCCCTATACTGATCCAAAATCACATGGTTGCCTGTGTCCCATTGAAATCCCTATTACCACCCTATCCAAGGTGGTATAATCCAATTGCAAGTTGTGATTATCACTGTGGAATTGTTGGCCATAACATTGAAGACTAAATAGCATTCAAAAAGAAAATGCAAACTCTTATAGATGCCAAGTGGTTGGATCCAACGACACTGATTGATAGAGGACTGGGAAAGCGTCATTAGGATTAGGAGATTTACAACATTGAGGTGGAAAGACTTCAGTCTTATATGATGTAATAGGATTTTACTAATTCAGTAGTCGACTCTTATAGCCTTAGGATGTTAGGAAGAATAAAGGGCTTGTAAAAGACAGTTTTAACAATTTCTCAAATTTTTTAAAACATGGTTTATACCATTGTGAACATTGATATGGGAATAAATTGGTTATGTTTCAAATTTATGAGATGTTGATGATTAAGTTCTTTCGATTCTTATTTCCTCCGTGATATCTTCCCCTTTTGCATTTTACATCCGATCAATTATTGGTCATACCATACATTCATACATGTATCATGTTAGCATCAGTTTGCATTTATGCATTCGTAATCAGCATGATTTTTCTGTATATATCCATGCATTAATTTTCTTATTACATACATCATGTAAGCATTAGGTCGCGTTCATGACACACATGGTCAGCATAATTTTCTTTGTATATACTTTGTATCAATCATTCATTGTTTGCATGTATCATAATTGACACCATGTTGCATTCATAGTGTATATGATCATTCATTGGGAAATATTCTAAAATGTACATGATTATTCATTGCATAAATCCATGCGTTGATTTGTTTATTCTTTGCTTGCAACATGTTGGCATCGTGATTGCATTTATTACATATATGGTCAGCATGTTTCCATTGTACATGTCCATACATCATATTGTTTAGGCTTCACATGCATCAAATTGCATTCATGGCTCCTTCATCATGACACGCACTTTGGGGGAATAAAACAGAAATTAGCTTGGCTTTAAGAGTCTTTGAAAGAATTTCCATTTCAAATTAGAGGTATAAGAAGTACTGAGTACACTTTTAATACAGGCTAGTGCTATGGAGGATGAACAAGTTGCCCGAATGGAAAAAATAGAAAGAGAACAGAAAGAATTGCGAGAACAGCTGGCAAAGTCTCAAGCAGAATCTAAGGATCAGATGACTAAATTGATGGAGCTGATGTCTGCCGTAATCAAGGGAAAAGGATACACCGAAAACTTTGTCGTCAGGAAAGGGTTAGAGGCACAAAAGGGTCAGAATGAGGTCGTAATGATTGATGCCCAGAACACTGTTAACCCCGTCAATGTCCTAAACTCAGATGATCCAGCTGAACAGGCAAAGTTGAAAATGGTTGCAGTAAATGAGGTTGAGTTGGTAGATTCCCAAGGGAAATATCAGTTGTTAGATGAAAGGCTTCGGGCAGTAGAAAGTACAGATGTATTTGGGAGTTTAGACGTGAAAGAACGATGTTTGGTCCTCGATTTAGTCTTTCCTCCTAAGTTCAAGATCCCTGACTTTGTGAAATATGACGGGACGACCGATCCGTCAGCCCACATCACTATGTTCTGCCGGAAGATGACAAGTCATATAGATAATGATAAGCTTTTGATTCACTGCTTTCAAGATAGCCTCAGCGGGTCCACAATTAGGTGGTATAGTCAGTTGAGCAAGGATCAGATTCGCTCTTGGAATGACCTGGCTAGGGTTTTTCTAAACCAGTACAAGCATATGACCAATATGGCGCCTGACTGTCTCACCTTGCAAAATATGAAGAAAAGAGCTATTGAGAGATTCAAAGAATATTTGCAATGGTGGATGAGCCTGGCCGCCCAAGTACAACCGTCCTTAACTCAGAAGGAAACCACTGTCATTTTTGTGAAAACACTGTAGGCCCCGTACTATGATATACTTGTCGGCAACACCACGAAGAATTTTTCGGACATGGTAATTTTAGTGGAGATTATTGAGAATGCTATCAAAGATGGGAAAATTGAAGGAGAAAGAACATCCAATACCAAGAAAAATGGGGCATCTAAAAAGAAAAAAGAAGATACTCAAGTCGTGGAAGGCTTTGCCTCACCTCCCCAATTCTCCTCGTATCAGCCATTTTACTCTACCCTAAACAATGTCTCTCAAGGTTTTTATCCTTACCAACCAATAACTGCAACTACACCAGAATTTACATCTGTCTATCAATCGAACAGCCTTGGGAATAATAGAAGGGGGCATAAAAAGCGAAAAACAAATTAGGATAACTCGATCCCTGTGACATACAGTGAGCTATTACCTCAACTCATCCAGAGTCACCTTGTGACACCCATGCAATTAGAGCCTCGAAGCCCCCTTATCCGAGCTGGTATGATGCTAATGAGTGTTGTGGTTATCATTCTGGCAATCAAGGTCACTCAACAGAGAACTGCCCCGCTTTGAAGTACAAGGTCAGAGATCTCATCAAGGCTGGTTCGATAAGTTTTGAAGATGGGGAAGCCAAGTGTCATAAGAAACATTGTGCATGATCATATTAGGTTTTTGACGCATGTAGTTCTATACACTGTGATGATGAAAGCATTTGTCTCATGTTAACATCTACATGAATTAAATGAATTTTGAATTCTAAATGCTCTCTGTTTGTTGTGTTTTAACAATAACTTGAATTTGCAAAAACAAGCATTAAGGAATTTTTAATAATGGATAGTCTCAAGAAGATTGATGATCAGTGTTACAAATGACCCAATACCTTCTCCCCTCTTTTTAGGTTTTCCTAAGCCTAAATCTCTTAAACCAAGAACACTTGAAAGACCTAATGCTTCAAGGAATATGAATGATTTGACTTCATAAAACCATTGTTATCACAGAATAAGCAAAGACGTAGATCTTATTCTAGGCTATGAACAAAGGAACGAACTTTTTGAAAATTTTCAAATTCCTTGAAATTGAAACAAATGAGACATTCTTTCAAGAATCTAGATTTTGATAATTTGGTGTGTGTCAAGATTGTGCTAAAACCATTCATGACCTTTCCCAATGATTATAAAACTTCAAATACCCAAACATCACTTCATGATTGACACCCTGGGGCACAATGACTAAACCAGATTATCCCATATCCCAGAGAAAACCCATTTTTAGGTCATATTTTCCTCGTCTCTTCAAAGAACTCAGATTTGAAATTAAGTCTTTTCAGTACAGACCTAGACTTGCTATGTTCCTCGTGGATACAAATTCTCATGGTTAATCAAATTGGGGCATCATATGTGGAAATGATGGATACATGGTGAATAAGGATGGACTAACGCGTGAATCATTGGGGCATGCGATAAAAATGAAAAATGAAAAAATTTATGGTATCATGCATATGAGAATTCAGATGATTCCAAAGTGCAAAATGAAATTCTGAATATCTATTTCCCCTGGGGATTGCTTTTCAATGTGAATATTTGTGCTTGACATGAGAAATGGCCATCTTTCATATCCCTTTCGCACAAAAAGAAATTATCCATAGTCACCCCTTTTGAGCCGAAAGAATTCTTTTTTCTTTAAACCCTGATCAACCCTCTACACTGGGGGGCAAATGCGAGGAAAGATCTTTTTAAAGATCATTGAGAAATGAGTGACAGCTCAAAGACAGACACAAAGCAAATGGAGCTTCGAATAAATACGGGCTCACTCTATCAAAGAGAAAAAGGGGAAAAGATGGTGAAATGAAAGCCAAGAAAAAAAAAAACAAAATGTGTGAAAGACATGGCAAATTGAAAGCGAAAAGCAAGGAAGAAAAAGAGAAAAGTCAAAAGGAAAGAAATGTCCAAGAAGGGACAAATGCTTTAAAGAGAATCATCCTCAAGAAATGATCCTTGATCTGATTACCCTCAAACACATATTTTGGGCCTATTTATCCTTTCTTTTTGAAACCTGAGCCATGGCCTATAGTACGTGCTTTAAAATTCCATTTTGATCAAGCATGAATATTTAATTTGAAAGGTTTTTCCTCAGATTTTATCCCATCTCATCGAATTATCATTTCACTAAGGAAGAATTTAGAATTCTCAAGTGTATGGTAGAACAAAAAAAAAAGAAAAATTGGAAAGAATGGGACTCTAGGGCGAAAACCCAAAAATGGGCGGTCTAGAGTAAAATGGAAATTTTTGATGCCATCTATGAAAGTGCCGATACCACAAAAGAGAAGGTCATCTTAAAAAAATGGTCATCGAGGAACATCTAGGAATTCCCAAACCTCTTAAATTGACAACTCTCATTCAGAGGATTGTCTTAAAAAAAACTGAAACTTTTTTTTCTCTCTCCAAGATTAAACTTTCCGGTTTAAACATCCCAGCTAATCTTGATGCTTGTCAAAATGCCTTGATATGGAAATTAAAAAATGTTGAATTTGTTTGGTTCTCAATGAATTCATGATTTATAAAACCTGTTCCATTTGTGAGCCTAGTAGGGATATACATTTTTGTCATGAAGTTTTCTTGGAAAAGCCAGAATCTTGTTATACCAAGCCTTGCCAATCCAAGTTAAAAAAACCCAGATTGACACTTAGAGAAATTTTTAACAATGATCATCAGTCTTCAAAAGATTTGTACATCATACATTGTGGGATTAATATTTTTTGTTCAGAAGTTTTCAAAATGAGAAAACAAATAAAGATCTATATTTTTTTGAAATACCCATTTTGATGTTGACATGAGACAAGGATTTTTCTAAACCAAAGGTATAGAACTGCCAGGATAGGTCTTGACTTCCAGATATGAGAAGAAGAAATAGAACCCAGTTCAGATCTCTATTGATGAAAGTGTGAAAACTATTGAGGCAAAGAGAATAGCCAAAATGAATTGAAGATATACTCTGATTTGAAGAGGAAAAATGAATTTGAAAGGTTAAGCCAAAGTCAAGAAAAACAACCGGGGGCATTTGCATCACTCATGAGCACTCATCTCTTTATCGAGCTTTTGTATCTGCACAGTGTCAGCAAGCATTTGCATCATTCATGGGTATTTGCATTGGCATTATTCCATAAGCATCTGCATTTTACCTTTACATTCTTCATGGAATTCGCATTTGTTTCATCTGAAGCAATTGCATCATTTCTAGAATCACTGCATTTTCATTATTGTGTGGTAATTGTAGTTACACCATTTATAAACCAGTTACATGAATACAATTAGTAGGGGCATCTGCATCATGGAACATGGGCATCAATCCAGGCCATTTGCATTTGCACTAAGAAACATTTACATCAATCCAAGCATTTACATTTGCACCATGAAGCATGAGCACCTTGTTAAAAGACATGTCATCTGCATCATTTCTCAAAGCTTCTGGAGGAGTTACCTAGAATTTTACAATGAGCAAGTCTTTGGTGGTGATAGCCAAAGCTTCTGGAGGAGTTACCCAGAATTTTACAATGAGCAAGTCTTTGGTGGTGATAGCCAAAGCTTTTGGAGGAGTTACCCAGAATTTACAATGAGCAAGTCTTTGGTGGTGATAGCCAAAGCTTCTGGAGGAGTTACCCAGAATTTTACAATGAGAAAACCTTTGGTGGTGATAGCCAAAGCTTCTGGTGGGGATATCCAGAATTTTACAGTTTTAAAAGTGAACAAGTCTTCGGTGGGGATAGCTGAAGCCTCTGGTGGAGATATTCAGGGTTTTATAATTTTGAAAAATGAGAAATCTTCTTCTGGAGGAGTTACCCAGAATTTTACAATGAGCAAGTCTTTGGTGGTGATAGCCAAAGCTTCTGGAGGAGTTACTCAGAATTTTACAATGAGCAAACCTTTGGTGGTGATAGCCAAAGCTTCTGGTGGTGATATCTAGAATTTTATAGTTTTCAAAGTGAACAAGTCTTCGGTGGTGATAGCTGAAGCCTCTGGTGGAGATATCCAGGGTTTTATAATTTTGAAAAATGAGAAATCTTCTTCTGGAGGAGTTACCTAGATTTTTACAATGAGCAAGTCTTTGGTGGTGATAGCCAAAGCTTCTGGAGGAGTTACCTAGAATTTTACAATAAGCAAACCTTTGGTGGTGATAGCCAAAGCTTCTGGTCGGGATATCCAGAATTTTACAGTGTTAAAAGTGAACAAGTCTTCGGTGGTGATAACTGAAGCCTCTGGTGGAGATATCCAGGGTTTTATAATTTTGAAAAATGAGAAATCTTCTTTTGGAGGAGTTACCCAGAATTTTATTCAACATATGCATCTACATCAAGAAGCATTTGCATCAATCTAAGTTATTTGAATCTGCATCAAGAAAATTTGCATCAAATCAAGTCATTTACATTTGCATCAAAGACATTTGCACTAGTATAAGTCATTTGTATCTATATCAAGAAGCATGTGCATCAATTAAAGACATTTGCATTTGCATCATGAAGCATTTGCATCATTTCTCAAAGCTTCTAAAGGAGATATCCAGAGTTTAATTTTTTTTGAAAAGGCAGAAGGTCTTCGGTTATGATAGCTGAAGCCTCTGTGGAGATATCCAGAGTTTTAAAATCCTTTGAAAAGGTAGCAAGTCTTCGGTGGTGATAGCTGAAGCTTCTGGAGGTGATATCCAGAATTTTTACAAATTTTAAACAGTGAGAAAGTCTTTGGTGGTGATAGCTGAAGCTTCTGGAGGAGATACCCAAAATTTTACAAATTTTAAATAGTGAGAAAGTCTTTGGTAGTGATAGCCTCTGTGGAGATATCCAGAGTTTAAAATTTTTTGAAAAAGGAGAAAGTCTTTGGTGGTGATAGCCAAAGCCTCTGGTGGAGATATTCAGAGTTTTACATTCTTAAAAATGAGCAAGACTTTGGTGGTGATAGCCAAAGCTTTTGCAGGAAATACCCAGAATTTTAAACACAGCTGAGAACAAGACAGGTTAAGACCCCGAGACCATCGTCGAGGTCATTTCTTTTCTTGCAAATCGAATTCGTTTCCTTAAGACGGGTCGAGCCTTGATTAGTCAGGGAATTCAATTTAAGGACAAAATCTTCAATGTACTGTTTTAAAAAAAAAAAAAATTGAAAAAACTGAAAAAAATAGAAAAAATAAAAAATGAAAAAAATGAAAAATGAAAAAATGATAGAAGAATGAAAAAGAAACCTCTTTCCCTTTCCTTCACATGTGATTTCACTGATCGTACAAAATTAGTGTTTGTTTATCTTTGCCTGATTCCTAATTCTCAGCAATAGCCAAAGAGGGGCAGCTGTAGACACCTAATTTTGTCTGGACCACTAAAACATGTATGTTTTCTTCCTAAATTGATGTTTTCGAGTGTAAAAAGACTTTTTTCATCCTGCAGGTGGTACTCCGAGACTTAGTTTAAGAGGGCGAGCATAAAAAGTCAAACTTGAAAAAAGTCAACCCCAAAAAAGTCAAACCCAGAAAGTCAACTACTGAAAAAGTCAACCCACTTTCAAAATCAAGATTTTAAGTTCAATTGAAAAAATGGCGAAAGAATTTTGATAATCCGAGGTCTACATTGAAAGATATGGAGTTCGGAAGTTGGGATTTGGAGATTCAGTAAAAAGAAAACCCTAATCCGAAAAATTTGAGGAAAAGTGTTAAACGATCAAATTGGTCAAAATTGAAGGTTCTAAATGAAAGATAAGCACTGACTATGGGTAATGGAGAAGCCACTTGCAAGAAAAACAGAAAGAAAAGTTAATCTGGGAGAAAATCGAGAATTAGGGTTTTTAGTGGATTTCGGTGAAATCAAGAAGAATCACAAAAATGGCCCGACTTGGTAAGACCAAAGCCCCCAATGGATGAGAAATGATTAAAAAGGGATAGCCCAAGACTCAGCTTGAAGAAAATCTGAAAATCGGACTTGTTTTGAGCAAAACCGGGTCTCTCATGTAGTAATTCAAGAAGGAAAATCCTAAAAAAATAGCAAATGAACTCCAAATCTTCTGAAATTTTGCAAATCTCATTTTTAAACTATTTGGAAGAGACTGGAGAAAGAAAATCTTAATTCGGAGTTCGTCTGCAAAATGGCCAAATCTCGGGCCTCTTATGCAATAATTCAAGAAGATAAATCCCAGAAAAATAGCAAATGGACTCCAAAAATTCTAAAATTTTTCAAATCTCAATTTTAAATTATTTGGAAGAGATTGGCGAAATAAAATCTTGATTTGGAGTTCGTTTGCAAAATGGCCAAATCCCGAGCTCCTATGCAGTAATTCAAGCCGATATATCCCGAAAAATACCAAATGAGCTCCAAAAATTATGAAAACTTCTAGATCACACTTTTAAATTATTTGGAAGAGATTGTTGAAGAAAAATCTTGATTTGGAGCTCGTTTAAAAAATGGTAAAATGTAGGGGCATATTTTTGGAAAAAAATCCAAATAAATAGCAAACAGACTCGTATAATTTTGAAAACTTCCAGAACTCAATGTTTTATTATTTTAGAAGTATTAAAAAAATAAAAATTGAATTTGGAGTCTGTTTGATATTTATTTGCATACGAGGGGCAAAACGGTCATTTCACCCAAGCAACCGAAAAGGGCTTCTTTGGGCCTTTCAAAAAATCAGACTTGGGCTGGAAAAGAGAAGTGCTAGCCTGCCAAGGCCCAAAGGAAGGAGGAAGCTTCTGATTTTTCAATCAAATGGCTAAAAATTAAGAGTTAGTTAGAGATTCTCTTTGATCAAGCCATGGTGATTAAGCCACATAGGCCAAGAGAGAGTGTCAACATTATTCTTGAACAGCTGTAATTTGGGACAGCTGATGTGCTAATCTAAGGGTGATAATTTCATGATTTTTTCACCTTGAATTATTAACCATTTGATGGAAAATTGGTTACAAAAAAATAACATCCTTGAGGAGAGAGAGGGGGTTTCGGCCAGCTCTAATAGGGGGGCAGAATTCATTTTTTCAGACTTCATTTTCAGATTTCTTCTTAGTTTTTCTTAGTTTTTTCTCTCCTTGGTTGAAGGCAAAAAGAAAAAGTTTAGAAAAGAAAGGAAAGTTTGAAGAGATAAAGCTTGAAATATAGCTTCTTGAGGTTGCTTTGAGCACCAGCTCTTGCACTTTCTTGATTTTTCATTCTTGTTTTTGCTATTTTGATTATTATTTGGTGAGTTTTCTTTTTAAATAAGTGTTTTTTATTGTTCTTCTTAAATTCTTTCTTCATCTCTTTCTTAAATATTTTTTTTACAATTTTTTTTCTTATTTTTCTTTAATGGCCGAATGGCCTACATTTTTCTTATTATGGTTGTTGTTTTTGCTTTAATTTATCATGTTATTTATGTTATTTTCTTTAATTTTGATGCTTTAAATGTTTTTCTACTTCATATATTTGAATCATGTTTTAATTTGGTTGCTTTGTTTGTTGCCATTTATGATTTAAATATCATGTTCTTGCATTTTTAATTTTCTGTTTTCATAATGTCTAAATTTGTTGATGTTTTATATTTAGTATATCAAGTGTTTGTGAAAATGCTTGTGAGTATCTCTACCTTGTGTTTGCATGATTTGAATGTTATATTTTTGTTGAGCATATTAGTATATCAACTGTTTGTGAAAATGCTTGTTTGGTTTTAGTATCTCTACTTTGTGTTTGCATGATTTGAGTGATATATTTTAGTTGAGCATGTTAGCATATCAAGTGTTTGTGAAAATGCCATGCTTGTTGGAGCTTGAGGCTTTTCGGCTACTCCATGTGTTTTACATTGTATGTGCATTTTTGCCATGTTAGTTGGTAGGTTTGCATTTGCATGACATTTGATTGAGTATTTAGTTTAAGTATACCTTGTGTTTGTGTTATTGCCATGCATGTTTTAGTCATTAGGTTTGGTTTATTTTGCCATGCATGTTCATGCATTTTAGGTCTAGGTTGCATTAAATGCCGTGCAAGTTCATTTAGGTCTAGATCACTATATGGATGCCATGCATTTTTCATGACATTTAGGTTTAAACTCATGCAATTCATGCACTATGTTTGCTGTAATTTTTTCATGCATTTCATGTTCATGCCACTTGAATAATGACTTGAGCCAATTAATGGTTCAAAGTCATGCTCTCTTGAGCACACTTGTGGAAATTAAGTTTTATCAAATTGATTATTCTACCTTTGTGATTTTTTTTACTCAGCCAATTTTTATCTAACTTTCAAAAAGGCCTTGCTACTGTTTTTGAGTCATTTAGAGAGTCTTAAATATTTTTACTTTGATTTTTAAATTATTTTATCAAAGGCAAAAATATATTTTGGCAAAACAGTTTTTTTCACCCAGTACTCGTAATTTTTCGATTTTTCTGGGAATTCATATTTAATCAAAAAATTAAATAGATTCTTTCCCGTGTAGTTTTACATGTCCTGAGTCTCCAGTAATTTTTTCAGAATTGTTTGAATTTTTAAAAATAGGGTAAAAAATCGTGGCTTAAAACTGGACAGTGGAGTCAGAATTGAATTTAAAGAAAATCATTTTTTGTTTTGGTTAAGTTAATTAGAGGGGGCTGATTAGGAAGGTTAGCTACTGACTTAGGGTAGTTTCTAAGCCTTTTTAAACTCTAAAAATGATTTTTTAACTCTCGGGTTAAGGGTGGTCAAGTCCGGGATTTTTAAACATAGGAAATTAAAGCCATTTAAAAAATATTTAGCCCAGTTTTTACTTTTAATTCAAGCTTTTCAAAATTGTTTTCAAACAATCACAAAGTATTTCAGTTTTAGAATATTTAATTTGACATATTTTCCTAAGGTAGTCGGATATCTTTTTAGATATACGGATTTCCTTAATTAAAGGAAAAATTACATTTTATGCATTGCATTTTCCTTATTCATGCATTTTGTATAATATGTGATTCTTGCTATAATAATTCCTATGATATCGTTATTATTTTGATTTATATTTTTTGATGTTATATGCTTTATTATATGGTTTTGAAAATTTCATGATATCCTATGCTTTTATTTAGTTATTTTTATATATGCTTTTATTTAGTTATTTTTATATTATTTAGCATATACTATGTTCATACATTATTATTTTTATTTTCATGCATATTATATGATAGCATTATTCTATATTTCATGTCATTTAAATTATTTCATTTCATTTAGAATATATCATATGACTTAGGATATTACATTTCATATAGAATATATTATGTCACCTAGGTCATTTCATTTAGAATATATCATATGACTTAGGATATTACATTTCATATAAAATATATTATGTTACCTAGGACATTTCATTTCATTTAGAATATGTCATATAATATAGGACATTTCATTTCATTTAGAATATGCTAAGGCATTTAAATTATATTATATCATTTAGGATGCATTATATTATTTAGATTTTTCTATGTCATTTTATTTATGTCATGCATGTACATATTCATATCTTTTAAAATGTTTTCAAAAGGATAATGATTTTTCAATAAAAAATAAAGATATTCCCGAGTTAAATAATTCATGAGTTCTCTACCGGGTTTGCTGGAGGGAATATCATCAATTATCATTAATAAAAGAATATCTTTCTTTAAAAAAAAACGAGAATGATTCGGAAAGTTTTCCAAATTAATAAATTTTCTATATTTTGCCACGTTTGTTGGGGAATATAGGAAAATTTTGAATTTATAAATTCCGGATCATTTTTAATTAAAAAATGAAATTATTTTTCTTTAAATTGGGAATTAACTTGAAATACTAAATTTAAAACCAACTTTACACCGAGATTTGAGATAACACACGATTAATAAGGTACCATTTTATACGGGCGTTTTGGAGGTGCTAATCCTTCCCCATACGTAATCGAGTCCCGAACCCGTTTCTTTGATTTCTCTGGTTTTAAACGCAGACTTGAAATTGGTTTTAAAAAAGATTTCATTAATTTTTAAAATATTTTATAAAACCGGTTTTAATAGGTGGCCGATCACACCTAGCTAAAAAAGATTGGTGGCAACTCCATGTCTTTTTCAAGGTCATTTTCAAAACCTTCATTTTTCTAGAGGAATTAAAGTCGACTTTTCCTCGGTTTTTTTTTTAATTTCACGCTTAACGAATAATAAAGTCTAGCGATGAGAGTCGTTATTTTTTTAGGTTGCGACACGCTGCTTTTCCTTTCCTATCCCTATCAAGTATTTCAGGCGAATAACAATGCCCACTCCTAGTTACTCCTCCTACTCCAATTAGATTGGCAGCTTCAGAATTAAGCACTACTGAACTACCAAGCGTTTCTCGGGTTATGACGTCGCATTCATATCTCCACAGTACTGCCTTATCGCTTTGATATGGAAATGGACTTGGGACACTAATCGTAATAACGGGATTTTTGATCCCTACTGGCTTCTCATTCTCGAACTGACTCATCTTTTTCTCATAAAAGAATGTGATCGGTTTCACAACAGGCACCGAAGATTCTCCAATTACCACATCAATTTCATCTGCCCCAAACTCTGTGTAAAACTCAATCCAGGGAGAGATCTATTAGTTTTTGTAACTCCTGTCGGAATTCAACACAACCTTGCACCGAATGGCCAACTATACCTTGGTGATATTTGCAAATCTTGCTTGGCTCATATTCACCAAGATAACTATCTGAATTAGCCTGCATAGGACTAATCATGCTAGCTTTGACCAGGACATCGAAAATGTAATCCATTGATGTCGTAAATTCATCCACTCTTCCCTTGATTACGGTAATCTTGCCGTCTCCCAAAGCATTTACCGCTAGTCTTGTATGGTTTGGTAAAGGATTACCGTTGACGTTCGGACCTCCTTTCTCTTCAAAGTTTATCAATCCAGCCTTAATCAAACTTTGCACTTTGTACTTCAAAGCTGTGCAGTTTTCGGTGGAGTGTCCAACGTTTCCCGAATGGTAGTCACATCTGGCATTAGGATCATACCACCTAGGATATGGAGGTTTCAAGGGTTCCAAGTGTACCGTTGCAACCAGGTGGTTCTTGATAAGATCTGGAAGCAAGTCTGCATAGGACATGGGAATCGGATCAAAAGACATTCTTTCCTGGCTGGCTCGTGGTCCTCTCGGATTAATTGGGGATTGATTGGCTTGCACGGGTAGCCCAACTGGAGGAGCCAATGGTCTGGGGCGGAAATTAGGTTGGACCACCTGTGGGAGTGTGGGTGGATAAGCATATGAACCCGGATTGATGGCATTGGTATTCGAGTAGTATGGCTGGTACACGGATTGTGGGAAGTGTGGGGCGTAACCTCCCGTTTGTTGCCCTCCATATGAAACAGTCTGGACATCAGTTTCCTTCTTCTTTGTCGCGCCATTCCTCTTTACAACAGATTTTCCTCCTTCAATCTTGCCATTCTTGATGGCATTTTCTATGATTTCACCGGAGAAATCACCATATCAGCAAAGTTCTTTGTGGCGTTCCCAATCATCCTGTCATAGTACGGAGCCTTAAGATAATAACGAACATCACCGTAGTCTTTTTCTCAGTTAGAGGTGGCTGGATCTGGGTAGCAATATCCCTCCATCTCTGGGCATAGTCCTTAAAACTTTTGGTGGATTTCTTCTCTATATTTTGTAGAGACAAATAGTCCGGAGCCATATCAACAATTTGTTTATACTGGCTGATGAATGCCTTGGCCAATTCTTTCCAAGTACGAACCCAATTCCTGTCGAGTTGAACATACCACCTAGCAGCGGACCCTATAAGACTGTCCTGAAAGACATGGACAAGTAGCTTATCATCTCTGGTGTAGGCGGCCATTTTCCGGCAGTACATGGTGATATGGGATATAGGACACTTGGACCCATCGAACTTTTAGAAGTCAGGAGTCTTGAACTTAGGCTGGATCACTACATCTGGCACTAAACAAAGCCCCTCAGCATCCATAGAACCATAGCAGTCTAAACCTTTAACAGCTTGAAGCCTTTCTTCAATCATCTTGATTTTTTTAGACTCAATCTCTTCTGCCACTTTCAGCTTCTCTAACTCTTTGGGATCATCTAAATCTGAAACTTGGACTGGGTCTATCTTTGTCCCAGGAACAGGAAAAGTGAACCCCGGGATTTGAGGTTGGCCGTGTGGGTAAGTGAATCCTTCCATGTAGGGCATCTGCTGTAATTGCCCATGTTGCGCTTGAGATCAAAAACCGTGCGGACATAAAGATTCGCCCACATTCTGCTCTTTCCCTTGAGAACCAGATTCATCTTCCTTATTCTTCCCTTTCAGACTTTTCATCATTTCCAAAAAAGAACTTAACTGCTCTCTAATCTCATTCTAAGCTTGTTCTACCTTATCTATCCTTGAGGGTTGCTCTTCGGCCATTTCTCTAACTCTTGATCTGGTGTTGTAAGAGTGATGAGAAGACTGTCTCGAAGATTCTGACTATTGAGCTATCCTTGAACCTTTAGCAAAATTTCTTAAATCAGGATGATATGCTTAAAATTTAAAACTAAATTGATGATGTTTATGCACATATGGATGAAATGTATGAAACAACACCAGCCACATAACAAATGTAGATAAAATGAATCTTATAAATAACATTACCAAATCCATAGAAATCCTGAAAACCAAAGCAATCCTAAAGACATAAAAAAAATAAAAAACTTCAACTGGTCCTAAAGCATAAAAAAAAAGAAAATTCTTACAAAGAATCCTAAAATCATAAATCTAAAAATCCTAACGCCTCCAAAGGAACTTGACAATCTGACGGTAAAGACTGAGCTTCATCCAAAAGTTCGTATATGAGCTGGCCGTTTTCATGGAACGGATGTGCTTTTGCCTTAATCTCCATGATTCTATCATACATGTCTTCTGCCTTGCGGGATGCCACATCGAAATGGTCAAACATATTCTCCAGAAGATTTTGCTTTTTAGAGTCCACATCTCGGAGTTGCGAGAATTCTTCCTTCAAGTTCATTAATTCGATAACCAATTCTTGGTGATCAGTTGCTTTCCTTTCTTGATCAAATGACAATTCCCCATTTTCTTTCTTTAGGCTCCGACCTCAGTAGTCAAAAGCGAATATTTCTTTTCCATACCTGTCAAGGATTCATTCAAAATGTTGCCATCTTCGGTAAGTTTCTGAACAATGCCATCTCTTTCCACTACCTCGTTCCCTAACTTTCGAACTTTTAATCGAAGCTTCTTGGCCTTGCTTTTTTCTTTGTTCAAGCCCTTTTCTAACTCTTCTATTCTTGATTGTAGTTTCTGGTTTTCTTCTCCCAATTTATCTTTTTCTTCTTGCAGCTTCCTTTTAGCCTTTTCTATCCTCAGCATAGGATCCGAGGCTATAACCTTGGCTAAACCATCTGGACTTCTTTTTTAAGGAATCACAACATCTTTTGCTCTCCTAGCCTGCCACACAGAGTATTCAGGATTAGTGTTCCATGAGATACTACCCCTTTCAACTCTAACCGTTAATTTCCAAGCCTTTGTGAGTTCCTCTATCCTATTGATAACCCCTTTGTCTGAATAAGAGAAATCCACCTGGTTAAGTCCATGAGTCATCGGTATGAACTGCTTATACCCTGCCTGTCTTCGTACCATGATGGGAGAGTAGCTAACAACACCCTAAATTCCCAAAAGAGGAACCCAAGGTTGATCACCACAGCTAAATAACATAAGTCCATGAGGCATCCATGGTTCTTTACAAATCATTTGTCAGCTTGTAAGCTCTCGCAACATCATCACCCAGTCTTCTTTTGACCTTGATCCAGGCCATGTGCTCTCACAGAATTCCTTGATAGGGATGCTAGTGGTAAAGTATGGCTTTCAGAACTTTGACTCTTGGCATTCAAAATGGCTTTTCATCCAGATGTAGAGCAACTATAAACATCCAATGAAACGTCCTTTTCCATTTCTCCTGCAGTGATTCAGTGACCTAATAGTCTCGGCTAATATAGCTGGAGCCGTGTTGATTTGGTGTTGAACTTGGTCCATGAAATTCACCACAGTTGTTTCAATATGTCCCAATATCTTCGGGAAAACTACAAGTCCGTAGATAGCCAAAGCCATCACCTCCAAACCTTTATCATCATCCGGGTGTTTGACAATGAAGTTTCGGAGAACATTCCATGGAATACCAGTGCTTTTACCTTTTGTCTTCACAATTTTGTCAACTTCCGTCAAGCTGATTCCCATGATCTTTGCTAGCTTCTTTGGAGAACCTGTCTTGTTCTTCCAGTAGTCTTTATTCGGGTTATGAGGGTCCAAATGAAGCAGTGCTGAATACTCTTCTATAGTTGGAACCATATCCACTTCATTGAACATGAAGCACCTGTATGATGGGTCCCAAAACTGCATCATGGCTCTTACCAAGTTGTTATCGACTTCGACAGATAGGAGCAAAGCCAGATCCCCATACTTTTGTCTGAATGCCTCTTGTCGAGTTTCATCCCAAGAATGCCAAATGCTGATCAGACCTTCAAGGTTTTTCTGTGCTAGATCCATGTGAACTTTCTCGGGAAGAGTAGAGACATACCTGACTGGAAGGCAATCTCCTGTACTTTGCTGGATTGCTTCAGACCTAAGCTTCAAACTACTGGCAGACTCACGCTTGGCGACTGTCAGGTTTCCATGGATTTAGTGGACATTGTTTTTATCTAGACCGTTATGTGGCAAGATGACTTTATGAAGATGCAAGATGTATGAAAAGAAAGAAATTAACAGTTAGATACTATATCAACAAACTTATGAAAAGATAAAAATACAACAACATATGTAAGCACTACATCATCATGGTGAGCATATCAGGAAAACAAATGTGTCAGGTAAACAAGCATCATGTTAATGAAAAGTACAGGGTAAGAAGTGTCCCTTCATGTGTCTTAAGTTCGGGTTCTTTTGTATATAAGGATGGACATGGTTCTATCTTAATGTTTGGCCACTTAAGTGTTGTTTATATGCTGGGTTTAGGATACTTGACCATTCTAAAAAGGTCTCCAAATTTCTCCTTAACATCATCCATGTAGAATGAGTAAGGCACCCCATTCCTCACCCATTACAGGCTCCAACCAGGAGGGTTCAATTCTGGTGAGAGTATTTTCCAAAGTTATGGCGGAGCTTATCACCTCTCAAAAACTTTGGTACTTTACATTCTTAAGGTGTTTCGCTAGCCGTTGCGGAGGTTTTCACCTCTCGAAGGCATAGGTACTTTACCCCCTCCTAAAAGGGACGAGTCCGGGTATAGGACTTTATGATATCCATGTGTCGTGTGTGTGAAGGGACATTCAAACCTTCTTTTACGCACAAATGTACAAGAAACAAAAGTTGTTAATACAAATAACAAAATCAAAATCAAAATCAAAAATAAAAATAAAAATAAATAAACAAATAAATACATACATAAAAATTAAACAATTAAAGACCAATAGTTAAAACCTAAAGTATCACAAGACTAATCTATGGCTCGACTCTCTAAAGTCCCCAGTGGAGTCGCCAAACTGTCATAACGTGCCAAATATGAATTCAGCATGCTAGACACAAATCAATGGAGTCGCCACTAATCATCTAATCTAGGTGTGATTAATCACCTTTATAAATCTATCCTATTTAAAGTAATCCTAAGCTTGACTAAGGCACCTTAAAAAGAATAGGTTCTGGTCTACTTGTCAGAACTAGGTTCGAGAGTAGGGTTACGTGTGAAGAAGGATTAGCACCCTCACAACACCTATCTAAGAGATAGTACCTAATTAGTCTTGTGATACTTAAAAAGTCTTAATTAAATGGTCTTGTCTATCCTATTTTCATTTTAATTGTTATAATTAGAAATCTCGAAGATTTTTTTTTAGGTCTTCCTTCCTTCATTCTGGAGAAATTACTAAAAAATGTTTCCTCACCTCGAGAGTATTCAAAAGAAACCATTCGTTCTATTGAAGAGGCTCCTTCATCGAAAAAATTAGATTATTTAATCAAATTATTTCTTTTAAATTAATCTTCCAAAATTAATCCGCATTTTATTAATGTTTGTTGAAAAAATAAATTCTGATTTTAATATTGAAAATTATCCCTTAAAATATTCTTTCATTCGTTCTGGAGAATTTTTAAGAGAATTTTTCTCACCTAGAAATTTCTTAAAAAGTCATCCATTCGCAACTTTCTTGAATTTCATCATCGGAAAAAATCTTAATTTATCCTTCAATTTAAATTAAGCATTTATTATGGAAAATCATTTTGAGAAAGGTGTTGAAAATCAATTATTCTAAAAAATAAACTTTTGATTTTTATTGGTATCGAAAATAATCTCTTAAAAAAATCCTTCCATTCATTCTAGAGAATTTTTAAGAGAAATTTCTCACCTAGAAATTTCTCAGAAATCAACCATTCGTAATTTCTTTGAATTTCATCATTGAAAAATCTCAATTTATTAATTTAAAAAATAACTAATTAATCTAATCTTATTAATAAATACATCAATGGTTAATAATAAATATAATAATATACAATTAAAAATATAAAATTAATTAATAATAAAATATAATATAATAGTAGTAACTAAAATAAATAGTATTTTTTTTTTGAAGAAGAAAATAATGGTTAATAAAATATTTAATAATAAATAATTAGTAAACAAATAATAATTACTTCACAAAAAATAAAACCTGCAAAAAAGCTTAAAATCCAATTAGTAATAAATAAGAAAATAAATAATAAAGAAAAGTAAATAAAGAAAACAAACAAAAAATAAATAAAAAAATAAACCAAACAAAACAGAAAAGAAAAGAAAAGAAAAATAAATAAATAAATAAAGGAATCAGCAACATGCGGGTCGGGCCGGCGCGAGTGTCGCCTGGCCCGACCCGCCTGATGCTGTTTAAAATAGCAAATTTTTTTTTTGTTCACTTTTTACCTGTTTTTTTTTTTTTTTTTTTTAAAAAGAAAAACTCCTCTTTCTCTGAAATTCTTCTTCCCTCAAGAACAACTGATGAATGTTCTTCACCAACCCAGAATTTGGTCACTGTCGCCGCCTCTCACCGCCGCTGCAGCCGCCGTCGATGGTCGAAAAATTCCAAAAAAAAATCTTAAAAAATTCCTCTCAATCTCCTAACTCAAAAACCAAATTAGTTTCACCCAAATCTCTCTAGAATTTCCTAGATCTGAAATCAAAACTCGAAACTTCACCTCTTCCGATCTACTCTGTTGACCGCCGAATGATTATCAACTTCTAGCCTATGCTTCCTCTAATTAAAACCTAGACTTTCCTTCACAAAAATCTTTTCGAAACAAATCCTAGCATTACCACTCTCAAATTTCGAATTTTTCACACGCAAAAAAAAAATATATATTTTTTATCTTCTTTTTTTATTTCGAAATTACTAAGCTTTCTGATTGTGTGTTTTTGATTTTGATGCTTGGGTTCATTATATAGAGAAAGAAATTGAGTTCTACTCTAGTTAAGAATTTTCATCTGATCAAGAGGCATGTTTTGTTCCAATAACATTTTTCAGAGTCCTATTTCAATCCAAAGAAGAGATTTATTTCAACCCAAACTTGTTCTTTTCATTTTCGAATTTTTTTTGAATTTTTCCTTTTTTTTTTAATTTCAAAATTATCCATTTTTTATTATTTTCTGATTTTTTTCTGTTTTTTTATTTAATAATAATAAAAAATTAGAGCCTGGATAAAATTCTGTGTCTACAGGAGGCATAAAAAAAATGAATAGAAGAAAAAATACAAAAAATGAGAGTGACATCATGCATTTAAATTGTTTAAAACGATTCCAAACAATTTTTTTTTTTTTTAAAAGGAAAATAAAAAACTTTTTTCAACTCATTGTTTTTCAAAGAGTGGCTCTTCAATTTAAGTAACCATGTTTGAGATGACAAATGACACTCTTTCATCATCCTTTCACGAATGTGAAATTATCCCTTTGTTATCCTTTGAGCCTGATGAATTCTTTTAAAATGAACTTGGACCAAATATCACCCTCCACACTGGGACAAGTACAAAAAGGGATTATGAATGATTAAGTCCTGCCTCAAGATAAAGAGAAGGCCTTATATTGAGGGGCAAGTGTTAGATAAGTTGAGTTTCAAAAAGTTTGGAACTCACTCCATAAAAAGCGGAAATGCACAAAGCAAAAAAAAAAAAAGGATGAAAAGTTAAAAATGAAAAATGAAAAAAAAGTGATTGCAAAATCTTAGAAGTAAAAGGATGAATATCCCAAGTGAAAATCCTTCATATGGTATAATCCTTGGTATGATTACCCTTAAACACATATTTTAAGCCTACTTATCCTTTATTTCGAAGCCCTGAACCTTGTCTTACATTACGTACCTTGTTTTGTGCATTTAGATGCCTATCAATGATATTTGGATGCCCCTATTTTGAGACAAATTTGAGTAGATTTTACACTTGGACATTCTGATGTCCGATCTCGTGCATTCAGATGCCCTTTTGTTTGAAGGAATAAAAGTTTATTTTTGTTTCAAAATAAATTTATACTTGGACTTTGCTAGATTTAACTCATAAACTATATTTTTAAATGGTTTTAAAAGATGATTTTGGTTCATTATCTTTATGGCAATAAAGAGGGCACTCGGATAACTATCACTGGTATTCGGATGCCTCTATTTTGAGACAAATTTGCTTAGATTTTACACTAGGAAATTCGAAAACCTGACCTCGTGCATTCGAACGCCCTTTTTTTTTTTTCAACCTGACACTAATTTCCAAAAATGGTATTCGAATGCCTTCCCCATGGCATTCAAATGCCCAAAAATTTTCCAACCTGTTTCAAAGTCCTTTTCAGACATTTGGATAGTCCTCTAGCATCATCCGAATGCCCTTATGTTTTCTAACAAAAATCAATTGCCCAGATCGGGCATTCGAATACCCTCCCTAAGATTTTTGGATGCTTGACCTTTTTCTAATTTAGTTGACATTTTTTTAAGGCATTCAGATGCCCCATTAATGGCTATCTAATGCCCCCTTTGGAAACAAGAAATAAATTTACCCACAATGGGCATTTGGATGCCTTTCCTTGGGTATTCGAATGCCCTACACTGGATCCTATTTAATTTATGCTATTTATTTATTTATTTATGCCTTTTTAATTGTTTATTCATTTATTTATTTATAATTATTTTTTTACTTTACGCATTCTTTTAATTTTATTTATTCATTTTTGCAATTTACTATTCGACAATTTATTTATTTTCACAATTCACTTTTTTTGCAATTTATTTATTTTCATGATTCACTTTTTTGTAATTTATTTTAAGCATTTTATTTATCGCAATTTTATTTTGTTTATTAAAACTTTGTTTATTTAATTTATTTTCATTTAATTTCTTGCTCTTTATTTAATTTAATTTAATTTTATGTTATTTATTTATTTATTTATTTTGTAATTATTAATTTGATGTAATTAAATTTTTGTAATATGAAAAACGTTTCTAAAAAAACAACAAAAATGAATGGTGTGATTTCGTGGGATAGTCCTAGGACCTCCACCAAGTTTAAGGCATGACTCTTATTGTCTTTTCACAAGTAAGCATTATTCTTATTTTATGTAACATTATGGAGATTTTTGGGCGAAAGATCAATTTTTTAATTTTTGCCAAGTTGTTGGGGAGTCAAGAAAATTCTCCGATGCAAGTAATTTTAATGGTATTTCACCATTAAAATAGAATAATGGTTAATTCTAAAAAATAAAAATTTATTTATGAAGGTTTTTTTTTTAATGATTTATTTTCTATTTAAACGCTTTTCTATTTGTTTATTTTATTCCTTATCATATTAATTTCATTTCATTTAAAAAAAAATAAAATAAGCTAATATTCACAAGTGAAAATAATTCTTGAATCTCTACTAGGTTGCTGGAAGAACTTTTAACAATTATTCTTTATAAGGGAATACTCTTTTTAAGAATGAAATAAAAAAAATTATCGGGAAAAACAATTTTATATTCCGCCAAGTTGTTAGTGAATATAGAAATTTTTGTTATGATAAAAGAACCCTCATTTCATTTCAAAATAATTCAATTTGTTTTTCCAACAAATAAATTGTGAATTCTAAAAAAAAAAAAAAATGGTTAAGGGAATTATTTTCAAATATTAAAATTAAAACCATTTTTTGTCAAGATGAAAGATAATGTATGGTGATAACTCGTATAATTATATAGTTTTTAGTTATGTTTTATTATTGTTTTGTGTCAAATACGAGTTATTATTGTTTAGTCTAATTGTGTTTATGATCTTTTATATTTTTATGTATTTTGGTGTTTTTCACAAGTTTCTTTGAGTGATTTCAGATTACTAGAATTAAGGGCAAATCTAGTTCAGTTCCAGTTCCGACACCTTTTGCCATATCAGCTATATCTCGAGTTTCACTGAAGCAATAAGGCTGAAATTTGTGGCCATGCAAAGCTAAGAGGCATATCTATCTTTTTGATGTTTTACACTTCTTGAAACGGAGTCGTTTTCCCTAGCGAAATCGACCATCAAGTTGGCTGATATGCAATGACGTCTGTGCTGACATGTTTTCGTATTATGCCCATATCTTCTTATCCACATCAGCAAATGAGCTGATTCCAACGGCTATGGATCAGTAACGGATAGGGTAACATTTGTCTAGAAGACCATGTGATCAGATAAGGCCTGCAAAATTGACAAAATCGACCATCAAGTTGGCTGATCAAAATCGTCATGTATGACGAAAATTGTTAGAAAATGCACCCACCTATTATACCTACCTTTGAAATTTGTAAAGCTTGTCTCTTGTCATTTAGCCCTCCAAAATGTGTATAAATAGAGGGCCTTGGGTGATTGTAAGGGATCATATTGGAGATTGGTAGGATATTAGCCATTTTAACAAAATTCTCTAAGTTTTCTTCTTCTTTCTTTTCTCTAGTTTTCTTTTTCTTTAGAAAGAGCAAGAGGTTGGATAATTAATATTCTTCCTCTTCTTCTTTCTTTCTTTTATTTTCTTCTTAGATTTTCTTTAATTTTATGTTTATGTTTACAATGCCTATGCTAGGCTAAACTTCTATTTGGTTAAGGGTGATTTCAAAGCCCTAGACATGTTTTGTGATTGATTTTCAGATTCTATCTATCATTAATTTTCTATCAAAGTTGCTTATGTTCTTCTACAAGAATTGTTCATGATGTTGTCTTGATTTATTTAGGTGTACAACTAGATAGATCTTGATAATTATCTATTGCTAGTCTAGGAGTCTTGATCCGTGTAATTGTCTTGATTTCCTATTCAGAAGTGGCAATTTGTGTTTAATGATTATGGTCAAGTTTTCAATAATTGCAAAGTGGAACATAACCTAAGTTGAACAATCTGAGCTTATGTGTTTGCTGCTTAGATCAACCTATCTTTCTCATCATAAAGCTGCCATTAAATTGAATTTAGAGAGCTTATTCTAGGTTGTTTAATGGTTAGAGATTAAATAGAGAGCTTGTTCTATTTAACGACAAACTAAGGAAAGATTGGGATAACAGAGCTTGTTGTTATCTACGGTTGTTAACTTTGATAGTTGGTTGAAATTGATAGATCTGAAATTGATTCTTAATGATGTCTAGTGGTGGAGAATGAAACCTTAACCATATTTTTCATATTTGATTCTTCTTACTTACTTGTTTTCTTACTTTTCTAGTTTGCTTATTTTTAAATGTATATTTATTTTTATTGGCTGGTTATACCGCCTAATTTGTATATTAACTTTGTTTTATTTTTATTGGCTGGTTATACCGCCTAATTTAGTATATATATTTTTATTGGCTGGTTATACCGCCTAATTTAGTATATATATTTTTATTGGCTGGTTATACCGCCTTGCATCTTATTCTTATTATTTACTTTAGTTTAAATCTGATTTCAAAAACCCATTTTCTTTTATTGTTCTTGAATTTAAGTTTTAAACTATCAACTTATAAACTAAAACCCAATCCCTGAGGACTCGACCCTTGCTAACTACTATACTTACAATTGATCTTTTTAGTGCAAGGTTAAATAAGATACACTCTTTTGGGTGCATCAAATTTTTGGCGCCGTTGCCGGGGATTGCTTTCTTTAGTTTATTAGTTTATTGGTTTATTCTTATTTTCTGTTCTAATTATTTACTTTCTTATTTTTTTTTATTAGTGAATGTTCCAAGCTCCCGAAGAAGACTTACGACTTAGGAAAATTCGGGAATTTATAACTTCTCACCAACAACCAATCGAGGAGTTGATCCAAAACATCCAAGAGGAGCAAGGAGAGATGGCAGCAGCTGACAACCGAACTCTCAAGGAGCTAGCCGCTCCGGACTTGGGTCAACAACCATTATGCATTGAATATGCTAATCTTGAGGTAGCTTTTGAATTAAAATCTGGTTTGATTCATCTTCTCCCAACTTTTCATGGTTTTGCAGGAGAGGATCCAAATAAGCACCTCAAGGAATTCCATGTAGTTTGCTCAAGCATGAGACCAACAGGGGTCACGGAAGAGCAAGTTAAGTTGAGAGCCTTCCCATTCTCTCTAGCTGATTCAGCAAAGGAATGGCTCTACTATCTACCATCCGGGACCATCACTACATGGAATGATTTGAAGAAAGCATTTTTGGAAAGGTATTTCCCAGCATCTAAGGCTGCCAACATTAGGAAAGAGATATGTGGGATTCGGCAATACAACGGAGAGTCCTTATATGAATATTGGGAGAGGTTCAAGAAACTTTGTGCATCATGTCCACACCATCAAATAAGTGAACAACTTCTCATCCAATACTTCTATGAAGGTCTCATGCCCATGGAGAGAAGTATGATAGATGCCGCTAGTGGGGGAGCTCTAGTTGATAAGACTCCCAGGGCTGCTAGAACATTAATCTCCAACATGGCAGCCAATTCTCAACAGTTCTCAATGAGACAAGATCCACCACCACAATCCAAGAGAGTTAATGAGGTAAGTATATCATCCCTTGAACAAAAATTTGATAAACTGACTTCTCTTGTTCAACAATTGGCTGTAGGTAAAATACAACAAATAAAGGCTTGTGGCATATGTTCAAACATAGGGCACCAAACTGATATGTGTCCAACACTTCAAGAGGATACCAATGAACATGTGAATGCCATGGGTGGATTTCAGAACCAATCAAGGAAATATGATCCCTACTCAAACACATACAATCCAGGATGGAGGGATCATCCAAACTTCAATTATGGAGGGAACCAATCACAAACTATTCCTCCACCATTTGACCACAGGCCACCGGGTTTTCAGCAAAGAGTGCAACAACCATACCAAACCCGACAACAACTACCACCCACCCAAAATTCAGGTACTTCTCTTGAAGATCTTGTTAAAGCTCTTTCTACTAATACAATTCAATTTCAACAGGAAACAAAGACAAGTATTCGAAATTTGGAGACTCAAATAGGGCAATTGGCAACAACCATGAGTCAAATGCAAGCAAGGGATTCTGGGAAATTACCTTCCCAAACCATAGTGAATCCAAGAGAGAATGCCAATGCTATAAATTTAAGAAGTGGGAAACAGCTAGAGACACCACAAAATGATAGTGCTCAAGGGGAGAACAATACCATGGCATCCTCTTCACATCCCAACGAGCCACTAAAAAAGGTAATTCCTAAACCATCCTTTCCTTCTTATATAACTCCTCCACCTTTTCCTAGCAGGTTAGCAAAGTCCAAGAAGAAGGAGCAAGAGAAGGAAATTTCGGAAACCTTCCGGAAAGTAGAGGTGAACATTCCTTTACTAGATGCTATCAAGCAAGTGCCAAGATATGCCAAGTTCCTAAAAGAGTTGTGCACATCTAAACGGAAGTTGAAATGGAATGAAAAGGTAAGTGTGGGGGAGAATGTGTCAGCTGTTCTTCAAAAGAAACTCCCACCTAAATGCAAGGATCCAGGTATGTTTACCATTCCTTGTAAGATAGGCAACACCAGGTTTGAGCGTGCTATGCTAGATCTAGGGGCATCTATTAATGTCATGCCATATTCAATTTATGCTTCATTGAATCTAGGACCATTAGAGGAAACCGGTGTTATAATACAACTTGCTGACCGTTCTAACACTTATCCAAGAGGAGTTGTAGAAGACGTTCTTGTACAGGTTAATGAATTGGTTTTTCCCGCTGACTTTTATGTTATTGAGATGGAAGATGAGATGTCTTCTAATCCCACACCTATTCTATTAGGGAGACCATTCTTGAAAACAGCAAGAACTAAAATAGATGTACATGATGGCACTTTAACTATGGAATTTGATGGTGAAATAATTCGCTTTAACATTTTTGAGGCCATGAGATATCCTAGTGATGTGCATTCTGTTTTTAATATTGATATAATTGACTCACTAGTGGAGCAAGCTTATGAGCTAGATGGTGAAGATAGTGTAGAAATAGTCATTAGCAACCATCTCGGAATGGGGAATGCTAAACTAGCCTTGAGTGACCAGGTGGAAGGGGCACTAGAATCTTTACACTCGCTGCAACCTAAAGATGCAAGGTTTGATGTTTCATTTATTGATTTGCCTTTATCTAATGAGAAACTTCTACCTTCCATTTTGCAGGCACCAACTTTAGAGTTGAAACCACTACCGAACCACTTGAAATATTTGTTCTTAGGGGAAAAGGACACACTACCTGTCATCATTGCCAAAGAGCTCACACCTTTGCAAGAAGAGCGACTTATCCGGGTGCTTAGAGAGCATAAAACAGCAATTGGTTGGACAATTGCCGATATCAAGGGAATAAGCCCATCCATGTGCATGCACCGGATTTTGTTAGAGGAAGGGTCTAAACCAACAAGGGAAGCACAAAGAAGATTGAACCCTTCTATGATGGAGGTTGTGAAAAAGGAGATACTGAAGCTCCTAGATGTTGGAGTGATCTATCCTATCTCGGATAGCAAATGGGTGAGCCCAGTCCAAGTGGTTCCAAAGAAATCAGGTGTAACGGTGGTAACAAATAATGAGAATGAACTTGTTCCTACTAGGATTCAAACAGGATGGCGAGTTTGTATTGATTATCGTAAACTTAATTCCACAACTCGCAAAGACCACTTTCCTTTACCTTTTATTGATCAAATGCTTGAAAGGTTAGCTGGCCATTCTCATTATTGTTTTCTTGATGGTTTTTCAGGTTATAATCAGATAGCCATTGCTCCGGAGGACCAAGAGAAAACAACATTCACATGTCCATTTGGTACTTTTGCATACCGGCGTATGCCATTTGGTCTTTGTAATGCACCAGCTACATTCCAAAGGTGTATGGTTAGCATATTTTCAGATTATGTAGAGAACATCATAGAAGTATTTATGGATGATTTTAGTGTCTATGGTGATTCTTTTGATAGATGTCTAGAGAACCTTACACTTGTACTTGAAAGATGCATGGAAACTAACCTTGTTTTGAATTGGGAAAAATGCCACTTTATGGTAGAACAAGGAATAGTTTTGGGCCATGTTATTTCTTCTAGAGGGATAGAGGTTGATAAGTCTAAAATAGATATTATGCATTCTTTACCACCTCCCACAAATGTGAGAGAGGTTCGTTCTTTTCTTGGACATGCAGGTTTCTATAGGAGATTTATCAAAGACTTCTCAAAGATCACATTACCTCTTTGCAAGCTACTACAAAAAGATGTGGTTTTCCACTTTGATGATAAATGCAAAGAGGCGTTTGAAACATTGAAGGGACTCTTGACATCAGCTCCTATCATCCAACCACCAGATTGGAATGTACCTTTTGAAATCATGTGTGATGCTAGTGACTATGCCATTGGAGCTGTTTTGGGCCAACGGGTTGGCAAAGCCTCACATGCCATTTATTATGCCTCAAGAACTCTTAATGATGCTCAATTGAACTATTCCACTACTGAAAAAGAACTTTTGGCTGTTGTATTTGCTTTAGAAAAATTTCGATCTTATTTAATTGGTACTAAAGTAATTGTATTTTCTGACCATGCAGCCCTTAAGTACTTACTCACTAAAAAGGAGGCCAAACCAAGGTTGATTAGATGGATACTTCTCTTACAAGAGTTTGATTTGGAGATAAAAGATAAGAGAGGTAGTGACAACCTGGTTGCGGACCATCTTAGCCATTTAGTTCATGAAGATTATGCACTACCCTTGAATGAGAACTTTCCGGATGAGCAACTTCTTTTTATAAGAACAACTCCTTGGTATGCTGATATTGTTAATTACTTAGTTACCAAGAAGTTGCCACAAGAGTTGACACAAGCTGAAAGAAATAAGATCAAGAGTGATGCCAAATACTACATATGGGATGATCCTTACCTTTGGAAGCATTGCTCCGATCAGATTATAAGAAGGTGTGTACTCGAAACTGAATTTCAATCTATTCTCACCTTTTGTCACTCTTATGCATGTGGAGGACACTTTGGATCCAAAAGAACAGCCATGAAAGTTCTTGATTCTGGATTTTATTGGCCTACCATATTCAAAGATGCATACCTCTTTTGCAAGTCATGTGATCGTTGCCAAAGAACTGGTAACTTAGGTGCTAGAAATCAAATGCCTCAAACTCCAATACTTATTGTTGAAATTTTTGATGTATGGGGCATGGATTTCATGGGACCTTTTCCTCCTTCTTTTGGTAATCTTTATATTTTACTTGCCGTTGATTATGTTTCAAAGTGGGTGGAAGCAAAATCCACTAGGACTAATGACTCTAAAGTTGTTTCAGATTTTGTCAAGACTAACATCTTTGCTAGGTTTGGAACGCCAAAGGCCATAATCAGCGATAGAGGTACTCACTTTTGCAATAGGACTATGGAAGCACTTTTGAGGAAGTATAACATCACACACAAGGTCTCCACCTCATATCATCCTCAAACTAGTGGGCAAGCTGAAGTGTCAAACCGAGAAGTTAAGTCCATCCTTGAAAAGATAGTTAATCCAAATAGGAAGGATTGGAGTTCACGACTTGATGATGCACTTTGGGCTTATAGGACAGCATATAAGACACCCATTGGTATGTCTCCTTATCGACTTGTTTATGGTAAGCCTTGTCATCTTCCGGTTGAATTGGAACATAAATCATATTGGGCTATCAAACAATGCAACATGGAGATGGATGAGATAGGAAAGAAAAGAAAACTTGACCTACAAGAATTAGAGGAGATAAGGAATGATGCCTATCAGAATTCTAGGATTTACAAGGAAAAGACTAAGGCATTCCATGACAAGATGATATCAAGAAAAGAATTTGTTGTTGGACAAAAAGTTCTTCTCTTCCATTCACGCCTTAAGTTATATCCAGGTAAGTTACGTTCTCGTTGGGTTGGACCTTTTGTTATTACTAATGTATTTACTCATGGTGCAGTTGAAATCCAAAGCCCAAAAACAGATAAGGCATTCAAAGTGAATGGTCATAGATTGAAGCCTTACTATGAGAACTTTCCAATACAAGATGTGGAGGAGTTTCCACTTTTTGAGCCAAAGTATGTTGAATAATAATGGCATGGGTCTAAGTTAGGCTGAGGACAATAAACCAAGCGCTTCTTGGGAGGCAACCCAAAAGGATGGAGAGCATCTATTATATCAGATTTGCATATTCCTTACTCTCCATCATTCTATCTTTTATTGTTTTTCTTTTCTTTTGTTTAATAGTTCTTTTCTCTTACAAGATGTAAATATAATTTTTAATTTATTTTTTTAACCCCGGTTAAATGGCGGATAACGGTACTCCGTGATTATTTAAATCGGTTCCATCAGCTACCCACAAAACTAATATTGTATATAAATTTCTCTTCCAATTTCTCTTTCATTTTTTTTTCATTCTTTTTTTTCAGGATGGATGATATTCTCACAAGATTGCAGAAACGATTTCCTCCTTTTCCTCGAAATATTTTACTGAAGCTTTACCAAGTTCGACTTGAAAGATTAAGAATGCTTATGCACAAAAGGATTCCTGACGACATACGTTGGATAATTGAAGCCAAGGTACGTGAAGATGAATATCTTCCTGTTTTGCATTTACCAGGTACAGGTAGAAGCACTTTTGCAAAGAAGCGACGAGCAAAGCGCATGGGTTCAAACTGCCACAAATGTGCACGATGGACGTGTAACGGTAAATGTCGTTCTATTGGGATTCCGTCCTCTAATCGAGATGATAAAATTGAATTCATTAAGGATGGACTGAGTAAGGAGAATTTGGGTAATATCCAACTTTCTCTTGAGACGCATCCTAGTGGAGACGTACAAAGAGAAATTCTTGATTTATGGCCGCAATTCCAAAGGGAATGGCAACATCTTGGGAATCTGATGTTAAAAGACCCTGTTTGCCAGCTTGTAAGAAAACTGGATGGGAAGCATATCCTCGACTCATAGAAGGCGTTTAAGCCGTTTCTGGACGTAAAACCAGAGGAAGATGTGAGCCACAATCACAACTACAATAAATGACTTCTCAGCTTTTGGTTTGATTTGCAATAACTTTATTTTGTTTTAATTTACGTGTTGTTCGATTTGTGTAATTATCTTTTACGGTTGATTTTTTCTTCTCTTTTTGATTTTCTTCCTGAAATCACGCAAAAATCTTTTGTTAGGTTAACATTTTCTTCTGACAGGTCAGATACACTTTCGGCGACATTATTACTCTTGTCTGATTCACTACTCAGTCCTCTATATATTACACCATGTACTCATTCTCTTTCAGGCACTCGAAGAAAAAAAAAATGGAAAGTACTTCATCCCAGCGCATTAAAAAAATTTGTGTCTTTGGAGGTGCTTATCCAGGGAAAAATAACATATTCGCTGATGAAGCCATAAGAGTTGGAGTAATACTTGCCCAACAAAAGATCCACTTGATTTATGGAGGCGGTAGTACGGGTTTAATGGGAGCAGTCGCTACAGCAGCACACGCCGGAGGAAGTCCAGTTCTAGGAATCGTGCCAAAACTATTCACAAGTTTTTGTGGACCTACCGTGGGTAAGGAAATACAAGTCTGGAGTGTCCCTGAACGGATAACAATCATGTACCATTCTGCCGATGCATTCATTGCTTTACCAAGAGGTCTGGGTACATTGGAAGAAATAGCTTGCGTGGCTTCTTGGTCATCTTTGGTCACAAATAAGAAACCCATTGGTTTGCTTAATATTAATGGTTATTTTAGTAATTTGCTTTTATATTTAGATAATGCTGTGGATAATGGATTCATGTTTTCAGAGGCAAGGAGAACCATAATTTCTGCTACAACTATTGAAGATTTACTTAAAAAGCTCCAAGCTTATGAGTGTTTATCTGCAACGGTTGTTTCGCAAACGCTCGGAAAAAGAAAAAGAGATATGGACGAGCAAGGAGTGGATTGCACTTTGTCTTTGTGACATTATCTAACATTTTGCTTGTTGTGTCTCAGTTATAATAAGTGGTTAGCAACCTCTGCAGGTAATATCTCCTAAATTCTACCTTTAAAATTTGACATTGGGGACAATGTCATATTTTAGTAGGGGGTAAGGGACATATTTTGCTAATTTAAAAAAAAAAAAAAAATTAAGAAGTATTCATTCTGAACAAGGTCTGAGTAAGGGAGACTTGAGACATACCTTGTCAGTTTGATTTCTTCTTTTCCAAAAAAAAAAAAAAAAAGAGTTTGTTTTGTTTTAAGCAATTTAGAAGTATTCATTCTGAACAAGGTCTGAGTAAGGGAGACTTGAGACATACCTTGTCAATTTGATTTTAATCTTTTTATGTTTACTTGTTAATTTTTGTTTAGTATTTTAGGATTATTTAGGTTGCATGGTTTTGTTTTGTTTTGAGTCTTAGTTGTTCCTATTCTTATGTTATTAGTTCTTTTCTCTTACACATAATTCTTTCATTTGGGTTAATAGACTTACATTGAGGACAATGTAAGAATTAAGTGTGGGGGGAATGATTTAGGATTTCTTTTATTTTGTCTATTATTTATTTTATTTTTTTAGTCTTTATTATTATTATTATTTTTTTTTTTTGAGTTTTAGTTCCTTTTTAATACAATGATGAGATATGAATTGCATAAGTCTAAAACAGATTTATTAGTGAGAAGATTTTCATGAGAATTGAGCTTGATGTCAATTTTTTTTATGAGCCAATGTTAATATGATATGTTGATTGAGAAAGAAGCATGTTTAGACTTAATCTGACTTGTATAATCATCCTTGTGAGTTTTTGAGCCTATAATGATTTATGCATTATACAAATCAATCTAATTTCTTTCTTGAGTGCTCTTATGATTACATGATTCTCTAGAACTTGCTTTGAACCGTTTGAGACTATATTGATACATGTGACAACATGAATATGATAGAGGCATTAGGATTATAACCAGAGCCAAACAGCCATCCATTATTAATGTTCTAAGAGAACATCCCCACTAGTGAGCCAATTTGAGCCTACATTAAATATGCTGTTTTATTGGTAACCACAACTTACACCTAGCCTAAATATACTTATATCCTTACCCTTGTTCTAAAGATGGATTATATATTTTGAGACATATTGCAAAAAACAAGGGATATTTTTAGTTGAAAATTTGGGTTAGAAACAAGAAATAAGTGTGGGGGGAAAAGAAAAGAAAAGTCAAGAGAAAAAGAAATGGAATACTGGCAAATACATTCCTAAGTAAAAAATATGAATCATCTCTTGAATTTGTGGAAAAGGAAAAGGATGTTACAAAGTTGTTTAGAATGAAGAAAAGGTCTAACATGAATATCCGGCCTAGGTGACTATGTACTTGTAAAGAGTTTTGATAAGTTTCTTTGTATGATCTTATTATGTCTCTAAACTTTATGAACTCTTTGGAACCTTTGTGATATCGTTATCCTTTTGTTCTTCAACCACATTACAAAACCCTTGGCCCCATTACAACCTTGATTAAAGACCTCTTGATTCATGAAGTTGTATGATCTAAATAGTGGAGAATAGGTGGACAAGCAAGAATATGGTAGAACTGTTTTCATGAGATTGATTGAGTGTAAACACTTCACCACTACTTTAAAGAGTGAAAATCATGAGGGTATCCCATGTGAGAAGTTGAGATTAAAATTTGAACTTGCACTATTTTGATTGAGATATGTTATGTTAATATTGGCTTAACTCAAACAATTTACATTCAAGCATGATTTTTTGTGAAATTATTTAAGCTATTGATTAGTTTATAAGACTTGTTCAAAGATTGTCTCTAATTTGTATTGAAAGGATTAGGAATAAATATTTTTAGTATATGTAGTTTATTTATATTTTAGTTTTTCAATGTTTGTGGGTATCGTTCTAGTAAACCCTCACGAGACTAAACTCGTCCACTAGGGACACCTAGGGGTTTAAAGGCTTGTGTCACATGCTAAGTGCCACCGTGATTTCCTACGAAAATGGATTAGATTAGATTTTCTTATTTTATTTTTATTGAGTCGTTGCTAGGGACTAGCAACAATCTAAGTGTGGGGGTGTGATAACTCGTATAATTATATAGTTTTTAGTTATGTTTTATTATTGTTTTGTGTCAAATACGAGTTATTATTGTTTAGTCTAATTGTGTTTATGATCTTTTATATTTTTATGTATTTTGGTGTTTTTCACAAGTTTCTTTGAGTGATTTCAGATTACTAGAATTAAGGGCAAATCCAGTTCAGTTCCAGTTCCGACACCTTTTGCCATATCAGCTATATCTCGAGTTTCACTGAAGCAATAAGGCTGAAATTTGTGGCCATGCAAAGCTAAGAGGCATATCTATCTTTTTGATGTTTTACACTTCTTGAAACTGAGTCGTTTTCCCTAGCGAAATCGACCATCAAGTTGGCTGATGTGCAATGACGTCTGTGCTGACATGTTTTCGTATTATGCCCATATCTTCTTATCCACATCAGCAAATGAGCTGATTCCAACGGCTATGGATCAGTAACGGATAGGGTAACATTTGTCTAGAAGACCATGTGATCAGATAAGGCCTGCAAAATTGACAAAATCGACCATCAAGTTGGCTGATCAAAATCGTCATGTATGACGAAAATTGTTAGAAAATGCACCCACCTATTATACCTACCTTTGAAATTTGTAAAGCTTGTCTCTTGTCATTTAGCCCTCCAAAATGTGTATAAATAGAGGGCCTTGGGTGATTGTAAGGGATCATATTGGAGATTGGTAGGATATTAGCCATTTTAACAAAATTCTCTAAGTTTTCTTCTTCTTTCTTTTCTCTAGTTTTCTTTTTCTTTAGAAAGAGCAAGAGGTTGGATAATTAATATTCTTCCTCTTCTTCTTTCTTTCTTTTATTTTCTTCTTAGATTTTCTTTAATTTTATGTTTATGTTTACAATGCCTATGCTAGGCTAAACTTCTATTTGGTTAAGGGTGATTTCAAAGCCCTAGACATGTTTTGTGATTGATTTTCAGATTCTATCTATCATTAATTTTCTATCAAAGTTGCTTATGTTCTTCTACAAGAATTGTTCATGATGTTGTCTTGATTTATTTAGGTGTACAACTAGATAGATCTTGATAATTATCTATTGCTAGTCTAGGAGTCTTGATCCGTGTAATTGTCTTGATTTCCTATTCAGAAGTGGCAATTTGTGATTAATGATTATGGTCAAGTTTTCAATAATTGCAAAGTGGAACATAACCTAAGTTGAACAATCCGAGCTTATGTGTTTGTTGCTTAGATCAACCTATCTTTCTCATCATAAAGCTGCCATTAAATTGAATTTAGAGAGCTTATTCTAGGTTGTTTAATGGTTAGAGATTAAATAGAGAGCTTGTTCTATTTAACGACAAACTAAGGAAAGATTGGGATAACAGAGCTTGTTGTTATCTACGGTTGTTAACTTTGATAGTTGGTTGAAATTGATAGATCTGAAATTGATTCTTAATGATGTCTAGTGGTGGAGAATGAAACCTTAACCATATTTTTCATATTTGATTCTTCTTACTTACTTGTTTTCTTACTTTTCTAGTTTGCTTATTTTTAAAAGTATATTTATTTTTATTGGCTGGTTATACCGCCTAATTTGTATATTAACTTTGTTTTATTTTTATTGGCTGGTTATACCGCCTAATTTAGTATATATATTTTTATTGGCTGGTTATACCGCCTAATTTAGTATATATATTTTTATTGGCTGGTTATACCGCCTTGCATCTTATTCTTATTATTTACTTTAGTTTAAATCTGATTTCAAAAACCCATTTTCTTTTATTGTTCTTGAATTTAAGTTTTAAACTATCAACTTATAAACTAAAACCCAATCCCTGAGGACTCGACCCTTGCTAACTACTATACTTACAATTGATCTTTTTAGTGCAAGGTTAAATAAGATACACTCTTTTGGGTGCATCATATGGTTAATAAGTACTGTTTTC
The DNA here is from genome assembly GCA_030761205.1 of Fremontodendron californicum. Lineage (NCBI taxonomy): Eukaryota > Viridiplantae > Streptophyta > Magnoliopsida > Malvales > Malvaceae > Fremontodendron > Fremontodendron californicum. The sequence goes on along the minus strand of JAULJL010000017.1, from coordinate 19,933,963 downwards.
AGATGAGCACTATAAGAGTGTTAATATATTTCCCACGCATAATTGCATTCCTGAATCCGCATTGGTTTTTCTCTAATTTAATTCACATACCTATTTTTTTTTTTTTTTACTAAATCTTAATTAGTTTTAGGATTTTTTAGAAATATAAATTTTAAAAGTGACAGATCATACTTAGCCAAAAAAAAATTGATGGTGATTCCTTCGTAGTTTTTCAAAATGTTTTCTTTAAATACTACCGGCCGAAAAACCGTTTCAACAATTTAGATTAGCTTGATCAATCGTTTCAACGTTTTCAAAACCGTTTCTTTAACTCCTTCGTGGCTTTTTATTCTATGGTAAATGGTTACAAAGAGATATATATATATATATATATATATTAATGTTGTAAACACTCAATTTTGTCCGGACTTAAATAAATGTCCAAACCGCGTGTTGAATATTTGAATATCCCACAAAATTCCAAAAAATGAAAGTAGAAAAATAAAAATATATAAATAAAAAATAATAATAATTAAAAAGAAAATTAATAATAACTAAAAAAAGAAGAAAAATGAAGGGAAATTTGAATTCATAGGCATTTGAATGCCGCTTTAGGCACCTAAGGGGTTTGAATGTCTATGCATTCGAATGTCCCTTTTAGGCACATTTTGCCTAAGGGATTCGAACCCTGTATGGGTGCATTCGAATGCCTTACCTGAACAAATCTGGGGAAAAAAAAATGAAAGAGAAGGAAGGGAAAAAGCATAAAAAATTGCGTCGAAAAAGGAAAGAGAGAGCTGACTATCTAAAAGGGTATGTTTAAGAGAGTGGGAAAATGAAAATCAGCAAATAAACATTAAATGGGCAAAATAAAAGGGTAGAGGTCGCACGTACAAAGAAGACTTGTCTTCTCCCACTAGCTACCAAGCCCCTAAAACATAATAGCTCCAGCAAGAAAAACGGACCCGAGTCTAGTGTTTTGTATTGGAGAAGTCAACCTTTGATTAAGGTTTATCAGATATGCGTGAAGGGGGAAGGAAGAAAAATTGAATTGGTAAAATCTCATCCATTCTTTTTGGCTCCAAGAATCCTCAACCATGGATCAACTCCCTACTGGCTCTATAAATACCCCAGATAAATGTTAAGAACATAAAGCTTTCCGAAAGAGAGATAGTAGAAGAAGCTCTGAAAAAAAGGAAAAAAAAAACAAAGGAGTGAGTGTGGAGTTAGCTCAGAGATACCAAAGGTAATAACTTTGTTTAGTCTGCTTTGTTTTAAATACAAAAAGGGAGATGGATCAGGAGATTTGGTGAGATGGACTGATCTTAGTTCACTGTCACTCCCAATCTAATTCCTTTCTCCCCTGTTTATTATTCTTTAATAGCTGTGTTGTTTATTGTGGCTTGCTATCTGCTGTTGATGTTATCTGAAAGCTCCACTACTGTGCTATGCTATGTTGTTCATTGTGGCTTGTTATCTGTTGTTAGTGCTATTTGGAACTTTGAAAAAAGAAAACCTTCTGGTAGTTTGGCTGACCAAAGTGATATATAAAGATTCATGAGTCGAAAATATTTTTGATGACAGATACATATTTTCAACACCTCTATTAGCCCTTGTTTTTAGATATCAATGTCTTGAATCAAATTTATTCATGATAACCCCACTTTGAAATTGATTTCTGCATGAGACTTGAATAAAACTTGTGTTTTCATCAACCAAATTGTTATAGCTAAGAGTTTATGAAGAGATCTTTTGGTTTTGGATGAAATATTTTGAAAGCAAAAAAAGATTTTTCACTATTGTATTCGAATGCATTCACTTAGCATTCGAATGCATGGCAAAATAAGAGGAATCAAATAGATGCTAAAATAAAAGGTGTTCGAATACCTTGTGTGGCAAAACGAATGAAAAAAAAAACTCTTAAGAATTCAAATACTATACATTTGAATCCCTCTTTTTTATTATTATTATTATTTGTAGACACCTAATTTTGTCCGGGCCACTAAACAGGTATGTTTTCTTCCTATATTGATGTTTTAGAGTATAAAAAGACTGTTTTCATCCTGCAGATGGTACTCCGAGACTTAGTTTAAGAGGGCGAGCACAAAAAGTCAAACTTGAAAAAAAGTCAACCCCGAAAAAGTCAACCCCGAAAAAGTCAACCCCAGAAAGTCAACTACTAAAAAAGTCAACCCACTTTCAAAATCAAGATTTTGAGTTCAATTGAAAAATGGAAAAAGAATTTTGATAATCCGAGGTCTACATTGAAAGATATGGAGTTCGGAAGTTGGGATTTGAAGATTCAGTAGAAAAGAAACCCTAATCCGAGAAATTTGGGGAAAAGTGCTTAAATGATCAAACTGGTCGAAATTGAAGGTTCCAAATGAAAGATAAGCACTGACTACGGGTAATGGAGAAGTCACTTGCAAGAAAAACCGAAAGAAAAGTCAATCCGGGAGAAAACCGAGAATTAGGGTTTTTAGTGGATTTCGGTGAAATCGGGAAGAATCACAGAAATGGCCCGACTTGGTAAGACCAAAGCCCCCAATGGATGAGGAATGATTAAAAAGGATGGCCCAAGGCTCAGATTGAAGAAAATCTGAAAATCAGACTTGTTTTGAGCAAAACCGGGTTTCGGAGGTTAAAGGGCAAAATTGGAAAAATTTGGGAAAAATAGCAAATGGACTCCGAAAATTCTGAAAATTTTGTCAATCTCATTCTTAAATCATTTGAAAGAGATTGGCGAAAGAAAATCTTGATTCCGAGTTCGTTTGCAAAATGGCCAAATCCTGGGCTTCTAATGCAGTAATTCAAAAAGATAAATCCCGGAAAAATAGCAAATGGACTCCGAAAATTCTGAAATTTGGCAAATCTCATTTTTAAATTATTTGGAAGAGATTGGCGAAAGAAAATCTTGATTCCGAGTTCGTTTGCAAAATGGCCAAATCCCGGGCCTCCTATGTAGTAATTCAAGCCGATAAATCCCGAAAAAAATACCAAATGAGCTCCAAAAATTAAGAAAACTTCCAGATCACACTTTTTAATTATTTTGAAGAGATTGGTGAAGAAAAATCTTGATTTGGAGCTCGTTTAAAAAATGGTAAAAAGTAGGGGCATAAAAGGACATTTTGGGAAGAAAAAATCCAAATAAATAGCAAACGGACTCGGATAATTTTGAAAACTTCCAAAACTCAATATTTTATTATTTTGGAAGTATTAAAAAAAGAAAAATTGAATTTGGAGCCCGTTTGATATTTATTTTGCATCCGGGGGGCAAAATGGTCGTTTCACCCAACCAACCGAAAAGGGCTTCTTTGGGCCTTTCAAAAATCAGAGCTGGGCTGGAAAAGAGAAGTGCTGGCCTGCCCAAGCCCAAAGGAAGGAGGAAGCTTAGGATTTTTTCAATCAAGTGATTAAAAATCAAGAGTTAAGTTAGAGATTTTCATTTTTGAGCCTAAGTCCCAATCCCACATCCCTTTGTAATGTCAAGCCAAGGAGGTGCTCACCTTATAAATAAGGAGTCTTGGCCTTTGGTTGAGATCACCCACTACCCCTGGTGAGATTGTCTATACACTTGTATTAGGATTATCCGGGTGGTGAGTCATAGTGTTTTTGTTGAGAGGGTTTGTAGCTTAATCCGTTCAAAAGCTACTCTGAGGGTTTGTAGCTTAATCCGTTCAAAAGCTACTCTGAGGGTTTATAGCTTAATCCGTTCAAAAGCTACTCTGAGGGTTTATAGCTTAATCCGTTCAAAAGCTACTCTAAGGGTTTATAGCTTAATCCGTTCAAAAGCTACTTGGTGAGTTTTCATTTTAAAATAATGTTTCTTGTTCTTCCTTCATTTCCTTTCTTAAGTATATTTTTCTTACATTTTGTTTTTACAATAAACTCACCATGGCCAAATGGCCTACATTATTTATTTTAAGTTGTTGTTTTTGATTCATTTTACCATATTGTTTATGCTATTTTCTTTATTTTTGATGTTTTAAATATTATGTTATTTCATGTTCTTAAGTTATATTTAATTTAGTTGCTTTGTTTGTTGCCATTTATGTCTTAGATATCATGTTTTTGCATTTTTAATTTTCTGTTTTCATGTTGTTTAAATTTGAGCATGTTTTAGAGTTAGCATATTAAGTGTTTGTGAAAATGCTTGTGTGATTCTTTGCATGATTCTTGTTTTATATCTTAGTGAGCATGTTTTAGATTTGGTATATTAGGTGTTTGTGAAAATGCTTGTGTGATTTTTGTGTTATGACTTAGTTTTTCATGCTAGCATACCAAGTGTTTGTGAAAATGCCATGCTTGTTGGAGCTTGAGGCCATTTGGCTACTCCATGTGTTTTGCATTGTGTGTTGTATTTTTGTCATGCTAGTTGTTAGGTTTTTGCATTTGCATGATATTTGGTTGGATTTTTGAATTAAGCATGCCTTGTGTTTGTGAAAATGCCATGAATGTCTTAGGTCTAGGTTACATTAAATGCCATGCAAGTTCATGTTAGGTCTAGGCCATATTATTTGTGTCATGCATTTTCCTTACATTTAGGTTTAGATCCATGCATTTCATGCATTATGTTTGCTGCATTGTTTCATGCATTTCATGTTCATGCCACTTGAATAATGACTTGAGCCAATTAATGGTTGAAAGTCATGCTCTCTTGAGCACACTTGTGGAAAATTAAGTTTGTCAAATTGATTATTCTACCTTTGTGATTTTTTTTACTTAGCCAATTTTTATCTAACTTTCAAAAAGTCCTAGCTACTGCTTTCAAGTCATTTTATGAGTTTCAAATATTTTTATTTTTATTTTTAAATGATTTTATCAAAGACAAAAAAAATGTGTTGGCAAAGCAGTTTTTTTTCCACCCAAAACTCGTACATCTCTGATTTTTCTGGGAATTCATCTTTGATCAAAAACTTAAGCCGATTTTTTCTCGTGTATTTTTACATGTCCTGAGTCTCCAATAATTTTTTCAGAATTTTTGGAATTTTTAAAAATAGGATAAAAAATCGTGGATTAAAACTGGTTAGTGGAGTCAGAATTGAATTTAAAGAAAAACCAATTTTCTGTTTTTTGGTTAACTTACTTAGAGTGGGCTGATTAGGAGGGTTAGCTACTGACTTAGGGTAATTTCTAAGCCTTTTTAAACTCTAAAAATGGTTTTTCAAGTCCCGGGTTAAGGGTAGCCAAGTCCCGATTTTTTAAACTTAGGAAATTAGAGCCATTTTAAAAAATTTTAGCCCAGTTTTTATTTTCTTATTCAAGCTTCTCAAAATTGTTTTCAAACAATCACAAAGTATTTTGGTTTTAGAATATTTAATTTGACATATTTTCCTAAGGTAGCCGGATATCTTGTTAGATATACGGATTTCCTTAATTAAAGGAAAAAATACATTTCATGCATTGCATTTTTATTTTCATGCACATTATATGATAGCATTATTTTATTCCATGTCATTTAAATTATATGCCATACCATTCATACTTGTCATGTCATTTAGGTTGTATTATATTATTTAGATTTTGCTATGTCATTTTATTTATGTCATGCATATACATATTCATTTCTTTTAAATGTTTTCAAAAAAAGATAATGGTTTTCAATAAAAAAAATATAAAGATATTCCCGAGTTAAAATAATTCATGAGTTCTCTACCGGGTTTGCTGGAGAGAATATCATCAATTATCATTAATAAAGGAATATCTTTCTTTCAAAAAGAGAATGATTCGGAAAGTTTTCCAAAACTAATAAAAATTTCTATATTTTGCCACGTTTGTTGGGGAATATAGGAAAATTTTGAATTTATAAATTCCGGATCATTTTCAATAAAAAAATGGGATTATTTTTTTTTAAATTGGGAATTAACTTGAAATACTAAATTTAAAGCCAACTTTTTACCAAGACTTGAGATAACACACGATTAATGAGGTACCGATTTATACGGGCGTTGTGGGGGTGCTAATCCTTCCCCACACGTAACCGACTCCCGAACCCGCTTCTTTGATTTCTCTGGTTTAAAACGCAGACTTGAAATTGGTTTTTAAAATGTTTTAATTAATTTTTAAAATATTTTTATAAAACCGGTGTTAATAGGTGGCCGATCACACCTAGCTAAAAAAGATTGGTGGCGACTCCATGTCTTTTTTTAAGGTCATTTTCAAAACCTTCATTTTTCTAGAGCAATTAAGTCGAATTTTCCTCGATTTTTTTTTTAATGTCACGCCTAACGAATAATAAAAGTCTTGCGATGAGACGTCGTTATTTTTTTTTAGGTTGCGACAGCTTGGCGACTCCACTGGGGACATATTAGAGAGTCAGGCCTAGAAATTAGTCGTGTGTTATCAAAGTCTCGGTTTTGTTGGTTTAATTGGTATTTAATTTTAATTCCCATATTTTTTTTAATAAGGAGAATTTTGAAAATAATAAAATATTTTTAAATATGTTCATACTCATGTGCATGCATTTTATTATTGTTCTCTAGCTATTTAAGGTTGAATATTATAACTGCTTGTCGGTTAATGCGTTACACTATTCTTGAATGTTTTAATTGTTAGGACATTTAGAATAAGGTTTGTAGAATAGGTGGTGACAGGTTTGTTTTGTTTCTCCACACACACTACACGTGCATTTGCATAACATGAATCCTCTACCCGGGTTCCGTCCTTTTAAGTGGAAGTAAAGTAACTAAGCCTTCGTGATTGATCCTCCGTATGGGCTAGTGAAACACTTTCGGAGTATAAAGTACCTAATGCCTTCGTGATAATCCTCCGTACGGGCATAGGAAAATATACTCTAACGAATTGAACCCGCTTTTATCGGGGTGCCTTACTAGCCTTCACCGGCGACAGTGAGGAACAATTCGGGGCCTTAGAACCGATTCACCTTCATATAGTGAACCTAGGCGAAGCCATCCCGAATTTCCGTTAGATATACCGAAAATAGGAACACATGGAGGGACATTTCTAAACTTTTTGTTACCTGTTTTACACTCCGAATAAGTGTGGTAGATCGGGCAACGATGTACGTACATCGCCCGTAATAACTGTGATACTCCGCCTCGAAGGCATCGTGATGCCTAAATAAGCAGATATTGCTGGGGCAGATGTTCATTAGCTGTTTTAAAAAAAAAAAAAAAAATCCTTTTTCAAGCATTTTTGCATGTGGCACATTTCATGCATGTGTAAATAAAGCATGTACATTTTTGGTTGTATTATTGATCTCATTCTTTGCAATAAACAGTTGGTAATTGAATTTGATGATTTCATAAAACCGGTAGTGTCACATGAGCATTTTCATATTGTACCATAGTAAGATCCACCCTGAAATTCTTTTGAAAATGATGTGATTGGTTTATCAAAAAAAAAAATAAAAAAAAAAATTTGGAGGCAAATCCTGCATAATGAGATTTTTGAATAGTCCCACCAATTTCGTGTAATCATTGATTTCTTTGTATATACCTTTGTGTTAATTCATTTATTTTTGCATGTATCATTTTGACATCATATTATAGTCATAGCATGCATGGTCATTCATTGTAAGATACGTTTATGACATGCACAGTCATTATCTGTATATACCTGGCATTAGATTGCATCCATAGCATACATAGTCATCATAATTTCTCTGTATATGTTCATGCATTAATCATCAGTTTATTCATGCACATAGGAATAGAGCATGTACATTCATAATTGTATTCCTAATCTCATGACATTTTCATTTGCATGAAAGGGATTCGAGATATGAGGAATGAATCGGAGGAACGATTGGGTGCTTTGGAACGCAATCAAGAGGAATATGAACATGAAATCCGAAAGGTGAAGGAACAACTTGCCAAATTGCTGAAAATGGTTGAGGATATGGGTAACAGTAAAGGTGAACTTTCTCAGGGCTTCGCATCATCTTCGGATCAACCAAAACCATTAGGCCCAGAACACATAATCCTTGCTGGATCCTGCGCTTGTCAATGCCACAAAGGTTGCAATCCTGATGAAATTATGGACAAAATCGTGAAAATGATTAAACCTGAGAACCTGATACGAAAGATAGAAACCTTGGATCCTGTACCATACCTGCAAACTGTTCGAGGTCCAAGCCAGTATCCCCACCCTACCATGGTCCAATCGTCCATTGGGATGACCACTACGGGATTCCTGAATCCCACTCCATCACCAACAACTACCAGTTCATACTATTTCCCTCATCAACCACCTTATCCAACATCTGGGATAGGAACCTCGAGCTATGTACAACCTCCAAAGGCCCCGTATCCGAATCCATACCCTCACCATGCTGTTCCGCCACATCTCCATGTAAACACTCTGGTTCGGACCTTAGTGCCACCACCAAGTGCCCCAACTCCTAGGCCATGTGTAACTAAGAAACGACCCCAGGATAAGACCCAAATGCCTTTTGATCCCATTCCAATCAACTACCAAGAGCTCCTCCCTATACTGATCCAAAATCACATGGTTGCCTGTGTCCCATTGAAACCCCTGTTACCACCATATCCAAGGTGGTATAATCCAAATGCAAAATGTGATTATCATTTTGGAATTGTTGGCCATAACATTGAAGACTGTATGGCATTCAAAAAGAAAGTGCAAACTCTTATAAATGCCAAGTGGTTGGATCCCACGACACTGATTGATAGAGGACTAGGAAAGCGTCATTAGGATTGGGAGATTTACATCATTGAGGTGGAAAGACTTCGGTCTTATATGATGTAATAGGATTTCACTTTTTCAGTAGCCGGCTCTTATAGCCTTAGGATGTTAGGAAGAATAAAGTGCTTGTAAGGACAGTCTTAACCACTGTTCAAATTTTGTAAAACATGGTTTATACCATTGTGAATGTTGATGTGGGAATGAATTGATTATGTTTCAAATTAATGAGAGGTTGATGATTAAGTTTCTCCGATTCTTATTTCCTCCGTGATATCTCCCCCTTTGCATTTTGCATCCCATCAATTATTTGTCAGGTTGCATTCATGCATTCGTAATCAGCATGATTTTTCTGTATATATCTATGCATTAATTTGCTTATTACATACATCATGATTAGCATTAGGTCACATTCATGACACACATGGTTAGTATGATTTTCTTTGTATATACTTTGTATCAATCATTCATTGTTTGCATGTATCATAATTGACACCATGTTGCATTCATAGAACATATGAACATTCATTGGGAAATATGCTGAAATGCACATGATCAGTCATTGCATATATCCATGTGTTGATTTGTTTATTCTTTGTTTGCAACATGTTGGCATTGTGATTGCATTTATTACATATATGGTCAGCATGTTTCCATTATACATGTCCATACATCATATTGTTTAGGCTTCACATGCATCAAATTGCATTCATGGCTCATTCATCATGACATACATTTTGGGGAAAATAGAATAGAAGTTGGCTTGGCTTTAGGAGTCATTGAAAGAATTTCCATTTCAAATCAGAAGAAGTACTGAGTACACTTTTAATACAGGCTGGTGCTATGGAGGATGAACATGTTGCCCGAATGGAAAAAATGGAAAGGGAACAGAGAGAATTGCGAGAACAGCTAGCAAAATCTCAAGCAGAATCTAAAGGTCAGATGACTAAATTGATGGAGCTGATGTCTGCCGTAATCAAAGGAAAAGGATACACCGAAAACGTTATCGCCAGAGAAGGGTTAGAGGCACAAAAGGGCCAGGATGAGGTCATAATAAGTGATGCCCAGAACACTGTTAACCTCGTCAATGTCCTAAACTCAGATGATCTAGCTGAACAGGCAAAGTTGAAAAGGGTTGCAGTAAATGAGGTTGAGTTGGCAGATTCCCAAGGGAAATATCAGTTGTTAGATGAAAGGCTCCGGGCAATAGAAAGAACAGATGTATTCGGGAGTGTGGAGGCGAAAGAACGATGCTTGGTCCTCGATTTAGTCATTCCTCCTAAGTTCAAGATCCCTGACTTTGTGAAATATGACGGGACGACCGATCCATCAGCCCACATCACTATGTTCTGCCGGAAGATGACGAGTCATATAGGTAATGATAAGCTTTTGATTCACTGTTTTCAGGATAGCCTCAGCGGGTCCTCAATTAGGTGGTATAGTCAGTTGAGCAAGGACCAAATACGCTCTTGGAATGATTTGGCTAGGGCTTTTCTAAACCAGTACAAGCATATGACCGACATGGCGCCTGACCGTCTCACATTGCAAAATATGAAGAAAAGAGCTACTGAGAGCTTCAAAGAATATGCGCAACGGTGGATGAGCCTGGTCGTCCAAGTACAACCGCCTTTAACTCAGAAGGAAACCACTGTCCTTTTTGTGAATACACTACAGGCCCCATACTACGATAGACTTGTCGGCAACACCATGAAGAATTTTTCGGACATGGTAATTTCAGGGGAGATGATTGAGAATGCTATCAAGGATGGGAAAATTGAAGGAGAAAGAACATCCAATACCAAGAACAGGGCATCTGAAAATAAAAAAGAAGATACCCAAGTCGTGGAAGACTTTGCCCCATCTCCCCAATTCTCCTCGTATCAGCCATTTAACTCTACCCTGAACAATGTCTCTCAAGGTTTTTATCCCTACCAACCAATGACTGCAACTACACCAGAATTTACATCTGTCTATCAATCGAACATCCTCGGGAATAATCGAAGGGGGCATAAAAAGCGAAAAATAAATCAGGTTGACCCGATTCCTGTGACATACAGTGAGCTACTACCTCAACTCATCCAGAATTACCTTGTGACACCCATGCAAATAGCGTCTCTAAAGCCCCCTTATCCGAGCTGGTATGATGCTAATGAGTGTTGTGGGTACCATTCTGGAAATCAAGGTCACTCAACAGAGAACTACCCCGCTTTGAAGTACAAGGTCAGAGATCTCATCAAGGCTGGTTCGATAAGTTTTGAAGATGGGGAAGCCAAGTGTCACAAGAAACATTGTGCATGATCATATTAGGTTTTTGACACATGTAGTTCTATACACTGTGATGATGAAAGCACTTGTCTCATGTTAACATCTACATGAATTAAATAAATTTTGAATTTTAAATGCTTTGTGTTTGTTGTGTTTCAACAATAACTTGAATTTGCAAAAACAAGCATTAAGGAATTTTTAGTGATGGATAGTCTCAAGAAGATTGATGATCAGTGTTACAAATGACCCAATACGTTCTCCATTCTCTTTAGATTTTCCTAAGCCTAAATCTCTTAAACCAAGAGCACTTGAAAGACCTAATGCTTCAAGGGATATGAATAATTTGACTTCATAGAAGTATTGTCATTGCAGAATAAGCAAGGATGTAAATCCTAGTCTAGGCTATAAACAAAGGAATGAACTTTTTGAAATTTTTCGAATTCCTTGAAATTCAAACAAATGAGACATTCTTTCAAGAGTCTAGATTTTGATAATTTGGTGTGTGTCAAGATTGTGCTAAAACCATTCATGACCTTTCCCAATAACCACAAAACACTAATTGCCCAAACATCATGATTGACATCTTGGGGCACAATGATTAAACTAGATTATCCCTTGTCCCAGAGAAAACCCGTTTTTGGGTCATATTTTCCTTGTCTCTTCAAAGAACTCAGATTGGAAACTCAACCTTTTCAAAATAGACCTAGACTTGCTATGTTCCTCGTTGATACAAATTCTCAAGGTTAATCAAATTGGGGCATCATATGTGGAAATGATGGATACATGGTGAATAAGGATGGATTAAACGCATGAATCGTTGGGGCATGCGATGAAAAATGAAAAATGAAAAAATTTGTGATATCATGCATATGAGAATTCGGATGATTCCAAAGTGCAAAATGAAATTCTGAATATCTATTTCCCCTGGGGATTGCTTTTCAAAGTGAATATTCGTGCTTGACATGAGGAATGGCCATCTTTCATATCCCTTCACACAAAAAAGAAATCATCCATAGTCACCCCTTTTGAGCCAAAAGAATTCTTTCTTGTTTGAACCTTGATCAAGGATCACCCTCTACACTAGGGGGCAAATGCAAGGAAAGATTTTTTTAAAGATCATTGAGAAATGTGTCCTAGCTCAAAGACAGATGCAAAGCAAATGGAGCCCCGAATAAAGACGGGCTCACTCCGTTGAAAAAGAATGGGGGCAAAATGAAAAAAGAAAAAAAGGAAAAATGTGTGAAAGATATGGCAAATTGAAAGCCAAAAGCAAAGAAGAAAAAAAAAGCAAAGTCAAAAGGAAAGAAATGTCCAAGAAGGAACAATGCTTCAAAGAGAATCCTCCTCAAAAAAATAGATCCTTGATCTGATTACCCTCAAACACATATTTTGGGCCTATTTATCCTTTCTTTCTGAACCCTAAGCCATGGCCTACGTTACGTGCTTTAAAAGTCCATTTTGATCAAGCATGAATATTTAATTTGAAAGGTTTTTCCTCAGATTTTATCCCATTTCATCGAATTATCATTTCACTAAGGAAGAATTTAGAATTCTCAAGTGTATGGTAAAAATGAAAAAAAATGGAAAGAATGGGACTCTAGGGCGAAAACCTAAAAACGGGCGGTCTAGAGTAAATGTGGAAATTTTCGATGCCATCTGTGCCGATACCCAAAAAAAAAAAAAAAAAAAAAAAGAAGGTCATCTTAAAAAAAATGTGGTCATCGAGGAATATCTAGGAATTCCTGAACCCCCCAAATTGTCAGCTCTCATTCGGAGGATTGTCTTCAAAAAACTGAAACTTTTTTCCTCCAAGATCAAACTTTCCGATTTAAAGATCCCAGCCAATCTTGACGCTTGTCAAAAAGCCTTGATATGGAAACTAAAAGAATGTTGAATTTGCTTGGTTCTCAATGAATTCATGATTTATAAAACCTGTTCCATTTGTGAGCCTAGAAAGGACATACATTTTTGTTGTGAAGTTTTCCTGGAAAAGCCAGAATCTTGTTATACCAAGCCTTGCCAATCCCAGTTGAAAAAACCCAGATTAATACTTAGAGAATTTTCTCACAGTGATCATCAGTCATCAAAAGATTTGTACATCATACATTGTGGAGTTAAAATTTTTGGCTTAGAAGTTTTCCTTAAATAAGCAAAATTGTTTTTCAAAAAGGGAAAATAAAAATATTTTTGAAATACCCATTTTTGATGTTGACATGAGACAAGGATTTTTCTAACCCAAAGATATAGAACTGCCAGGATAGGTCCTGACTTCCAGATATTAGAAGAAGATATCGAACCCAGTTCAGATCTCTGTTGATGAAAGTTTGAAAACTGTTGGGGCAAAGAGAATAGCCAAAATGAATTGAAGATATACTCTGATTTGAAGAGGAAAAATGAATTTGAGAGGCTAAGCCAAAGTCTAGAAAAACAACCGGGGGCATTTGCATCACTCATGAGTACTCATCTCTTTATCGAGCTTTTGCATCTGCACAGTGTCGGCAAGCATTTGCATCATTCATGGGTATTTGCATTGGCATTATTCCATAAGCTTCTGCATTTTACCTTTACATTTACATTCTTCATGGAGTTCGCATTTGTGTCATCTCAAGCAATTGCATCATTTCTAGAATCATTGCATTTTCATTATTGTGTGGTAATTGTAGTTACACCATTCATAAACCAGTTACATGAACACAATTAATAGGGGCATCTGCATCATGAAACATGGGCATCAATCCAGGCCATTTGCATTTGCACTAAGAAATATTTTACATTTGCACCATGAAGCATGAGCACCTTGTTAAAAGACATGTGGATCTGCATCATTTCTCAAAGCTTCTGGTGGGGATATCCAGAATTTTACAGTTTTTAAAAAGTGAACAAGTCTTCGGTGGTGATAGCTGAAGCCTCTGGTGGAGATATCCAGAGTTTTATAATTTTGAAAAATGAGAAATTTTCTTCTGGTGGGGATATCCAGAATTTTACAATAAGCAAGTCTTTGGTGGTGATAGCCAAAGCTTCTGGTGGGGATATCCAGAATTTTACAGTTTTAAAAGTGAACAAGTCTTCGGTGGTGATAGCTGAAGCCTCTGGTGGAGATATCCAGGGTTTTATAATTTTGAAAAATGAGAAATTTTATTCTGAAGGAGTTACCCAGAATTTTACAATGACCAAGTCTTTGGTGGTGATAGCCAAAGCTTCTGGTGGTGATATCCAGAATTTTGCAGTTTTAAAAGTGAATAAGTCTTCGGTGGTGATAGCTGAAGCCTCTGGTGGAGATATCCAGGGTTTTATAATTTTGAAAACATGAGAAATTTTATTCTGAAGGAGTTACCCAGAATTTTACAATGAGCAAGTATTTGGTGGTGATAGCCAAAGCTTCTGGTGGTGATATCCAGAATTTTGCAGTTTTAAAAGTGAACAAGTCTTCAGTGGTGATAGCTGAAGCCTCTGGTGGAGATATCCAGGGTTTTATAATTTTGAAAACATGAGAAATTTTATTCTGAAGGAGTTACCCAGAATTTTACAATGACCAAGTCTTTGGTGGTGATAGCCAAAGCTTCTGGTGGTGATATCCAGAATTTTGCAGTTTTAAAAGTGAATAAGTCTTCGGTGGTGATAGCTGAAGCCTCTGGTGGAGATATCCAGGGTTTTATAATTTTGAAAAATGAGAAATTTTATTCTGAAGGAGTTACCCAGAATTTTACAATGACCAAGTCTTTGGTGGTGATAGCCAAAGCTTCTGGTGGTGATATCCAGAATTTTGCAGTTTTAAAAGTGAATAAGTCTTCGGTGGTGATAGCTGAAGCCTCTGGTGGAGATATCCAGGGTTTTATAATTTTGAAACATGAGAAATCTTCTTCTAGATGAGTTATCTAGAATTTTATATTGAGCAAGTCTTTGGTGGTGATAGCCAAAGCTTCTGGTGGAGATATCCAGAATTTTACAGTTTTAAAAATGAAGAAGTCTTCGGTGGTGATAGCTGAAGCCTCTGGTGGAGATATCCAGGGTTTTATAATTTTGAAAAATGAGAAATCTTCTTTTGAAAGAGTTATCCAGAATTTTTTTTCAACATGTGCATCTACATCAAGAAGCATTTGGATCAATATAAGTTAGTTAAATCTGCATCAAGAAAGTTTGCATCAAATCAAGTCATTTACATTTGCATCAAAGACATTTGCACCAATCTAAGTCATTTGCATCTACATCAAGAAGCGTTTGCATCAACAAAAGACATTTGCATTTGCATCATTAAGCATTTGCATCATCTCTTAAAGCTTTCAGGTATAATCGATTTCGTTTTCTTAAGGCGAGTCGAGCCCCGAAATCATCGTCGAGGTACTTTTTTTATTTATGAACAAGTCTTCGGTGGTGATAGCTGAAGCCTCTGGTGGAGATATCCAGAGTTTTTTTTAAAGTCCTTTGAAAAGGTAGAAAGTCTTCGGTGGTGATAGCTGAAGCTTCTGGAAATGATACCCAGAATTTTACAGTTTTAAAAATGAGCAAGACTTCGGTGGTGATAGCTGAAGCCTCTGGTGGAGATATCCAGAGTTTTAAAATCCTTTGAAAAGATAGAAAGTCTTCGGTGGTGATAGCTGAAGCTTCTGGAGGTGATACCCAGAATTTTTACATTAAAAAAAAATGAGCAAGACTTCGGTGGTGATAGCCGAAGCTTCTGGAGGAGATATCCAGAATTTTAAACACAGCTGAGAACAAGACAGGTTAAGGCCCCGAGACCATCGTCGAGGTCATTTCTTTTCTTGCAAATCGAATTCGTTTCCTTAAGACGAATCGAGCCTTGTTTAGACAGGGAATTCAATTTAAGGACAAATCTTCAATTTACTGTTTTCAAAAAAAAAATTGAAAAAAAAAAGAAAAAAGAAAAAAGAGAAAAAATGAAAAAAATTGAAAATGAAAAAAGAAAATGAAAAATGCAAAATGCAAAAATGAATGAAGAAATGAAAAAGAAAACCCCTTTCCTTTCCATGTGATTTCACTGACCGTACAAAATTAGTGTTGGTTTATCTTTGCCTGATTCCTGATTCTCAGCAATAGCCAAAGAGGGGCAGCTGTAGACACCTAATTTTGTCCGGGCCACTAAACAGGTATGTTTTCTTCCTATATTGATGTTTCAGAGTATAAAAAGACTGTTTTCATCCTGCAGGTGGTACTCCGAGACTTAGTTTAAGAGGGCGAGCACAAAAAGTCAAACTTGAAAAAAAGTCAACCCCGAAAAAGTCAACCCCGAAAAAGTCAACCCCAGAAAGTCAACTACTAAAAAAGTCAACCCACTTTCAAAATCAAGATTTTGAGTTCAATTGAAAAATGGAGAAAGAATTTTGATAATCCGAGGTCTACATTGAAAGATATGGAGTTCGGAAGTTGGGATTTGAAGATTCAGTAGAAAAGAAACCCTAATCCGAGAAATTTGGGGAAAAGTGCTTAAATGATCAAACCGGTCGAAATTGAAGGTTCCAAATGAAAGATAAGCACTGACTACGGGTAATGGAGAAGTCACTTGCAAGAAAAACCGAAAGAAAAGTCAATCCGGGAGAAAACCGAGAATTAGGGTTTTTAGTGGATTTCGGTGAAATCGGGAAGAATCACAGAAATGGCCCGACTTGGTAAGACCAAAGCCCCCAATGGATGAGGAATGATTAAAAAGGATGGCCCAAGGCTCAGATTGAAGAAAATCTGAAAATCAGACTTGTTTTGAGCAAAACCGGGTTTCGGAGGTTAAAGGGCAAAATTGGAAAAATTTGGGGAAAATAGCAAATGGACTCCGAAAATTCTGAAAATTTTGTCAATCTCATTCTTAAATCATTTGAAAGAGATTGGCGAAAGAAAATCTTGATTCCGAGTTCGTTTGCAAAATGGCCAAATCCTGGGCTTCTAATGTAGTAATTCAAAAAGATAAATCCCGGAAAAATAGCAAATGGACTCCGAAAATTCTGAAATTTGGAAAATCTCATTTTTAAATTATTTGGAAGAGATTGGTGAAAGAAAATCTTGATTCCGAGTTCGTTTGCAAAATGGCCAAATCCCGGGCCTCCTATGCAGTAATTCAAGCCGATAAATCCCGAAACAAATACCAAATGAGCTCCAAAAATTAAGAAAACTTCCAGATCACACTTTTTAATTATTTTGAATAGATTGGTGAAGAAAAATCTTGATTTGGAGCTCGTTTAAAAAATGGTAAAAAGTAGGGGCATAAAAGGACATTTTGGGAAGAAAAAATCCAAATAAATAGCAAACGGACTCGGATAATTTTGAAAACTTCCAGAACTCAATATTTTATTATTTTGGAAGTATTAAAAAAAGAAAAATTGAATTTGGAGCCCGTTTGATATTTATTTTGCATCCGAGGGGCAAAATGGTCGTTTCACCCAAGCAACCGAAAAGGGATTCTTTGGGCCTTTCAAAAATCAGAGCTGGGCTGGAAAAGAGAAGTGCTGGCCTGCTGATAACTCGTATAATTATATAGTTTTTAGTTATGTTTTATTATTGTTTTGTGTCAAATACGAGTTATTATTGTTTAGTCTAATTGTGTTTATGATCTTTATGTATTTTGGTGTTTTTCACAAGTTTCTTTGAGTGATTTCAGATTACTAGAATTAAGGGCAAATCCAGTTCAGTTCCAGTTCCGACACATTTTACCATATCAGCTATATCTCGAGTTTCACTGAAGCAATAAGGCTGAAATTTGTAGCTGTGCAAAGCTAAGAGGCATATCTATCTTTTTCATGTTTTACACTTCTTGAAACGGAGTCGTTTTCCCTAGAGAAATTGACCATCAAGTTGGCTGATGTGCAATGACGTCTGTGCTGACCTGTTTTCGTATTTTGCCCATATCTGCTTATCCACATCAGAAAATGAGCTGATTCCAACGGCTATGGATCCGTAACTGATAGGGTAACATTTTTCTAGAAGACCATGTGATCAGATAAGGCCTGCCAAATTGACAAAATCGACCATCAAGTTGGCTGATCAAAATCGTCATGTATGACGAAAATTGTTAGAAAATGCACCCACCTATTATACCTACCTTTGAAATTTGTAAAGCTTGTCTCTTGTCATTTAGCCCTCCAAAATGTGTATAAATAGAGGGCCTTGGGTGATTGTAAGGGATCATATTGTACATAGGTAGGATATTAGCCATTGTAATAAAATTCTCTAAGTTTTCTTCTTCTTTCTTTTCTCTAGTTTTGTTTTTCTTTAGAAAGAGCAAGAGGTTGGATAATTAATATTCTTCTTCTTCTTCTTTCTTTCTTTTATTTTCTTCTTAGATTCTATTTAATTTTATGTTTATAATGCCTATGCTAGGCTAAACTTCTATTTGGTTAAGGGTGATTTCAAAGCCCTAGACATGTTTTGTGATTGATTTTCAGATTCTATCTATCATTAATTTTCTATCAAAGTTGCTTATTTTCTTCTACAAGAATTGTTCATGATGTTGTCTAGATTTATTTAGGTGTACAACTAGATAGATCTTGATAATTATCTATTGCTAGTTTAGGAGTCTTGATCCGTGTAATTGTCTTGATTTCCTATTCATAAGTGGCAATTTGTGATTAATGATTATGGTCAAGTTTTCAATAATTGCAAAGTGGAACATAACCTAAGTTGAACAATCCGAGCTTATGTGTTTGTTGCTTAGATCAACCTATCTTTCTCATCATAAAGCTGCCATTAAATTGAATTTAGAGAGCTTATTCTAGGTTGTTTAATGGTTAGAGATTAAATAGAGAGCTTGTTCTATTTAACGACAAACTAAGGAAAGA
The DNA here is from genome assembly GCA_030761205.1 of Fremontodendron californicum. Taxonomy (NCBI): domain Eukaryota; kingdom Viridiplantae; phylum Streptophyta; class Magnoliopsida; order Malvales; family Malvaceae; genus Fremontodendron; species Fremontodendron californicum. The sequence continues at coordinate 19,915,274 of JAULJL010000017.1, read as the reverse complement.
TTGGGGTAACAGAGCTTGTTGTTATCTACGGTTGTTAACTTTGATAGTTGGTTGATATTGATAGATCTGAAATTGATTCTTAATGATGTCTAGTGGTGGAGAATGAAACCTTAACCATATTTTTCATATTTGATTCTTCTTACTTACTTGTTTTCTTACTTTTCTAGTTTGCTTATTTTTAAAAGTATATTTATTTTTATTGGCTGGTTATACCGCCTAATTTGTATATTAACTTTGTTTTATTTTTATTGGCTGGTTATACCGCCTAATTTAGTATATATATTTTTATTGGCTGGTTATACCGCCTAATTTAGTATATATATTTTTATTGGCTGGTTATACCGCCTTTCATCTTATTCTTATTATTTACTTTAGTTTAAATCTGGCTTCAAAAACCCCCTTTTCTTTTATTGTTCTTGAATTTAAGTTTTAAACTATTAACTTATAAACTAAAACCCAATCCCTGAGGACTCGACCCTTGCTAACTACTATACTTACAGTTTATCTTTTTAGTGCAAGGTTAAATAAGATACACTCTTTTGGGTGCATCAAATTTTTGGCGCCGTTGCCGGGGATTGCTTTCTTTAGTTTATTTGTTACTTGGTTTATTCTTATTTTCAGTTCTAATTAGTTTTATTTTCTTGTACATACAAGTTTTTCTTTTCAAATTTAAAAAAAAAAAAAAACAATGGAATTGAGCAATCTAACACTTGAAGAGTTGGTGGCATACATGAACATGGAGAATCAACAAGCCAATCTCACCTCCCCAGTTCAACAATTGGCCATGGGAGGATGTCAAGGCCATCAAGTGTTCCAAGACCAACAGTATGATCATTACTCAAACACTTACCATGAGGGATGGTGGGATCATACTAATTATGGCTACTCGAAAAATTACCAAGAAGTAGATCCTTATGCCAATTACACTCATCCATCTAGCTTCAATCAATCATGGTCTCAAGAACCAGATCTTTTTCAACCACCACATATGACTCAAAACTCAGGTACTTCTTTAGAAGATCTTGTCTATTCTCTTGTTACTGATTCTTTGCAATTTCAACAGGAAACAAGGGCAAGCATCCAGAGTTTGGAAAAGCAAATGAGCCAATTGGCTAGTAGTATGGTGGGATGGGTAGCACAAAGATCTGAAGAACTCCCTGCCCAAACGATGGTTAACCCAAAGGAGAATGCTACTATTGTGACCTTGAAGAATGAGGAACAAGATGAGGATGAAACAAAATTAGAGATGGATTCTATTCTTGAGGATAATGAAGCCAAAGATCCAAATAAGAGTATTTCGGCACCTGAGGTAACATTTAAGGTTTCACTTTTTACTAATGTTTCTTCTCCACCTTTTCCTAGTAGAATTGCTAAGTTCAAGGAGGAAGAACATGAACAACACATGCCGGAAACCTTAAACAACTTGTTTGTGGAGGTCATTCAACAAGTATCAAAATATGCTCCATTCCTCGATGACATATGCACCACAAAGGATGATGGAATAATACTTGTAATGGAGAATGCATCCACTGTTGTGCAAAGAAAGCTTCCTCTGAAACGCATAAATTTGGGAAATTTCATGTATGAGCATGACAAGCCTAAAATGCCAAGAAGGGGTGTTGGTTAGGTTCAAAACACTAAATCAAGTGCTAATTGGGGGAGGCAGCCTAATTAGTGAAAGCATTGCCAAACTGTCATCCTCAGATTTGCTCTCTTTTTCTTTATCTTTTTCTTATGTTTCTTTGCTAATTGTGTTTAGTGTTTCTAAGTTCATTTAGGCTGCATAAGTTTATTTTGTTTATTAGTTCTTTTCACTTACACATGATTCTTTCATTTGGGATTAATAGCATTACATTAATGACAATGTAAGAATTATGTGTGGGGGGAAGAATTTAGGATTTTATTTAGAGTGTTTTGTTTTTGAGTCTTTTTATGTTGTTTTTCTTTATGATCCTTGTTTTGAAAATAACTAGATGTAAATATAATTTTTTTAACCCCGGTTAAATGGCGGATAACGGTACTCCGTGATTATTTAAATCGGTTCCATCAGCTACCCACAAAACTGATATTGTATATAAATTTCTCTTCCAATTTCTCTTTCATTTTTTTTCATTTTTTTTCAGGATGGATGATATTCTCACAAGATTGCAGAAACGATTTCCTCCTTTTCCTCGAAATATTTTACTGAAGCTTTACCAAGTTCGATTTGAAAGATTAAGAATGCTTATGCACAAAGGGATTCCTGGAGACATACGTTGGATAATTGAAGCCAAGGTACGTGAAGATGAATATCTTCCTGTTTTGCATTTACCAGGTACAGGTAGAAGCACTTTTGCAAAGAAGCGACGAGCAAAGCGCATGAGTTCAAATTGCCACAAATGTGCACGATGGACGTGTAACGGTAAATGTCGTTCTATTGGGATTCCGTCCTCTAATCGAGATGATAAAATTGAATTCATTAAGGATGGACTGAGTAAGGAGAATTTGGGTAATATCCAACTTTCTCTTGAGACGCATCCTAGTGGAGACGTACAAAGAGAAATTCTTGATTTATGGCCGCAATTCCAAAGGGAATGGCAACATCTTGGGAATCTGATGTTAAAAGACCCTGTTTGCCAGCTTGTAAGAAAACTGGATGGGAAGCATATCCTCGACTCATAGAAGGCGTTTAAGCCGTTTCTGGACGTAAAACCAGAGGAAGATGCCAAATACACTTTCGGCGACATTATTACTCTTGACTTTTACGGTTGATTTTTCTTCTTTTTTGATTTTCTTCCTGAAATCACGCAAAAATCTTTTGTTAGGTTAACATTTTCTTCTGACAGGTCAGATACACTTTCGGCGACATTATTACTCTTTTCTGATTCACTACTCAGTCCTCTATATATTACACCATGTACTCATTCTCTTTCAGGCACTCGAAAAAAAAAATGGAAAGTACTTCGTCCTAGCGCATTAAAAAAATTTGTGTCTTTGGAGGTGCTTATCCAGGGAAAAATAACATATTTGCTGATGAAGCCATAAGAGTTGGAGTAATACTTGCCCAACAAAAGATCCAGTTGATTTATGGAGGCGGTAGTACGGGTTTAATGGGAGTAGTCGCTACAGCAGCACACGCCGGAGGAAGTCCAGTTCTAGGAATCGTGCCAAAACTATTCACAAGTTTTTGTGGACCTACCGTGGGTAAGGAAATACAAGTCTGGAGTATCCCTGAACGGATGACAATCATGTACCATTCTGCCGATGCATTCATTGCTTTACCAGGAGGTCTGGGTACATTGGAAGAAATAGCTTGCGTGGCTTCTTGGTCATCTTTGGTCACAAATAAGAAACCCATTGGTTTGCTTAATATTAATGGTTATTTTAGTAATTTGCTTTCATATTTAGATAATGCTGTGGATAATGGATTCATGTTTTCAGAGGCAAGGAGAACCATAATTTCTGCTACAACCATTGAAGATTTACTCAAAAAGCTCCAAGCTTATGAGTGTTTATCTGCTACGGTTGTTTCGCAAACGCTCGGAAAAAGAAAAAGAGATATGGATGAGCAAGGAGTGGATTGCACTTTGTCTTTGTGACATTATCTAACATTTTGCTTGTTGTGTCTCAGTTATAATAAGTGGTTAGCAACCTCTGCAGGTAATATCTCCTAAATTCTACCTTTAAAATTTGACATTGGGGACAATGTCATATTTTAGTAGGGGGTAAGGGACATATTTTGCTAATTAAAAAAATAAAAAATAAAAAAAAATTGTGTTTTAAACCATTTAGAAGTATTCATTCTGAACAAGGTCTGAGTAAGGGAGACTTGAGACATACCTTGTCAGTTTGATTTCTTCTTTTCAAAAAAAAAAAAAAATGTTATGTTTTAAGCAATTTAGAAGTATTCATTCTGAACAAGGTCTGAGTAAGGGAGACTTGAGACATACCTTGTCAGTTTGATTTTAATCTTTTTATGTTTACTTGTTAATTTTTGTTTAGTATTTTAGGATTATTTAGGTTGCATGAGTTTGTTTTGTTTTGAGTCTTAGTTGTTCCTATTCTTATGTTATTAGTTCTTTTCTCTTACACATGATTCTTTCATTTGGGTTAATAGACTTACATTGAGGACAATGTAAGAATTAAGTGTGGGGGGGAATGATTTAGGATTTCTTTTATTTTTGTCTACTAATTTTTTTTTTTTTTTTTATGAGTCTTTATTATTATTATTATTATTTTAGTGTGTTTTAGTTCCTTTTTAATACAATGATGAGATATGAATTGCATAAGTCTAAAACAGATTTATTAGTGAGAAGATTTTCATGAGAATTGAGCTTGATATCATTTTTTTTATGAGCCAATGTTAATATGATATGTTGATTGAGAAAGAAGCATGTTTAGACTTGATATTGACTTGTATAATCATCCTTGTAAGTTTTTGAGCCTATATGATTGATGCATTATACATATCAATCTAATTTCTTTCTTGAGTGCTCTTATGATTACATGATTCTCTAGAACTTGCTTTAAACCATTTGAGACTATATTGATGCATGTGACAACATGAATATGATAGAGGCATTAGGATTTTTAGCCAGGGCCAAACAGCCATCCCTTATTGATGTTCCAAGAGAACACACCCTTAGTGAACCAATTTGAGCCTATATTGAATAAGCTATCTCTTTGGTAACCATAACTTGTCCCTAACCTAAATATACTTATATCCTTACCCTTGTTCTAAAGATGGATTATATATTTTGAGACATATTGCAAAAAACAAGGGATATTTTTAGTTGAAAATTTGGGTTAGAAACAAGAAATAAGTGTGGGGGGAAAAGAAAAGAAAAGTCAAGAGAAAAAGAAATGGAATACTGGCAAATACATTCCTAAGTAAAAAAATATGAATCATCTCTTGAATTTGTGGAAAAAGAAAAAGATGTTACAAAGTTGTTTAGAATGAAGAAAAGGCCCAACATGAATATTCGGCCTAGGTGACTATGTATTTGTAAAGAGTTTTGAGAAGTTTCTTTGTATGATCTTATTATGTCTCTAAACTTTATGAACTCTTTGGAGCCTTTGTGATATCTTTATCCTTTTGTTATTCAACCTCATTACAAACCCCTTGGCCCCATTACAACCTTGATTAAAGACCTCTTGATTCATGAAGTTGTATGATCTAAATAGTGGAGAATAGGTGGACAAGCAAGAATATGGTAGAACGGTTTTCATGAGATTGATTGAGTGTAAACACTTCACCACTACTTTAAAGAGTGAAAATCATGAGGGTATATCATGTGAGAAGTTGAGATTAAATTTGAACATGCACTATTTTGATTGAGATATGTTATGTTAATATTGGCTTAACTCAAACAATTTACATTCAAGCATGAATTTTTGTGAAATTCTTTAAGCTATTGATTAGTTTATAAGACTTGTTCAAAGATTGTCTCTAATTTGTATTGAAAGGATTAGGAATAAATATTTTTAGTATATGTAGTTTATTTATATTTTAGTTTTTCAATGTTTGTGGGTATCGTTCTAGTAAACCCTCACGAGACTAAACTCGTCCACTAGGGACACCTAGGGGTTTAAAGGCTTGTGTCACATGCTAAGTGCCACCGTGATTTCCTACGAAAGTGGATTAGATTAGATTTTCTTATTTTATTTTTATTGAGTCGTTGCTAGGGACTAGCAACAATCTAAGTGTGGGGGTGTGATAACTCGTATAATTATATAGTTTTTAGTTATGTTTTATTATTGTTTTGTGTCAAATACGAGTTATTATTGTTTAGTCTAATTGTGTTTATGATCTTTATGTATTTTGGTGTTTTTCACAAGTTTCTTTGAGTGATTTCAGATTACTAGAATTAAGGGCAAATCCAGTTCAGTTCCAGTTCCGACACATTTTACCATATCAGCTATATCTCGAGTTTCACTGAAGCAATAAGGCTGAAATTTGTAGCTGTGCAAAGCTAAGAGGCATATCTATCTTTTTCATGTTTTACACTTCTTGAAACGAAGTCGTTTTCCCTAGAGAAATTGACCATCAAGTTGGCTGATGTGCAATGACGTCTGTGCTGACCTGTTTTCGTATTTTGCCCATATCTGCTTATCCACATCAGCAAATGAGCTGATTCCAACGGCTATGGATCCGTAACTGATAGGGTAACATTTTTCTAGAAGACCATGTGATCAGATAAGGCCTGCCAAATTGACAAAATCGACCATCAAGTTGGCTGATCAAAATCGTCATGTATGACGAAAATTGTTAGAAAATGCACCCACCTATTATACCTACCTTTGAAATTTGTAAAGCTTGTCTCTTGTCATTTAGCCCTCCAAAATGTGTATAAATAGAGGGCCTTGGGTGATTGTAAGGGATCATATTGTACATAGGTAGGATATTAGCCATTGTAATAAAATTCTCTAAGTTTTCTTCTTCTTTCTTTTCTCTAGTTTTGTTTTTCTTTAGAAAGAGCAAGAGGTTGGATAATTAATATTCTTCTTCTTCTTCTTTCTTTCTTTTATTTTCTTCTTAGATTCTATTTAATTTTATGTTTATAATGCCTATGCTAGGCTAAACTTCTATTTGGTTAAGGGTGATTTCAAAGCCCTAGACATGTTTTGTGATTGATTTTCAGATTCTATCTATCATTAATTTTCTATCAAAGTTGCTTATTTTCTTCTACAAGAATTGTTCATGATGTTGTCTAGATTTATTTAGGTGTACAACTAGATAGATCTTGATAATTATCTATTGCTAGTTTAGGAGTCTTGATCCGTGTAATTGTCTTGATTTCCTATTCATAAGTGGCAATTTGTGATTAATGATTATGGTCAAGTTTTCAATAATTGCAAAGTGGAACATAACCTAAGTTGAACAATCCGAGCTTATGTGTTTGTTGCTTAGATCAACCTATCTTTCTCATCATAAAGCTGCCATTAAATTGAATTTAGAGAGCTTATTCTAGGTTGTTTAATGGTTAGAGATTAAATAGAGAGCTTGTTCTATTTAACGACAAACTAAGGAAAGATTGGGGTAACAGAGCTTGTTGTTATCTACGGTTGTTAACTTTGATAGTTGGTTGATATTGATAGATCTGAAATTGATTCTTAATGATGTCTAGTGGTGGAGAATGAAACCTTAACCATATTTTTCATATTTGATTCTTCTTACTTACTTGTTTTCTTACTTTTCTAGTTTGCTTATTTTTAAAAGTATATTTATTTTTATTGGCTGGTTATACCGCCTAATTTGTATATTAACTTTGTTTTATTTTTATTGGCTGGTTATCCCGCCTAATTTAGTATATATATTTTTATTGGCTGGTTATACCGCCTAATTTAGTATATATATTTTTATTGGCTGGTTATACCGCCTTTCATCTTATTCTTATTATTTACTTTAGTTTAAATCTGGCTTCAAAAACCCCCTTTTCTTTTATTGTTCTTGAATTTAAGTTTTAAACTATTAACTTATAAACTAAAACCCAATCCCTGAGGACTCGACCCTTGCTAACTACTATACTTACAATTTATCTTTTTAGTGCAAGGTTAAATAAGATACACTCTTTTGGGTGCATCACCTGCCCAAGCCCAAAGGAAGGAAGAAGCTTAGGATTTTTTCAATCAAGTGATTAAAAATCAAGAGTTAAGTTAGAGATTTTCATTTTTGAGCCTAAGTCCCAATCCCACATCCCTTTGTAATGTCAAGCCAAGGAGGTGCTCACCTTATAAATAAGGAGTCTTGGCCTTTGGTTGAGATCACCCACTACCCCTGGTGAGATTGTCTATACACTTGTATTAGGATTATCCGGGTGGTGAGTCATAGTGTTTTTGTTGAGAGGGTTTGTAGCTTAATCCGTTCAAAAACTACTCTGAGGGTTTGTAGCTTAATCCGTTCAAAAGCTACTCTGAGGGTTTATAGCTTAATCCGTTCAAAAGCTACTCTGAGGGTTTATAGCTTAATCCGTTCAAAAGCTACTCTGAGGGTTTATAGCTTAATCCGTTCAAAAGCTACTTGGTGAGTTTTCATTTTAAAATAATGTTTCTTGTTCTTCCTTCATTTCCTTTCTTAAGTATATTTTTCTTACATTTTGTTTTTACAATAAACTCACCATGGCCAAATGGCCTACATTATTTATTTTAAGTTGTTGTTTTTGATTCATTTTACCATATTGTTTATGCTATTTTCTTTATTTTTGATGTTTTAAATATTATGTTATTTCATGTTCTTAAGTTATATTTAATTTAGTTGCTTTGTTTGTTGCCATTTATGTCTTAGATATCATGTTTTTGCATTTTTAATTTTCTGTTTTCATGTTGTTTAAATTTGAGCATGTTTTAGAGTTAGCATATTAAGTGTTTGTGAAAATGCTTGTGTGATTCTTTGCATGATTCTTGTTTTATATCTTAGTGAGCATGTTTTAGATTTGGTATATTAGGTGTTTGTGAAAATGCTTGTGTGATTTTTGTGTTATGACTTAGTTTTTCATGCTAGCATACCAAGTGTTTGTGAAAATGCCATGCTTGTTGGAGCTTGAGGCCATTTGGCTACTCCATGTGTTTTGCATTGTGTGTTGTATTTTTGTCATGCTAGTTGTTAGGTTTTTGCATTTGCATGATATTTGGTTGGATTTTTGAATTAAGCATGCCTTGTGTTTGTGAAAATGCCATGAATGTCTTAGGTCTAGGTTACATTAAATGCCATGCAAGTTCATGTTAGGTCTAGGCCATATTATTTGTGTCATGCATTTTCCTTACATTTAGGTTTAGATCCATTCATTTCATGCATTATGTTTGCTGCATTGTTTCATGCATTTCATGTTCATGCCACTTGAATAATGACTTGAGCCAATTAATGGTTGAAAGTCATGCTCTCTTGAGCACACTTGTGGAAAATTAAGTTTGTCAAATTGATTATTCTACCTTTGTGATTTTTTTTACTGAGCCAATTTTTATCTAACTTTCAAAAAGTCCTAGCTACTGCTTTCAAGTCATTTTATGAGTTTCAAATATTTTTATTTTTATTTTTAAATGATTTTATCAAAGACAAAAAAAATGTGTTGGCAAAGCAGTTTTTTTTCCACCCAAAACTCGTACATCTCTGATTTTTCTGGGAATTCATCTTTGATCAAAAACTTAAGCCGATTTTTTCTCGTGTATTTTTACATGTCCTGAGTCTCCAATAATTTTTTCAGAATTTTTGGAATTTTTAAAAATAGGATAAAAAATCGTGGATTAAAACTGGTTAGTGGAGTCAGAATTGAATTTAAAGAAAAACCAATTTTCTGTTTTGGTTAACTTACTTAGAGTGGGCTGATTAGGAGGGTTAGCTACTGACTTAGGGTAATTTCTAAGCCTTTTTAAACTCTAAAAATGGTTTTTCAAGTCCCGGGTTAAGGGTAGCCAAGTCCCGATTTTTTAAACTTAGGAAATTAGAGCCATTTTAAAAATTTTTAGCCCAGTTTTTATTTTCTTATTCAAGCTTCTCAAAATTGTTTTCAAACAATCACAAAGTATTTTGGTTTTAGAATATTTAATTTGACATATTTTCCTAAGGTAGCCGGATATCTTGTTAGATATACGGATTTCCTTAATTAAAGGAAAAAATACATTTCATGCATTGCATTTTTATTTTCATGCACATTATATGATAGCATTATTTTATTCCATGTCATTTAAATTATATGCCATACCATTCATACTTGTCATGTCATTTAGGTTGTATTATATTATTTAGATTTTGCTATGTCATTTTATTTATGTCATGCATATACATATTCATTTCTTTTAAATGTTTTCAAAAAAAGATAATGGTTTTCAATAAAAAAAATATAAAGATATTCCCGAGTTAAAATAATTCATGAGTTCTCTACCGGGTTTGCTGGAGGGAATATCATCAATTATCATTAATAAAGGAATATCTTTCTTTCAAAAAGAGAATGATTCGGAAAGTTTTCCAAAACTAATAAAAATTTCTATATTTTGCCACGTTTGTTGGGGAATATAGGAAAATTTTGAATTTATAAATTCCGGATCATTTTCAATAAAAAAATGGAATTATTTTTTTTAAATTGGGAATTAACTTGAAATACTAAATTTAAAGCCAACTTTTTACCGAGACTTGAGATAACACACGATTAATAAGGTACCGATTTATACAGGCGTTGTGGGGGTGCTAATCCTTCCCCACACGTAACCGACTCCCGAACCCGCTTCTTTGATTTCTCTGGTTTAAAACGCAGACTTGAAATTGGTTTTTAAAATGTTTTAATTAATTTTTAAAATATTTTTATAAAACCGGTTTTAATAGGTGGCCGATCACACCTAGCTAAAAAAGATTGGTGGCGACTCCATGTCTTTTTTTAAGGTCATTTTCAAAACCTTCATTTTTCTAGAGGAATTAAGTCGACTTTTCCTCGATTTTTTTTTTTAATGTCACGCCTAACGAATAATAAAAGTCTTGCGATGAGACGTCGTTATTTTTTTTAGGTTGCGACATTATTATTATTATTATTATTTTTAATGTAGTAAATCCCTCTTTACTTTCTTTTTTTTTTATTCATTTTCTTAGGTTTTTATTAGAGTGGCAAAATGAACCCGAATCCAAAAATCAGTCAGAAAAATCGAACTCGGTCAAACCTGATTTGACTAAAAAGTCAAAAATATGAACCCGAAAAAACCCGAACTCGAAATGGCCCGAGCCCGAAATTACCCGAACCCGAAAAACCCGAACCCGAAATTTCCCGAGCCCAAGACCGACCCGAACTTGAATTTAATACTAAAAATAAAAAATATCAAATTGTAATTAAATAACTTTTTTATAAAGTAAGAACTTTATTTATCAATTTTATTCTAATTTCTTTTTTAAAAATTAAATTTTTATTTATATTTATATTTTTTTATGTATGATAAAATAATAATTTTATCAAAAATAAAATTATATTTTGTACTTGTAACTTTAATATCCCATATCTTGATGAGTTCACTATCTAAAGATTCTAAACTCATAAAGATTTTAGAGATGTGAAATTTTTTTGATATAAAATATTACTTGTCCTTTGTTCATGTTATTTTAAGAGCACCCTTATAATAGTATAATAGTGTTTTCTATATATTAAAATTAATTAATAGCAATTCATTCATTTTAACTTATCTCTAGTATAATAGTATTTCTTATATTAAAAAATAGATAAAAACTACTTTTAAAAAAAATGTGTTGCTCTTTGAAACATATATATAGTTCTTTTAGGCACATTATTAAATCAAGTCATCAAATATTGATTTATAAAAGTATTATGTCCTTTTAGAATTTAAAAGTATTTAACATAATTAGCTAATTTAATTTTGTAATTAATTTATTATTTATTTTATTTTGGATAAGTATTTTTTAAATTATTATTATTATTATTATTATTTTATTACACTTGATATGATTTAAGATATAATTTACTTTTAGTAACATATCATATCAAAATTCACGATTGGTTCACTTGGTATAGAGGTGCTCATGGGCTGAGCCGAGCCGGGTTCGAGTCGGGTTCAGGTGTTGTATCAACACCATATTCACTTGCCCAAGTCCGGCCCGACCCGAAATATGGGTCTCAATTCTACCCAAGTCCGCCCATGTTTTTAAATAGGTAGTCCAAACCGGTTTAGACCCGCCCAAATTATTTTTTTCCTACAAAAATTTAAGCAAATATTTTTTTTATTATTTAATTTTTAGTAATTTTATCCTTTTTTATTAAATTCTAAAATATGGATAACTTAGCATATTTTTAAATGTTTACACTATAATATTATATATTTATCTTTTATATAATATAAATTACATAATATATAAAACATAAAAAATAATATATTATATAAATAAAAAAGGGTCGGGCCGGGCTCGAACCTTAATTGTTGGAGCCAAGGCCCGACCCATTTTTTAAAAGGGCCTCATTATTTTGCCCAAACCCATATTTCAAGCCTAATATTTTTGTCCAAATCCTACAAAATATGGACGGGTTTTCGGGTTTTGGGTAGGTAGTCCAGCCCTTGAGCAAGTCTAACTTGGTAATGTCCTTACTAATAAGAGCTGAATGTTAGTTTCGATTCTTTACATAAGCATAAAATTTTTACATTTTACAAATATATAAATGGATAGTTGAATGTCAGGGTTCGTCCCTAAAAGTCTCTTATTTTGTAGTGAATATAAATTATAATGTATTTACATTTTGAAATTCGAGTTCATCAAATCAATTATTTTAAATATTAATATGATTAATTTATAATATATCATATTTTTATAATAAATTGTTTAAAAATTTTATTTTATATTCTTTGGTCGTAACAAATATTAATTTTAATAAATAAATATAATTAAAAATATTATATTATAATAAAAAGTTACTTTTAAAAATAATAATTAATTTAATTTATTTTTAAAAGTAAATATTTAAATTGTGTAAAAATGATTACATCTAACATAAAATAAAAATGATGTAAAACATACCCGAACCCGAAAGAGCCCGAACCCGAAAGGATCCGAACCCGAAAAAATCCGAACCAGCCCAATTGTCACCTCTAGTTTTTATGCATATTTTTATGACTATTTTTCACAATAATAAACACATTAGTTATCTATTAACTTATTTATTTTATTATTATTATTTTTTTTAAAAGAAGAGTAAAGATCTTTGTAATTAAAATATATTCATTTTTTTAGGTTACCCGAATATTTCAAGACTTAGGATACATAATCTAAAAAATGATTCGTGTTGTTTCTCCATTTTGTCTGTTGTGCTTATATATACGTATTTAATGTTCTTAATTTTTCATTCTTGATCTAGTTCATCATGTTGCACATCTTTATTATCACTTATGTACATTTCTTTATGATAGCATATCGTCATGCAATTTGCACTTATAGTCATTTGGCCAAGTTGTTTAGCATCGAATCCATCTTTTATACAAAAAAATGAATTTTACCAAAATCAGTGACGTAACTTTATGGGTAATTATTTCGAGATCTTGCCTAGTTGTTCAAGGTGTCTTAGAATTATTTTCTCATGAGGAAAGCATCATTTTGTTTAAGAACGACATGAGAATTCTATGAGAAACGATTTTCCTCTTATTTTCACCTAGTCTTTGGGAAAGTAAAAGGTTCATCTGGGATTATTTTCACGTCTTCTAACATGATGAAAACTTTAGTGATTATTTTTAGACGAAATTTTCTTTTATTTCTCATGAAAGCAATTTTCTTTAACACGAATTAAGGTGATATCTCGAGTAAAGATTGTAGACATTTAATTTTGTCCGGACCATTTAAAATCAATTGTGATTCTCCTACTCGGGTTTAATATTTTGTAGAAGTCACGGTCGCGATTTTAGATTTTTAGAATGTTTTAAATTATATATCATTTTTTAGCTTTAATTATTAAAATAAAATCGGATCATAAAATTACTAATTTTAAAGTTCAATTTAAACTCGAGGTGAAAAAGTTTTATCTTGAGCTTTAAAGTAGATCTGTCTTAGACTTTTAAAATAAAAATTTTAATTAAAAATATTTGAAAAATTGGGTAAAATAATAAAAAAAAAAAAAAGACTTGGAAAGATAAAAAATGGAAGGGTAACTTAGACATTGTCCCTCATTCCTTTTTTAGTTTAATTTAAACAATTTATTTTCTAAAATTTAAGCGTTCATAAAAAATGAAAAAAAAAAGTTTAAAAGATATTTAAAAGAGAATAGTTGTGAACCCTTAGATCAAAGGATCAAAGGATCCATATTTAAGTTAAGAGATGAGTTAAGTTAAGAATGAGTTATAAAAGAGGCCAAGGAGCCCGGTTATTTTAGGGGGAGCTAGCGGCTGAACAGAAGAAAGGGGTTACGAAGAGAGAGGGGAGAATAAAAAAGATAAAAAGAAGAAAAGTAAGAAAGGGGGCGGGTAAGCTACTGGGGGAGTTGAAAAAGAGGCGGGTATGCCACAGGAAAAGCGGAGATTAAAAAGAAAGAAGAAAAAAAAGTAAAGAAAGGGGTACGGAAAGCTACAAAAGAGTTTTTTTTTTTTTTAAAAGAAAAAAGGTGATAAAAGGGTGACGAGAAAGGAAGAATTGGTGGAGATTTAAGGATTTTTTGGGTTTAAAAAAAAAAAAAAGCTTTTAAAAGATTTCCTGGGCTTCAAAAGAGAAGTTTTTTGGTGATTAAAAAAAGATTTAGTTTATGTTTTGAGAGGAAGGTGGTGGTAGTCTAAAAAGACACTTCAAGTAATTTTTATTGTGATTGCCTCGGACAGTATATTATGGTGCATATTTGATGTTTGATGGTTTTTCTCTCATAAGTCTAATGTTGCTTGCATTGGATATAGTATATTATGGTGCATATTTGGTGTTTGATGATTTTCCTTTTATATGCCTAATGTTGCTTGCCTTGGACATGGTCTATTGTGGTGCATGCTTGGTGAGGTTATGTTGATTTTTGCTTGAGACAAAGTTTGGTTATGAGCTTGATGATCCTTGGCCATTTCGGTTTTAGGTGATAGTTGAGCCGGATTAACAATCCATGAGGCCATTTTTGAGCTAACCACTTTGTTACCAAAACACAATTTTTTTTTTAAATACTCCCAGTAATTCTTGGTTTGGATTAAGCAATGGTCCGTAACCAAGATACTATTTTATCTTCTGGGTATATTAAACTTACTCTTCGGTTGGATAATGCGATTATTGGCCAAATTTTCCTCTCCGCCCTGTTGTCATCCAAAAACCGTTTTTTTCAAAACCCCTTGGGAATTCTTGGTTCAGATTAAGTAACAGTCCGTAACCAAGTCCGTTTTATATTCTCATGATATATCGGGCATATCAAACTATTTTAGATCGGATTACATCATTACGAGCTCAAGTTTCCTAACCACCCTTTGATTTTCCGAAAACAATTTTTAATCCAAAAACTACTTTAAAAGACCTCCGGGCACCGTTTTTAAAACCTCTGAGAAACCCTTTTTCAAGACCTCCATGCACTGTTTTTTTAAGACCCTCGAGCATCATTTTCTAAAACCATCGATTTACCGCTTTTTAATTCCTCTGGGTTACCACTTTTTAAAACCTCCGAGTCACCTTTTTTCGAAGCCTCCAGGCACCTTTCTTAAAACCTCCGAGTTCGTTCTTTTCTAAGTCCGATATAAGTTTCTTCAAAGGTATTCGGATACCTCTATAGTATTCGGATGCCTCTCCTCAAGGGAGAAACACATTTTCTATAATAGTCTCGTTTAGTGCTTTTCATCTGTTTTCTAAAAATGTTTTAAGATTTTCATAAAAAATATGCTTTGCTCGATTACATGACATTAGGTGAGAGAACAATTTCTTAGGCTTTGCCGGGGAGAATAGGAAATGCTCTATCGCGAGTGTTCATGTAATAGTGAAGTATGATTTTCGGTTTGCTCAGAATTACGTAAATGTTAGGCGAAAGAATTATTTTCCAAGCTTTGCCGAGTTTGCTGGGAAGTTCGGTAAAATTTTTTGACGCATGCCACTTATTTAATTTCAAATAAAGAAATACATAAAAAATAATTTTTAAATTAAGCTTGTATGCATATTTCTTTGTCTATGATATTCAATGATTGATGTTTATATTATTTTATTGCTTATGCTATTGGATGATAAATGTTTATATTTCTTACCTTATGTTGGCTTATTAATAATGTTTGCATATTCATGTTCATTTTTAAATGTGTTTAAATGCATATAAAAATTAATGGTTTACTAATAAAACAAGGTTCATTTTTAAATAATTTTAAATGCATATAAAAATTAATGGTTTACTAATAAAACAAGGTAATGTTTCCGAGTTTAAATAATTCATGAGTTCTCTGCTAGGTTTGTCGGGGAGGATGTCATCAATTATCATTAATAACAGATATCCTTCTAAAAAGGAGACTGATTCGGAGGAATTTAAAACGAGAAAAAATTCTATGTTTTACCGGGTCTGTCGGGAAATATAAAAAATTTTGTGATAATAAATTCCAGATCATTCTTAAATAATATGATTATTTTCTAAGTGAATTATCTTTAAATATCAAATTTAAAACCAACTTTCATCGAGACTTAGGATAATGCATGATTAATAAGGTACCGTTTTTATACGGGCGTTGTGGGAGTGCTAAAACCTTCCCCGCACGTAACCGATTCCCGAACCCGTTTTTGTTTTTCTCTGGTTTAATATGGATTTTAAAATTGATTTTTCAAAAGATTTTAATTAATTTTAAATTTTTTACAGAAATCGATTTTAATAGGTGATCGATCACATCTAGCCAAAAACGATCGGTTGGCGACTCCATTTTTCGAGGTTTTTCAAAACCCATATTATTTACGAGGAACCTATTATGTTTTCCACCCCCAACGTCATTTAGAGGTCACGAGATCGTTATGACAGCTTGGTGACTCCACTGGGGACCTTTAAAGAGTGAGGCCTAAAATTAATCATGTGTTATCAGAAGTCTCGTTTTGTTGGTTTTAATTGGTATTTAATTATAATTCTCATATTTTTTAAAATAAAGAGGACTTCCTTAAATAATAAAATGCGTTTAAATATGTTCATGTACATG
This sequence comes from Fremontodendron californicum, assembly GCA_030761205.1. Classification (NCBI taxonomy): domain Eukaryota; kingdom Viridiplantae; phylum Streptophyta; class Magnoliopsida; order Malvales; family Malvaceae; genus Fremontodendron; species Fremontodendron californicum. The sequence continues at coordinate 19,898,711 of JAULJL010000017.1, read as the reverse complement.
CATATTATTGCTGCTCTCTGGTTAATTAATGTTTTACATTACTTGATGGGTTAAATACTTAATTGGCCCATGTACTTTACACCTTTTGTCCGTTTGGTACCTGAAGAATAAAATCGATCACTTTGGTACTCGAACTTTAATTCCGTCATTCATGTTGGTCCTTTGCCCTAACACCGTTAGTTAATGGATGATGTGGCAAAAAAACACATGTGGCAAAAATGCCACATCATTAGTGCCACTTCATCATGAATGAAAAAAATTAAAAATATATATAAAAATTAACATAAAAAGGTAAAAAATTCAAAAAATTAAAATAAAAAACTTTTTTTTTTATAAAAAAAATGAAAATTAAAAATTTGAAAATCTCATTATTTTTTTGGAAAAAAATTATAAAATAAAAACCAAAATTCAAAATAAATTAGAAATCTGTAAAAAAAAAAATTGAATTCAAAATAAAAAATTTATATATATATTTAAAAATCTGTAAAAAAAAATTGAAAATTAAAAAAGAAGAAAAAGTAATTTGAATATATTTAATAAAAATGAAAAATAAAAATAAAAAGAGAAAGAGAAAGGGAAAGGAAAAGGAAAAGGGGAGACGGAAGGGGAAACGTAAGGGGAAATGGAGAGGGAGAGGTGGGAAGGGGAGGAAAGGGGAGGGTGGAGGCGCCTGACGCCTGGACCGCTCTCCCCTTCTCTCTCCCGATTTTTCACCTGTTTCTTTTTTTTTTTCTTTTTTTTTTAAGTTTAAATTTCCAGTTTTTTCTTTTTTTTTTTCTTTTTAATTTCAAATTTCCATATATATATATATATATTTAGAGTTGAAATTTCTATATTTTAAAAATGTATTTTTTACTTTTCTTTCTAATTTTGAATTTTCAGATTTATCTTTTGAATTTTTATAATTTTTTTTGTCATTTTTATAATTTTTTTTAATTTCTAGGATTTTTTTAAAAAATTGATATTTTAAATTTTGATTTTTTAAGAAAAAATCAGTTTTTTATATTGATTTTTATAATTGTTTATAATTGTTATTTTGATTTTTATATATATTTTTAAAAAATTCATGATGAAGTGGCATCCATGATGTGGCAGTTTTGTCACTTGTCGTGTTCTGATTGGATTTTTTTTGCTACGTCAGCCATTAATTAACAATATTAGTCCAAAGGGCCAATGTGAATGATGGAATAAAAGTTCAAGTACCAAAGTGATCGATTTTATTCTTCAAGTACCAAACTGATAAAAGGTGTATTGTACAGGGGCCAATTTAACCCTGGTTTGATCTTTGTTTTCAAAAAACTGTTGGGGCATTTGGAATAAGGGTTGTAAAATAGGTGGTGAAAAGTTTGTTTATTCCTCTTCACACATTGCACTTGCATTTGCATAAAATGAGCTCTATACCAAAGCTCCGTCCCTTTAAGTGGAAGTAAAGTAGCTACGCTCTCGTGATGATCCTCCAAATGGGCTAGCAAAATACTTTCGGAGTTTTAAAGTACCTAAGCTCTCGTGATGATCCTCCGCATGGGCTATGGAAATATACTCTAACAAATTGAACCCTTTCCATTGGATCGGGGTGCCTTACCAGCCTTCACATGCGATAGTAAGGAGCAATTTGGGACCTTTTAAAACCCGATTGAATCACATATAGTGAACCATAGGAAGCTAGCTTAGGCGAAGCCATGCCGAATTTTCAATAGATGCATCGAGGCTAGGGACACATGAAGGAACATTTCTGATATTTTGCTATTTATTTTACATTCCAAATAAGCATCATAAACTGAGCAATGATGAAAGTACATCGTATTGCCCGCAATGAATTTAATATTTCGTCCCAAAAGGTACTGTGATGCCTGCAATGAATACATCGTACTGTTCATTAGCTTTCTTATTTTGTATTGATTATTTTATTTCTTTACTGCTTTACTCTTTTTCCATGTATCATTTGTAATAAAATCGAAAATCAGTATTTTTGGATTATTTTGAAAATTTTCTTTTATACTTGTATCTTTGTAGGAAATTCTTAGAAAAAAAAAAAGAGTTTTTATTTCATGAAAATAATGAAAAATATTTCTTCTTTGAAAAAATGAAAAAATGAAAAATGAAAAATGAGAAGAAAATAATGAAAAAGTTCTTTTGTGATAAAGGAGTGTTGTGAAAAGAATATCCTTTTCCTTGATCTTTTCATTGCATTTTTGCATACAACTCATATTATTTGAGAAGTTGTAAACATGAAAAATCTTTTCTTCTAGTATCTTTGCATTTCGTACATCTCATGCATTTTCATCATTACGTTCATGCACATGTGAATAGAGGATATACATTTATGGTTGTATTTTTGAACTCGTGGTGATAATAATCTCATTTGTTAATGCATAAAAGGGGTTAAAATATGACGAATGAGTTGGAGGAACACCTCTTACCTTTTACTCCTTACTTTATGATTAAATAAGAATTATAGACCGGTAGTGTTGAATAAACGTTTGGACATCTGTGCCATAATAACACCCACTACCCCAAATGTTTTTGATAAAAATTGGTGTTGTGTTGAAAAATAATATTTTGATTAAGTTTTGATTTTAGCAGGGAAAACATGTTTAAAAATATCGTGGATCAAATTTGGGGGCAAATCTTATATAATGAAATTTTGAATAATTAAGATTGGTCCCACCAATTTAATAATTATTGTATATACCTATGCATTAATTTGTTTATTCTTTACATGTATCATATTGGTATTGTGTTGTATTCGTGACATACATGGTTATTCATCATAGAATGCATTTGTGAGAAACAAATAAAGGCATACAAGGTCAAAATAAGCATTGATGAATAGCTAGTTTTGAATAAAGGAATTTATGTTGACCTCACGATGAAAGCACTTGTCTCATGTCAACATCCTTTTGAAATAAATAAATTTTGAGCTTTAAATGCTTTTTATCATATTGTGTTTTAGCAATAATTTGAATTTGAAAAACAAAAATTGAGAAATTTTTGATTTTGTAAAAATTGAACAATAATAATGTGTTTTTAAAAGAAATTTTTTTTTCTTCACATTAAGAAATAATGGAAAGTCTCGAGAATATTGATGATCATTGTTAGAAATGAGCCAATACTCTCACACTTATCTTTCGGGATTTCTCGTACCCAAATCCTTGGAATCAAGACCCCTGAAAGACCTAATGCTTCAAGAAATATAAATGCTAAGTTTCATAAACCATGGTCACTTCAAAATAAGCAAAGATGTAAATCCTGGCCTAGGTTATGAATAATGGAACGAACTTTTGAAAAAAATTTGAGCTCCTTGGAAACTCAAACAAATAAAACATTTTTTCAAGAATCCAAATCATGGTAATTTGACGTGTGTCAAGGTTATGTCAAAATCAGTCACATCCCTTCCAATAACCACAAAACATGATTTGCCCAAACATCACTTCATGTTTGACATCTCGGGACACAATGACTAAACAAGATTATCTCATGTCCCTAGAAAAACCTACTTTGGACCATATTCTTTATTGTCACTTCGAACAATCCAATATTAAAATCAGCCGTTTCAAACATCGAGGGATGGAACTTGGAATACTCTTTGCAAACATGAATTGAACTATCATAGGAATTCCAATTTGGGGCATCATTTGTAGATTCTGGTGGATAGAAATAAATTATCGTTTCGAGACATGCATAAAAAAACTTAAAAAGAAAAAGAAGAGAAAAAATGAAAAAAATGAGTGTAACATCTTGCATTTACAAAATTCAAAATGGTTTCAAGAAAAAAAATTTCAATATTTTTTCCTCTAAGGAATGATTCTTCAGTCTAATCAGTTTTGTTTGAGATGAAAAATGGCCATTGATACACTCAGAATAGTTTATCTTACTAAAACCTTGCACTAATATGATCAATTGTTTAATATAGTAGTGAGCAAGGATCGAATCCACAGAGATTGTTCTTTATTTATAAGTTATTGATTTATACTCTAGCTCTAAAAGAATAAAATGGGGTTTTTAATTGTTTTGAAAGTAAAGAAAACAAGAAAAACAAGATTTAAAGAAATAAGATGAAATAAAATAAGGAGAAGTATGGTGAAGGAGTCATTCGCCACCACTAAACATAATTGAGAATCAATATCAGAATTATCAACATCAATTATCTATCAAAACTATCAACCGTAGATAACAATAAGCTCTACTACCCCAATCTTTCTTTAGTTCTTCGTTAAAAGAATAAGCTCTCTACTTGATCTAAGAAACTTAACCTCTAACCATCAAATAACCTAGAATAATCTCTAGATTTAACTTGATAGCAGCTTTATGATGAGAAAGATAGATTGATCTAAGCAACAAACACATAAGCTCGGATTGTTCAACTTATGTTATGTTCCACATCTCGATTATTGAAAACTTGACCATAATCATTAATCACAAATTGCTACTTATGAATAGGAAATTAAGACAAGTACATGGATCAAGACTCTTAATCTAGTAATAGATAATTATCAAGATCTATCTAGTTCATCACCCTAAACAAATCAAGACAAATATCATAAACAATTTCAATAGAAGAACATAAACAATCTTGATAGATAATCAATGAAAGATAATAACTGAATATCAATTACATAACCATGTCTAGGGCTTTGAAATCACCCTTAACCAAAGAAAAGTTTTAGCCTAGCATAGGCATAGATAACATAAACATAAAACTAAAAAGAAAATAAGAGAATATAGAAGAAGAAGAAGATAATAAAAGCCAAAACATGTCCATTTTGTGGCTCAAAAGATGCTATTTATAGAGTTTCAAAACCCTGAGAACCCTTTCTTGCTGCACAAGTAAGTTTAGGGGGCATAAAATTCAGTTTCGGAAAGTCATCGGATGCCGTGGCGCTGGAAATGGGCACCGCGGTGCTGGGCTCTCGAAATTTTCTTCTTTGCTACTGCATCTTCTCGCAATACCTCAGCCTATTTGGATGACCATTTTTTATTCGATTTGGGCACGTCATATTCAACTTCAAAAGTCAAGAAGAAGGTTTATTTGAATAAAGAACTTAACATCATGTTTTCTTAGCAACAAGCTCTAGAGGTCAAATTTGTCTTATTGCTTTGCACCAAGAATTTGATATTTTTGACTCCCAAGTCTTCTTCCATCTTATGATTGTGATTTTGTAAACTCTTTAACATTATAATTGACATGTTTTTAATTCATTCTCTTAAATATACCAAATATTCAAAAACATAACATAAGTAATCAAAACAAAGATAGAAAACATAACGAAAACTAAGAATAGAAAGGGCATAAAATGTGTAATTTATGAACTTATCAGCCATCTTTCATAATCCTTTCACAATTATAAAATTATTCCCTTTGATGCCCTTTTTGAGCCGAAGGAATTCTTTTTTCTTTGAACCCTGATCAAGGATCACCCTCCACACTAGGGGTAAATACGAGGAAGGATCTTTTCAAAGATCACAAATAAATGAGTCCTATCTCAAAGATAGATACGAGGCAAATGGAGTTCCCAAACGAGTACAAACTCACGTTGTCAAAGTGGAAATGCCCAAGAAAAAAGAGAAAAAGAAAAATATGGAAAAGACAGAGAAATGAAAGCCCAAAAACAAAAAGAAGAAAAAATCTAAAGATGAAAAGAGGAGTTGAAAAAGGACAAATGTTTCAAAGGGAATCCTTTTCATAAAATGATCCTTGATTCGATTAACCTTAAACACATGTTTGGGCCTATTTATCCTTTCTTTCTGTACCCCGAACCTTGGCCTACATTAAGGCTCTTGAAAAGACCATTTTTATCAAGTATGGTTTGTCATAACGTGATCCCGTCCTAGGACCACGTCAAGTGACGTTAAAAAGGGAGAAAGGAAAAGAAATAATTGAGGGTTTGAAAACAACCTTAAAAAACAAAATGGAATTGCCACCGATCTATTTTGGCTAGGTGTGATCGGTCACCTATTAAAATCGATTTTTGTAAAACATTTTACAATTAATTAAAATATTTTTTAAAAAAACCAATTTTGAGATTTGCGCTTTGAACCAGAGAAAAACAAAAATGGGTTCAGGAGTCGGTTACGCCACGGGGAATGATTAACACTCCCACAACTCCCGTATAAAATGGTACCTTATTAACCATGTGTTATCAATAGCCTCGGTAAAAATCGATTTTATATTTGATATTTAAAAATAATTCCCTAAAAAATGGTCAAATTATTTCAAGGACGATCCGAAATTTATTATTGTAGAAATTTTCTATGTTCCCCAGCAAACCTGCAAAACATAGAATTTTAATTGTTTTGAAATTTTTCGTATCATCCTCCTTTTTAGAAGGGTATTCTTTTGTTAATAATAATTGATGAAGACTCTCAGACAACCCAACGGAGGATTCAAAATTATATTAACTCGAAGATATTGTCTTATTTATTAAAAAAATATTAATTTTCAAATATTTAAATAATCATCAATATGTAAATTATCACTAAGGCATAAATATAAATTATGTAACATGTATAATTATCATGGCATGGCAAGCACTTTATTACAACATGGCAAATAATTTCATACATGGCAAAATTTATTAAATGACATCATCATAGAATGTGCATATCAAGCAAAACAATCATAATTAAGATAGCAACATGGACATCAATTCTAAAATGACATCATCATGGAATATGCATGAAAATGGAATATTATGATCAAGATGGCAATGTGGACACAAATCATTAAATGATCTCATCATAGAATATGCATGAACATAGAATATGCACACATCATTGTTTTAAAATTCTATTTCATGGATTTTCTTTGTGAAATTACATCAATGTCATATGTCGAAAAAATGTTATCGTACTCCCCGGCAAACCCGATGAAGCTTGGAAAATAATTCTTTCATGCGACATTTATATAATTCCAAGTAAAACAAAAGTGATACTTTATGATTTTATAAACATGTGTGTTGAATAATTTCGTAACTTTCCCTACAACCCGATAGAGATTAAGAAATAATTCTCGCCAAATGCTTACGAAATAAAAAAAGTACGTTTTTATGCTAAATAAATAAAAACATTTTTAAAATATGAAATGTATGAAAAACAAAATGTGTACAATTCATCTTTCAATTGACTTCTCTTTTTATTCCCTTTGAAATTGGACTTTCAAATACCTCCATTTTTTCATTATTCTTCAAATTGAACCGTCAATTTCATCCAATTTGGTCATTTTCATGCTTTTCCCCAAAAATTGAAATTTCCCAAATTATTCAATTTAATCCTTTCAATTTCAATTCTCTTTCAAATTGATTTCTCCCTTTATCCATTTTGAAATTGAACTTTTCAATTTCATTTCTTTGCTAGCTCTCTTCCAAATTGAACTTTCAAATTCTTCCAAATTAAAAATCTCCATGATTCCTCTTGAAATTGAACTTTCAATTTGTTCAATTTAGTCCTTCTACCTCTAAACTTCAATTTCAACTTTTAATTTTCTTTCCATTTTCAATTGTAGTTCTCCAATCATCAAGATTTCTTCATCAACATTCAATTCACCTTCAAATCTTGATTTTTTTGAAAGTTGACTTTTTTCTCGATTTTTACTTTTTTGAGTTTGACTTCCTCGTGTTGACTTTTCCATGTGACCTCTAGATCAAAGTGTCAAAAATAAAATCATGGGATTCAGGGAGATTCTTTGGAAACTCGAAGAATTTAAGGAGATACGTACCTTGTTTAGGGTCCTGGACAAAATTAGGTGTCTACAGCTGCCCCTCTTTAGCTATTGCTGAGAATCAGGAATCAGGCAAAGACAAATAGACAATAATTTTTTTTCAGTCGTGGAGATCACCTATGTGGGAGAAAGAGAATTTTTTTTTATTTTTTCATTCATCATTTTTTTTTCTTTTTTTGTTTATTTCTTCATTTCATTTTTTTTATTCATTTTCATTTTTTCATTATCATTTCATTTTTTTATATATAAACTATAAATTAGAGGATTAGCCTTAAATTGAGTTCCTTGACTAACATACCAAGGCGCGACTCGTCTTAAAAAAATGAGTTCGATTTGCAAGAAAAAAAAATACCTCGATGAAACCCCGAGGCCTAATCTTATCTTGTGCTAACCTTACTGGCGGAACCAGTAATTGAAAAAAAAAACCTGGGTGAAACCAGTAGTTGGGTAATGACTTGGGCGAAACCAGTAATCGAAAAGTGATCTGGGTGAAACAAAAAATCGAAAAATGATCTGGGTGATGCCAGAGATATTTTTCACAAAATGACTTGGGTGGAACTAGTGGTCGAGAAAAAATCTGGTGAAATCTAGAAATATCCTTTACGCGATGACTTGGGCAGAACCAAAGGTCGAAAAGAGATCTGGGTGAAGCCAGGAATATTTTCTACGAGATGACCTGGGTGGAACCAAAGGTCGAAAAGAGATTTGGGTGAAGCCAGAAATATTTTCTATGAGATGACCTGGGGGGAACCAAAGGTCGACAAGAGATTTGGGTGAACCCATACTTATTTTCTACGAGATGACCTGGGCAGAACCAAAGGTTGAAAAGAAATCTGGGTGAAGCCATAAATATTTTCTACAAGATGACCTGGGCAAAACCAAAGATCGAAAAGAGATCTGGGTGAAGCCATTAATATTTTCTAGGAGATGACCTAGGAGGAACCAAAGGTCGGAAAGAGATCTGGGTGCAGCCAAAAATATTTTTCACGAGATGAACTGGGTGGAACCAAAGGTAGAAAAGAGATCTGGGTGAAGCCAAAAATATTTTCTACGAGATGACCTGGGCGGAACCAAAGATCGAAAAGCGATCTCGGTGAAGCCAGAAATATTTTCTACGAGATGACCTGGGCAAAACCTAACTGCCAGCTACATTGGGCTTAAAAACCTTTCTTTTGAAAAACTCTTCCTTCGAGGATCGACAACTTTTAAAAATCAAAAGCACCTCTCATCAGAGGCTCCACAACTTTGAAAATTTCTTATCCATGATTTTGAAAATGTGTTGAAAATTATGCCCGAAGGTTTTGAGAGAGGATGCAAATGCTTTATGATGCAGAGGCAAATGTCTTCGATTGATGCAAGTGCTTCATGATGCAGATGCAGAGATTAACAAAGATGCAAATGCTTCATAATGCAGGTGCAGATGTCTTGGTTGATGCAAATGCTTTGTGATGCAGATGCAAATGTCTTCGATTGATGCAAATGCTTCATGATGCAGATGCAAAGATTAACAAAGATGCAAATGCTTCATAATGCAGGTGCATATGTCTTGGGTTGATGCAAATGCTTTGTGATGCAGCTGCAAATATCAATAATGATGCAGGCATTTAATGACAAGATGAAAAATGCAAATATCAATAATGATGCAGATTCTTCATGAAAAGATGCAGATGCAAATATCAATAATGATGCAAATGCTTCATGAAAAGATGCAAATGCAAAGGTCAATAATAATGCAAATGCTACACGAAAAGATGCAAATGCATGATCAATAATGATGCAAATGCAAAGATCAATTATGATGCAAATGCTTCATGAAAAGATGCAGATGCAAATATCAATAATGATGCAAATGCTTCCTGACATGATGCAGATGCAAATATTAATAATGATGTAGATGCTTCATGAAAATATGTAGATGCAACGATCAATAATGATGCAGATGCTTCATGAAGAGATATAGTTGCCCCTACGAGTCGTGTTCATGTAAATGGTCCATGAATGGTGTAACTGCAGTTACCTCACAATAATGAAGATGAAATTATCTTAGAAATGATGCAATTGCTCGAGATGATGCAAATGAATTTACTCATGCAGGATGTAAATGTAATGGTAAAATGCAGATGCAAAGCTCAATAAAGATGTAAGTGCTCATGAATGATGCAAATGTCCCCAATTATTTTTCTAGACTTTGGCTTAGCCTTTCCAATTCATTTATCCTTTTCAAATTAGAGTGTATCTTGAACACTTGTGCCCCATAAGAGATCATTCCCTTTTCAATCCTTGGCTATCTCTTTTCCCCAACAATTTTCAAACTCTTATCGACAGAAGTCTGAGCCGAATGTTCATTCCTCATAACTGGAAGTCAAAATCTACCTTAGTAGTTCCATACCTTTGGGTTAGAAGAACCCTTATCTCATGCCAACATTATTTTTATTCAAAAAAATTTTCTTCAAATTTTTTTTCATTATTTATCTATTTTTTCTTTTTGAAAAATATTTGCTCGTTTATTGAAAAATTTTGAGTTGAAAATGTTAACCCCATGGTGTGATATCCAAATCTCTTGAAGACTGATGATCACTGTTAGAAAATTTTTTGATTGTCAATTTGGGTTTTTCAAATTGAGTCGAAAGGCTTGGTGCAGCAAGAATTTTGGTTAATCCAAGAAATCTTTTCAACAAAAATGCATGTCCCTTCTAGGCTCACAAATGGAACAGGTTTTACAAAACATGAATTCCTTGAGATTAAAAAAAATTGCACATTCTTTTAGCTTCCAAACCATGGCATTTTGACAAGCGCCAATATTAGCTGGGATATTGATGGAGACTCAATTAAGAGTTGTAAACCCAAGTGCAGGTTATGTTCAAGTAATAAATTCTCGGGTGTCCGAGGTCGAACCACAGGGAAGCGTACTAGTAAGTATAAGTTTATAAATATATATGAAAAAGAAAATAAACAAGATATTAGGGAATCAATAACAAAGAAAGTAAACAAGATATTAGAGAACAAAATAAACAAAATAACATAAAAGCAATTAAATAAGATATAAAAAACAATAAGAAAGGATGTTGAGGTTAGAGAATCCACTTTTGGTGTTATGCTAAGATTAATCTTGTTTTATTACACAATTGAAATCCACACATAAGGGAGGTTCCAATCGGAAGGTTTAGCAATTCAGTCCAAATTGTCCAACGTCCATAGCATATGATATTATGTTCATTTGGTGTCCTCAAAACTCATAAAAAGAGTCCAAGCATTCCTTATGCCAAGGTATATGTCTACAACAAATCAAGGTTATGAAACCAAGCATTTACTGTGCCATTTTCATTGTCAATAATGAATCAAGATCTCTACTTTGCAAGTATGATTTTAAACCAAAAGAAAATATTATCTATACTAGTGTTTATAAATGATGATTCATTTTAGCTCATGTTTAAGAGACTAACCTTAGCATTTACCAAGAGCTTCACCTTATCACCTCAACAATATGATTAGCAACACATACTAAAAATGAAAAGAAATGTAAGAAGCATAAGTAAATAAAGAAAAAGAAAACTAGAGAAAGGAAAGAAGAAGAAAACTTAGAGAATTTTATTACAATGGCTAATATCCTACCAATGTATAATGTATCCCAATACTCATCCAAGGCCCCCTATTTATACACATTTTGGAGGGCTAAATGACAAGAGACAAGCTTTACAAATTTCAAAGGTAGGTATAATAGGTGGGTGCATTTTTCTAACAATTTTCGTCATATTGTATGACAATTCTGATCAGCCAGCTTGATGGTCGATTTTGTCAATTTTGGAGGCTCGATCTGATAAATTAGTCTTCTAGAAAAATATACCCCTATCAGTTACGGATCCATAGCCGTTGGAATCAGATCATTTGCTCATGTGGATAAGAAGATATGGGCAAAATAAGAAAACAGGTCAGCACAGACGTCATTGCACATCAGCCAACTTGATGGTCGATTTCGCTAGGGAAAACGACTCCGTTTCAAAAAGTGTAAAACATGAAAAAGATAGATATGCCTCTTAGCTTTGCACGGCTACAAATTTCAGCCTTATTTCTTCAGTGAAACTCGAGATATAGCTGATATGGCAAACGGTGTCGGAACTGGAACTGAACTGGATTTGTCCTTAATTCTAGTAATCTGAAATCACTCAAAGAAACTTGTGAAAAACACCAAATTACATAAAAATATAAAAGATCATAAACACAAGTAGACTAAGCAATAATAACTCGTATTTGACACAAAACAATAATAAAACATAACTAAAAACTATATAATTATACGAGTTATCACACCCCCACACTTAGATTGTTGCTAGTCCCTAGCAACGACTCAATAAAAATAAAATAAGAAAATCTAATCTAATCCATTTTCGTAGGAAATCACGGTGGCACTTAGCATGTGACACAAGCCTTTAAACCCCTAGGTGTCCCTAGTGGACGAGTTTAGTCTCGTGAGGGTTTGCTAGAACGATACCCACAAACATTGAAAAACTAAAATATAAGTAAACTACATACACTAAAAATATTTACTCCTAATCCTTTCAATATAAATTAGAGACAATCTTTGAACAAGTCTTATAAACTAATCAATAGCTCAAAGAATTTCACAAAAATTCATGCTTGAATGTAAATAAATGAGTTAAGCCAATATTAACATAACATATTTCAATCAAAATAGTGCATATTCAACTTAATCTCAACCTCTCACATGGGATACTCTCATGATTTTCACTCTTTAAAGTAGTGGTAAAGTGTTTACACTCAATCAATCTCATGAAAACACTTCTACCATATGCTTGCTTGTCCACCTATTCTCCACTATTTAGATCATACAACTTCATAAATCAAGAGGTCTTTATTCAATGTTGTAATGGGGCCAAAGGGTTATAATGTGGTTAAAGAACAAAAGGATAAAGATATCACAAAGGTTCCAAAGAGTTCATAGAGTTTAGAGACATAATAAGATCATACAAATAAATTTCTCAAAACTCTTTACAAGTACATAGTCACATAGGCTAAATATTCATGTTGAGCCTTTGCTTCATTCTAACCAACTTTGTAACATCTTTTTCTTTACTTTAACTAGAAGTTCAAGAGAATATTTTTTTTTTTAACATGGGAATGTATTTGACAATGATCCCTTTCTTTTTCTCTTGACTTTTGCCTCTCTCCTCCCCCACACTTATCTTTCGTTCTAACCCAAATTTTCAAAAAGTATCCCTTGTTTTTGCAATATGTCTCAAAATATATAATCCATCTTCAGAACAAGGGTAAGGATATAAGTATATTTAGGCTAGGTGTAAGTTGTGGTTACCAATAAAACAGCATATTTAATGTAGGCTCAAATTGGCTCACTAGTGGGGATGTTCTCTTAGAACATTAATAAGGGATGGCTGTTTGGCTCTGGTTATAATCCTAATGCCTCTATCATATTCATGTTGTCACATGTATCAATATAGTATCAAACGGTTTAAAGCAAGTTCTAGAGAATCATGTAATCATAAGAGCACTCAAGAAAAAAATTAGATTGATTTGTATAATGCATCAATCATTATAGGCTCAAAAACTCACAAGGATGATTATACAAGTCAGATTAAGTCTAAACATGCTTCTTTCTCAATCACATATCATATTAACATTGGCTCATAAAAAGGTTGATATCAAGCTCAATTATCATGAAAATCTTCTCACTAATAAATCTGTTTTAGACTTATGCAATTCATATCTCATTATAGTATTGAAAGTAACTAAAAAAAAAAACACACTAAGTCTAAACATGCTTTTTTTTTTTTTTTTTTTTGAAGAAGAAGAAGATTAAATCAAACTGACAAGGTATGTCTCAAGTCTCCCTTACTCAGACCTTGTTCAGAATGAATACTTCTAAATGTCTTAAAACACAACAAATTTTTTATTTTTTTTAGCAAAATATGTCCCTTACCCCCAACTAAAATATGACATTGTCTCCAATGTCAAATTTTAAAGGTAGAATTTAGGAGATATTACCTGCAGAGGTTGCTAACCACTTATTATAACTGAGACACAACAAGCAAAATGTTAGATAATGTCACAAAGACAAAGTGCAATCCACTCCTTGCTCGTCCATATCTCTTTTTCTTTTTCCGAGCGTTTGCGAAACAACCGTAGCAGATAAACACTCATAAGCTTGTAGCTTTTTGAGTAAATCTTCAATGGTTGTAGCAGAAATTATGGTTCTCCTTGCCTCTGAAAACATGAATCCATTATCCACAGTATTATCTAAATATGAAAGCAAATTACTAAAATAACCATTAATATTAAGCAAACCAATGGGTTTCTTATTTGTGACCAAAGATGACCAAGAAGCCACGCAAGCTATTTTTTCCAATGTACCCAGACCTCCTGGTAAAGAAACGAATGCATCGACAGAATGGTACATGATTGTTATCCGTTCAGGGATACTCCAGACTTGTATTTCCTTACCCACGGTAGGTCTACAAAAACCTGTGAATAGTTGTGGCACGATTCCTAGAACTGGACTTCCTCCGGCGTGTGCTGCTGTAGCGACTGCTCCCATTAAACCCGTACTACCGCCTCCATAAATCAACTGGATCTTTTGTTGGGCAAGTATTACTCCAACTCTTATTGCTTCATCAGCGAATATTTTATTTTTCCCTGGATAAGCACCTCCAAAGACACAAATTTTTTCAATGCGCTGGGACGAAGTATTTTCCATTTTTTTTTTCAAGTGCCTGAAAGAGAATGAGTACATGGTGTAATATATAGAGGACTGAGTAATGAATCAGACAAGAGTAATAATGTCGCCGAAAGTGTATTTGACCTGTCAGAAAAAAATGTTAACCTAACAAAAGATTTTTGCGTGATTTCAGGAAGAAAATCAAAAAGAGAAGAAAAATCAACCGTAAAAGACCAATGCAAAAAAAAAAAAAAACGAGAATAATTACACAAATCGAACAACACGTAAATTAAACCGAAATGAAATTATTGCAAATCAAACCAAAAGCTGAGAAGTCATTTATTGTAGTTGTGATTGTGGCTCACATCTTCCTCTGGTTTTACGTCCAGAAACGGCTTGAACGCCTTCTATGAGTCGAGGATATGCTTCCCATCCAGTTTTCTTACAAGCTGGAAAACAGGGTCTTTTAACATCAGATTCCCAAGATGTTGCCATTCCCTTTGGAATTGCTGCCATAAATCAAGAATTTCTCTTTGTACGTCTCCACTAGGATGCGTCTCAAGAGAAAGTTGGATATTACCCAAATTCTCCTTACTCAGTCCATCCTTAATGAATTCAATTTTATCATCTCGATTAGAGGACGGAATCCCAATAGAACGACATTTACCGTTACACGTCCATCGTGCACATTTGTGGCAATTTGAACTCATGCGCTTTGCTTGTCGCTTCTTTGCAAAAGTGCTTCTACCTGTACCTGGTAAATGCAAAACAGGAAGATATTCATCTTCACGTACCTTGGCTTCAATTATCCAACGTATGTCTTCAGGAATCCCTTTGTGCATAAGCATTCTTAATCTTTCAAATCGAACTTGGTAAAGCTTCAGTAAAATATTTCGAGGAAAAGGAGGAAATCGTTTCTGCAATCTTGTAAGAATATCATCCATCTTAAAAAGAAAAAGAAAAAGAAATTGAAAGAGAAATTTATATACAATATCAGTTTTGTGGGTAGCTGATGGAACCGACTTAAATAATCACGGAGTACCGTTATCCGCCATTTAACCGGGAAAAAAAATGTTTTTTTTTTTTTTTTTTAAGATTAGTAAAAATTATAT
Organism: Fremontodendron californicum; assembly: GCA_030761205.1. NCBI lineage: Eukaryota > Viridiplantae > Streptophyta > Magnoliopsida > Malvales > Malvaceae > Fremontodendron > Fremontodendron californicum. Next base: position 19,883,194 of record JAULJL010000017.1, on the reverse strand, counting down.
TTACATCTAGTTATTTTCAAAACAAGGATCAGAAAGAAAAACAACCTCTTCTTGAGGAACATGATTTTCCAAAAAGAGTTTGAGTCTTTGTCCATTTACCTTGAATATGTTACCATTTTGAGGATTCTCAATGTCAACTGCTCCATAATGATACACATGCTTAACCACAAATGGGCCAGTCCATCTTGATCTCAACTTACCAGGAAATATGTGAAGTCTAGAATTATAAAGTAGAACTTTTTGCCCAACATCAAATGTTTTTCTTGAAATTAACTTGTCATGAAAGGCTTTAGTTCTTTTTTTATGAATTTTAGAATTCTCATATGCATCATTTTTGAGTTCCTCAAACTTTTGTTTCCAACAATGCTTAACCTGAAAAGAGTTTAACAAAGAATCAGTGTGTGAAATTTCTGAAGCATTATCAAACTCACATTCAATTAAATAAGCTTCTAAAGGATCATGGAATGTGGTAGTGGTGAGATGTTCATGAACAAGTTCTTCAATGAAATCCACTTCATGTACTTCTGAATCATCACCAGGTTGCTTGCAAATGTTGAACACATTTAATTCTAAAGTCATATTTCCAAAAGAAATGTTCAAAATACCATTCCTGCAATTTATCAGAGCATTAGAAGTTACAAGAAACGGACGGCCTAATATAACAGGAATTTGAACATTTGGATTTGAAACAGGATGTGTGTCCAAAACAATAAAATCAACAGGGAAGTAAAAATTTTCAATTTGAACCAAAACATCTTCAACTATCCCTCGAGGAATTTTTACAGAACGATCAGCTAGTTGAAGTGTAACAGGTGTTTCCTTGAGTTCACCTAAACCTAACTGTTGATAAACAGAAAAAGGCAAAAGATTAACACTAGCACCAAGATCAAGCAATGCACGTTCTATTCTAGTGTTTCCAATGATGCATGAGATTGTTGGACATCCAGGATCTTTGAATTTTGGTGGAGTAAGGTGCTGAATGATTGAGCTCACACTTTCCGTCAGAAATGCTTTCTTTTGTACATTATGTTTCCTTTTAAATGTGCACATGTCCTTCAAAAATTTAGCATAAGATGGAACTTGTTTGATTGCATCCAATAAAGGAATGTTAATCTTAACTTGTTTGAAAAGTTCATAAATTTCTGCATTTTGATTCAAATTCTTTATTGTTTGCAACCTTTGAGGAAAAGGAGCAGGATGCATACCTTTTTCTTTGTCCAAATTTTCAAGAAGTTCAGACTTACCATCATCCTTACCATTACTTTTCGGAGGGGAAGGAGGATCTTGGTCTTTTGATGGAATGTTTTTGTCAATTGCCTTTCCACTTCGAAGAGTTGTGATAGAACTGGCATTTTCCTGTTGAGTTTCATTGGAGCAAGAAACAAGACATTGAGTAGAAGGGTTAGGCTGAGGTTGAGCAGGAAACTTACCTTTTTTTTGAGTGCGTAATGAAGCTGTCAATGTGGACAAGGTGTTTTCGATCTCATTGATGTCCTGTGAAGTTTGGTTATTCACATTTGCTTGTGTTTGCATGAATGCTTGCAATGTCTCTTCCAAGGTTTGTACACGTGAAGGTTGATAGGAAAAAGTGTTGCCCGGCTTTTGAGATTGTGGTACCTGAACATGATTATTATTCCGCCAACTGAAGTTGGGATGGTTTCTCCATTCAGGGTTATACGTTTCAGAGTAAGGAGAAGGAAAAGGCTTTTTAAATGTGTTTATGGAATTTACTTGATCATGCAACGCTTCTTTAAGAATGGGAATGTTTGGACATTCAGAAGTGGGGTGTCCCATGATTTCACAAATTCCACAACTTTCTTCATTTTTAACCGTTTTGACTTCTTTTACTTCTCTAAGTTCCATGGCTTCAATCTTTCTAGCCAAATTAGCTACTTTAGCTTTTATCTCATCTTCTTGACTAAAATGATATTTACCTCTGTTAGAAACAAGATTAGATCTATTGGAACTTTCAGAGGAATTATCTGTGTGCCAGGCTTGAGAGTTATCTGCCAAATGGTCTAGGTAGTCAAAGGCTTCTTCAGGTTCTTTTTCTAGAAACTCACCGTTACACATTGTTTCAACAAATTGTTTAGTTTTGGGAGTTAAACTTTCATAAAAGAAACTAATAAGACGCCATTTTTCAAAACCATAATGTGGACAAGAACTTAACAAATCTTTAAAACGCTCCCAGCACTGAAAAAATGCTTCATTTTGATTTTGATTGAAATTTTGAATCTGTCTTTTCAAAGCAGTAGTTTTATGTGCTGGGAAAAATTTCTTTAGAAACTCAGTTTGTAATTCTTGCCATGTGCCAATTGACCTTGGTTTTAAATTATGAAGCCAAATTTTTGCTTTATCTTTTAAAGAAAAAGGAAATAATTTTAGCTTGACAATTTCATTTGTACATTGTTGGTCATTAAAGGTGACACATACATCCTCGAAGTCTTTTAGAAACGAGTAAGCACTTTCCGATTCTAACCCATGGAAATTTGGAAGCAAAGCTATCATACCTGGTTTAAAACGAAAGTTGTTTGCATTGAGAGGAAAAATAAAACAAGAGGGTGATGAGCTTCGAGTTGGTTGCAAGTAGTCACGCATGGTGCGTACTTGTCTGTTCTCATCTTCAGCATGAACACTTTCATTGTCAGCCATGGTAGGAGTTGTATTAGAAAGATTACCTGAAAAAGTTTCACAATAAAATCTAACTAAACGACGAGATCTAAAATCACGTCGCCAAACAAGTATAAAACAAAGTTAATATACAGATTAGGCGGTATAACCAGCCAATAAAAATATAACAAAGTTAATATACAATATAAATATAAATATATAGAAAATGAGGCGGTATAACCAGCCAATAAAAATAAATATAGGCGGTATAACCAGCCAATAAAAATAAATATACTTATAAACTTATATACTTAGTATTGCCTCCCCGGCAACGGCGCCAAAAACTTGATGGAGACTCAATTAAGAGTTGTAAACCCAAGTGCAGGTTATGTTCAAGTAATAAATTCTCGGGTGTCCGAGGTCGAACCACAGGGAAGCGTACTAGTAAGTATAAGTTTATAAATATATATGAAAAAGAAAATAAACAAGATATTAGGGAATCAATAACAAAGAAAGTAAACAAGATATTAGAGAACAAAATAAACAAAATAACATAAAAGCAATTAAATAAGATATAAAAAACAATAAGGATGTTGAGGTTAGAGAATCCACTCTTGGTGTTATGCTAAGATTAATCTTGTTTTATTACACAATTGAAATCCACACATAAGGGAGGTTCCAATCGGAAGGTTTAGCAATTCAGTCCAAATTGTCCAACGTCCATAGCATATGATATTATGTTCATTTGATGTCCTCAAAACTCATAAAAAGAGTCCAAGCATTCCTTATGCCAAGGTATATGTCTACAACAAATCAAGGTTATGAAACCAAGCATTTACTGTGCCATTTTCATTGTCAATAATGAATCAAGATCTCTACTTTGCAAGTATGATTTTAAACCAAAAGAAAATATTATCTATACTAGTGTTTATAAATGATGATTCATTTTAGCTCATGTTTAAGAGACTAACCTTAGCATTTACCAAGAGCTTCACCTCATCACCTCAACAATATGATTAGCAACACATACTAAAAATGAAAAGAAATGTAAGAAGCATAAGTAAATAAAGAAAAAGAAAACTAGAGAAAGGAAAGAAGAAGAAAACTTAGAGAATTTTATTACAATGGCTAATATCCTACCAATGTATAATGTATCCCAATACTCATCCAAGGCCCTCTATTTATACACATTTTGGAGGGCTAAATGACAAGAGACAAGCTTTACAAATTTCAAAGGTAGGTATAATAGGTGGGTGCATTTTTCTAACAATTTTCGTCATATTGTATGACAATTCTGATCAGCCAGCTTGATGGTCGATTTTGTCAATGTTGGAGGCTCGATCTGATAAAAATGGTCTTCTAGAAAAATATACCCCTATCAGTTACGGATCCATAGCCGTTGGAATCAGATCATTTGCTCATGTGGATAAGAAGATATGGGCAAAATACGAAAACAGGTCAGCACAGACGTCATTGCACATCAGCCAACTTGATGGTCGATTTCGCTAGGGAAAAAGACTCCGTTTCAAGAAGTGTAAAACATGAAAAAGATAGATATGCCTCTTAGCTTTGCACGGCTACAAATTTCAGCCTTATTGCTTCAGTGAAACTCGAGATATAGCTGATATGGCAAACGGTGTCGGAACTGGAACTGAACTGGATTTGTCCTTAATTCTAGTAATCTGAAATCACTCAAAGAAACTTGTGAAAAACACCAAATTACATAAAAATATAAAAGATCATAAACACAAGTAGACTAAGCAATAATAACTCGTATTTGACACAAAACAATAATAAAACATAACTAAAAACTATATAATTATACGAGTTATCAGATATTCAAATTAGAAAGTTAATTTTAGAGGGAAAAAGTCTTAGTTTTTGAAGTCCATCCTCCAAATGGGAGTTGACAGCTTTTGATAGGATCTAAGATGGCCCAATTCATAAAGATTCATGGAAAGTTCCATATGAGCCAAGATCCAATAAGATCAAGTAAATATTGCAAGCAATCTTTATGAATTGGGCCATCTTGGATCCTATTAGCTTTGGGGATATTTTGGAATTCCCAGATGTTCCTCGATTTTTCAGGATGACTTCCTCTTTAACATGGCCTCGGTGATACCATGGGTGGCATCGAAAATTTTCCTATTTTACTCTAGATTACCCATTTTGAGTTTTCACCCTAGAGTCTCATTCTTTCCATTTTTTTCATTTCTTTTTTTTTTATTATTAAATGTTTCATCATGCATTTAAAAAATCAAGACTTATCCAAAAAGGATTGTTGTCCAAAAAAGAGACCAAAGCCTCATCCATTTCTTCAGGAATAAACTTATCAATTTGAATAGTCATAGCTTGATCAAAATGGGCTTTTCAAGGTATGTAATGTAGGCCAAGGTTCTGGGTTCAGAAAGAAATGACAAATAGGCCCAAAATGTGTTTCATGGTGATCGAATCAAGGATCATTTCCTGAGGAGGATTCTCTTCGAAACATTTGTCCTTTCTGAGCTCCTCTTTCCATCTTTTGATTTTCGCTTTTCTTTTCTTCTTTTTTGTTTTTGGGCTTTCATTTCACCATCTTTCTCACATTTTTTTTTCTTATTTTCCTTTTTTTTGGTTGCTTTTTTATTGAGCATTTCAACTTTGACAGAGCGAGCTCGTACTTATTTATGAGCCCAACTTGCTCTTTGATTTAAGGCATCATTTGTCTTTGTCTTTGAATCAGGACTCAATTATCTGTGATCTTTGAAAAGATCTATCCTCGCATTTTCCCCCAGTGTGGAGGGTGATCCTTGATCAGGGTTGAAAAAAGAAAAAGAATTTATTCAGCTCAAAGGGGTAGCAAAGGGAATAATTTTATAATTTGCGAAAGGATGATGAAAGATGGCCATTTTTCATCTCAAACATGATCAACTAAACTGAAGATTCATTCCTTTGAGGAAAAAGATTGAAAAGGGTTTTTCTTGAAACTATCTTGAATTTCGTAAATGCATGATGTCTCACTCATTTTTTCTTTTTCTTTGTTTGATTTTTTTTATTAATACGTGCCTCCAATAATTCATGCATTAATCCATCCTTATTCTCCATATATTTACCATATTACAGATGATGCCCCGTTTGATTAGCCATAAAAATGGGAACTTATGTTGCAAAGAGTATTCTGAATTCCATCCCTCGAGGTTTGAATTAGCCAATTTTTATCTTGGGTTCTTTGAAATGACAAGAGAGAATATGACCCAAAATAGGTTTTTCTGAGGTCATGGGATAATCTGGTTTAGTCATTGTGCCCTGAGATGTCAATCAAGAAGTGATGTTTGGGCAATTTGTGTTTTGTGGTTATTGGAAAGGATGTGAATGGTTTTGCACAACCTTGATGCACATCAAATCACCATGATGTATACTCTTGAAAGAATGTCTCATTTGTTTGAGTTTCCAAAGAGCTCAAAATTTTGTCTAAAAGTTTGCTCCATTGTTCATAGTCTAAGCTAGGATCTGCACCTTTGCTTATTTTGCAGTGACTATGGTTTATTAATTTCAAAATTTATATTCCTTGAAGCATTAGGTCTTTCAAGTGGTCTCGATTCAAGGGATTTAGGCTTAGGAAAACCCGAAAGAGAGGTCGGAGGGTATTGGGCCATTTCTAACAATAATCATCAATATTCTTCAAGACTTTCCATTATCAAAACTTCCTTAATGTTTGTTTTTGCACGTTCAAATTATTGTTAAAACACAATAAACACAAAGGATTTTAAAATTCAGAATTTATTTATTTTATATGGATGTCAACATAAGACAAGTGTTTTCATCATGAGGCATAGAACTACATGTATCAGAAACTTCTCTCTTGACATGTTTTCCCATAATTAAAAATCGGCTATTCCTCGGAACTCTTTTCAACCTTTATGTCTTTCTCCCCTATTATGACATCCACAATTGTCTCATCGTACCCATTCAGTGAATTCTTCAAGCCGTTTGACATTTGTTTCTCCCCACATCTAATCGCCCGTCATTGATGAGTGCATGAACCTTCCGTTTTAGAGATGTGCAATTTTCTATGGAATGTCCTCGAATACTAGAATGATACTTCCAATACGCATTCTTGTCATACCAGATCGGCTATGGGGGTTGGATAGGCTCCGTTGGAATTTTGGTGAGGAGTTGCTCTTCGACCAGCTGGGGCAATAGTTCAGAGTAAGACATGGGGAGTGGCTCAAACCGATATCTTTTTCGGATGTTCTTCAGTTTTCTATGGCTGGCAAGAGGTTAAATATATGCTGGATATTGAGAGGCTATCGAGTATAAGTATGGACCTTGGGATACTTTGTTCACAGAAGGGCAGAATGCCTGGTATGAGGGGATTTGAAGATACGGGGCAAAGCCTCTCGTAGCTTGGACATCTTCCTCTTTCTTTTTGGGTGCCCTGTTTCTCTCTCCATTGGATGTTTTATCTCCTTTGAGTTTCCCAGTCATGATAGTATTCTCAATCATTTCCCTAGAATTTACCATGTCTGCAAACTTTTTCGTGGCATTGTCGATGAGTCTATCATAGTACATGGCCCGCAGTGTATTCACAAAAATGACGGTGGTTTCTTTCTGAGTCAGGGGTGGACGTACTCGGGTGGCCATGTTGGTGTAAGCCCTGAAAGCCAATCTAGTGGGCTTGTAAGAAACTATTTATATATTCATGTATTGCACATTATAGTTTATTAATTATAATTGAGGTATTTCTTTATCAATAAGTATTGTTATAAATTACTTATGAAGATAAAGCCCATGAAACACAATGGCATTGCAAAGGAATTATAAGGAGTTACAATTATGAGGATCCTTATGCATCAATGCCGTGTTTCTAAAACTGTTCTTGGTCATTGTATTGTCAAGACAGGGCATTGACAATGCTCAAAGACTGGCATATGTTAAGCCTTCATGCACTTGATGCATGCAACTGGTTTCATAGGTTGAATGTATAGAGATACTTGGGGATAACATATGGGTGCTTGTTAGTTGAACAAGTTCACTGAACATTACCCACTATGAGAGTTCCATTTGGTATTTCACTCAAGTGTCTATGGAAAATACTCTCATGTGTTAATAGTGTAATTAATCCTTTGACTTGTGACACCAGGTCATCTTGTATGTGACCTGTCATACTTAGATTTCATCACGAACGGGTCCCAATCAGGAGGATGCTGATAGTAGGATGTTATTGGGTATGAAATGAAGCATACGAAGACGAATGAGTGGTCCAGAGAGGATTCATCACCCCAAGTGATATGATGGGACATATCTCACACGTATCTGGCTTATATTAACTTATGGAAGTCCTTGGCCAAGGAAATACTTAAGGAGTTAATATTAAAGCTGTAGATCTAATATGGAATGGGATTATGAGTAGACCTGGACCATGCTCTTTCTTATCCTGAGATATTTGATGAAGGGATCGAATTACACAGTCATATTGTACACTGTAGGCTTGTTGAAGCTTGATAACTCTCTTGGCATTTGGGTGGTCATGATGCATTGCTAGATGCCGCTCATGATCTATAAATATAAATAGGAAATTCTTAAATGAATTAATTATATTTATTTCCAACATGTTAAGGGCCTCATAGGTCACATAGAAAAAGTGATTAATGAAATTAAAATGAGATTGGGCTAGATTAAATATTCATTAAGTGTTGTGGGTTTATGGTGAATATTTAATAATATGTATAAGGGCTTTAGTGCAGTTAGTCCAATAGTTGTCATACACTAAACCTAGTTATATATATGCCTCATATGTTGTTGTCGCCTCCCTATGAAGGCGAAAACCCTAGTAGCCGCATTCTATCACCTCCATGTGAGAATCAGTGCATAGAGAAAAGAAGAGGAGGAATCTGTTTTCTTCCTGCCTGCTTCTTTTCGGCTAACTAGTGTAAGAGGAGGAAGGTTTCTCACAACTTAGACTGCTAGCATTGTCTTAGCAAAACATAATCTCAACCTTGTGAAGGTTTTTGATTTACCTGTGTGGATTACTATTAGAGGCCAGACAATTGGACGGCTTTGGTTTGCGACAAGTGAGCTTTGTTTACAAGAACAAGAACAAGAACATCAAGAATTTGTCTTGAGGTTTCGGCAATCTCCATTACAGTGGTATGATATTTTGAATGTTATCTGTTCTTGACAGGATGATCGTTTTGAATTCATAGGCAGATCCATGGAGGGATTCGATTTCTCTTTTTTTGTTTTATTCAGCTGCGTTGTATGTTCAACTTGATGATTAAATTATACATTATCTCTATTTGAACATGAGCTGAATCCTAATAGTGGTATCAGAGCCTTGCTTATGTTATTCCTATATGATTTAGCTTTGATTGTTACCTTTAACAAAACTGTTATGTTCTTTGAGTTGTTTTGATCCGATTGTCACTAATCGAAATTGTGAGAATTTGAACTTGTAGTGTGTTGATGAAGGCAGCAGGTTGTCATGGTGAATTCTTGCTGATTAATTGGTTTAAAATTGTTTTAAACTGATTAATGCAAAGGGAGAAAGTTTGGCAGCAATTGTGAATTGTTTTTGCCTGCTTGTGCCAACTTTGGTGATTTGAGTAAGAAAAACTTGTATATTTTTCTTGGCTTTTTTTAGTGCATAGTTTGATGAGTTTTAGGATTTAAAATTGCTTAGAATTATTCTTGGCAAGCCTGAAAAATTATAAAACTGATTTGGCATTGAAAAGTTGGAAGCTGTGAAAAGCGGATAGATAGGTTGTAGGGAGAAGGGAGGCGGCAGCTATACCCTGGTAGCCACAACCTGTGCTTTCCCTTGCTAGGGTTTTTGCATCTATCAGATTTTCACAGCTTGTGGATTTTAACAATATTAAGTTACTAATGTTGTAGCGTCCTAGTTGAACTACAACACTTGAATTGGTAACCATGGTAATATTGTTAAATGAATTAAATCACCAAAATAAGAATTTACATAAATACTCAATTAAATTGTTTAATTGGATGATAATTTAATTAAAGGAAATAATCCTAATTGGATTAGGATTTATTATAATGAGATTAGATTAAATGTTTATTATTTTCTTTGAATTAAATTATGGATCAATAAATCAATGATGATAATTAGAGATTAAAACATGATTTATATGTTCAAAAATTGTTTGTGAATGTATGAGATGATTATGGACTTAGACCCAATATGATTGTGGATGGTTGAATTTAATTTTATGGTTTTTATTAAATTAAATAGGGACTGCGTGCCCTACCTTATCTCTCATTTTATGGAGTTGTAAAAATTCTTTCCTCACCTAATTCCCCTCAAATGTAACCTGAGGTTTCTTTATTGCAAATGTAATTAGTTACATCAAAGTGTAAAATTAGGATTAGCTAGGAATAATTTTTTTAACTTGAAGATGGAGATCAAAGGCGCCATGAAGATAAGGAGATTACAAGCAAGCTTTGAAGACTATGTATGTAATCACCTAGGAATTTGACCAACTAATTTCCTTTGATGGCTCAAGGACATTAGATTAGAAACGTCCATAATCATCCAAGTATAAAACATGTTATAGATTTATTTTATGCGATATTATAAATGCTATGAATTCTTGATATGATGAGACTTATAAAGAACAAGGAAATCCCTCTTTACAATATTGAGTCACATGTTTCGCATGATAAAGTTGCCTTCCATCATCATAACAAGATAAATAGAGTTCTTCTAGTAGGAGGCTTGTTGAGTCACTCAAGGTCAAACTACTGTACGAATATGTTTGAGTTATGAAGTTGCGTCTTACTCAACTAATGTATGTTTTTTGGATGCTTTAAAACTTGACCACATAGTGAGGCAAGGTTAGGCGAAGTACATATGATGTGCTTAGACAAGGAGTTGTCACCTAACTGATCTGGGAGTTGCATAGAGATGCAATTGATAAGTTATATTATCTACTCAACTAGGCTTATTGTAATTTGTTGAGTCACTGAAGGTTGCAACATGTTGAAAGGGATCCCAGCCCACTAGAAATACCTTGATGAGATTTTCGAATAATAGTGAGGGCTATTATCTCAAAAAATTAGTGGGAGAACCAATAGGAGATTTAATACCACATCTTGAATTGGTACAAATGCAAGAATATAACTGATATATATACTTTTTCCATATTAGGTTGTTGAAAATGGTTAATACTTTAATTGCACTGTGCGAAATTATGAATGCCATTAGTTCAATTTTTTTGGATTGGTACAAAAGATTGAGAAGCGTTCTCAATGAAAGGAAGGTTGCTCACTTGACAAGTTAAGAAGAACTTATAGAAGTTTCTGGGTTGACTGTGTTTGTGATTGAACTGAATCTTTCTACTATTAAATCTAATTCCTGGATAGTTGATTCAGGATGCGGTTCACATCTATGTAATGACATAAGGATGTTCAAAGGAAGTAGAAAGTTGAGCAAAGATGAAGTAGTTCTAAGAGTAGGCAATGGTGCAAAAGTTGCAGCATTGGCTGTTGTAACATGTACTTTATCTTTGTCGTCTGGCATGAAATTGGAACTAAAAGATTGTTACTTTGTTCCAGTATTGTCTAGAAACATCATTTTGGTATTCATCCCTCACTGTTAATTATGGTTTCGAGATAAGAATGAAGGGCAATAGTTGCTCCATCATTCTTAAAGACATTCACTATGGATCGGCAACATTACATAATGGATTATATGTTTTGGATCCAAAGATGCCTGTGTTCAATATAAATGTCAAGAAAGCAAGAAGGATGATCCAAGTAAGACTTACATTTGGCACTGTAGACTTGGTCATATCAATGAGACAAGGATTTCCAAATTGCATTAACATGGTTATTTGGAACCCTTTTATTATGAATCATATGGGACTTGTGAATTTTATCTCCTAGGTAAGATGACCAAGACTACCTTTACAGGAAAGGGTAAAAGAGCTGGTGTTTTGTTGGGCTTAATACATTTAGATGTATGTGGGCCATTAAACACAGCTGCTAGAGGTAATTACTCATACTTCATAACCTTTATGGATGATCATTCAAGATATTGTTATGTGTATATGATGAGATACAAGTCTGAAGCTTTTGAAAAGTTCAAAGAGTTCAGAGCTGAAGTAGAGAGACATACTGGAAAAATATTCTGGCTCTTAGATCAGATAGAGGAAGAGAATGTTTAACCCATGATTTCTTGGATCATTTGACAGAAAATGGAATTCTATCACAATGGACTCGACCTGGAACTCCTCAGCATAACGGAGTGGCCGAGAGCAGAAATCAAACCTTGTTAGACCTGTTCTATCCATGATGTCTAAGGTCGACCTTCCGATATCCTTTTGGTGATATGCCTTAGAAACTGCAGATTGCCTTCTAAATAGGGTTCCAAGCAAGTCGATAGATAAGGTACCATATGAGATATGGAATGGCAAGAAGCCATGTTTATCTTTTCTAAAGATTTGGGGATGTACTGCTTATTTGAAGCAAGTAGCTCCTGATAAGCTGGGAGCTAGATCAGAAAAATTAAGTTTATGGGATATCTTAAAGACACTGTTGGATATTACTTTTACAGTCCTACTAATCAAAAGGTGTTTGTGTCAAAACACGCTGCTTTTCTAGAGAAAGAGTTTCTACTAGAAGGATTCAGTGGGAGTAAAGTAGAACTTGAAGAAGTTCAAGAACCACGACCTAACATTCCCTCGAAATCTGAGCCATCAGTCGAAGCATTGGATGCTCGGACTAATGCTCAAGAAACACAAATACTCCAAAGGTCTAGTAAGGAGAGGCAAACACTAATAAGATATGGATTTCTTTTGGAAAGAGATGGTTTTCCTATTGACTATGAACCTACTACATATAAGGAAGCGATGTCGAACATTAATTCTAAGAAATGGCTAGAAGCCATGAAATTCGAAATTGATGCCATTTAAGTTAACCAAGTTTGGTCTTTAGTTCATCCACCTCAAGAGATAAAACCCATAGGGTGTAAATGGGTCTACAAGATAAAGACAGACATGGATGGCAACATACAAATGTATAAGACTAGATTGGTTGTGAACGGTTATAATCAAGTTGAAGGCATTGATTTTGAAGAAACCTTTTAACCAGTTGCCATGGTTAAGTCCATCAGGATTATGCTTGCTATTGTTGCATACCATGATTATGAGATATGGCAGATGGATGTAAAAATTACATTCCTTAACGGGAATTTGCAAGAGAAAGTGTATATGACACAACCTGAAGGTTTTTCATCCAAGGCCACTTCTAATAAGGTACGCAAGCTGCAAAAGTCCATTTATGGACTAAGGCAAGCATCTCGGAGTTGGAGCATTAGGTTTGATGAAACAATTAAAGAATTTGGTTTCATTACGAATCCTAATGAACCATGTGTTTACAAGAAGGTAAACGGACATGCAGTTGTGTTCCTAGTGCTATATGTCGACGACATATTGCTCATAGGAAACGATGTACCTATGCTTTAGACGACCAAGGTCTGGCTCTCCGAACAATTCTCCATGAAGGATTTGGGAGAAGTAGCATATATTCTTGGAATTAAGATCTATAGAGATAGATCAAAAAGGCTGCTTGGATTGTCCTAATCCTTATACATAGACAAGGTGCTAAAGAGGTTTAGCATTGATATCTCCAAAATAGGTAACTTGCCTATGGTACATGATGTACAACTCTCGAAAAAGATACCGTAAAACTTAAGAAAAAAGGACACGGATGGATAGGATTCCATATGCTTCGGCAACTGGATCTATCATGTACGCCATGTTGTGCACAAGACCAGATGTATCGTACGCTCTGAGTGTCATGAGCCGATACCAAAGCAATCCTGGTGAAAGTCACTGGACTGCTGTGAAAAATATCCTCAAGTACTTGAGAAGAACTAAGGATATTTTCTTGGTCTATAGAGGGACTGAACTCCAAGTTAGGGTTATACAGATGCTGGATTCCGAACTGATAAGGATGACAGTAAATCGCAGGGCGATTACGTATTTACCTTAAATGGAGCTGTAGTCAGCTGGAAAAGTTCAAACATACTACAACTGTAGATTCAACAATAGAGGCTGAATACATCTCCGCGTGTGAGGCAGCGAAGGAGGCTGTTTGGATTAAGAAGTTCATAATAGAACTTGGTGTGGTTCTAAGCATTTTTGATCCAGTACCACTTTACTATGATAACAATGGAGCTATAGTGCAAGCTAAGGAACCACGGTCTCAACATAAATCCAAACATGTATTGCAACAATATCACTTGAATAGAGATATAATTCAAAGAGGCGATATAAGTATGGAAAGGGTACATAGAGAGGATAATATAGCTGATCCTTTCAATAAGGTTCTGTCCCAGCATAAACACAATCGTCACATGGAAGGACATGGGCTTAAGTACATGGGCGATTGGCTTTAGTGCTAGTGGGAGATTGTTGCTGCAAGCCCTCCAAGCTAATCTAGTTGGGCTTGTAAGACACTATTATATATTTAGGTATTGCACATTACAGTTTATTAATTATAATTGAGATATTTCTTTATCCATAAGTATTGTTCTAATTGTTATAAATCACTTGTGAAGATAAAGCCCATGAAACACAACGGCATTGCAAAAGAATTGTAAAGAGTTAAAATTATGAGGATCCTTATGCATCAATGCCGTGTTTCTAAAACTGTTCCTAGTCATTGTATTGTCAAGACAGGGCATTGACAATGCTCAAAGACTGGCATATGTTAAGCCTTCATGCACTTGATGCATGCAACCGGTCTCATAGGTTGAAAGTATAGAGATACTTGGGGATAACATATAGGTGTTTGTTAGTTGAACAAGTTCACTGAACATTACCCGCTGTGAGAGTTCCATTTGGTATTTCACTCAAGTGTATATGGTAAATACTCTCATGTGCCAATAGTGTAAGTAATCCTTTGACTTGATACACCAGGTCATCTTGTATGTAAACTATCATACTTAGATTTCATCACGAACGGGTCCCAATCACGGGGATGCTTAAAGTAGGGTGTTATTGGGTATGACATGAAGCATACGAAGATGAATGAGTGGTCCAAAGAGGATTCATCACCCCAAGTGATTAAGGGGACATATCTCACATGTATCTGGCTTATATTAACTTATTGAATTCCTTGGCCAAGGCAATACTTATGGAGTTAATATAAAGCTGCAGATCTAATATGGAATGGGTTAAGAATAGACACTAAACCATGCTTTTTCCTATCCCGGGATATTTGATGAAGGGATCGAATTATACAGACATATTGTACACGAAAGGCTAGTCGAAGCTTGATGACTCTCTTGGCATTTGTGTGGTCATGATGCATTGCTAGATGCCGCTCATGATCTACAAATATAAAGAAGAAATTCTTAATTGAATTTATTAAATTTATTGCCAACATGTTAAGGGCCTAATGGGTCACACACAAAAGGTGATTATTGAAATTAAAATGAGATTGGGCCAGATTAAATATTCATTAAGTGTTGTGGGCTTATTGTGAATATTTAATAATATATGTGTAAGGGATTTAGTGCAATAAGTCCAAGAGTTGGCATATATTAAACCTTATAATATATATGACTTATGTTGTTGCCGTCTCCCCTTAAGGAAGAGAAACCCTGGTAGCCGCATTTTCTCACCTCCTTGTGAGAATCGACGCATAAAGAAAAGAGGAAGAGGAATCAGTTTTCTTCTGGCCTGCTTCTTTTCGGCTAACTAGAGTAAGAGCAGAAAGGTTTCTCATAACCTAGACCACTAGCATCGTCTTAGCAAAACATAATCTCAACCTTGTGAATGCTTTCAGATCACCTGTGTGGATTAACGTTAGAGGTTGGACAATTGGACGACTTTGGTCTTCAACAAGCTAGCATTGTATACTAGAGCAAGAACATCAGGAATCTATGATGTGGTTTCGACAATCTCCATTACAGAGGTATGAGATTTTTGATTGTTATCTGTTCTTGACAGCTTGATCATTTTGAATTCATAGACAGATCCATGGAGGGATTCGGTGTCTCTTTGTTTTATTTTATTCCGCTTCGTTGTATATTTAAATTAGCGATTAAATTATACATTATCTCTGTTTGAGCATGAGCTGAATCCCAACAGTGGTATCAGAGCCTCGCTTATGTTATTCCTATACGATCTATGCTTTGATTGTTACCTTTAACAAAATTGTTTTGTTCTTTGAGTTATTCTGATCCGATTGTCATTAACCGAATTTGTGAGAAATTGTACTTGTAGTGTTTCAGTGAAGGCAACAGTTAATCATGGTGAATTCTTGTTGATTAATTGGTTTAAAATTGTTTTAAACTGATTAATGCAACTGGCGAAAGTTTGGCAGCAATTGAAAACTGTTAAGCCTGCTTTGCGTAAATTTGGTGATTTTAATGAGAAAAACTTGTAGATTTTTCTTGGCTTATTATTAATGCATGTTTTAATGACTTTTAGGATTGAAAATTGCTTAGAATTGTTCTTGGCAAGCCTGAAAAATCATTAAATTGATTTAGCATTGAAAAGTTGGAAGCTGTGAAAAGCGGATACACAGTCTGTAGGGAGATAGGGGGCGGCGGCTACTCTTTGTATCCAAAGCCTGCGCCTCCCTTGCTAGGGTTTTTTGGTTCTATCAGATTTTCACAGCTTATGAATTTTAGCAATAGTAAGTTACTAATGTTGTAGTATCCTAGTAGATATACAACACTAAAATTAGTAATTATGGTAATATTGTTAAATTAAATAAATTACCAAAATAAGAATTTACATGAATATTCAATTAAATAATTTAATTGGATAATAATTTAATTAAAGGAAATAATCCTAATTGGATTAGGATTTATTCTAATGAGATTAGAATAAATGTTTATTATTTTCTTTGAATTAAATTATGGATCAATATAATCAATGATAATAATTAGAGATTAAAGCATGATTTATATGTTCATGAATTGTTTGTGAATGTATGGGATGATTATGGACTTAGAACCAATATGATTGTGGATGGTTGAATTTAATTTTATGGTTTTTATTAAATTAAATAGGGACTGCGTGCCCTGTCTTATCTCTCATTTTCTGGAGTTGTAAAAATTCTTTCCTCACCTAACTCTCTTCAAATGTAACTTGAGGTTTCTTTATTACAAATGTAATTAGTTCCATCAAAGTGTAAAATTAGGATTAGTTAGGAATAATTTTTGTAACTTGAAGATGAAGAAAGGTGCCATGAAGAAAAGGAGATTACAAGCAAGCTTTGAAGACTATGTATGTAATCACCTAGGAATTTGACAAACTAATTTCCTTTGATGGCTCAAGGAAATTAGATTAGAAAGTCCATAATCATCCAAATAGAAAGCATGTTATAAATTTATTTTATGCGATATTATAAATGCTTTGAATGTTTATTATGATGAGACTTAAAGAAAAGGAAATCCCTCTTTATAATATTGAGTCACATGTTTCACATGATAAAGTTGCCTTCCATCATCATAACAAGATAACCAGAGTTCTTCTAGTAGGAGGCTTGTTGAGTCACTCAAGGTCAAACTACTGTGCGAATATGTTTGAGTTATGAAGTTGGGTCTTACTCAAATAATGCTATGTTGTCCAAATGCTAACAAACTTGACTGCATAGTGTTAGAGGCAAAGTTAGGCGAAGTACATATGATGTGCTTAGACAAAGACTTGTCACCTAACTGATCTGGGAGTTGCGTAGAGATGCAATTGAAAAGCTATGTTATCTACCCAACTAGGCTTGTTGTAATTTGTTGAGTCACTCAAGGTTGAAAGGGATCCCAGCCCACTAGAAATACCTTGATGAGATTTTCGAATAATAGTGAGGGCTATTATCTCGAAACATTAGTGGGGGAACCAATAAGAGATTTAATACCTCATCTTGAATTGGTATAAATGCATAAATATAACTGATATATACTTTTTCCATATTAGGTTGTTGAAAATCGTTAATACTTTAATTGTACTGTGCAGCACTATGAATGCCATTAGTTCAAAATGTTTGGATTGGTACATGAGATTGAGAAATGTTCTCAATGAAAGGAAGGTTGCTCACTTGACAAGTCAAGAAAAACTTATAGAAGTTTCTGGGTTGACTGTGTTTGTGATTGAACTGAATCTTTCTACTGTTAAATCCAATTCTTGGATAATTGATTCAAGATGCGATTCACATCTATGTAATGACATAAGGATGTTGAAAGGAAGTAGAAAGTTGAGCAAAGATGAAGTAGTTCTTAGAGTAGGCAATGGTGCAAAAGTTGCAGCATTGGCCGTTGGAGCATGTACTTTATCCCTGTCGTCTGGCATGAAATTGGAACTGAAAGATTGTTACTTTGTTCCAGTATTGTCTGGAAACATCATTTCGGATTCATACCTCACTGTTAATGATGGTTTCAAGATAAGAATAAAGGGCAATAGTTGTTCTATCATTCTTAAAGACATTCACTATGGATCGGCAACATTACATAATGGATTATATGTTTTGGATCCAGAGATGCCTATGTTCAATATAAATGTCAAGAAATCAACAAAGGATGATCCAAGTAAGACTTACATCTGGCACTGTAGACTTGGTCATATCAATGAGACAAGGATTTCCAAATTACATAAACATGGTTATTTGGAACCCTTTGATTATGAATCATATGGGACTTGTGAATGTTGTCTAATTGGTAAGATGAACAAGACTCCCTTTACTGGAAAAGGTGAAAGAGCTGGTATTTTATTGGTCTTAATACATTTAGATGTTTGTGGGCCACTAAACACAGCTGCTAGAGGTAATTACTCATACTTCATAACCTTTATCGATGATTATTCTAGATATGGTTATGTGTGTCTGATGAGATACAAGTCTGAAGCTTTTGAAAAGATCAAAGAGTTCAGAGCTAAAGTAGAGAAACAGACTGGGAAAAATATTCTAGCTCTTAGATCGGATCGAGGAGGAGAATATTTAACCCATGATTTCTTGGATCAATTGACAGATAATGGAATTTTGTCGCAATGGACTCCACCTGGAACTCCTCAACATAACGGAGTATCCGAGAGGAGAAATCGATGATCATTCTAGATATGGTTATGTGTGTCTAATGAGATATAAGTCTGAAGCTTTTGAAAAGTTCAAAGAGTTCAGAGCTAAAGTAGAGAAACAGATTGGGAAAAATATTCTAGCTCTTAGATCGGATCGAGGAGGAAAATATTTAACCCATGATTTCTTGGATCAATTGACAGATAATGGAATTTTGTCTCAATGGACTCCACCTGGAACTCCTCAACATAACGGAGTATCCGAGAGGAGAAATCGAACCTTTTTTGACATGGTTCGGTCCATATGTCTAAGGCTGACCTTCCGATAACCTTTTGGGGATATGCCGTAGAAACTGCAACTTACCTTCTAAATAGGGTTCCAAGCAAATCGATAGATAAGGTACCATATGAGATATGGAATGGCAAGAAGCCATGTTTATCTTATCTAAAGATTTGGGGATGTACCTTCTGTGAAGCAAGTACCTTCTGATAAGCTGGGAGCTAGATCAGAAAAATGTAAGTTTGTGGGATATCTTAAAGAGACTGCTGGATATTACTTTTACAGTCCTACTGATCAAAAGGTGTTTATGTCAAAACACGCTGCTTTTCTAGAGAAAGAGTTTCTACTAGAAGGATTCAATGGAAGTAAAATAGATCTTGAAGAAGTTCAAGAACCACAACCTAACATTCCCTCGGAACCTGAGCCATTGGTTGAGGCTTGGATGCTCGGACTAATGCTTAAGAAACACAAGTACTTCGAAAGTCTAGTAGGGAGAGGCAAACTCCAATAAGATATGGATTTCTTTTGGAAAGAGATGTTTTACCCATTGATAATGAACCTACTACCTATGAGGAAGCGGTGTTGGATATCAATTCCAAGAAATGGCTAGAAGCCATGAAATCTGAAATGGAAGCCATGGAAGTTAACCATGTTTGGTCTTTAGTTGATCCACCTCAAAGGATAAAACCTATAGGGTGTAAATGGGTTTTCTAGATAAAGACAAACATGGATGGCAATATACAAATGTATAAGGCTAGATTGGTTGCAAAAGGTTATAATCAAGTTGAAGGCATTGATTTTGAAGAAACCTTTTCACCAGTTGCATTAGTAAAGTCC
The DNA here is from genome assembly GCA_030761205.1 of Fremontodendron californicum. Lineage (NCBI taxonomy): Eukaryota > Viridiplantae > Streptophyta > Magnoliopsida > Malvales > Malvaceae > Fremontodendron > Fremontodendron californicum. The sequence goes on along the minus strand of JAULJL010000017.1, from coordinate 19,863,451 downwards.
ATTAGGATTATGCTTGCTATTGCTGCATACCATGATTATGAGATATGGAAGATGGATGTAAAAACAGCATTCCTTAATGGGAATTTGCAAGAGGAAGTGTATATGACACAACCTGAAGGTTTTTCATCCAATGCCACATCTAATAAGGTATGCGAGTTTCAAAAGTCCATTTATGGACTAAGGCAAGCATCTCGGAGTTGGAACATCAGGTTTGATGAAACAATTAAAGAATTTGGTTTCATTAAGAATCCTGATGAACCATGTGTTTACAAGAAGGGAAATGGACATGCAATTGTTTTCTTGGTGCTATATGTCAATGACATATTGCTCATAGGAAATGATGTACCTATGCTTCAGACCACCAAAGTCTGGCTGTCTAAACAATTCTCCATGAAGGATTTGGGAGAAGGAGCATATATTATGGGAATTAAGATCTATAGAGATAGATAGAAAACGCTGCTTGGATTATCCCTATCCGTTTGCATAGACAAGGTACTAAAGAGATTTAGCATGGATATCTCAAAAAGAGGTAACTTGCCTATGGTACATGGTGTACAACTCTCGAAAGAGATGTGTCCTAAAACTTATAAAGAAAGGACACGGATGGATAGGATCCCGTATGCTTTGGCAATAGGATCTATCATGTACGCCATGTTATGCACAAGAATAGATGTATCGCATGCTCTGAGTGTCACGAGCCGATACCAAAGCAATCCTGGTGAAATTTACTAGACTGCTTAGGGAGTCACAAGGAGGTGAGAGAATATGGCTATCAGGGTTTCCGCCTTCTTAGGGAGGCGGTAACAACATATGAGTCATATATATAACTAGGTATAGTGTATGCCAACTATTGAACTAACTGCACTAAAGCTTTTATACATATTATTAAATATTCACAATAAGCCCACAACACTTAATGAATATTAATCTGGCCTAATCTCATTTTAATTTCATTAATCACCTTTCGTGTGTGACCCATTAGGCCCTTAACATGTTGGAAATAAATATAATTAATTCATTTAAGAGAAAAGAAGAAGAGGAATCCATTTTCTTTCTGCCTGTTTTTTTTTGGTTAACTAGTTTAAGAGGAGGAAGGTTTCTCACAACTTAGACTACTAGCATCGTCTTGGAAAAACATAATCTCAACCTTGTGAAGGTATTCGAGTCACCTGTGTGGATTACTGTTAGAGGCTGGACAATTGGACGGCTTTGGTTTGCGACAAGTGGGCTTTTTGTACAAGAACAAGAACATCAAGAATCTGTCTTGAGGTTTTGGCAATCTCCATTATAGAGGTATGATATTTTGATTGTTATCTGTTCTTGACAAGAAGATCGTTTTGAATTCATAGGCAGATCCATAGAGGGATTCGGTTTCTCTTTGTTTTGTTTTATTCCACTGTGTTCTATGTTTAACTTGATGATTAAATTATACATTATCTCTGTTTGAGCATGAGCCGAATCCCAACAGGCCATGTCTCTCCACCTCTGAGCATACTCTTTGAAGCTCTCAGTAACCTTTTCTCCATATTTTGCAAGGTGAGACAGTTAGGTGCCATATCAGTCACATGGTTGTATTGGCTTAGAAATTTTCTGGGTTAGGTATACTAAATTGTTAGTGGGTTCAAAGGGTTCAACCCTAAGGTTCACATCAGAAATGCTTTAGCCAAATCATTCCAAGAGTGAATCTGATCCTTACTCAACTGATTATACCACCTAATTGCAAATTCGTAGAGGTTATCCTAAAAACATTGGATCAAAAGCTTTTCCTTATCCGTATGGCCCGTCATCTTTCGGCAGAACATAGTGATGTAGGCTGACAGATCAGTTGTCCCATCATATTCTCAAAGTCGGGAACCTTGAATTCAGGAGGATTGACTAAATTGGGAACCAAGCAACGTTCATTTGCATCGATACTCCCAAATACATATGTGTTTTCTAATGCCCGGAGCCTTTCCTTTAATAGCTGATATTTCCTTTGGGAATCTACCGAGTCAGCCCCATTCAACGCAACCATTTTCAAATTTTCCTATTTAGCTGGATCATCTAAATTCAGGACGTTTACAGGATTAACTGTGTTCTGAAAGACTGGCCATCTAACATTGCGACCTCAATCTGACCTCTAGCTGGCAGCCAAGTTTTTGGTGTATCCCTTTCCCTTGATCGCGGCGAACACCAGTTCCATGAATTTAGTCATCTGTTCTCTCGATTCTTCTTAGGACCTTGCCAACTGTTCTCGCAATTCTTCCTATGCTCTTTCCGTTCTCTCCACCGAGCTGTTTGTTCATTCTCCATGGATATGGCCTATGTTATAAAGGTGTTCAGTATTTCTTATGCCTCTGATTTGAAATGGAAATTTCTTAAAAGACTCTTAAAGCCGGGCCAACTTTTGTTTTATCCTCCAAATGTCTTTCATGATGAATGAGCCATTAATGTCGTGAATGTAACACGATGCCCCTATGTTGCATGTAAAGAATAAATAAGTTAATACATGAATATCTACAGAGAAATCATGCTGGCTATATATGTTATGAATGCAACCTGATGCCAACTAAAGAATAAAAAATTTAAGCACGGTTATATACAGAGAAATTATACGATAATTAAATTAAATTGGAAGGACCAAACTTAATTATTCAAAAATCTCATTATGCAATATTTGCCCCTAAATTTGATCCACGATTTTTAATCAATTTTTTTTTAACATGTTTTCCCCGCAAGAATCAAACTTAATCAAAAATATTATTTTTCAAAACAAAACGAATTTTTAACAAAAATTTGGGGTAATGGGTCTTATTATGGCACGGGTGTCCAAATGTTTATTCAACACTACCGATCTACAATTCTTATTCGATCAATGAATGTTTATGAAATCATCAAAAAGAGATTATTATCACCATCCATTTATTCAAAAGAATGAGATCAGAAGTACAATTATAAATGTACATGTTCTATTCACATATGCATGAAATGCGCAAAAAAAAATGCAAAAATGTTTGAAAAAAAGAATTTTCATATTTTTAATTCCAAGAAGTCAATGAACATTTGCCCCAACAGTATCTATTTATTTAGGCATCACGATGCCTTTGGGGTGGAATATCAAATTTATTATGAGAGATACAATGTTCGTTCATCATCGCCCAATTTGCGAAACTTGTTCGAGATGTAAAATAGATAGCAAAGGCTCGAAAATGTTCCTCCATGTGTTCCCTAACTTCGGGGTGTCTAACGAAAATCCAGCATGGCTTTGCCTTGTTTCATTATATGAGTTGTATTAGGTTCTAAAAGCCCCAAATTGTTCCTCACTGTCGCCAGTGAAGGCTAGTAAGGCACCCAGATCAAAATAGGTTCAATTTGTTAGAGTATATTTCCCAAGCTTATGCGGAGGTTATCACCTCACGAAACGTAGGTAGTTTGATACTCCGGAAGTGTTTTGCTAGATTATGCGGAGGTTATCACCTCACGAAGCGTAAGTACTTTACTCCCACCTAAAACGACAGAATTTCGAGACAAGGGCTCATGTTATGCAAATGCAAGCGTAGTGTGTAGAGGGAACAACCAAACCTTTCACCACCTATTATACAACCCTTATTCTATATGCTCCGACAATTTACAAAAATTAAGTAAAGCAAAGCGTTAACCAGAGTGTAATAATAATATACAACAACAAATAACCAGAGAATAATAATATGCATGAATCTCTTTAAAAATTGGAAATTATAATAAAATATTGATTAAAAACCGATAAAACCGAGACTCTTGATAACACATAATTAATTCTAGGCCTGACTCTCTAAGCTTCCCCAGCGAAGTCGCCAAGCTGTCATAACATGATCCCGTTGTGGGACCCCATCAAGTGACGTTAAAAAGGGGAAAAAGGAAAAGAAATAATTGAGGATTTGAGAAAAAACTTGAAAAAGAAAATGGAGTCGCCACCGATCTTTTTTTGCTAGGTGTGACCGGTCACCTATTAAAATCTGTTTTTGTAAAACATTTTAAACTTAATTAAAACATTTTTCAGAAAACCAATTTTGAGATCTGCGCTTTGAACCAGTGAAAAACAAAAGTGTTTCGGGAGTCGATTATGCCACGGGGAAGGATTAGCAACCCCACAACGCCCGTATAAAATGGTACCTTATTAACCATGTGTTGTCAATAGTCTTGGTAAAAGTCGATTTTATATTTGATATTTAAAAATAATTCTCTAAAAAACGGTCATGTTATTTCGAGGACGATCCAGAATTTATTATTGCAGAAATTTTTATGTTGCCCAGCAAACCGACAAAACATAGAATTTTTATTGTTTTAAAATTTTTCGTATCATCCTCCATTTTAGAAGGGTATTATTTTGTTAATAATAATTGATGAAGACTCTCCGGCAACCCGGCAGAGGATTTATGAATTATATTAACTAGGGGATATTGCCTTATTTATTAAAAAATATTAATTTTTAAATATTTAAATGATCATGAATATGTAATTTATCAGTAGGACATAAATATAAATTATGTAACATGTATAATTATAATGGCATGGCAAGCACTTTATTACAACATGGCAAATAATTTCATACATGGAAAAATTTATTAAATGATATCATCATAGAATGTACATATCAAGCAAAACAATCATAACCAAGATAGCAACATGGACATCAATTCTAAAATGACATGAACATGGAATATTATGATCAAGATGACAATGTGGACATAAATCATTAAATGACCGCATCATAGAATATGCATGAACATAGAACATGCACACATCATTGTTTTAAAATTCTTTTTCATGGATTTTCTTTGTGAAATTACATCAATGTCACATGTCGAAAAAACGTTACCTTACTTCTCGACAAACCCGACGAAGCTTGAAAAATAATTCTTTCATATGACATTTATATAATTCCAAGTAAAAAAAGTTGTACTTTATGATTTTATAAACACATGCATTGAATAATTTTGTAACCTCCTCTGCAACCTGGCGGAGATTAAGAAATAATTCTCGCCAAATGCTTACGAAACCAAAAAAGTACGTTTTTGTGCTAAATAAATAAAAAAAATTAAAAATATGAAATGTATGAAAAACGGAATGTGTTTCTCTGTTGAAGAGAGGATATCCGAATACCTAAAAAGATGTCTGGTTACCTTTGAAAGAAACATAAATTGGATTTTTTTTTAAAGATTTTGGGCAATGAAATTTTGCTCGGGTTAAGGGGCATCTGAATGCCATTATTTGACATCCGAATACCTTTAAACAAGTCTTGATGCAAACATTTTGAAAACCAAAATAAGTAAAAAAAAATGATGCAATTTTAAAGGAAAATCCCAAAATGGCTGAATGGCCTAGTGTGAGAATCCAAGTTTTTGTTTGATTTTGAAGCTCGTTTTACCTACCCATGGCCTGATTTTCCTTAAACCAAATTTTAAACTTTAAAAGACTATAAAAACAATCTCAAAACAGTAACCACAAGTTTCAGCCAGCCCCTCTCCTTTGGTTGAAAAAAACAAGACCTTTCCTAGCTTTAAAGCTTGTTTTAGCCACCCAAAACCCGGTTTTAGTTAACTATTTTTTTACCCCTTATAAAAATTCAAAAAGAAAAAAAAATGAAAAAATGGATTTAGGTTCAGCAAATGATGAACTAAATTAGGTAGGAACAGTTTTTTATTTGGACCAAAATGCATATGGAAAATGTTGCCGAAATCAACAAATGCAACTTGCAAAACATTGTTTTTTCTAACTAGTTTGAAAAATAGGTTTTGGCTATGGATCATTTGATCCTAACCAAAACCATGCTGGAAGTGGTTTAAAAACATTACTTACAGCAAGCAAAAATGATTGGCTCAAGGCTAGCCCCTTGGATGTTAATCCGACTATAGCCATCACTTGGTAAAAACCAAGATTATCAAGCTCAAAATTATTTTTTCAAAGAGAGATAAGCAATATAAAACACACAATCAGCAAGGTATATATATCAAAATGACAATATATAAGCAAGAAAATATAAACAAACAAGAAAACTAAGATTGGCTGAAGGCTAGCCCCTTGGGTACTAGATCCGTCTATAGCCATCACTTGGTAGAAAGCAAGATCATCAAGCTCACAAACCTTTTTATTTTATGTTTTAAAAGGAAAACAAAGAGAAAATCTCTACCTTACCACAATAGAACATTCCACATCAAATAGCAAGTAAGAAAAATGAAGTAAACACAAGCACAATGAGGACTATCATTTTCGGCCAAGGAGGAAAACATGGTGGAAAAATGTCTTTCAATTTTTTTTTTGGTAAAAGGAAAACAGAAGAAGAAGAAGAAGAAGAAAAGTTTTTAGTAATACTTTAAAAACCTTGAGATTTTTTTTTAAAAAATACAAGAAATCAAGCTTGATAGTAAGTAGAAAAATAATGAAAAAGATGAAGGTAGTAAAGTACCTTAGTGAACTTTCAAGAATCAAAGCTTTAAAACCTCTTTTTTTCTCCTTTTCCTCTATTTCTTTCCTTTTCTCCTTATCAAATTTTTTGAGCCAACTTCCTCCTTTTCCTATTTTAAAACCCCTTGGCTGAATGGATGATCAGTTGCTGCCCTTCCCCTTTATAAAGTTACCTTGGCCGAAATATCCATAAGGAGAGCATGCCCTCATGCTTTTTGCATGCCCTTCATGGTCCCCCCTTTGGTCCCCCTTCCACATGGTCATCTTTTCCTATTCTTTAGGACCAAGTTTCATTCTTATTGGATCAAAATGTCATGTCATGTACTCTTGTCCCCTATCTTTATCCTACTCATCCATTTATTTACAAACAAGTCACCTTGTGTTTTCTCTACAATGCCCCCATTTCTTCATTTTACTACACTATTACCTTGGGTTATTTTCATACCCTCCTCCAACTTTTATTCATTTCTTATTCACCTCTCCATTATTCTTAAATTAATTTTCTCTTTAATTAGACCATTCTCCAAATTTTTAAGATTTGCAATTTAGTCCCTTAAATTTTCAATTTCTTCTTAAAATATATTTATCTCTTATTCTCTTTGTAGTTGATCTCTTCAAATCCATTCCTTCATTGATTTCCTTTTAAATTGAAATTTCAATTTCCTCCAATTTTAAATTTCCTCAAAAATTGAACTTTCAATTTTTTTAATTTAGTCCTTGGATTTTCGATTTTTCTTCATTTAGCTCCTCCTTTCACTCTCTTTATAATTGAGCTTCTCAAATCCTTGTATTTATTGATTATTCTCCAAATTAAACTTTCAATTTCATCCAATTTGATCATTTTCACGTTTTTCCCCAAAATTCAAAATTTTTAATTTTTTTCAATTCAGTCCTTATTTCCCAATTCATCTTCTAATTGATTCCTATTTTTACTCTACTCTGAATTGGACTTTTGAATATCTCCATTTATTGATTATTTTCCAAGATGACCCTTCAAATTTCATCCAATTTTGTCTTTCCATATTATCCCCCAACATTGGAATTCCCAAATTATTCAATTTTTCTTCCAATTGACTTCTCCTTTTATCCTTCTTGAAATTAGACTTTTTGATACCTTCATTTATTGATTATTTCTTAAATTGAGACTTCAATTTCGTCCAATTTGGTCATTTCCATACTTTTTCCCAAAATTGGAACTTTCAATATTCATCTTCCAATTGCTTCTCTTTTTATTCCCCTTGAAATTGGACTTTTGAATACCTTCATTTATTCATTATTCTCCAAATTGAACATTCAATTTCATCCAATTTGGTCATTTCCATACTTTTTCTCAAAAATTGAAATTTCCTAGATTATTCAATTTAATCCTTTCAATTTCAATTCTCATTCAAATTGATTTCTCCCTTTATCCATTTTGAAATTGAACTTTTCAATTTCATTTCTTTGCTGACTCTTTTCCGAATTGAACTTCCAAATTCTTCCAATTTAAAATTTTTTATGATTCCTCTTGCAATTGATCTTTCAATTTAGTCCTTCCACCACTAAACTTGAATATCAACTTTCAATTATCTTTTCATTTTCAATTGTAGTTCTCCAATCATCAAGATTTCTTCATCAACATTTAATTCACCTTTCAAATCTTGATTTTTTCAAAAGTTGACTTTTTTCTCTATTTTGACTTTGACTTTTCATGTTGACCTCTGGATTAAAGTGTCGATAACAAAATCATGGGATTCAGGGAGATTCTTTGGAAACCCATGGAATTTATAAGGAGATACGTACTGATAACTCGTATAATTATATAGTTTTTAGTTATGTTTTATTATTGTTTTGTGTCAAATACGAGTTATTATTGTTTAGTCTAATTGTGTTTATGATCTTTTATATTTTTATGTAATTTGGTGACTTTCACAAGTTTCTTTGAGTGATTTCAGATTACTAGAATTAAGGGCAAATCCAGTTCAGTTCCAGTTCCGACACCGTTTGCCATATCAGCTATATCTCGAGTTTCACTGAAGAAATAAGGCTGAAATTTGTAGCCGTGCAAAGCTAAGAGGCATATCTATCTTTTTCATGTTTTACACTTCTTGAAACGGAGTCGTTTTCCCTAGCGAAATCGACCATCAAGTTGGCTGATGTGCAATGACGTCTGTGCTGACCTGTTTTCGTATTTTGCCCATATCGTCTTATCCACATCAGCATATGAGCTGATTCCAACGGCTATGGATCCGTAACGGATAGGGGTATATTTTTCTAGAAGACCATTTTATCAGATCGAGCCTCCAACATTGACAAAATCGACCATCAAGCTGGCTGATCAGAATTGTCATACAATATGACGAAAATTGTTAGAAAAATGCACCCACCTATTATACCTACCTTTGAAATTTGTAAAGCTTGTCTCTTGTCATTTAGCCCTCCAAAATATGTATAAATAGAGGGCCTTGGATGAGTATTGGGATACATTGATACATTGGTAGGATATTAGCCATTGTAATAAAATTCTCTAAGTTTTCTTCTTCTTTCCTTTCTCTAGTTTTCTTTTTCTTTACTTATGTTTCTTACATTTCTTTTCATTTTATTCATATCTAGTATGTGTTGCTAATCATATTGTTGAGGTGATGAGGTGAAGCTTTTGGTAAATGCTAAGGTTAGTCTCTTAAACATGAGCTAAAATGATTTATCATTTATAAACACTAGTATAGATAATATTTTCTTTTGGTTTAAAATCATACTTGCAAAGTAGAGATCTTGATTCATTATTGACAAGGAAAATGGCACAGTAAATGCTTGGTTTCATAACCTTGATTTGTTGTAGACATATACCTTGGCATAATGAATGCTTGGACTCTTTTTATGAGTTTTGAGGACACCAAATGAACATAATATCATATGCTATGGACGTTGGACAATTTGGACTGAATTGCTAAACCTTCCGATTGGAACCTCCCTTATGTGTGGATTTCAATTGTGTAATAAAACAAGATTAATCTTAGCATAACACCAAGAGTGGATTCTCTAACCTCAACATCTTTTCTTATTGTTTTTTATATCTTGTTTAATTTCTTTTATATTTTGTTTATTTTGTTCTCTAATATCTTGTTTATCTTATTTTGTTGTTGATCTCCTAATATATTGTTTACTTTCTTTTTCTTATATATTTATAAACTTATACTTACTAGTACGCTTCCCTGTGGTTCGACCTCGGACACCCGAGAATTTATTACTTGAACATAACCTGCACTTGGGTTTACAACTCTTAATTGAGTCTCCATCAAGTACCTTGTTTAGGGGGCTCGAACAAAATTAAGTGTCACAACTGCCCCTCTTTGGCTATTGCTGAGAATCAGGAATCAGGCAAAGACAAATAGACAATAAATTTTTTCGGTCGTGGAGATCACCTATGTGGGAGAAAAAAAGAGATTTTTTTTTTAATTTAATTTAATTTTGTTTTATTTCTTCATTTCATTTTTTTTCTTCACTTTGATTTTTCATCATCATTTCATTTATATATATATATATATATAAACTGTAAATAAAAGGATTTATCTTCAATGGACACCAAGGCTCGACTTGTCTTAAGTAAACGAGTTCAATTTGCAAGAAAAGAAAATACCTCGACGAAACCCTGAGGCCTAATCTTATCTTGTGCTAACCTTACTGGCGGAACCAGAAATTGAAAAAAAAAAAAAAAAACCTGGGACATTTCGTAGTAATCAAAAAAATCGTCACTATAGGTTCATAAGGCTTTACTGACGGACATTTCTTCGGTAAATATAGTATATCCGATGAAAAATTGCTCTATACCGACGTACAGATTGTAGCAAAGAAAAATTTGGGAATCATTTTACTGACGGAAAAATCGTCACTATAGGTCCATAAAGCTGTACTGACGGATAAATTCCGTCAGTAAAGCTCTTTACCGACAAGGCTTATAGTGACGGTAAATTTTTTGTCGGAATATCCATTTCTTCCGTCCGTAAAGGTATTTCGGGTCTATACCAATGGATTTTGGGGTATATACTGACGGATCTTGGGCCATTAGTAAATGGCTATTTTTTTTTTTTTGTAGTGGTGGAGAATGTTTTTTGTTTTCCATTTTAATTTTTTAATAAAGAAGTGGGTTGATACCCAATAGCCTCTCAAATTTTATATATATAAAAACATTTAAAATAAGTTTTCCATTTTTTATTTTATGAAATTAAGGTTATGGACTTTTTGTTTTTATAATTGTAACTATTGAATCTTGAAAATAGATGAATTATTAAAATAACATTTTCTCAAGTATTTGTCATCTATCTCATTTAGAAAGAAAAAAAAATATTCAAGCAATCAATTTTTATAAATTACAGAAGCAAACAAAGAAAGTTTAATAATGAAATATCATATATTTCATAATGTTAAAGTTCTTGTATAATAAAATAAAAATTTATAATTTTAATTTCATACAATAAAAGATCGAACGCTTATTTTTAGTCAAGTTCAAAAATATATTTTGATATTATCATTAAAAAGGTTAAAATAACTATGTTTAAAAGCTTTTAAAAAGGTATTTTTCTTTTTTTTTTAATTCAAAGATAGTATTAATTTAACTCCAACCTAAGATTGTTATATTCAAATTCTACATCAGTCTACCATTTGCTCTTAAGTTCAGGTGACATGTCATATAGCTCGTTGATTAAAGAATGAGGAAAATAAGCGGGTTAAAATTTGAATTTCGTCTTTCTATTGTCTCAATTATGTTGTTTTAGTTTATCTACTCAAATTTTAATGAATTTAGTCTTTCTAGTAGATTTAAAAACAACTGATAATAATATTAAAAATTTTACTTTTAATTTGAATGACATAAAATTTTAGTGATTACCTAATATGTTGAGATAGATTAATTTTTTTATTACGTAACACTTATCAATATAAAATAAATCATATTTCATTTTATTTTAATTAATTTATATTTTAAAATCTAAAATAATTAATAATTTTATTAAATGAGAAATTTTTTTCTAATGCCTGTCACATGATAAAAAAATTAGTTTAATAATATCTTAAAAAAAAAAAGTCACATCAGTCGAATTCAAATTCATTAAAATAGGGATCAAAACTACATAATATCGAATATGGTAGAATGATTAAATTCAAACTTTTACCAAACAAAATTGAAAGATGTATTTTCCAAAGTGAAAGCATGCATTTAATGGGTAAATATGAAAAAACATGCCCTCCATAACTGAATAATTGTTAAATGGTCTAATAGTTAAGAGTTATTTAAAAAAGAAAAATGAAGAATTAAAAATTATTAGAAAGGATATTGTGAAGACAAAATTGTCCTTAATAAAAAAAACTTCCTTTTCCTTTCTCCTTCCATTAAAGAATTATTATTTAAAAAATTTTTAATCAAAAACAGATTAAAAAAATAAAATATTTAAATATTTATTTTTTAAAATTTTTAAAAAATAAAAAATTAACTTTTATAAATATTATTTGTATTATTTATTTTTTTAATTTTTTTAATTAAAAAATTAAAAAATAATGTTTTAAAATTAAAAATTTTCTTTTTAGAAAAAATTATATTTTAATTAAAAAAATAAATTAAAATTTAAGAGGAAAAGAGAGAAGAAGGTTTTTTTTTATCAAGGGTAATGTTGTCTTGACAATTTCCTTTCTAACAATTTTATATTTTTCATTTTTCTTTTTCAATAATTCTTACTAATTATACCATTTAATAATTATTGTATTGAAAAGGGTATTTTTTCAAATTTACCCGCATTTAATTCCCAGTTATTTCATAAGATTCTTTTCTTCTTTTTTTTTTTTTTGGTGGGTATGCTGTGTGGGGGTGGGCTGGGGTGGGGTGGAGGGTTTACTTAGATATAATAATATGTATATTTGTATTGTGTTTGTGTTTTTTTTTTTTTTTTTGGGGTCATAATCATGTTTAAAGTATTATATATTTATATAAATTTTTACATATTAATAATTTATGTTATATAGATTTTGACACGTTTGTATATTCGTGTCGTATCACATTTTACGTTTGTAGACACCTAATTTTGTCTGGGCCTCCTAAACCAGGCAGATTCTCCTTTTCAACTTCCCAGAACGCAAAGAGACTTCCACCGTTCCACAGATGTGTTGCCAAGACTTTGTTTCGGAGGTCAGTACAAAAAGTCAACTAGAAAAAAGTAAACCCCGAGAAAATCAACTACTAAAAAAGTCAACTCTCAATCAAAATCAAGATTCAAAGTTGAATTGAACAATGGCGAAAGAATTTTGATAATCCGAGGTCTACAACAAAAGATATAGAGTTCGAAAGATGGGTTGCAGAAATTCAGTGTAGGGGATGATCTAATCTGACAAATTTGGGGAAAACTGCACAGATGGCCCGATTCGGTGAAATTGAAGTCCCCAGTTGATGAAGAATGAATAAGCAAAAAATAGCTCAAGGTCTTGTTTGAAGTGGATCCCAAGGAAGAGCTCGTTAGAGCAAAAATGAAAAAATGAGAAAATTTCCAAGGTTGAAAAGGGGAAAACCAAATCGGAGGGAAATTTGATCGTAAAAATTGGGCATTTTTGGACCACCTCAAATTCAATATTGGAAAAAAGAAGTGGAAAAAGAAAATCTGGAAATCGAACCTGTTTTGAGTAAAACCGAGGTTGAAGAGGTTGAAGAGCAATATTGAAAAATCCCAAAGATAATTCCGGAAAAAATAGCAAACAAGCTCGAAATATTATGAAAACTTTCAGATCTGAGTTTTATAATTTTTGGAAGAGATTGGTAAAGAAAAATCCGGAATTGGAGCTCATTTGAAAAATGGCAAAGATCGGGTGCACTAACCTGAAATTACAAAAGATAATTCCGAAAAAAATAGCAAGCGAGCTCGAAAAATTATGAAAACTCTCAGATTTGAGTTTTATAATTTTTGGAAGAGATTGGTGAAGAAAAATCCTGAATTAGAGCTCATTTGAAAAATGGCAAAGTTCGGGTGAACTAACCCGAAATTCCAAAAGATAATTCCGGGAAAAATAGCAAACGACCTCGGAAAATTATGAAAACTTCCAAATCTGAGTTTTATAATTTTCGAAAGAGATTGGTGAAGAAAAATCTGGAATCGGAGCTCATTTGATAAATGGAAAAGTTCGGGTGCACTAACCCAAAATTCCAAAAGATAAACCCGAAAAAATAGCAAACGAGCTCAGAAAATTATGAAAACTTCCAGATCTGAGTTTTATATTTTTTGGAAGAGATTGGTGAAGAAAAATCCGGAATCGAAGGTTAAATGAAAAAGGCTAAATTTGGGAGGCACAAAACCAAAATTTTAGAGAAAAATTCGAGAAAAATAGAGAATAAGCTCGAAAAAAAGTGAAAACCTCCAGAATCAAGTTTTATATTGGATGGGATGATTTGGAGAAGACAAATCTGAAATTGTGGTCCATTTGCAATTAAATTAAGTTCGAGGGGGCAAAAAGGTAATTTTATCGAAGAAATTGAAAAGGGCCAATTTGCAATTAAAAAAAATATGAAAGATGAAGGAATTTTAGGGATATTCCAGACCCCGGGCTAGCCATGCATAGGAGAAGGGTGAAGATTTAATTCATTTCATCCAATGGTCACTATCAAGCTACAAGATGTCATTTTTATTGTCTTACAAGTGCTCCTTCCTCATCCAATGGCCTAGGTCTTTTGTAAAAAGATGAGTACATCCTTCAATGGCCAAGATCAAATTGCAGGATGACATTTTTATTGTCATGAAAATATCATCATCCAATGGCTTAGATTGTTGGAGAAAATATGAGCACAACTCATCCAATAGTGAGAAGGCCATTCAGCCAAGAGCATGAAAGGGTGTCCTTGTTTCATCGAATGTCTAGGTGCTTTGTAAAAGATAAGTACATCCTTCAAGGGCCAAGATCAAATTGGAAGATGACATTTTTATTGTCATGAAAATATCCTAATCCAATGGCTTAGATTGTAGGAGAAAAATGAGCACAATTCATCCAATGATGGAGAGACCAACCGTCCAAGAGCATGAATGAGAGGGGAGGATATTTTTTTCCTTAAGTGGGCCGGTCATTTGAAAGAGGAAGTTAGTAGCTAATTTGGCAAGAAAAAAATTTTGAAAGAAAAGGAAGAAAGAGTTGTCTAAGAAAGCTAGGAAGGTAGCCATTCTTACCTTGCTCTTGCATTGTTTCTTCTCCATTCTCATGCTTTGTTCTTTGTATTCCATGTGATTTCTACCTTTTTTCTTGTGAAAATAAAAGTTTTGAAATATTTTTCTTAAGCTTTCATCTTTTCCTTTTCATCAAAAAAAGAAGAAAATAATGTTTGCAATTTTTTTACCATAGCCAAAGCTTACTTGTGCTTGCCTTGAGTTTTTTTTTTTTTTTTTGCATGTTTGATGTGAGAAACATGATTGTGGAAGGTATATTTCTTTTTTATATTCTAATTTTTTTAAATAAATGAAGTAAAAGAGGTTGAAAGGCTTCATGATCTTGATGAAAATCAAGTGACCATGGTTAGGGGAGGGCTATGCCCATTGTACCAACCATAAAAGCTCACCTCCATTTTTTAGTTTGCTTGGTTTATTTTCTGATTTTTGAGATGGAAAAGCTTCATGATCTTGATAAAAATCAAGTGATCATGGTTAGGGGAGGGCTATGCCCATTGTACCAACCATGGAGCTCAACCTTCCTTGTTCTTTGTTTACTTGTTTTATATTATTTCCATGCATGTCTATGCATCTTTGGTCATGTTCTTTGCACCATTTTCATGCTATATTAGTTTTTGCATCATTTTCATGTTGTGTTAAGTTCCTTACACCATTCGGCCACCTCATGCATTTTGTGTTCATGCCATGCCTTGCATCATATTTGGTTGAGCCATGCATCTTAGGTCATGTAGCTATGTCATTTAGCATTTTGGGTTCATGATATATCTTGCATCACATTCGGCTACTTTATGCATTTTGTGTTCATGCCATGCCTTGCATCATATTTGGTTGAGCCATGCATCTTAGGTCATGTAGCTATGTCATTTAGCATTTTGTGTTCATGATATATCTTGCATCACATTCGGCCTTCCCATGCATTTTAGGTCTAGGTCATGCCTTGCATTATATTTGGTTATGTCATGCATCTTAGGTCATGTAGCTATGTCATGCATCCTAGGTCATTTTCCATGTCATTTAGAGAATAGGTCATTTTCGGCTTTTCCATGTCACCTATGCCATGTCACTTATGCCATGTCATCATTTTATACCATGTCGTCCAAATAACATGTCATACCATATCATTTTTCATGTCATTCGGCCATGCTACACCATTTAGGGTCTAGGTCATTTTATGCCATGTCACTTATGCCATGTCATCCATATAACATGTCATGCCATGTCATTTATAGTTTAGGTGCATTTTCATACCATACCATACCATGCCATTCATGCCATGTCATAATTTCATGCCATTCGGCCATTCACATGCCATCACCATGACATTCGACCATCATGACATTTTATTTATGATTTATGTCATTTATGCCATATCAGTCATATAGTATGTCATTTGCCATGCCATTTAGTGTTTGAGCCAATTTCATACCATGATTAAGCATGCCATGCCATTCATGTCATTACCATGACCATTCGGTCACCTTGACATTCCACTCATGTCATTCTATTTTCATGACACAATATTCTCATGCCATGTCATTTGGTTTGCCATGTCATTGTGTTTATCTCATTTTGGTTTGCCATGTCGATTTCGTTCATATGACATTAATTACCATGCTATATCATTTTATGCCATGTCATTCTTATGCCATGTCATCATCTCATCTTCCATATTACAATGAAAATGCTTATCATGTTTTGGTAATCATCCATGACTTAATGTCAATTTGTATATTCATAACATTTTAATATTTATGGCAATATTCCTGAGTTTAAATAATTCATGGTTTTCTCTGCTGGGTCTGCTGGAGAGGATATCATTAATTATTATTAACAAAGGAATACCCTCTTCTAAAACACAAAATGATTCAAAAAATTTCGAAATATATAAAACTTTCTATGTTTTGTCGGGTTTGCCGAGGAACATGAAAAGATTTTGGTGCTAATAAATTCCGAGTCATTCTCAAACAAATTCATTCTCATGCTATGACACTTGTCCATGTCATTGATATACCATGTCATTTTACTTGTCATGTCATTTTCATTCATGTCATTCATATGTCATGCCATTCATTCATATAACATGCCACTCATGTGCCATGTCATCTATTTATATGTCATTCACTCATATGCCATGTCACTTAGATTATGTCATGTCATTCTCATGCTATGTCATTCATATGTCATGCCACTCATGTGCCATGTCATCCATTTATATGATTCATATGCCATGCCACTCATGTGCCATGTCATCTATTTATATGTCATTCATTCATATGCCATGCCACTTAGATTATGTCATTTCATTCTCATGCTATATCATTCTTATGTCATTCATATTTCATGCCATGTCATTTTGTATGCCATGTCGATTTCATTCACATGACATTCATTCTTATGCCATGTCATTTTGTATACCATGTCATCTATTTATATGACATTCATTCTTATGCCATGTCATCCATATGCCATGTCAATTTGTATGCCATGTCGATTTCATTCACATGACATTTATCTTATGCCATGTCGTCTATATGTCATGTCATTTTGTATGTCATTCATTCATATGCCATGTCATCCATATGACTTGCCATTTTATATGCCAGGACGATTTTATTCACATGTCATTTTGTATGACATATCATTTGCTATGTCATTATATTCTACTATGTCATAATAAAATGCTTACCATGCCATGATAAACATGCATGCTCATTTAAGTTTCATCTCAGTGACATTTTTGCATACCCATGGTTATTTTCAGTAATTTTTCAAATACATGGAAAACTAATAATATTTTTATAAATCAAGATTATTCCCGAGTTGAAATAATTCATGATTTCTCTGCTGGGTCTATCGGGGAGGATTTCATCAATAATTATTAATAACGGAATATCTTTTTAAAACGAGGATGTCGGAGAATTTCAAAATCAAGAAAAAATTCCATGTTTTGCAGAGTTTGTTGGAAATATGGAAAATTTTATGTTAATGAGTTTCGGATCATTTTCAAATAAAAATGCGAATGTTTTAAGGGAATTATTTTAAAACACCAAATTTAAAATCGACTTTTCACCGAGACTCGAGATAACGCACGACTAATAAGGTACCGTTTTATACGGGCATTGTAGGGTGCTAATCCTTCCCCGAACGTAACCGACTCCCGAACCTACACTTATTTTTCTTTGGTTCAAAGTGCAGACTCTGAAATTTGTTTTAAAAAAAATGTTTTAATTAATTTTAAAATGTTCTACAAAACCAATTTTAAAAGGTGGCTGATCACACCTAGCCAAAAAAGATTGGTGGTGACTCCATTTCTTTTTTCGAGGTTTTTTCCATACCCTGGACCCTTTTATCTTAAGAGGAATTAAGTCGTCTTTTCCTCTGCCTGTTTGTTTTTCCTCTCCCCTCACTCGAGCGGGTTCTCTTCCCCCGAAGGATCCACCATCGACAGCTTGGCGACTCCGCTGGGAAATTTAGAGAGTCAGGCCTAGAATTAGTCATGTGTTATCGAAAGGCTCGATTTTGTCAGTTTTTGTTGGTGTTTACTTTTAATTCCCATTTTCTAATAAAGGAAAATTTTTGGAAAATAATCAAATGTTTTAAATGTGCTCATTCTCATGTGCATGCATATTTTTACTGTTCTTTGGTTATTTAATTTTATATGTCATTATTATTCATTTTTTTAATTAATGCTTTACATTGTTTAATTTTGTCTTTATTAAATTGCTCAGGTTTTAGATTAAGGGTATAGAATAGGTGGTGAAAGGTTTGTTTGTTCCTCCTCACACACTATACTTGCATTTTCATAACATGAGCCCTCTACCCGGGTTCCGTCCTTTAGATGGAAGTAAAGTAACTACGTTCTCGTGAGGTGTTAACCTCCACATGGGCTAGCGAAACACTTTCGGAGTAGTAAACTACCTACGCTTTCGTGAGGTGATAACCTCCGTATAGGCCTGGGAAATACACTCTAACAAATTGAACCCGCTTTTATCGGGGTGCCTTACTAGCCTTCACCGGCGACAGTAAGGAGCAATTTGGAGCCTTTTTTTAGAACCTAATGCAACCTCATATAGTGGACCTAGGCGAAACCATGCTGAATTTTTGTTAGAGATACCGAAGCTATGGACACTCGGAGGAACCTTTCTCACCTTCAGCTATTTATTTCAATATCGCATTGATTTGATTATTATACCCTTATACTGACTCGTTTCCCTTTGTTTTGTTTGTTTTGTTTTGCTTTGTTTTCGTTGCGTGCATCATGGTCACTTAAGAGTGTTTGCCTTAAGCCAAATTCCAGCCAGAGGGGTTTTTGTTACAGTCATGGAACACCGAGATCTTCCACCAGTGTCATTTACTTCCAAGACATACCAAGAGGTTC
The DNA here is from genome assembly GCA_030761205.1 of Fremontodendron californicum. Classification (NCBI taxonomy): domain Eukaryota; kingdom Viridiplantae; phylum Streptophyta; class Magnoliopsida; order Malvales; family Malvaceae; genus Fremontodendron; species Fremontodendron californicum. The sequence goes on along the minus strand of JAULJL010000017.1, from coordinate 19,844,482 downwards.
GAACAAAGTCAGAGAAGCATCAGGTTGACAAGGGAGACTGCTTGACTAGAAGCTTCGTGTCTTTTATTCCCGAGTCGGTTCATTTAGATCTGGGTCAGAATGATTTGACAGAATTAGAGGAGATTTGGGGACGATGGGGAACTGCAAAGAAAAACGAGTTCACCAACAAGTATGGTGACAAAGCATTACTTCTCCCGATACGGATAGATTAGCAGTTGATCTGGGCAGTGGTACAGTTTTGGAATCCCTCTTACCGATGCTTCACGTTCAATCGAGAAGATATGACACCCACCATCGAGGAGTACTCAATCTTGCTCCGTATCGAGTCTTCAACCCCTGATAAAATATATTGCAAGCAGAAAAAGACAGTTAGTTTTCAAAGGAAGCTATCCGACATATTGGTTATGGAGATTCTGATCGACTCCCCGAATATTAAGAAAAAAGGTTCGAGTGCTTGTATCCCATAGGTATTCTTGCGAGACTATATCATGAACAATCCGAAAAGTGATCGAGTGGTGGATTTTTTGCCCTGGCGATCTATGGTTTGGTGATATTTCCAAAGATCTTGGGGCACATTGAGATGGTCGTAGTGGATTTCTTTCAGTGCCTGGGCAAACGAATTGATCCTACTCCTTCTATCCTTGCCGAGACATTTAGGTCATGCAATTTCTGTCGAATAAAAGGTGAGGGACGTTTTGAGGGATATGCACAACTTCTGTATGTTTGGATCCAAAGTCATTTATGGGGAAATGATAAGGAGAAGCTTCATCCCTACATAAAGACTTTTATTCCTCTTAAGGGAGTCTACAAGAAAGAGCGGCCGAAAAAGGGAGATAAGAAACAATGGATCATGACTATCGATACGTGATCCCATCATGGGGAAGGAACCCGTTCGAGTGAGGGGGAAAACAAGCAGAGGAAAAGATGAATTAATTCCTCTTAAGTTAAAGGGTTGAGGGTGTGAAAACGGCCTCGAAAAATAAATGGAGTCGCAACCAATCTTTTTTGGCTAGGTGAGATCGGCCACCTATGAAAACCGATTTTTATAAAAACATTTAAAATTAATTAAAACATTTTTATAACCAATTTTGAAAGTCTGCGCTTTGAACCAGAGAAAAACAAGTACGGGTTTGGGAGTCAGTTATGCACAGGAAGGATTGGCACCCCCACAACACTCGTATAAAATGATACCTTATTAGTCTTGTGTGTTATCTCGAATCTCGGTAAAAAGTTTGTTTTAAAATTGGTGTTTCTAAATAATTCCCTTAAAAACTTATATTTTATTTGGAAATGATCTGGAATTTACTTAGCATAAAATTTCCCTTGTTTTCCGATAGACTCAGTAAAACATGGAATTTTTCTTTGATTTTGAAATCCTTCGAATCATTTCCATTGAAAAAGATATTCCGTTATTAACGATAATTAATGATATCCTCCCCGGCAGACCTAGCAGAGAATTCATGAATTATTTTAAATCGAGAATAATCCTGATTTATAGAAATATTAATTATTTTCCATGTATTTGAAAATTTATTGAAAATAACCATGAATAAGCGAACATGTTGCTAAGACGAAAATTAAATAGCCATGCGTATTTATCATGGCATGGTAAGCAGAGTGACATAGCATAAGAATGAATGTCATGTGAATGAAATCGACATGTCAAATAAAATGGCATAGCACGAAAAAGGGTGCGGTATAAGGATAAATGTCATGTGAATGAAATTGACAAGGCATACAAAATGACATGGCATGAAAAATGGCATGTGAATGAAATCGACATGGCATACATAATGACATGGCATGAAAAATGGCATGTGAAATGAAATTGACATGCCAGACATAATGACATGGCATAAGGAGAATGTCATGTGAATAAAATTGACATGGCATACATAATGACATAAAATGACATGGCATGTAAGTGAAATCGACATGGCAAATAAAATGGCATGGCATATGGATGACATCTACATGGCAAGCAAGAGGACATGGCATATGGATGACATAAAATGACATGGCATGTGAATGAAATCGAAATAGCAAGCAAGATGACATAGCATATGAATGACATAAAATGTCATGGCATAAAATGACATGGCATGTGAATGAAAATGACATGACAAGAAAGATTATATAAAATGACATGGCATGTGACATGGCACAAAATGACATGGCATGTGAATGAAATTGACATGGCAAGCAAGATGACATAAAATGACATGGCATGTGAATGAAACGACATGGCAACCAAGATGACATGGCATGTGAATGAAATCGACATGACAAGCAAGATGACATAAAATGACATGGCATGTGACATGGCACAAAATGATATGGCATGTGAATGAAAATGACATGACAAGCAAGATGACATAAAATGACATGGCATGTGACATGTCACAAAATGACATGGCATGTGAATGAAAACGACATGACAAGCAAGATGACATGGCATGTGAATGAAATCGACATGGCATACATATTACAAAAAATGACCTAGAATGTGACATGGCAAAAAATGACATGGCATGTGAATGGAAATGACATGGCAAGCAAGTTGACATAAAATGACATGGCATGTGACATGGCACAGAATGACATAGCATAGATGAATTTATTTGAGAATGACTCAGAATTTATTGATATCGAAAATATTTTCATGTTTTTCGGCAAACCCGGCAAAACATAGGAGGTTTTATTTATTTCAAAAATTTTTGAATCATTTTTGTTTTAGAAAAGGGTATTGATTTGCTAATAATTAATGATATCCTCTTCGGCAGACCCAACAGAGAAAATCATGAATTATTTAAACTCGAGAATATTGCCTTATTTATTGAAAATGTTATGAATAGCATAGCATGATAATAAATGTCATGTGAATGGAATCGACATGGCATACAAAATGATAAGCATATGACATGATAAACCAAGTGACATGGCATGAGAATGAATGTTATGTGAGTGAAATCAACATGGCAAACATGAGCTTAGCATACTAAATGACATGGTAAAAGACATGCTATGGAATTAAATGTTATGGCATAAAATACTATGACATGTATGAATTATCATGGTGGCTGCATGGTCATGGTAATGGCATGTGAATAGCCGAATGCATGGTGATGGCATATGGATGGCCAAATAGCATGAAATGATAACATGACATGGATGGCATGGCATTAATAGACTATAAATGACATAACAAATGAAATAGCATGACATGTTATATGGATGACATGGCATAAAATGACATGACATGTGACATGGCATAGGTGACTTGGCATGAAATGATGACATGGCACAAGTGACATGGCATAAACGATGACATGACATAAGTGACATGGCATGAAATGATGACATGGCATGGGTGACATTGCATGAAATGGTGACATGGCATGAAATGACGACATGGAATAGGTTGCATGACATAAAATGATGGCATGGCATAGGTGACATGGCATGAAATGATGACATGGCATAGATGACATGGAAAAAAATGATGACATGGCATAGGTGACATAGCTACATGACCTAAGATGCATGACATAAGCAAATATAATGCAAAGGATGACCTAGACCTAAAATGCATGGGAAGGCCGAATGTGATGCAAGATGTATATAGACACAACATGCTAAATGACATAGCTACATGACCTAAAATGCATGACATAAGCAAATATAATGCAAGGCTTGGCATAAACACAAAATGCATGGGCTGACCGAAATGCATATAAAGCATATTATGAGCACAAAATGCAAGAGAACACATCTACATGACCTAAAATGTATGATACAACCAAGTATGATGCAAGGCATGGCATGAACCAAAAACATGAGATGGCCGAATGGTATAGGGGACTTATCACAACATGAAGATGATGTAAAAACTAATATGACATAAAAGTGATGTAAAAAACATGACCAAAATATACATAGACATGCCAGGAAGTATTAGGAAAAACAAGTAAACAAAGAACAAGGAAAGTTCAGCTCCATGGTTGGTATAAATGGGCATAGCCTTAACCTAACCATAATCACTTGATACTATAAAGACCATTCCAATTCACAAATAAAAAAAATAAACCAAGCTAGCTAAAAAAATGGAGGTGAGCTCCATGGTTGGTACAATGGGCATAGCCCTCCCTTAACCATGGTCACTTGATTTTTATCAAGATCATGTAGCCTTCAACCTCTTTTGCTTCATTTATTTTGAAAAATCAGAACATAAAAAAAAAAACCTTCCAAAATCATATTTCCCACAACAAACATGCAAAACAAAAATCAAGGCAAGCAAGAAGCAAGTTTCGGCCATGTTGAATAGTTTGTGAAAAAATTGTTTTCTTCCATTTTTGATGAAAAAGGAATAGATGAAGGCTAAAAAACATTTCAAAACTTGTATTTTCATAAGAAAATAAGTAGAAATCACAAATAAAACAAATAAAAACACATGAAATGAAGAGGAAAATGATGCTAGAGCAAAAGAGGAATGGCTACCTTCCAAGCTTTTCTAGTGAATTATCTCTTCCTCTTTTTCAAAAACTTTTTTTCTTGTCAAATTAGCTACTGACTTCCCCCCTCAAATGACCATCCAACTTAAGGAAATAAAACATTCCTCTCTCCATTTCTCACTTGGCCGGTTGGCCTCCTCCACCATAGGATAAAAAGTGCTTATTTTTTTTCACCAGTCTTAGCCATTGGATTAGGATATTTTCATGACAAATAAAAATGTCATCTTGCAAAAATACTCATCCTTTACAAAGCACCTAGGCCATTGGATGACACAGACCACTTGCCTGCTCCCTTTGGTCGAAACCTCTCCTCACCATTAGATGGATTGTGCTCATCTTTCTTCCACCAATCTTAGCCATTAGATGAGGATCTTTTCATGACAAATAAAAATGTCATCCTTGCAATTTGGTCTTGGCCATTGAAGGGTGTACTCATCTTTTCTACAAGGCACCTAGGCCATTGGATGAGGGGGGACCATTTACAAGGCAATAAAGATGACATTTTTTAGCTTGATAGTGACCATTGAATTAAATTGATCAAGCCTTCCTCCTTCCTCCTATGCTGGCTGGCCATGGACTGGAGTATTCAAGAATTTCTTCCATCTTTCATATTTTCCTTAATTACAAATTGGCCCTTTTGGTTTCTTCAGTAAAATTACTTTTTTGCCCCCTGAACTTAATTTAATTGCAAATGGACCCCAATTTTAGATTTGTCTTTTCCAACTTATCCCATTCAATGTAAAACTTGATTCTAGAGGTTTTCACATTTTTTTGAGCTCATTTGCTATTTCCCCCGAATTTATCTCTGAAATTTCGGTTTAGTGCCTCCTAAATTTAGCCTTTTTCAAATGAGCTCCTATTCCGAATTTTTTTTCACCAATCAATTCCAAAAATTATAAAACTCAGATCTGGAAGTTTTCATAATTTTTCGAGCTCGTTTGCTATTTTTCTCGAAATTTTCTTTTTGAATTTTCGGATTAGTGCACCCGAAATTCACCTTTTTCATTTGAGTTCTGATTCTGGATTTTTATTCACCAATCTCTTCCAAAAATTATGAAACTCAGATCTGGAAGTTTTCATAATTTTTCGAGCTCGTTTGCTATTTTTCTCATAATTTTCTTTTGGATTTTCCCGATTAGTGCACCCGAAATTTACCTTTTTCATTTGAGCTCCGATTCTGGATTTTTTTTCACCGATCTCTTCCAAAAATTATAAAACTCAGATCTAGAAGTTTTCATAATTTTTCGAGTTCTTTTGCTATTTTTCCTGGAATTATCTTTCTGGAATTTCGGGTTAGTGTACCCGAACTTTGCCATTTTTCAAATGAGCTCTAATTCTGGATTTTTATTCACCTATCTCTTCCAAAAATTATAAAACATAGATATGGAACTATTTATAATTTTTTGAGCTCGTTTGCTATTTTCCCGAAATTATCTTTTAGATTTTGCAATATTGCCCTTTAACCTCTGAAACCTCAGTTTTACTCAAAATGTGTCCGATTTTCGAATTTTATTTTTCCACTTCCTTTGTCCTATATTGAATTTGAGTGGGTCCAAAAATGTCCAATTTTTACGACCAAATTTCCCTTCGATTTAGTTTTCCCCAAATTGGCCAGATTTGGTTTTTCTTTGCACTGAATTGCCGCAACCCATATTTCGAACTCCATATCTTTCGTTGTAGATATCAGATTGTCAAAATTCTTTCACCATTGTTCAATTCAACTTTGAACCTTGATTTTGACTGTGAGTTGACTTTTTTAGTGGTTGACTTTTTAAGGTTGACTTTTTCTGAGTTGACTTTTTGTGCTGACCTCCGAAACAAAGTCTTGGGACCTATCTATAGAGCAGTGGGAGTTTTTGCATTCCCAAAAGTTGAAAAGGAGAATCTGACCAGTTTAGTGGGCTCGGATAAAATTAGGTGTCTATAATGACTCTTCGTCACTTAGCCCGAGAGGACGTCACTTGGAGAGCTCTGTGGAGCCGAAGGGATCCATTTTGTATAGCTGTGGAGATGTTTGGGTTCCGTTAATGGGAATTCGGGGAGCTATCTGCTATGCTCCACTCCTGGTACCAAGATAGTATAGGTCTGATCAGTTTATCCCGATGACTCATGAGCTCACTTTGGTAGATTTTACATGTAATGGGCTTGGGTACATGAAGGAAACACGCGAGCTCATCAAAGCATGGAGGAAGTTGCACCGATCAGAATTGGGTAGATGCCTCTGTCTATCTGGTAATCCTTCAGCCAGAGCCTGTAGTATCAATAGAGATTGAGCTTGTCCAGCAAGAATTAGAAAAAGACAAGGGGAAATTGAAGCGGGAATGTGATAAGCTTCAAGAGGATGTCGAGGATTTGAAGACTAGGCTTGAGATCCAAGAGGTCAAGACACGGGAAGTGGCCAGAGAGCGAAACACGGCACAATCCGATGTACAGGACTTGCATCAAGAGAACAAGAGGCTAAGAACCAAGGGAAAGTTCATTAGAACTAGTCGGTCTCTGAGCGCCCATGAGAAAGAGATAATAAAGCTTCAATAAGAATTAGACTTCTAGAAGGGAGAGGCTAACGAAAGCAAAGAAAAAGAGTCTCGATTTTCTCATGAGCGGCAAAAGTAGGGAGATGCACGGTCAATGATTTTGACCAAGTTCGAAAGATGCTTGCAAGAGAATAAGCTGTTGAAAACCAAATTGGGAAATGAGAGGGAAAAGACATCCATGCTACGCAAGGAGAATGAGACACTCCATACGACCATTCAGACCTTAGAGCATCAGTTACAAATCCAGAAAGTTGATATCGCTACCATCATTTGAGAATGTAGAGAGAGGACGATCGAATGGAGCCAGACAAATGACTTAGCTTTAGATGCCAGCACCAGGTGAAGACTAAGACCTTGGTAAGGCAGTAGTATATAGACCACCTGACTAGGAAGATCCGCAAGGCTGTGGTCAAGGCCAGAGAGATGTCAAAGAAAGTGAAGACTCAGAGGTGTGATGTCAACCCGACAGAGCCTGGACAGCGCTTGCTGAACTTCTTAGAGGAGGATCAAGACCAGTATGAGCAGATCCGATCTTTTTATGTAACCTGAGAGTGAAAGAGGATTTGTAAAAAGTTTCCAAGAATTAATGTGAAACCTTTGCGCTGGAATTTGATCTTAAGGCAAATACTATTATTTGCGTCATATCATTTCATAAAATTATAGAATCATACATTCATTCATTTGTTTGATCAATCATGCATTGATTTATTCATTAATCCTTGCATACATTTAATAAGCAAATGAAGAATAATGTGCTATGAAATTATAATCCGTGATATTTACACCAAGGTTTAAAAATTTGGCGTCCATCGAAACTCCTAGAGAGAAGCACTCCGCATCAGTATAATACTCGATCATAAGTCAGGATCATGGAAAATGAACAGCTTGCCAGAATGGAGAGAATGGAAAAGGCACATGATGAGTTAAGGGAATAGTTGGCCAAATCTCAAGTCGAATCGAGAGATCAGATGATTAAGCTGATGGAACTGGTATCCGCCACAGTTAAGGGAAAAGGACAAATGGAAAACTCAGTCCTAGGATTAGAACCAGGAAGTCAAAGGGACAAAGAGGGTCAGTACGAAGTAGTACTGACAAACGACTAACTTCCGCAAAATAAAGAAACTCCACCACCGACAGCTGAAATGCCTTTCGTGTATATTCAACCCAACACAGGGGCACAGAAACAGATGCCAATTAGGGTAAATCTTGGGGCAATTCCGGCAGATCCTATCGATATCCCAGACCTGGATAAGCTTTTCGAACATGAAAAGAGGAAAGCGGCGGAACTGAAAAGGGTCAAAATAGTTGAATCACAAAAAAAGTATCAGCTATTGGAAGAAAGGCTGAGGGCTGTGGAAGGGGCAAAATTGTTCGAAATCCTCGATGCCAAAGAGATAAGTTTGGTCTCCGGTTTAGTGATCCCACACAAGTTCAAAACGTCAGATTTTGAGAAGTACAATGAGACCACTAATCTTTCGGCATATTTGACGATGTATTGTCAGAAAATGATATGACATGATAATGATGAGAAGTTGCTTATCCACTGTTTCCAAGATAGCATTACGAGGTCTACCACTCGATGGTACAATCAACTCACCCGAAGCAAGATCCAATCATGGACAGATTTGGCTAGGGCCTTCTTGGAGCACTACAAACACGTATCTGACATGGTACCCGACAGACTATCTCTGCAAAACATGGAGAAGCAAGCTACTAAAAGCTTCAAACAATATGCCTAGAAATGGAGAGACATGGCTACCTAGGTGCAGCCACCGTTGACTAATACTTAGAAAGCACCATACTATGAGAAGTTAGTGGAGAATGCCACTAAGAATTTCGCAGATATGGTCATATCTGGACAGATGATTGAAACCGCCATCAAAAGCGGGAAGAATGATAGTGGAGAACCAGCCGCCTACAAGATAACAACTTCTGCACAGAAAAATGAAGGGGAGGCTCACACAGTCAGTTTCAATAGTCGACCTTTTGCATCTCCAACACCCTATACACCTTACCCAATCTACAATCCATATTATCCGGTTATAAACAGCCTCACTCAAATCCCTTTTCCTTACACGGCTATCCCTCAGCAACCATATCCGACTGGCATATCTCCTCAGATAGCCATTCCACCAAACACTACCCCAAACACTCAAAACATTCCCCAAAATAATCAAAGGCCTGTGAGGAATATCCAAAAGCCACAATATGACCCTATCCCCACTACTTACAGTGAGTTATACTCGAAGCTTCTACAAGGTTAACTCGTTGCACCTGTCTATCTTCAACCTATAAAACCTCCTTATCCCAAGTGGTACGATTCCAACGCACAATGCATGTGCCATGCGGGCATCCATGGACACTCAACCGAGACTTGCACTGCTTTAAACACAAGGTTCAGAGCCTTATTGATGCATGAATCTTGAAATTCAGGCTGAAAAATGGACCTAATATTGCGGGAAACCAGTTGCCTAATATCATGTCATTCATTCATATGCCATGCCATGCCATACATGTGCCATGTCATCCATTTATATGCCATTCATTCATATAGCATGTCACTTAGATTATGTCATGTAATTCTCATGCTATGTCATTCTTATGTCATGCCATTCATTCATATGCCATGCCACTCATGTGCCATGTCATCCATTTATATGTCATTCATTCATATGCCATGTCACTTAGATTATGTCATGTCATTCTCATGCTATTGTTGGGATTCGGCTCAAGCTTAAACAAAGGTAATGTATAATTTAATAAACAAGTTAAACATACAATGCAACGCAACGTAATAAAAAGAAACAAAGAGAAACTGAATCCTTCCATGGCTCTACTTATGAAATCAAAATGATCATCTTGTAAGAACAAATAACAATCAAAATCTCATTCCTCTGTAATGGAGATTGCCGAAACTTCAAGACAGATTCTTGATGTTCTTGTTCTTGTACACAAAGCTCGCTTGTCACAAACCAAAGTCGTCCAATTGTCCGGCCTCTAACAGTAATCCACACAGGTGACTCGAAAACCTTCACAAGGTTGAGATTATGTTTTGCCTAGATGATGCTAGTGGTCTAGGTTGTGAGAAACCTTCCTCCTCTACATTGGTTAGCCAAAAGTAACAAGAAGAATGGAATTCTCCTCTCAGTTTTGCTATTCAACCGAACCTCACTTAGAGAGAGTGAGAGGCGCCGATTTCCAAAATTTTCCTTGCTTAGAGGGTGGCAACAACATAAGAGGCATATATATAACTAGGTTTAGTACATGCCAACTATTGGACTAATTGCACTAAAGCCCTTATACATATTATTAAATATTCACACTAAGCCCACAACACTTAATAAATATTTAATTTGGTCCAATCTCATTTTGATTTCATTAATCACCTTTTGTGTGTGACCCATTAGGCCCTTAACATGTTGGCAATAAATATAATTAATTCAATTAAGAATTTCTTATATATATTTATAGACCATGAGCGGCATCTAGCAATGTATCATGACCACTCAAATGCCAAGAGAGTCATCAAGTTTTGACTAGCCTTTCGTGTACAATATGTCTGTGTAATTCGATCCCTTCATCAAATATCCCGAGTTAGGAAAGAGCATGATTCACTGTCTACTCTTAATCCCATTCCATATTAGATCTGCAGCTTTAATATTAACTCATTAAGTATTACCTTGGCCAAAGACTTCTGTAGACACCTAATTTTGTTCGGACCACTAAAACATGTATGTTTTCTTCCTAAATTGATATTTCAGAATGTAAAAAGACTTTTCTCATCCTGCAGGAGGTACTCCGAGACTTAGTCTAAGAAGGCGAGTATAAAAAAGTCAACCCCAGAAAGTCAACCTTGAAAAGTCAACTACTAAAAAAGTCAACCCACTTTAAAAATCAAGATATGAAGTTCAATTGAAAAATGGTGAAAGAATTTTCATAATTTGAGGTTTACATTGAAAGATATGGAGTTTGGAAGTTGGGTTACGGAGATTCAGTAGCAAGGAAACCCTAATCCGAGAAATTTGGGGAAAAGTACTTAAACGATCAAAGTGTTCAGAATTGAAGGTTCCAAATGAAAGATAAGGACTTACTACGGGTAATGGAGAAGCTACTTGGAAGAAAAACTGAAAGAAAAGTCAATCCGGAAGAAAACCGAGAATTAGGGTTTTTGGTGGATTTCGGTGAAATTTGGAAGAATTATAGAAATGGCCCGATTCGTTAAGACTAAAGCCCCTGATGGATGAGGAGTGATTAAACAAGGATAGCCCAAGGCTCAGTTTGAAGAAAATCTAAAAATCGAACTTGTTTTGAGCAAAACCGGGTTTCAGAGACAAAAATTCAAAATTGGAAAATTTGGGGAAAATAGCTAATGAACTCCAAAATTTTTGAAAATGTAGATCTCATTATTAAACCATTTCGAAGAGATTGGTGAAAGAAAATCCGGATTCACAGTTCGTTTACAAAATGGCCAAATCTTGGTCCCCTATGTAGAAATTCAAGAAGATAAATCCCAAAAAAATAGCAAATGAACTCCAAAAATTCTAAAAATTTGCTGATCTCATTCTTAAATTATTTGGAAGAGATTGACGAAATAAAATCCTGATTCGGAGTTCGTTTGCAAAATGGCCAAATCCCGAACCCACTATGTAGTAATTCAAGCGGATAAATCCCGAAAAAATACCAAATGAGTTCCAAAAATTATGAAAACTTCCAGATCAAACTTTTAAATTATTTGGAAGAGATTGGTGAAGAAAAATATGGATTTGGAGCTCGTTTAAAAAATGGTAAAGTTTGGGAGCACAAAAAGGCAATTTTGGAAGAAAAAATCCAAATATATAGCAAATGGGCTCAAAAATTTTTGAAAACCTCCAAAATTCAATTTTTTATTATTTTGAAATTATTGAAAAAATAAATTTTGAATTTGGAGTTCGTTTTCTATTTATTTATGTTCGGGGGGCAAAAAGGTTATTTTACCCAAGAAATCGAAAAGAGCTTTTCTTTCCTTTTAAAAAAATAAAGCATGGACTGGAAGAAGAGGGGTCATCCGGCCAAGGCCCAAGGATAGGCAAATATTTTTTGATTTTCAATCAAAAGGCCAGCAATGAAGAGGAAGGTAATTATTTTTTGATCAAGCCTTTGCAAATAAGCCACATGGACCAATGCATGAAGACGGAGAGTGTCAACATAATGGCTTAAGATTCTTGAACAGCTGTAATTGTGGATAGCTGATGGCCTAATCTAAGGGTGATAATTTTATTTTTTAAACATCTTGGATCAATAGCCTTTGGATCAAAATTGGTTGAAAGAAAAATGACAACATCTTAGCATTGGGGGGGCCATTCGGCCAGTACAAGGAAGGAGTCTCTCTCTTTCATTTTTCAGCTATTCACTCTCTATTCTCTCTTGTTTTTGGCTGATTTTTCTCTCCATTGTTGAAAGGCAAAAAGAAAAGTTTAGAAAAGAAAAGAAAGTTAGAAGAGAAAAAGCTTGCAATATAGCTTCTAGAGGTTGCTTTAAGCACCATACTCTTGTACTTTCTTTGATTTCCATTCTTGATTTGTTATTTTCATTTGATATTTGGTGAGTTTCTTTTGATTTTGATGTTACAATAAGTGTTTTTAAGCTTTTTTTTCAAGTTCTTCTTTCATGCTTTCTTAAAAAAAAAATGGAAAATCAATTTTTTTTTTATTTTTCTCTTAGTGGCTGAATGGCCTAGTGTTTTTGTAGTTGCTGTTTTGCATTTTATTTCATGTTATTCTTGAAATTTAATAAGTTTTGATGCTTTAAATCTTCTTCTAATACATAAACATGAAGCTTTTTTAATTTGATTGCTTGCTTGTTACCATTTTTGAGTCTATTATCTTGTTATCATGTTTATTTTACTTGTCTTGCATTTTTGATTTTCTGTTTTCAAAATGTTTAAGTTTGTTTATGTTTTACATTTTGTAATCCATGTGTTTGTGAAAATGCCTATTGGTTTTAATGCCTTTACTTTATATTTGCATGATTTGAGCATTATTCTTTAGCTATGCATGTTAGTATATCATGTGTTTGTGAAAATGCCAAGCTCACTTTAAGCGTGAGACCATTCGGCCACCCTCATGTTGTATGCTTTGTGTGTGCATTTTTGTTATGTTAGTTGATAGGTTTGTAATTTCATGATATTTGGTTGTGTATTTTGTTTAAGCATGCCATATGTTTGTTTTATTGCCATGCATTTTTTAGGTTTAGGATTGGTTTGCTTTGCCATGCATATTCATGCATTTTAGACCTAAGTTGCAGTAAATGCCATGCAAGTTCATTTAGGTCTAGGTCATTTTATTGATGCCATGCATTTTTCATGTCATTTAGGTTTTAAATCATGCATTTCATGCATCATATTTGCTGTATTTTCATGCATTTCATGTCCTTGCCACATGATTTATGACCTAGGCAAATCAATGGCTCAAATTCATGCTCACTTGAGCATACTTGTGGAAAATTAAAGAGTTGTCAAATTGATTATTCTACCTTTGTGACTTTTTTTACTTTCCCAAATTTTGCCTAACTTTTAAAAAATGTTAGCTACTGTTTGTGAGTCTTTAGGAGAGTCTCTAACATTTTTACATTGATTTTTAAATGATCTTACCAAAGGCAAAAAAAAAAATGTGTTTTGTAAAATAGTTTTTTCACCCAGTACTCGTACTTTCCTGATTTTTCTAGGCAGTCATCTTTAATCAGAAAATTAAGCCATTTTTTCCGTGTAGTTTTACATGTTCTAAGTCTCTAGTACTGTTTTTAGATTTTCCTGAATTTTTAAAAATAGGGTAAAAAATCGTGATTTAACTGGACAGTAGAGGCAGAATTGAATTTGAAGGAAATAATTTTTCTGTTTTGGTTAAGTTACTTAGAGGGGGCTGATTAGGAAGTTTAGCTATTGACTTAGGATAGTTTCTAAGCCTTTTTAAACTCTAAAAATGATTTTAAATCTCGGGTTAAGGGTGGTCAAGTCCGGGATTTTAAACTTAGGAAATTAGAGCCATTTAAAAAGGGTTTAGCTAAGTTTTAATTTTTAACCTAAGCTTTTCAAAATTGTTTTCAAACAATCACAAAGTATTTTGGTTTTAGAATATTTAATTTGATATATTTTCCTAAGGTAGCCGGATATCCTTTTAGATATACGGATTTCTTAATTAAAGGAAAAAATTCATTCTCATGCATTGCATTTTCCATATTCATGCATACTATATATTATGTGATTTTTACTATGTTAATTTTCATGATGGTATTATTGTCTTTGATTTAAATTTTTGATATTATATTAATTGTTATATGGTTTTGAATATTTCATGATATCCTATGCTTTTTATTTAGTTATTTTTGTCATATTATTTAGCATATACTATGTTCATGCATTATTATTTTTATTTTCATGCATATTACATGATAGCATTATTTTATGTTTCATGTCATTTCATATCATTTAGATTATAAGCCATATCATTTATATTTGCCATGTCATTTAAATCATTTCATTACATTTAGAATATATTATGTTACTTAGGATATTTCATTTAGAATATATCATGTGACTTAGGATATTTCATTTCATATAGAATATATTATATTACCTAGGTCATTTCATTTCATTTAGAATATATTATGTCACTTAGGATATTTCATTTCATTTTGAATATATCATATGACTTAGGATATTTCATTTTATTTAGAATATGCTATGACATTTAAATTATATCATACCATTTAGGTTGCATTATATTATCTAGACTTTGCTATGTCATTTTATTTATGTCACACATATTCATATTTTTTAAAAATGTTTTGAAAAAGGTAATGATTTTCAATAAAATAAAGATATTCTTGAGTTAAAATAATTCATGAGTTCTTGTCGGGTTTGCTGGGGAGGATATTATCAATTATCATTAATAACGGAATATCTTCTTTAAAATAAGAATGATTCAGAAAGTTTTTCAAACTAATAAAAATTTATATATTTTGCCACGTTTGTTGGGGAATATAGGAAAATTTTGAATTAATAAATTTCGAATCATTTTCAATTAAAAATATAATTATTTTTCTTTAAATTGGGAATTAACTTGAAATACCAAATTAAAAATCGACTTTTTTACCGAGACTTGAGATAACACACGATTAATAAGGTACCGTTTTATACGGGCATTGTGGGGGTGCTAATCCTTCCCCACACGTAACCGAGTCCCGAACCCGCTTCTTTGATTTCTCTGGTTTAAAACGCAGACTTGAAATTTGTTTTAAAAATGTTTTAATTAATTTTAAAATGTTTTATAAAACCGGTTTTAATAGGTGGCCGATCACACCTAGCTAAAAAAGATTGGTGACGACTCCATGTCTTTTTCATGGTCATTTTCAAAACCTTCATTTTTCAAGAGGAATTAAGTCGACTTTCTCTCGATTTTTTTTTTTAATGTCACGCTTAACGAATATAAAGTTTTGCGATGAGACTTGTTATTTTCTTAGGTTGCGACAACTTCCATAAGTTAATATAAGCCAGATACATGTGAGATATGTCCCCTCATATCACTTGGGTTGATGAATCCTCTCTGGACCACTCATTCATCTTCGTATGCTTCATGTCATACCCAATAACACCATACTATAAGCATCCTCGTGATTGGGACCCATTCGCGATGAAATCTAAGTACGACAATTCACATACAAGATGACCTGGTGTCACAAGTCTAAGGATTACTTACACTATTAACACATGAGAGTATTTTCCATAGACACTTGAGTGAAATACCAAATGGAACTCATAGCAGGTCATGTTCAGTGAACTTGTTCAACTAACAAGCACCCATATGTTATCCATAGGTATCTCTATACTTTCAACCTATGAGACCGTTTGCATGCATCAAGTGCATGAAGGCTTAACATATGCCAGTCTTTGAGATTGTCAATGCCCTGTCTTGACAATACAATGACCAGGAACAGTTTTAGAAACACGGCATTGATGCATAAGGATCCTCATAATTGTAACTCCTTACAATTCCTTTGCAATGCCATTGTATTTCATGGGCTTTATCTTCACAAGTTATTTATAACAATTATAACAATACTTATGGATAAAGAAATACCTCGATTATAATTAATAAAGTATAATGTGCAATACATGAATATATAAATATTGTTTTACAAGCCCAACTAGATTGGCTTGTAAGGCTTACACCAACAATCTCACACTAGCACTTAAGCCAATCACCCATGTCCTTCCATGTGATGATTGTGTTTATGTTGGGACAGAACCTTAGTGAAAGTTTCAACTATATTATCCTCTGTGGGTACCCTTTCCATACTTATATCACCTCTTTGAATTATATCTCTAATCAAGTGATATTGCCGCAATACAGCGTACGATACATCTGGTCTTGTGCACAACATGGTGTACATGATAGATCCTATTGCCGAAGCGTTCGGGATCCTATCCATCCGTGTCCTTTCTTCATAAGTTTTAGGACACATCTCTTTCGAGAGTTGTACACCATGTACCATAAGAAAGTTACTTTTTTGGAGATATCCATGCTTAACCTCTTTAGCACCTTGTCTATGTAAACGAATTGGGACAATCCAAGTAGCCTTTTCGATCTATCTCTATAGATCTTCATTCCCAGAATATATGCTGCTTCTCCCAAATCCTTCATGGAGAATTGTTTGGACAGTCGACCTTGGTTGTCTGAAGCATAGGTACATCATTCCCTATGAGTAATATGTCATCGACATATAGCACTAGGAACACAATTGCATGTCCGTTTACCTTCTTGTAAATACATGGTTCATCAGTTCTTAATGAAACCAAATTCTTTAATTGCTTCATCAAACCTAATGTTCCAACTCCGAGATGCTTGCCTTAGTCCATAAATGGACTTTTGCAGCTTGCATACCTTATTAGAAGTGGCCTTGGATTAAAAACCTTCAGGTTGTATCATATACACTTCTTCTTGCATACCTTATTAGTCCATAAATGGACTTTTACAGTTTTTACATCCATCTGCCATATCTCATAATCATGGTATGCAGCAATAGCAAGCATAATTCTAATGGACTTAACCATGGCAGCTGGTGAAAAGGTTTCTTCAAAATCAATGCCTTCAACTTCATTATAACATTTTGCAACAATCTGGCCTTATACATTTGTATGTTTCCATCCATGTCTGTCTTTATCTTATAGACCCATTTACACCCTATGGGTTTTATCCCTTGAGGTGGATCAACTAAAGACCAGACTTGGTTAACTTCCATGGCATCCATTTCGGATTTCATGGCTTCTAGCCATTTTTTGAATTGATGTCCAGCATCGCTTCCTTATATGTGGTAGGTTCATTATCAATGGGTAAACCATATCTTTCCAAAAGAAATCTATATATTATTGGTGTTTGCCTCTCCCTACTAAACCTTCAGAGTTCTTGTGTTTCTTGAGCATTAGTTCGAGCATCCAATGCTTCGATCGATGGCTTAGGTTCCGAGGGAATGTTAGGTTGTGGTTCTTGAACTTTTTCAAGATCTACTTTACTCCCACTGAATCCTTCAAGTAGAAACTCTTTCTCTAGAAAAGCAGTGTATTTTTACACAAACACCTTTTAATCAGTAGGACTGTAAAAGTAATATCCAACTGTCTCTTTAGGATATCCCACAAACTTATATTTTTCTAATCTAACTCCAGGTTATCGGAAGGTACTTGCTTCACATAAGCAGTACATCCTCAAATCTTTAGAAAAGATAAATATGGCTTCTTGCCATTCCATATCTCATATGATACCTTATCTATCGACTTGCTTGGAACCCTATTTAGAAGGTAAGTTGCATTTTCTAAGGCATATCCCCAAAAAGATATTGGAAGGTCAGCCTTAGACATCACTGATCGAACCATGTCCAACAAAGTTTGATTTCTCCTCTCGGACACTTCGTTATGCTGAGGAGTTCCAAGTGGAGTCTATTACGACAGAATTCCATTATCTGTCAAATGATCCAAGAAATCATGGGTTAAATATTCTCTTCCTCAATCTGATTTAAGAGCCAGAATATTTTTCCCAGTCTGTTTCTTTACTTCTACTCTAAACTCTTTGAACTTTTCAAAAGCTTCAGACTTGTATCTCATCAGATACACATAACCATATCTTGAATGAACATCGATAAAGGTTATGAAGTATGAGTAATTACCTCTAGCAGCTATGTTTAGTGGCCCACATACATCTGAATGTATTAAGCTCAATAAAACACCAGCTCTTTCACCCTTTCCTGTAAAGGGAGTCTTGGTCATCTTACCAAGGAGACAACATTCACAAGTCCCATATAATTCATAATCAAAGGGTTTCCAAATAACCATATTTATGCAATTTGGAAATCCTTGTCTCATTGATATGACCAAGTCTACAGTGCCAGATGTAAGTCTTACTCGGTTCGTCCTTTCTTGCTTTCTTGACATTTATATTGAACACAGGCATCTCTGGATTCAAAAAATATAATCCATTATGTAATGTTGCCGATCCATAGTGAATGTCTTTAAGAATGATGGAGCAACTATTGCCCTTCATTCTTATCTCGAAACTATCATTAACAGTGAGGTATGAAACTGAAATAATGTTTCTAGACAATATTGGAACAAAGTAACAATCTTTCAGTTCCAATTTCATGCCAGACGACAAAGATAAAGTACATGTTCCAACGGCCAATGCTGCAACTTTTGCACCATTGCCTACTCTTAGAACTACTTCATCTTTGCTCAACTTTCTACTTCCTTTCAACATCTTTATGTCATTACATAGATGTGAACCGCATCTTGAATCAATTATCAAGGAATCATATTTAACAATAGAAAGATTCAGTTCAATGACAAACATAGTCAGCCCAGAAACTTCTATAAGTTCTTCTTGACTTGTCAAGTGAGCAACCTTCCTTTCATTGAGAACGCTTCTCTATCTTTTACCAATCCAAACATTTTGGACTAATGGCATTCATAATGCCACGAAGTGCAGTTAAAGTGTTAACCATTTTCAACAACCTAATATGGAAAAAGTATATATCAATTATATTCATGTATTTATACCAATTCAAGATGAGGTATTAAATCTCTTATTGGTTCTCCCACTAATTTTTTGAGATAATAGCCCTCACTATTATTCGAAAATCTCATCAAGGTATTTCTAGTGGGCTAGGATCCCTTTCAACATGTTGCAACTTGAGTGACTCAACAAATTACAACAAGCCTAGTTGGGTAGATAATATAACTTATCAATTGCATCTCTTTGCAACTCCCAGATCAGTTAGGTGACAACTCCTTGTCTAAGCACATCATATGTACTTCGCCTAACCTTGCCTCTAACACTATGCGGTCAAGTTTTAAAGCATCCGGACAACATAGCATTAGTTGAGTAAGACCTAACTTCATAACTCAAACATATTAGTACAGTAGTTTGACCTTGAATAACTCAACAAGCCTCCTACTGGAAGAACTCTGTTATCTTGTTATGATGATGGAAGGCAACTTTATCATGCAAAACATGTAACTCAATATTGTAAAGAGGAATTTTCTTGTTCTTTATAAGTCTCATCATATCAGGCATTCATAGCATTTATAATATCGCATAAAATAAATCTATAACATGCTTTCTACTTAGATGATTATGGACTTTTCAAATCTAATTTCCTTAAGCCATCAAAGGAAATTAGTTGGTCAAATTCCTAAGTCATTACATACATAGTCTTCAAAGCTTGCTTGTAATCTCCTTATCTTCATGGCGCTTTCTCCATCTTCAAGTTACAAAACTTATTTCTAGATAATCCTAATTTTACATTTTGATGTAACTAATTACATTTGAAATAAAGAAACCTCAAGTTACATTTGAGGGGAAGTAGGTGAGGAAAGAATTTTTACAACTCCAGAAAATGAGAGACAAGGCAGGGCACGCAATCCCTATTTAATTAATAAAAACCATAACATTAAATTCAACCATCCACAATCATATTGGGTCTAAGTCCATAATCATCCCATACATTCACAAACAATTTATGAATATATAAATCATGCTTTAATCTCTAGTTACCATTCAATGATTATATTTGATCCGCAATTTAGTTTAAAGAAAATAATAAACATTTATTCTAATCTCATTATAATAAATCCAAATCCAATTAGGATTATTTCCTCTAATTAAATTATCATCCAATTAAACAATTTAATTGAATGTTTATGTAAATTCTTATTTTGGTGATTTAATTAATTTAACAATATTACCATGGTCACAAATTCAAGTGTTGTAGTCCAACTAGGACACTACAACATTAGTAACTCAATATTGTTAAAATTCACAAGCTGTGAGAATCTGATAGAAGCAAAAACCCTAGCAAGGGAAGGCATAGGCTACGGCTACCAGGGTATAGCCGCCGCCTCCCTTCTCCCTAGAGCCTCTCTATCCGTTTTTCACAGCTTCCAACTTTTCAATGCCAAATCAGTTTTATGATTTTTCAGGCTTGGCAAGAACAATTCTAAGCAATTCTAAATCCTAAAAATCATTAAACCATGCATTAAAAATAGCCAAGAAAAATCTACAAGTTTTTCTAACTCAAATCACCAAATTTGCGTAAATCAGGCAAAAACAATTTGCAATTGCTGCCAAACTTTCGCCAGTTGCATTAATCAGTTTAAAACAATTTTAAATAAATTAATCAACAATAATTCACCATGACAACCCGTTGCCTTCACTGAAACACTACAAGTGCAAATTCTCACAATTTCGGTTAGTGACATTCGGATCAAAACAACTCAAAAAACAAAACAGCTTTATTAAAGGTAACAATCAAAGCATAAATCATATAGGAATAACATAAGCGAGGCTCTGATACCAATGTTGGGATTCGGATCATGCTCAAACAGAGATAATGTATAATTTAATCAACAAGTTAAACATACAACGCAACGGAATAAAAACAAAACAGAGAGAAACCAAATCTCTCCATGGATCTGCCTATGAATTCAAAACGATCATCCTGTCAAGAACAGATAACAATCAAAATCTCATACCTCTGTAATGGAGATTTTTGAAACCTCAAGACAGATTCTTGATGTTCTTGTTCTTGTACGCAAAGCTCGTTTGTCGCAAACCAAAGCCGTCCAATTGTCCGGCCTCTAACAGTAATCTACACAAGTGACTCGAAAACCTTCACAAGGTTGAGATTATGTTTTGACAAGACAATTCTAGTAGTCTAGATTGTGAGAAACCTTCCTCCTCTACCTTGGTTAGCCAAAAGTAACAAGAAGAATGGAATTCTCCTCTCACTTTTGCTATTCGGACGAACCACACTTAGGGAGAATGAGAGGCGCCGATTTCCAGGATTTTCCTTGCTTAGAGGACGACAACAACATAAGAGGCATATATATATAACTAGGTTTAGTGCATGCCAACTATTGGACTAATTGCACTAAAGCCCTTATACATATTATTAAATATTCACACTAAGCCCACAACACTTAATGAATATTTCATTTGACCCAATCTCATTTTAATTTCATTAATCACCTTTTGTGTTTGACCCATTAGGCCCTTAACATGTTGGCAATAAATATAATTAATTCAATTAAGAATTTCTTATTTATATTTATAGATCATGAGCGGCATCTAGCAATGCATCATGACCACCCAAATGCCAAGAGAGTCATCAAGCTTCGACTAGCCTTTCATGTACAATATGTCTGTGTAATTCCATCCCTTCATCAAATATCCTTGGATAGGAAAGAGCATGGTTCACTGTCTACTCTTAATCTCATTCCATATTAGATCTGCAGCTTTAATATTAACTCCTTAGGTATTTCCTTGACCAAGGACTTCCATAAGTTAATATAAGCCAGATACATGTGAGATATGTCCCCTCATATCACTTAGGGTGATGAATCCTCACCGGACCACTCATTTATCTTTGTATGCTTCATGTCATACCCAATAACACCCTACTATAAGCATCCTCATGATTGGGACCCGTTCGTGATGAAATCTAAGTATGACAGTTCACATACAAGATGACCTGGTGTCTCAAGTCAAAGGATTACTTACACTATTGACACATGAGAGTATTTTCCATAGACACTTGAGTGAAATACCAAATGGAACTCTCATAGCGGGTCATGTTCAGTGAACTTGTTCAACTAACAAGCACCCATATGTTATCCTCAAGTATCTCTATACTTTCAACCTATGAGACCGATTGCATTCATCAAATGCATGAAGGCTTAACATATGCCAGTCTTTGAGCATTGTCAATGCCCTGTCTTGACAATACAATGACCAAGAACAGTTTTAGAAACACGGCATTGATGCATAAGGATCCTCATAATTGTAACTCCTTACAATTGCTTTGCAATGCCAATGTGTTTCATGGGCTTTATCTTTACAAGTTATTTATAACAATTATAACAATACTTATGGATAAAGAAATACCTCAATTATAATTAATAAACTATAATGTACAATACATGAATATATAAATAGTGTTTTACAAGCCTAACTAGATTGGCTTGTAAGGCTTACACCAACAGCTATGTCATTCTTATGTCATTCATATTTCATGCCATGTCATTTTGTATGCCATGTCGATTTCATTTACATGACATTCATCCTTATGCCATGTCATCTATATGCCATGTCATTTTGTATGCCATGTCGATTTCATTCACATGACATTCATTCTTATGCCATGTCTTTTTGTATGCCATGTCATCCATTTATATGACATTCATTCTTATGCCATGTCATTAATTCACATGACATTCATTCTTATGCCATGTCATTAATTCACATGGCATTCATTCTTATGCCATGTCAATTTCATTCACATAACATTCATTCTTATGCCACGTCATTTTGTATACCATGTCGATTTCATTTACATGACATTTATTCTTATGCTATGTCGTCTATATGCCATGTCATTTTTTATGCCATGTCGATTTCATTCACATGACATTTATTCATATGCCATGCCATTTTATTCACATGTCATTTTGTATGACATATCTTTTTCCATGTCATTAGTTTCTACTATGTCATAATAAAATGCTTACCATGCCATGATAAACATGCATGCTCATTTAATTTTCATCTCAGTGACATTTTTGCATTCTTATGGTTATTTTCAATAATTTTTCAAATACATGGAAAACTAATAATATTTTTATAAATCAAGATTATTCCCGAGTTGAAATATTCATGATTTTTCTGCTGGGTCTGCCGAGGAGGATTTCATCAATTATCATTAATAACGGAATATCTTTTTTTAAACGAGGATGATTCGAAGAATTTCAAAATCAAGGAAAAATTTCATGTTTTGCCAAGTTTGTCGGGAAATATGAAAAATTTATGTTAATGAGTTCCGAATCATTTTCAAATAAAAATGCGAATTTTTTAAGGAAATTATTTTAAAATACCAAATTTAAAACCGACTTTTCACCGAGACTCGAGATAAAACACGATTAATAAGGTACCGTTTTATACGGGCGTTGTGGGGGTGCTAATCCTTCCCCGCACGTAACCGACTCCGGAATCCGCATTTATTTTTCTTTGGTTCAGATTGTTTTTTTTTTTAAATGTTTTAATTAATTTTAAAATATTCTACAAAACCGGTTTTAATAGGTGGCCGATCACACCTAGCCAAAAAAGATTGGTGGCAACTTCATTTCTTTTTCCGAGGTTGTTTTCATACCCTCGATCCTTTTATCTTAAGAGAAATTAAGTCGTCTTTTCCTTTGCCTGTTTGTTTTTTCTCTCCCCTCAGTCGAGCAGGTTCTCCTCTCCCGAAAGATCCACCAGCGACAACGTTGTCGTATCATATTCGTATCATGTTATCAGATCTAAGTTTACTTAAGTTAGACTCACAAAATTGTGGAGAAAAATAATGGTAAGAGAGATGATGGCATATTATCTTGGAAACTTTTTCCAAAAGCAGAGTACATGTATAGAGTCTCGTCAAGTCTAAAGGGATCCAACTAGTTTTTGTGACGGATTTTGCAATATCTGTGACGGACTTTTTTCATCACAGATGAGATTTTATCTCCTAACTCAAGCAGCTCAGGTTGTTATATATGGCAGTACGTCATATCCTGTGCTTTAAAGTTTGAACATGCAGAAAAACTGAAACCAAAAATATAATTAAAAAAAAAAAGCCATATAAGCTGCATTTTGTTAACAGAAGTTATAAGTTATAAGCCACATGTTGTAAATTGATTCGCTTGGTAAAATCATATGTCTTCACCGGAGATTCTAATAGTGGCCACAACGCGATATTATGGTCGCTATTTTACGATTTTGATTTTTTCTGTTGTCGATATTTATCGCAATTGAGATGTGAATGGTTAGCGGTCCATAACGGTTAAACTCACGATCGTGAATTACATGTATATAAATTCAATTTACAACTTGTGAATATTTTTTTTACTTTTATAAGAAAAAGATCATAGAGTATGTTATAAAATATTTTTAAAATCATTAAAAATGAATTTCTATAAATATAAATATAATTATTATGTTTTATAATAAATTATGCCAAATAAAAAAAATCATGACCAAGATTATTGCGATAACATTTACAACTATGATAACCCTAACTCGACTGAATCTGTATCACCAAAAAGAGCATAAAAAAAAAGTATATATATATATATATATATATATTTAATCTTACCAAACTTGGTATGCCGGCCCTTCCAACTATTTTACAGAACAACAACTCCATTAAAAAAAACAAATCTTGACACTAAGCTCAAAAAGAAAACATTAACTACGTAATAGATTAAGGCTAGATATCCATTCAAAAGGCCTGAGTACATTTGACTAGGATAATTCAAGTAAAAAAGATCCTAAGTTGTGCAGTATCAACGAGAAGCTACCAATATATAAAAAACCTTCTGGCTAAGGTCTGAGGCCGAGGTTTTCTACTCATCTAGCCTCCACTACCTTTGCATAACTCAAGTAACTTACTAATTTTTGCTCAAATGAGTGTTCCATACTGATTTCTTATGCATTGTATTTAACATTTCTTCCCTGCATAGAAAACAAAATCAAATCGGAAAACTATTTAGATTTTCGCAAACTTAAATCCTGAAAAGAACTTAGTTTAAGTAAATTTTTTTGAGGTTGTATATATATGAAATTAGAGGGGAGAAGAGAGTGAAATATACCAGATCTTTTATGATCTTCACTGCAAATATAACTCTAGCATAGCCCTGTTTGTCTTCTTTATCTCTATTGTTTTCATCAAAACAGTGAGAATAACTTGGAAAAGAAAAAAAAATATCCATAAGGAGAGAATTTTCTACTTTGGAGTGCTGCTTTTGAAGCTCTATATGTTATGAATTTGTGATATGTTGGCTTTCTATTTATAAGCTTTTTTTTATACAATTATTGACGATAATGCATATACTCACGGGAAAGTTATTTTATGTAACGGTTATTTCATATTTGTATATATATTTTTCATTTAAATCATGTTATATAATTAAATTAAAAAAATCAATTATTTAATATAAAAATCATTAATGAATTGTTAAAATAAATAGTTATCATTTAATTATTATATGTAATATGTAATAAATAACTTATTTTTCTAAAAAAGTAATTATATAATATGATTTGAATAAAAAATATATATACCGAGATAAACCGTTTCATAACAAAAAAACAATTATACCCACAACTTAAATGCTTTTGCAACCTTTGTCACTAAATTACATTTTTATCCTTAAGTTCTTATTTTGCATCAACTGAATCCTCCCTTAGTTTAATTGTTCAATCATCCAGAACTTACCAATTGGAAGAGTCAACATCTCCATTAAATTTTGAATGGACTAAACATGTTACTTTTATGTAGATTTTTAAAATAATTTTTTTTTATAAAAATAAATATCAAAAAGTAAAATTTTAATGTTTCGAATTGTAATGATGAAAACAATAAATGAATCAACATATAGTTCCGCGAAGCTTCTTAAGGTAATAAGCTCCTAGTAAGTTTTTTGACGTGACATGAATTTATCATATTATATCATCAATTATCAATAGATTAATGTTTGTTGAGAGAAAAAATAATTTTTTATTATTCATTTATCAATTTTTAAAAAAAATTATAGATTTTATTATTTAATAATAGTATTATTTATTTATTGTTATATTTACAATTGTATACTATATTATAAAAAATTATTTGTTTAGTTACATAATTTATTAACATAAAATAATCCAAAATAATATTATTAGTTTTCATTGTCTTTATATTTTTCTTAATTTTTTATTTATTTATTTTTTTTTTTACAATTTTTATGTAGAAAGTAAAATACTAAATATTGTTATTATTATATGTTTTTATTATCAATAACATAATTTTTTATAAAAGATATGAAAAAATGATATATCAACTTTTATTATGTTACCGTAAATTATTTACTTAGTTATATAATTTATTAACATAAGGTAATACAAAAAGTATTATTAGTTTTTATTATCTTTAGATTTTTTCTTAAGAAGCTATGTTTTTAAAACTTCTATTATAAGGATCAGTAAAATACTTAATCTTGTTATAATTACTTGTTTTTACTATAAGTAACATAATTTTTTTTATAAAAGATAAAAAAGTGATAAAATCAATTTTTATTATGTTTACGTAAATTGTTTACTTAGTTATATAATTTGTTAATATAAGGTAATACAAAAGGTATTATTAGTTTTTATTATCTTTACATTGTTTCTTAATAAATTATATTTTTTTACAACTTTTATTATAAGGAGTAAAATACTCAATCTTATTATAATTATCATTTTTTTATTATCAGTAGCATAATTTTTAATAAAAAAAGGTGATAATATCAATTTTTATTATATTTACATAACTTATTTGCTTAATTACATAATTTGTTAATATAACACAAAATAGTATTACTAGTTTTTATTATCTTTACATAATTTTATCAAATTACATGATTTGTTATAGTTTACTAAGATTAGAATAGTTAATAACAAAATTATGTAATCTAACTTTTTTATCTTTTTCTTTATAAATTATATATTATTCTTAACAGATTACAAGATTTTTAAATTAATGTATAGGTAATATATCTAGTAATTAGGTTTAACTTTTGGATTTAGAATTTTACAATTCTTAATCAAATTACATGATTTTGTTACCATTTACTAAAATTATTAGACTAATTGATAACAAAATTATGTAATCAAATTTTTACATCTTTTTCTTTGTAATACCTACATATTATTCTTAACAGATTACAAGATTTCTTAAATATATACATAATATATATTGTAATTTGGTTTAACTTTTGGATTTAAAATTTTATAAGTTCTTTTTATTAAATTATTTGATTTTGTTACGAGTTTACTAAATATATTAAAACATGTGATAAGAAAATTATGTAACTTTTACTCTCTACAAGAGAACGGACTTTTACCGACGAAAATTTTTATCGGTAAAAGTCCATATTCCTTCGGCAATGATTTTTACGGACGAAAATTTTTGTCAAAATTTTGAAGTCGATAATACTTAATCCGTTGGAAATAAAATTCTGTCAACAAAACTATTACCGACGGAAAAAAAAATTTCAATGGAATATTCTATCGATAGAAAAAAAACCAGTTTGGAATATCCCATCGGTAATGTTAATGAAAATATTTATGCAGAAGAATGCCAAGACTACTTTAGGCTTTTGCACCTCTATGATCGGTGAATTATAAGAGTGAGTTTGGATGGAAAATATTGAAAATTTAAATTTTTTGAAATGAAAGTATTTTAAGATGTATCAATTTAAGAATTCAGTATTTGTAATTGTATTGTTTGGATAAATATTTTTTTGAAAATTGTTGATTATTGAAATTTGATTAAATAAAAAACAAATAATTATTACAAAAAAATAATTATATTTGACATAAGAAAAATTAAAAAAATATATAATATAAGTATCATTATACATGTAAAAATGTAATAAAATGATAATTTAAATTTTAAATTTTATATTTTATGGTGGGTCATGTGGAATAAAATAAGGGAAGATTTGAATGAATTTTGAAAAATCAACTTTTTAAGTAGATTTTAGAGTTTTATATATCTTAATTAAAATAAATTTTCCCATTTAGATATCAATAATAGAGCCAAGAATTATATTATATTATTTTAATATTATATTATATTTTGCATAATATTGTTATTATAAAAGAAGTTATTTAATTAATATATATATATATTCTTTTTTTATAATAAGATCAAAAGAGCCATTTTTCTCAAGTGTACTACGTATCTTCCTATTGGTTGAAGATAAAAACAAATGGTCAATGGGAATTAATTCAATTGATTAAATATTTATTAACGTTTTGATAAGTATTAAAATTCGAATTTCACTCGTAATTTCAGTTGATAGATGATTTGTAAATATTATCATTAATTTTTTTTTCATTTATCATAAATTTTGATTTGAATTGAGATTTCTTTTTATCTAAATTTTTTTAACAAAAAATATAATTTAAACTAATGTGGTTTGGAATGTCTGTTTGGAATGAAAGTGTATTTAATGATTTGGAAACAGACAGGTTCACGTGAAAGCACATGCACCTACTGGAACAAACACATGACATGGTCCAGGTCCTGTTACATCAAAATCCTGTCCATCCACCACCACAACTTAAATGGCCAACCAATCATTGTACATAGGAGCAAACAATTTAGGAAAAATATAAAAAACATGAAAGAATTATTGTGAAATAGTATAATGAATAAAAGTTATTTGAAAAAGAGAAATGAATAATTAGAAATTGTTAAAAAGAATATTGTAAAGACAAAATTATACTTGATAAAAAACTTTATCCTCTCTTTTTCTTTTATTTTTTAATTTACTTTTTAATTAAAAAATAAATATTCTGAAAATAAAATTTTTTTAATTTTAAAAAATAAATTTTTAAATTTTTTATTTACTTTTTTTAATTAAAAAATTTAAAAAAATAAAAATAATATGCCTAAAATTAATTTTTTTTTATTTTTTTAAATTTTTTTAAATTTTAAAAAATATATATTTAAATATTTTATTTTTTAAATTTATTTTCAATTAAAATTTTTAAAAAATAATATTTCCTTAATGAAAGAAAAAGGAAAAATAAGTTTTTTCATCAAGGATAATTTTGTCTTTACAATATCTTTTATAATAATTTCTAATTATTCATTTCTCTTTTTCAAATAACTTTTATTCATTATACCATTTCACAATACTTCTCTGTGGACTACATGTTTTTCGTATTTTCCCAACAATTTAACATGCACTCAATTTTAACGTTGTACCACAATTCTCAACTTGCTTAGGTTTAGGGATCCCAGTGAGTTAGATATTTATTATCATTTTTTTAATATTTGAATTTGAATTTATAAATTTATCTTAAAATTTGAATTTGTTTATTAAATTCGAATATTATTATCCAAATTTGATAACTCGTATAATTATATAGTTTTTAGTTATGTTTTATTATTGTTTTGTGTCAAATACGAGTTATTATTGTTTAGTCTAATTGTGTTTATGATCTTTTATATTTTTATGTAATTTGGTGTTTTTCACAAGTTTCTTTGAGTGATTTCAGATTACTAGAATTAAGCGCAAATCCAGTTCAGTTCCAGTTCTGACACCGTTTACCATATCAGCTATATCTCGAGTTTCACTGAAGCAATAAGGCTGAAATTTGTAGCCGTGCAAAGCTAAGAGGCATATCTATCTTTTTCATGTTTTACACTTCTTGAAACGGAGTCGTTTTCCCTAGTGAAATCGACCATCAAGTTGGCTGATGTGCAATGACGTCTGTGCTGACCTGTTTTCGTATTTTGCCCATATCTTCTTATCCACATCAGCAAATGAGCTGATTCCAACGGCTATGGATCCGTAACTGATAGGGGTATATTTTTCTAGAAGACAATTTTATCAGATCGAGCCTCCAACATTGACAAAATCGACCATCAAGCTGGCTGATCAGAATTGTCATACAATATGACGAAAATTGTTAGAAAAATGCACCCACCTATTATACCTACCTTTGAAATTTGTAAAGCTTGTCTCTTGTCATTTAGCCCTCCAAAATGTGTATAAATAGAGGGCCTTGGATGAGTATTGGGATACATTGTACATTGGTAGGATATTAGCCATTGTATTAAAATTCTCTAAGTTTTCTTCTTCTTTCCTTTCTCTAGTTTTCTTTTTCTTTATTTACTTATGCTTCTTACATTTCTTTTCATTTCATTCATATCTAGTATGTGTTGCTAATCATATTGTTGAGGTGATGAGGTGAAGCTCTTGGTAAATGCTAAGGTTAGTCTCTTAAACATGAGCTAAAATGAATCATCATTTATAAACACTAGTATAGATAATATTTTCTTTTGGTTTAAAATCATACTTGCAAAGTAGAGATCTTGATTCATTATTGACAATGAAAATGGCACAGTAAATGCTTGGTTTCATAACCTTGATTTGTTGTAGACATATACCTTGGCATAAGGAATGCTTGGACTCTTTTTATGAGTTTTGAGGACACCAAATGAACATAATATCATATGCTATGGACGTTGGACAATTTGGACTGAATTGCTAAACCTTCCGATTGGAACCTCCCTTATGTGTGGATTTCAATTGTGTAATAAAACAAGATTAATCTTAGCATAACACCAAGAGTGGATTCTCTAACCTCAACATCTTTTCTTATTGTTTTTATATCTTGTTTAATTTATTTTATTTTATTTTGTTTATTTTGTTCTCTAATATCTTGTTTATCTTGTTTTGTTGTTGATTCCCTAATATCTTGTTTATTTTCTTTTTCATATATATTAATAAACTTATACTTACTAGTACGCGTCCCTGTGGTTCGACCTCGGACACCCGAGAATTTATTACTTGAACATAACCTGCACTTGAGTTTACAACTCTTAATTGAGTCTCCATCAAGTTTTTGGCGCCGTTGCCGGGGAAGCAATACTAAGTATATAAGTTTATAAGTATATTTATTTTTATTGGCTGGTTATACCGCCTAATTTGTATATTAACTTTGTTTTATTGGCTGGTTATACCGCCTAATTTAGTATATATATTTTTTGGCTGGTTATACCGCCTAATTTTCTATATATTTATATTTATATTGTAAAGTTTATATTTATATATTATCTATTTATTAACTTTGTTTTATGCTTGTTTGGCGACGTGATTTTAGATCTCGTCGTTTAGTTAGATTTTATTGTGAAACTTTTTCAGGTAATCTTTCTAATACAACTCCTAACATGGCTGACAATGAAAGTGTTCATGCTGAAGATGAGAACAGACAAGTACGCACCATGCGTGACTACTTGCAACCAACTCGAAGCTCATCACCCTCTTGTTTTATTTTTCCTCTCAATGCAAACAACTTTCGTTTTAAACCAGGTATGATAGCTTTGCTTCCAAATTTCTATGGGTTGGAATCGGAAAGTGCTTACTCGTTTCTAAAAGACTTCGAAGATGTATGTGTCACCTTTAATGACCAACAATGTACAAATGAAATTGTCAAGCTAAAATTATTTCCTTTTTCTTTAAAAGATAAAGCAAAAATTTGGCTTCATAATTTAAAACCAAGGTCAATTGGCACATGGCAAGAATTACAAACTGAGTTTCTAAAGAAATTTTTCCCAGCACATAAAACTACTGCTTTGAAAAGACAGATTCAAAATTTCAATCAAAATCAAAATGAAGCATTTTTTCAGTGCTGGGAGCGTTTTAAAGATTTGTTAAGTTCTTGTCCACATCATTGTTTTGAAAAATGGCGTCTTATTAGTTTCTTTTATGAAAGTTTAACTCCCGAAACTAAACAATTTGTTGAAACAATGTGTAATGGTGAGTTTCTAGAAAAAGAACCTGAAGAAGCCTTTGACTACCTAGACCATTTGGCAGATAACTCTCAAGCCTGGCACACAGATAATTCCTCTGAAAGTTCCAATAGATCTAATCTTGTTTCTAACAGAGCTAAATATCATTTTAGTCAAGAAGATGAGATAAAAGCTAAAGTAGCTAATTTGGCTAGAAAGATTGAAGCCATGGAACTTAGAGAAGTAAAAGAAGTCAAAACGGTTAAAAATGAAGAAAGTTGTGGAATTTGTGAAATCATGGGACACCCCACTTCTGAATGTCCAAACATTCCCATTCTTAAAGAAGCGTTGCATGATCAAGTAAATTCCATAAACACATTTAAAAAGCCTTTTCCTTCTCCTTACTCTGAAACGTATAACCCTGAATGGAGAAATCATCCCAACTTTAGTTGGCGGAATAATAATCATGTTCAGGTACCACAATCTCAAAAGCCGGGCAACACTTTTTCCTATCAACCTTCACGTGTACAAACCTTGGAAGAAACATTGCAAGCATTCATGCAAACACAAGCAAATGTGAATAACCGGACTTCACAGGACATCAATGAGATCAAAAACACCTTGTCCACATTGACAGCTTCATTACGCACTCAAGAAAAAGGTAAGTTTCCTGCTCAACCTCAGCCTAACCCTTCTACTCAATGTCTTGTTTCTTGCTCCAATGAAACTCAACAGGAAAATGCCAGTTCTATCACAACTCTTCGAAGTGGAAAGGCAATTGACAAAAACATTCCATCAAAAGACCAAGATCCTCTTTCCCCTCCGAAAAGTAATGGTAAGGATGATGGTAAGTCTGAACTTCTTGAAAATTTGGACAAAGAAAAAGGTATGCATCCTGCTCCTTTTCCTCAAAGGTTGCAAACAATAAAGAATTTGAATCAAAATGCAGAAATTTATGAACTTTTCAAACAAGTTAAGATTAACATTCCTTTATTGGATGCAATCAAACAAGTTCCATCTTATGCTAAATTTTTGAAGGACATGTGCACAGTTAAAAGGAAACATAATGTACAAAAGAAAGCATTTTTGACGGAAAGTGTGAGCTCAATCATTCAGCACCTTACTCCACCAAAATTCAAAGATCCTGGATGTCCAACAATCTCATGTGTCGCAACCTAAAAAAAAAATAGCGACGAGTCTCATCGCAAGACTTTATTATTCGTTAGGCGTGACATTAAAAAAAATCGAGGAAAAGTCGACTTAATTCCTCTAGAAAAATGAAGGTTTTGAAAATGACCTTAAAAAAGACATGGAGTCGCCACCAATCTTTTTTAGCTAGGTGTGACCGGCCACCTATTAAAACCGGTTTTATAAAATATTTTAAAAATTAATTAAAACATTTTAAAAACCTATTTCAAGTCTGCGTTTTAAACCAGAGAAATCAAAGAAGCGGGTTCGGGAGTCGGTTACGTGTGGGGAAGGATTAGCACCCCCACAACGCCCATATAAATCGGTACCTTATTAATCGTGTGTTATCTCAAGTCTCGGTAAAAAGTTGGTTTTAAATTTAGTATTTCAAGTTAATTCCCAATTTAAAGAAAAATAATTTCATTTTTTTTATTGAAAATGATCCAGAATTTATAAATTCAAAATTTTCCTATATTCCCCAACAAACGTGGCAAAATATAGAAATTTTTATTAGTTTTGGAAAACTTTCCGAATCATTCTCTTTTTTGAAAGAAAGATATTCCTTTATTAATGATAATTGATGATATTCCCTCCAGCAAACCCGGTAGAGAACTCATGAATTATTTTAACTCGGGAATATCTTTATTTTTATTGAAAACCATTATCTTTTGAAAACATTTAAAATAAATGAATACGTATATGCTAAATAAAGATAACTAAATAAAAGCATAGGATATCATGAAATATTCGAAACCATATAATAAACCATGTAACATCAAAAAATATAAATCAAAATAACAACAATATCATAGAAATTATTATAGCAAGAATCACATATTATATAAAATGCATGAATATAAAAATGCAATGCATGAAATGTATTTTTTTCCTTTAATTAAGGAAATCCGTATATCTAAAAAGATATCCGGCTACCTTAGGGAAATATGTCAAATTAAATATTCTAAAACCAAAATACTTTGTGATTGTTTGAAAACAATTTTGAAAAGCTTGAATTAAAAATAAAAACTGGGCTAATTTCTTTAAAATGGCTCTAATTTCCTAAGTTTAAAAAATCCGGACTTGACTACCCTTAACCCGGGACTTGAAAAACCATTTTTAGAGTTTGAAAAGGCTTAGAAATTACCCTAAGTCAGTAGCTAACCCTTCTAATCAGCCCACTCTAAGTAAATTAACCAAAACAGAAAATTGTTTTTTTTTTTTAAATTCAATTCTGACTCCACTGTCCAGTTTTAATCCACGAATTTTTATCCTATTTTTAAAAATTCCAAAAATTCTAAAAAAAAATACTGGAAACTCAGAACATGTAAAACTACACGAAAAAAAATCGGCTTAATTTTCGAATCAAAGATGAATTCCCAGAAAAATCAGAGATGTACGAGTTTTTGGAGGAGAAAAAACTGCTTTGTTTTTCTTTAAATTCAATTCTGACTCCACTGTCCAGTTTTAATCCACGATTTTTTACCCTATTTTAAAAAATTCCAAAAATTCTGAAAACAATACTGGAGACTCAAGACATGTAAAACTACACGAGAAAAAATCGGCTTAATGTTTTGATCAAAGATGAATTCCCAGAAAAATCAGAGATGTACGAGTTTTTGGAGGGGAAAAAACTGCTTTGTTTTTCTTTAAATTCAATCCTGACTCCACTGTCCAGTTTTAATCCACGATTTTTTACCCTATTTTTAAAAATTCCAAAAATTCTAAAAAAAATACTGGAGACTCAGCACATATAAAACTACATTGGCTTAATTTTCTGATCAAAGATGAATTCCCAGAAAAATCGGAGATGTACGAGTTTTGGGTGGAAAAAAAACTGCTTTGCCAACACATTTTTTTTTTGTCTTTGATAAAATCATTTAAAAATAAAAATAAAAATATTTGAAACTCATAAAATGACTTGAAAGCAGTAGCTAGGACTTTTTGAAAGTTAGATAAAAATTGGCTAAGTAAAAAAAATCACAAAGGTAGAATAATCAATTTGACAAACTTAATTTTCCACAAGTGTGCTCAAGAGAGCATGACTTTGAACCATTAATTGGCTCAAGTCATTATTCAAGTGGCATGAACATGAAATGCATGAAACAATGCAGCAAACATAATGCATGGATCTAAACCTAAATGTAAGGAAAACGCATGACATAAATAATATGGCCTAGACCTAACATGAACTTGCATGGCATTTAATGTAACCTATACCTAAGACATGCATGGCATTTTCACAAACACAAGGCATGTTCAAAAATCCAACCAAATATCATGCAAATGCAAAAACCTAACAACTAGCATGACAAAAAATACAACACACAATGCAAAACACATGGAGTAGCCAAATGGCCCTAAGCTCCAACAAGCATGGCATTTTCACAAACACTTGGTATGCTAGCATGAAAAACTAAGTCATAACACAAAAATCACACAAGCATTTTCACAAACACCTAATATACCAAATCTAAAACATGCTCACTAAGATATAAAACAAGAATCATGCAAAGAATCACACAAGCATTTTCACAAACACTTAATATGCTAACTCTAAAACATGCTCAAATTTAAACAACATGAAAACAGAAAATTAAAAATGCAAAAACATGATATCTAAGACATAAATGGCAACAAACAAAGCAACCAAATTAAATATAACTTAAGAACATGAAATAACATAACACTTAAAACATCAAAAACAAAGAAAATAGCATAAACAATATGGTAAAATGAATTGAAACAACAACTTAAAATAAATAATGTAGGCCATTTGGCCATGGTGAGTTTATTGTAAAAAAAAATGTAAAAAAAATACTTAAGAAAGGAAATGAAGGAAGAACAAGAAACATTATTTTAAAATGAAAACTCACCAAGTAGAGATTAAAATAGCAAAAAACAAGAATAGAAAATGAAAGTGCAAGAGTTGGTGCTCAAGAGCAACCTCAAGAAGCTAATATTTCAAGCTTTTCTCTTCAAACTTTCCTTTTTTTCTAAACTTTTCTTTTTTTGCTCTCAACCAAGAAGATAAAAACTAAGAAAAACTAAGAGAAATCAGCCAAAATGGAAAAGAAGAAACCAAAATCTGCCTCCCCCCTCCTTAGGGCTAGCCTTAATGCATGGTTATATAGCCTCCAAGATGTTGTCATTTTTGTGTAACCTAATTTCCATCAAATGGCCAATAATTCAAGATGAAAAGTCATGAAATTACCACCTTTAGATTAGAATCTCAGCCCTCTCAAATTACAGCTATGCAAAAATAATGTTGACATCTTTCTTAACCTATGTGGTTTAATCACCATGGCTTGATCAAAGAGAATGGTTAACTAACTCTTGATTTTTAACCACTTGATTAAAAAAAAAAAAAAATTAGAAGCTTCCTCCTTTCTTTGGGCTTGGGTATGCCAGCACATCTATTTTCCAGCCCAACTCTGATTTTTTGAAGGGCCAAAAAAAGCCCTTTTCGGTTGCTTGGGTGAAATGACCATTTTGCCCCCCGGATGCAAGTAAATATCAAACGGACTCCAAATTCAATTTTTATTTTTTTAATACTTCCAAAATAATAAAATATTGAGTTCTGGAAATTTTCAAAATTATCCGAGTCCGTTTGCTATTTATTTGGATTTTTTCTTCCCAAAAATGCCCTTTTATGCCCCTACTTTTTACCATTTTTTAAACGAGCTCCAAATCAAGATTTTTCTTCACCAATCTCTTCAAAATAATTAAAAAGTGTGATCTGGAAGTTTTCATAATTTTTGGAGCTCATTTGGTATTTGTTCGGGATTTATCGGCTTGAATTACTGCATAGGAGGCCCGGGATTTGGCCATTTTGCAAACGAACTCGGAGTCAAGATTTTCTTTCACCAATCTCTTCCAAATAATTTAAAAATGAGATTTGCCAAATTTCAGAATTTTCGGAGTCCATTTGCTATTTTTCCGGGATTTATCTTTTTGAATTACTGCATTAGAAGCCCGGGATTTGGCCATTTTGCAAACGAACTCGGAATCAAGATTTTATTTCACCAATATCTTTCAAATGATTTAAGAATGAGATTGACAAATTTTTCAGAATTTTTGGAGTCCATTTGCTATTTTTCCCAAATTTTTCCAATTTTGCCCTTTAACCTCCGAAACCCGGTTTTGCTCAAAACAAGTCCGATTTTCAGATTTTCTTCAATCTGAGCCTTGCACCATCCTTTTTAATCATTCCTCATCCATTGGGGGCTTTGGTCTTACCAATTCGGGCCATTTCTGTGATTCTTCCCGATTTCACCGAAATCCACTAAAAACCCTAATTCTCGGTTTTCTCCCAGATTGACTTTTCTTTCGGTTTTTCTTGCAAGTGACTTCTCCATTACCCGTAGTCAGTGCTTATCTTTCATTTGGAACCTTCAATTCCGACCAGTTTGATCGTTTAAGCACTTTTCCCCAAATTTCTCGGATTAGGGTTTCTTTTCTACTGAATCTCCAAATCCCAACTTCCGAACTCCATATCTTTCAATGTAGACCTCGGATTATCAAAATTCTTTTGCCATTTTTCAATTGAACTTAAAATCTTGATTTTGAAAGTGGGTTGACTTTTTCAGTAGTTGACTTTCTGGGGTTGACTTTTTCGGGATTGACTTTTTTGGGGTTGACTTTTTTTCAAGTTTGACTTTTTGTGCTCGCCCTCTTAAACTAAGTCTCGGAGTACCACCTGCAGGATGAAAATAGTCTTTTTACGCTTGGGAACATCAATATGGGAAGAAAACATACCTGTTTAGTGGTCCGGACAAAATTAGGTGTCTACAGCTGCCCCTCTTTGGCTATTGCTGAGAATCAGGAATCAGGCAAAGATAAACCGACACTAATTTTGTACGGTCAGTGACATCACATGTGAAGGAAAGGAAAAGGGGTTTCTTTTTCATTTTCATTTTTTTCATTTTCTATTTTTCTATTTTTCATTTTTTTCTTCTTTTTTCTTTTTTTCATTTTTCCTTTTTTTTTCTATTTTCTCTTTTTCATTTTTTTTATTTTTTTTTAAAACAATAAATTGAAGATTTTGTCCTTAAATTGAATTCCCTGCCTAAACAAGGCTCGATTCGTCCTAAGGGAATAAATTCGATTTTCAAAAGAAAAATTTATGCTCGAAGGGCTTTAAAATTGGTGCCCGAAGGTCTTAAAATGGTGCCCGGAGGTCTTAAAAATTGGTGCCCGGAGGTCTTAAAATGGTGCCCGGAGGTCTTAAAAATTGGTGCCCGGAGGTCTTACCCCAGAAAAAAGTTATGCCCGGAGATCTTAAAGATGTTGCCCGGAGGTCTTACCTGTGATATGAAAAATTATGCCCGGAGGTCTTAAAATTGGTGCCCGGAGGTCTTATCCCTGAAAAAGGTTATGCCCGGAGGTCTTAAAGATGTTGCCCGGAGGTCTTACCTGTGATTTGAAAAATTATGCCCGGAGGTCTTAAAAATTGGTGCTCGGAGGTCTTACCCCTGAAAAAAAGTTATGCCCGGAGGTCTTAAAGATGTTGCCCGGAGGTCTTACCTGTGATTTGAAAAATTATGCCCGGAGGTCTTAAAAATGGTGCCCATAGGCCTTACCCCTGAAAAAAGAGTTATGCCCGGAGGTCTTACCTGTGATTTGAAAAATTATGCCCGGAGGTCTTAAAAATGGTGCCCATAGGCCTTACCCCTGAAAAAAGAGTTATGTTCGGAGGTCTTACCTGTGATTTGAAAAATTATGCCCGGAGGTCTTAAAAATGGTGCCCATAGGCCTTACCCCTGAAAAAAAGTTATGCCCGGAGGTCTTAAAGATGTTGCCCGGAGGTCTTAAAAATGGTGCCCATAGGCCTTACCCCTGAAAAAAAGTTATGCCCGGAGGTCTTAAAGATGTTGCCCGGAGGTCTTACCTGTGATTTGAAAAATTATGCCCGGAGGTCTTAAAAATGGTGCCCATAGGCCTTAAGAATGGTGCCTGGAGGCCTTACCCGTGATTTGAAAAAACTGCGCTGTATGCGACTTTAAAAATGATGCTCGGGGGTCTTAAGAATGGTGTCCGGAGGCCTTACCCGTGATTTGAAAAAAATGCGCTGTATGCGACTTTAAAAATGATGCCCGGGGGTCTTAAGAATGGTGCCCGGAGGCCTTAAGAATGGTGCCCGGAGGCCTTACCCGTGATTTGGAAAAAATACGTTGTATGCGACTTTAAAAATGATGCCCGGGGGTCTTAAGAATGGTGCTCGGAGGCCTTACCCGTGATTTGGAAAAAATGCGCTGTATGCGACTTTAAAAATGATGCCCGGGGGTCTTAAGAATGGTGCCCGGAGGCCTTACCCGTGATTTGAAAAAAAATGCGCTGTATGCGACTTTAAAAATGATGCCCAAAGGTCTTCAGAATGGTGCCCGGAGGCCTTACTCGTGATTTGAAAAAAAATGCGCTGTATGCGACTTTAAAAATGATGCCCGGGGGTCTTAAGAATGGTGTCAAGAGGTCTTAAGAATGGTGCCCGGAGGCCTTACTCGTGATTTGGAAAAAATGCGCTGTATGCGACTTTAAAAATGATGCCCGAAGGTCTTCAGAATGGTGGTGAAGAATTGTTGAAAATTAACCTAAAGATTTTGAGAAGATGCGAATGCTTTTTGATGCAAATGCATATGTTGTATAAGATACGAAATGACTTAAACTGGTGCAAATGTCTTTAATGCAAATGTAAATGACTTGGATTGATGCCCATGTTTCATGATGCAGATGCCCCTACTAATTGTGTTCATGTAACTGGTTTATGAATGGTGTAACTACAATTACCACACATTAATGAAAATGCAATGATTCTAGAAATGATGCAATTGCTTGAGATGACACAAATGCGAATTCCATGGAGAATGTAAATGTAAAGGTAAAATGAAGATGCTTATGGAATAATGCCAATGCAAATACCCATGAATGATGAAAATGCTTGCTGACACTGTGTAGATGCAAAAGCTCGATAGAGAGATGAGTGCTCATGAGTGATGCAAATGCCTCTGGTTGTTCCTCTAGACTTTGGCTTAGCCTTTCAAATTCATTTTTCCTCTTCAAATCAGAGTATATCTTCAATTCATTTTGGCTATTCTCTTTGCCCCAACAGTTTTTCAAAATTTCATCAATAGAGATCTGAACCGGGTTCTATTTCTTCTTCTCATATCTGGAAGTCAGGACCTATCTTGGCAGTTCTATACCTTTGGGTTAGAAAAACCCTTGTCTCATGTCAACATCAAAAATGGGTATTTCAAAAATATTTTTATTTGTTTTCGCATTTTGAAAACTTCTTGAACAAAAAATATTAACCCCACAATTTGTGATGTATAAATCTTTTGAAGACTGATGATCGTTGTTAGAAATTTCTCTAAGTATCAATCTGGTTTTTTTCAACTGGGATTGGCAAGGCTTGGTATAACAAGATTCTGGCTTTTCCAGGAAAACTTCATGACAAAAATGTATATCCCTTCTAGGCTCACAAATGGAACAGTTTTTATAAATCATGAATTCATTGAGAACCAAACAAATTCAACATTCTTTTAGTTTCCATATCAAGGTATTTTGACAAGCGTCAAGATTGGCCGGGATGTTTAAACCGGAAAGTTTAATCTTGGGAACAAAGTTTCAGTTTTTGAAGACAATCCTCCGAATGAGAGCTGACAATTTGGGGGGTTCAGGAATTCCTAGATGTTCCTCGATGACCACTCCTTTAATAAGATCTTTTCTTTTGGGGTATCGGCACTATCATCGATGGCATCGAAAATTCCCATTCTACTCTAGACCGCCCGTTTTTTTTGGGTTTTCGCCCTAGAGTCCCATTCTTTTCAATTTTTCTCTTTTTTTTTTTTACCATGCACTTGAGAATTCTAAATTCTTCCTTAGTGAAATGAGAATCTGATAAGATGGGATAAAATCTGAGGAAAACCCTTCAAATTACACATTCATGCTTGATCAAAATGGACTTTTAAAGCACGTAATGTAGGCCATGGCTCAGGATTCAGAAAGAAAGGATAAATAGGCCCAAAATATGTGTTTGAGGGTAATCAGATCAAGGATCCTTTCTTGAAGAGGATTTTCTTTGAAGCATGTGTCTCTTCTTGGACATTTCTTTCTTTTTGATTTTGCTCTTTTTCTTCCTTGCTTTTGGCTTTCAATTTGCCATGTCTTTCACACACATTTTTTTTATTGTGTTTTTTGTTTGTTTTTCTTGGCTTTCATTTCGTCATCTTTTCCTCTTCTTTTTTTTCTTTGACAGAGTGCGCCCGTATTTATTCGGGGCTCCATTTGCTTTGTGTCTGTCCCTGAGCTGTCACTCATTTCTCAATGATCTTTGAAAAGATCTTTCCTCGCATTTGCCCCCCAGTGTAGAGGGTAATCCTTGATCAGGGTTCAAAGAATTAAGAATTCTTTTGGCTCAAAAGGGGTGACTATGGATGATGCACCCAAAAGAGTGTATCTTATTTAACCTTGCACTAAAAAGATAAATTGTAAGTATAGTAGTTAGCAAGGGTCGAGTCCTCAGGGATTGGGTTTTAGTTTATAAGTTAATAGTTTAAAACTTAAATTCAAGAACAATAAAAGAAAAGGGTTTTTGAAGCCAGATTTAAACTAAAGTAAATAATAAAAATAAGATGCAAGGCGGTATAACCAGCCAATAAAAATATATATACTAAATTAGGCGGTATAACCAGCCAATAAAAATAAAACAAAGTTAATATACAAATTAGGCGGTATAACCAGCCAATAAAAATAAATATAGTCTTAAAAATAAGCAAACGAGAAAAGTAAGAAAACAAGTAAGTAAGACGAATCAAATATGAAAAATATGGTTAAGGTTTCATTCTCCACCACTAGACATCATTAAGAATCAATTTCAGATCTATCAATATCAACCAACTATCAAAGTTAACAACCGTAGATAACAACAAGCTCTGTTACCCCAATCTTTCCTTAGTTTATCGTTAAATAGAACAAGCTCTCTATTTAATCTCTAACCATTAAACAACCTAGAATAAGCTCTCTAAATTCAATTTAATGGCAGCTTTATGATGAGAAAGATAGGTTGATCTAAGCAACAAACACATAAGCTCGGATTGTTCAACTTAGGTTATGTTCCACTTTGCAATTATTGAAAACTTGACCATAATCATTAATCACAAATTGCCACTTATGAATAGGAAATCAAGACAATTACACGGATCAAGACTCCTAAACTAGCAATAGATAATTATCAAGATCTATCTAGTTGTACACCTAAATAAATCAAGACAACATCATGAACAATTCTTGTAGAAGAACATAAGCAACTTTGATAGAAAATTAATGATAGATAGAATCTGAAAATCAATCACAAAACATGTCTAGGGCTTTGAAATCACCCTTAACCAAATAGAAGTTTAGCCTAGCATAGGCATTATAAACATAAAATTAAATAGAATCTAAGAAGAAAATAAAAGAAAGAAAGAAGAAGAAGAAGAATATTAATTATCCAACCTCTTGCTCTTTCTAAAGAAAAACAAAACTAGAGAAAAGAAAGAAGAAGAAAACTTAGAGAATTTTATTACAATGGCTAATATCCTACCTATGTACAATATGATCCCCTACAATCATCCAAGGCCCTCTATTTATACACATTTTGGAGGGCTAAATGACAAGAGACAAGCTTTACAAATTTCAAAGGTAGGTATAATAGGTGGGTGAATTTTTCTAACAATTTTCGTCATATTGTATGATAATTTTGATCAGCCAACTTGATGGTCGATTTCGTCAATGTTGGAGGCCTGATCTGATCACATGGTCTTCTAGAAAAACGTTCCCCTATCAGTTACGGATCCATAGCCGTTGGAATCAGCTCATTTTCTGATGTGGATAAGCAGATATGGGTAAAATACGAAAACAGGTCAGCACAGACGTCATTGCACATCAGCCAACTTGATGGTCGATTTCGTAAATATTAGAGGCTTGATCTGATCATATGGTCTTCTAGACAAAGGTTCCCGTATCCGTTAAGGATCCATAGCCATTGGAATCAGCTCATTTGCTGATGTGGATAAGCAGATATGGGCAAAATACGAAAACAGGTCAGCACAGACGTCATTGCACATCAGCCAACTTGATGGTCGATTTCGCTAGGGAAAACGACTCCGTTTCAAGAAGTGTAAAACATGAAAAAGATAGATATGCCTCTTAGCTTTGCACGGCTACAAATTTCAGCCTTATTGCTTCAGTGAAACTCCAGATATAGCTGATATGGCAAAAGGTGTCGGAACTGGGACTGAACTGGATTTGCC
The DNA here is from genome assembly GCA_030761205.1 of Fremontodendron californicum. Lineage (NCBI taxonomy): Eukaryota > Viridiplantae > Streptophyta > Magnoliopsida > Malvales > Malvaceae > Fremontodendron > Fremontodendron californicum. The sequence goes on along the minus strand of JAULJL010000017.1, from coordinate 19,801,084 downwards.
CTTAATTCTAGTAATCTGAAATCACTCAAAGAAACTTGTGAAAAACACCAAATTACATAAAAATATAAAAGATCATAAATACAATTAGACTAAACAATAATAACTCGTATTTGACACAAAACAATAATAAAACATAACTAAAAACTATATAATTATACGAGTTATCACACCCCCACACTTAGCTTTTTGCTAGTCCTCGAGCAAAATCAAATAAAAATAAAATAAGAAAATCTAATCTAATCCACTTTCGTAGGAAATCACGGTGGCACTTAGCATGTGACACAAGCCTTTAAACCCCTAGGTGTCCCTAGTGGACGAGTTTAGTCTCGTGAGGGTTTACTAGAACGATACCCACAAACATTGAAAAACTAAAATATAAATAAACTACATATACTAAAAATATTTATTCCTAATCCTTTCAATACAAATTAGAGACAATCTTTGAACAAGTCTTATAAACTAATCAATAGCTTAAAGAATTTCACAAAAAATCATGCTTGAATGTAAATTGTTTGAGTTAAGCCAATATTAACATAACATATCTCAATCAAAATAGTGCATGTTCAAATTTAATCTCAACTTCTCACATGGGATACCCTCATGATTTTCACTCTTTAAAGTAGTGGTGAAGTGTTTACACTCAATCAATCTCATGAAAACAGTTCTACCATATTCTTGCTTGTCCACCTATTCTCCACTATTTAGATCATACAACTTCATGAATCAAGAGGTCTTTAATCAAGGTTGTAATGGGGCCAAGGGGTTTGTAATGTGGTTGAAGAACAAAAGGATAACGATATCACAAAGGTTCCAAAGAGTTCATAAAGTTTAGAGACATAATAAGATCATACAAAGAAACTTATCAAAACTCTTTACAAAGCACATAATAACATAGGCTAAATATTCATGTTGAGCCTTTGCATCAGTATAACCAACTTTGTAACATCTTTTTCTTTACTTTAACTAGAAGTTCAAGAGAAGATTTTTTTTTTTTTAATATGGGAATGTATTGACAATGATCCCTTTCTTTTTCTCTTGACTTTTTTCTTTCTTTTCCCCCCACACTTATTTCTTGTTTCTAACCCAAATTTTCAATAAATCTTCCTTGTCTTTGCAACTTGTCTCAAAACATGCTAATTCATCTTTGGAACAAAGGTAAAGATATAAGTATATTTAGGTTAGGGATAAGTTATGGTTACCAAAGAGATAGCTTATTCAATGTAGGCTCAAATTGGTTCACTAAGGGTGTGTTCTCTTGGAACATTAATAATGGATGGCTGTTTGGCTCTGGTTATAATCCTAATGCCTCTATCATATTCATGTTGTCACATGTATCAATATAGTCTCAAACGGTTTAAAGCAAGTTCTAGAGAATCATGTAATCATAAGAGCACTCAAGAAAGAAATTAGATTGATTTGTATAATGCATCAATCATTATAGGCTCAAAAACTCACAAGGATGATTATACAAGTCAGATTAAGTCTAAACATGCTTCTTTCTCAATCAACATATCATATTAACATTGGCTCATAAAAAGGTTGACATCAAGCTCAATTCTCATGAAATCTTCTCACTAATAAATCTGTTTTAGACTTATGCAATTCATATCTCATCATTGTATTAAAAAGGAACTAAAACTCACAAAAAATAATAATAATAATAATAAAGACTCATAAAAAAAAATAGTAGACAAAAATAAAAGAAATCCTAAATCATTCCCCCCACACTTAATTCTTACATTGTCCTCAATGTAAGTCTATTAACCCAAATGAAAGAATCATGTGTAAGAGAAAAGAACTAATAACATAAGAATAGGAACAACTAAGACTCAAAACAAAACAAACTCATGCAACCTAAATAATCCTAAAATACTAAACAAAAATTAACAAGTAAACATAAAAAGATTAAAATCAAACTGACAAGGTATGTCTCAAGTCTCCCTTACTCAGACCTTGTTCAGAATGAATACTTCTAAATTGCTTAAAACACAACAATTTTATTTTATTTTTTTTTTTGAAAAGAAGAAATCAAACTGACAAGGTATGTCTCAAGTCTCCCTTACTCAGACCTTGTTCAGAATGAATACTTCTAAATGGCGTAAAACACAACAAATATATATATATATTTTTTTTTTTTGAAATTAGCAAAATATGTCCCTTACCTGCAGAGGTTGCTAACCACTTATTATAACTGAGACACAACAAGCAAAATGTTAGATAATGTCACAAAGACAAAGTGCAATCCACTCCTTGCTCGTCCATATCTCTTTTTCTTTTTCCGAGCGTTTGCGAAACAACCGTAGCAGATAAACACTCATAAGCTTGGAGCTTTTTGAGTAAATCTTCAATGGTTGTAGCAGAAATTATGGTTCTCCTTGCCTCTGAAAACATGAATCCATTATCCATAGCATTATCTAAATATGAAAGAAAATTATTAAAATAACCATTAATATTAAGCAAACCAATGGGTTTCTTATTTGTGACCAAAGATGACCAAGAAGCCACGCAAGCTATTTCTTCCAATGTACCCAGACCTCCTGGTAAAGCAATGAATGCATCGGCAGAATGGTACATGATTGTCATCCGTTCAGGGATACTCCAGACTTGTATTTCCTTACCCACGGTAGGTCCACAAAAACCTGTGAATAGTTTTGGCACGACTCCTAGAACTGGACTTCCTCCGACGTGTGCTGCTGTAGCGACTGCTCCCATTAAACCCGTACTACCGCCTCCATAAATCAACTGGATCTTTTGTTGGGCAAGTATTACTCCAAATCTTATGGCTTCATCAGCAAATATGTTATTTTTCCCTGGATAAGCACCTCCAAAGACACAAATTTTTTTAATGCGCTGGGATGAAGTACTTTCCATTTTTTTTTTTTCGAGTGCCTGAAAGAGAATGAGTACATCGTGTAATATATAGAGGACTGAGTAGTGAATCAGACAAGAGTAATAATGTCGCCGAAAGTGTAACTGACCTGTCAGAAGAAAATGTTAACCTAACAAAAGATTTTTGCGTTATTTCAGGAAGAAAATCAAAAAGAGAAGAAAAATTCAACCGTAAAAGACAAATAAAAAAACGAGAATAATTACACAAATCGAACAACACGTAAATTTAACCAAAATAAAGTTATTGCAAATCAAACCAAAAGCTGAGAAGTCATTTATTGTAGTTGTGATTGTGGCTCACACCTTCCTCTGGTTTTACGTCCAAAAACAGCTTAAACGCCTTCTATGAGTCGAGGATATGCTTTCCATCCAGTTTTCTTACAAGCTGGCAAACAGGGTCTTTTAACATCAGATTCCCAAGATGTTGCCATTCCCTTTGGAATTGCGGCCATAAATCAAGAATTTCTCTTTGTACATCTCCACTAGGATGCGTCTCAAGAGAAAGTTGGATATTACCCAAATTCTCCTTACTCAGTCCATCCTTAATGAATTCAATTTTATCATCTCGATTAGAGGACGGAATCCCAATAGAACGACATTTACCGTTACACGTCCATCGTGCACATTTGTGGCAATTTGAACTCATGTGCTTTGCTCGTCGCTTCATTGCAAAAGTGCTTCTACCTGTACCTGGTAAATGTAAAACAGGAAGATATTCATCTTCACGTACCTTGGCTTCAATTATTCAACGTATGTCTCCAGGAATCCCTTTGTGCATAAGCATTCTTAATCTTTCAAATCGAACTTGGTAAAGCTTCAGTAAAATATTTCGAGGAAAAGGAGGAAATCGTTTCTGTAATCTTGTGAGAATATCATCCATCCTGAAAAAAAAAAATGAAAAAAAATGAAAGAGAAATTGGAAGAGAAATTTATATACAATATCAGTTTTGTGGGTAGCTGATGGAACCGATTTAAATAATCACGGAGTACCGTTATCCGCCATTTAACCGGGGTAAAAAATTAAAAATTATATTTACATCTAGTTATTTTCAAAACCAGGATCAGAAAGAAAAACAACATAAAAAGACTCAAAAACAAAACACTCTAAATAAAATCCTAAATTCTTCCCCCCACACATAACTCTTACATTGTCATTAATGTAATGCTATTATCCCCCAATGCAAGAATTATATGTAAGAGAAAAGAACTATTAAACAAAAGAAACTTATGCAGCCTAAATGAACTTAAAAGCAGTAAACACAATTAACAAAGAAACATAAGAAATAAAATAAAAACAATAAAAATAATAAAAGAAAAAGGAAAAGAAAGAGAAAGCAAATCTGAATATGGAAGGTTGGTAATTTCATCTTTAATTGGGCTGCCTTCCCAATTAACACTTGAGTTAGTGTTTTGAATCTAACCAACACCCCTTCTTGGCTTTTTAGGCTTGTCAGGCTCATACATGAAATTTCCCAAATTTATGCGTTTGAGAGGAAGCTTTCTTTGCACAACAGTGAATGCATTCTCCATTACAAGTATTATTCCATCATCCTTGGTGGTGCATATCTCATCGAGGAATGGTGCATCTTTTGGTACTTGTTGAATGACATCCACAAACAAACTGTTTAAGGTTTCCAGCGTGTCTTGTTCATGTTCATCCTCCTTGAACTTTGCGAATCTACTAGGAAAAGGTGGAGAAGAAACATTAGTAAAAATTGGAATCTCAAACGTTACCTCAGGTGCCGAAATACTCTTATTTGTATTTGTGGCTTCATTATCCTCAAGAATAGAATCCATCTCTAATTCTGTCTCATCCTCATCTTGTTCCTCATTCCTCAAGGTCACAATAGTAGTATTCTCCTTTGGGTTAATCATTGTTTGGGCAGAGAGTTCTTCAGATCTTTGTGCTACCCATACCACCATACTACTAGCCAATAGGCTCATTTGCCTTTCCAAACTCCGGATGCTTGCCCTTGTTTCCTGTTGAAATTGCAAAGTATTAGTAACAAGAGAATCGACAAGATCTTCTAAAGAAGTACCTGAGTTTTGAGTCATATGTGGTGGTTGAAGAAGATCAGGTTCTTGAGACCATGATTGATTGAAGCTAGATGGATGAGTGTAATTGGCATAAGGATCTACTTCTTGGTAATTTTCTGAGTAGCCATAATTAGTATGATCCTACCATCCCTCATGGTAAGTGTTTGAGTAATGATCATACAGTTGGTCTTGGAACACTTGATGGCCTTGACATCCTCCCATGGCCAATTGTTGAACTGGGTAGGTGAGATTGGCTTGTTGATTTTCCATGTTCATGTATGCCACCAACTCTTCAAGTGTTAGATTGCTCAACTCCATCGTTTTTTTTTTTTTTTTTTTTTTTTAAATTTGATAAGAAAAACTTGTATGTACAAGAAAATAAAACTAATTAGAACTGAAAATAAGAATAAACCAAGTAACAAATAGACTAAAGAAAACAATCCCCGGCAACGGCGCCAAAAATTTGATGCACCCAAAAGAGTGTATCTTATTTAACCTTGCACTAAAAAGATAAATTGTAAGTATAGTAGTTAGCAAGGGTCGAGTCCTCAGGGATTGGGTTTTAGTTTATAAGTTAATAGTTTAAAACTTAAATTCAAGAACAATAAAAGAAAAGGGTTTTTGAAGCCAGATTTAAACTAAAGTAAATAATAAGAATAAGATGCAAGGCGGTATAACCACCCAATAAAAATATATATACTAAATTAGGCGGTATAACCAGCCAATAAAAATAAAACAAAGTTAATATACAAATTAGGCGGTATAACCAGCCAATAAAAATAAATATAGTCTTAAAAATAAGCAAACGAGAAAAGTAAGAAAACAAGTAAGTAAGACGAATCAAATATGAAAAATATGGTTAAGGTTTCATTCTCCACCACTAGACATCATTAAGAATCAATTTCAGATCTATCAATATCAACCAACTATCAAAGTTAACAACCGTAGATAACAACAAGCTCTGTTACCCCAATCTTTCCTTAGTTTGTCGTTAAATAGAACAAGCTCTCTATTTAATCTCTAACCATTAAACAACCTAGAATAAGCTCTCTAAATTCAATTTAATGGCAGCTTTATGATGAGAAAGATAGGTTGATCTAAGCAACAAACACATAAGCTCGGATTGTTCAACTTAGGTTATGTTCCACTTTGCAATTATTGAAAACTTGACCATAATCATTAATCACAAATTGCCACTTATGAATAGGAAATCAAGACAATTACACGGATCAAGACTCCTAAACTAGCAATAGATAATTATCAAGATCTATCTAGTTGTACACCTAAATAAATCAAGACAACATCATGAACAATTCTTGTAGAAGAACATAAGCAACTTTGATAGAAAATTAATGATAGATAGAATCTGAAAATCAATCACAAAACATGTCTAGGGCTTTGAAATCACCCTTAACCAAATAGAAGTTTAGCCTAGCATAGGCATTATAAACATAAAATTAAATAGAATCTAAGAAGAAAATAAAAGAAAGAAAGAAGAAGAAGAAGAATATTAATTATCCAACCTCTTGCTCTTTCTAAAGAAAAACAAAACTAGAGAAAAGAAAGAAGAAGAAAACTTAGATAATTTTATTACAATGGCTAATATCCTACCTATGTACAATATGATCCCCTACAATCATCCAAGGCCCTCTATTTATACACATTTTGGAGGGCTAAATGACAAGAGACAAGCTTTACAAATTTCAAAGGTAGGTATAATAGGTGGGTGAATTTTTCTAACAATTTTCGTCATATTGTATGACAATTTTGATCAGCCAACTTGATGGTCGATTTCGTCAATGTTGGAGGCCTGATCGGATCACATGGTCTTCTAGAAAAAGGTTCCCCTATCAGTTACAGATCCATAGCCGTTGGAATCAGCTCATTTGCTGATGTGGATAAGCAGATATGGGCAAAATACGAAAACAGGTCAGCACAGACGTCATTGCACATCAGCCAACTTGATGGTCGATTTCGTCAATATTAGAGGCCTGATCTGATCATATGGTCTTCTAGACAAAGGTTCCCGTATCAGTTAAGGATCCATAGCCATTGGAATCAGCTCATTTGCTGATGTGGATAAGCAGATATGGGTAAAATACGAAAACAGGTCAGCACAGACGTCATTGCACATCAGCCAACTTGATGGTCGATTTCGCTAGGGAAAACGACTCCGTTTCAAGAAGTGTAAAACATGAAAAAGATAGATATGCCTCTTAGATTTGCACGGCTACAAATTTCAGCCTTATTGCTTCAGTGAAACTCCAGATATAGCTGATATGGCAAAAGGTGTCGGAACTGGGACTGAACTGGATTTGCCCTTAATTCTAGTAATCTGAAATCACTCAAAGAAACTTGTGAAAAACACCAAATTACATAAAAATATAAAAGATCATAAATACAATTAGACTAAACAATAATAACTCGTATTTGACACAAAACAATAATAAAACATAACTAAAAACTATATAATTATACGAGTTATCAATGGATAATAATTTTTTTCTTGTGAAATGGATATGAAAGACGGCCATTCATCATATCAAGCCCAAATATTCTCATTGAAAAGCAATCCTCAGGGGAAATAGATATTCAGAATTTCATTTTGCACTTTGGAATCATCCGAATTCTCATATGCATGATATCATGATTTTTCTTTTTCTTTTTTTCTTTTTTTTTTGTTTTTTTCGTCGCATGCCCCCAATGATTCATGCATTAGCCCATCCTTCTTCACTATGTATCTATCATTTCCACATATGATGCCCCAATTTGATTATCCATGCGAATTTGTATCAACGAGGAACATGGCAAGTCTAGGTCTGTTTTGAAAAGGCTGAGTTTCCAATCTGAGTTCTTTGAAGAGATAAGGAAAACATGACCCAAAAGCAGGTTTTCTCTGGGACAAGGGATAATCTAGTTTAATCATTGTGCCCCAAGGTGTCAATCATGAAGTGATGTCTGGGCAATTAGTGTTTTGTGGTCATTGGGAAAGGTCATGAATGGTTTTAGCACAATCCTGACACACACCAAATTATCAAAATCTGGATTCTTGAAAGAATGTCTCATTTGTTTGATTTTCAAGGAATTCAAAAAAATTTCAAAAAGTTTGTTCCTTTGTTCATAGCCTAGACTAGGATTTACATCCTTGCTTATTTTGCAATGACAATGCTTCTCTTTTTTCATTCATTTTTCCTTGAAGCATTAGGTCTTTCAAGTGTTATTGATTCAAGGTTTAGGTATAGAGAAGCCCAAAAAAGAGGGGGATGGTGTTGGGTCATTTCTAACACTGATCATCAATCTTCTTGAGACTATCCATTATTAAAACTTCCTTAATGCTTGTTTTTGTAAATTCACGTTTATTTAAAACACAACAAACACAAAGCATTTAAAATTCATTTAATTCATGTAGATGTTAACATGAGACAAGTGCTTTCATCATCACAGTGTATAAAACTACATGCGTCAAAAATGCTCCTATTGACATCCTTCAAAGGTAGTAATTCTCCCCCTAAAACCCTGAAAGAAATTGATTTAGGGCTAAGTGGCCTTCCATTGATCGATAAGCTTCGGTGTCAAAATACCATCACGGATAAAACTTTCAATCATTTCCTTCAGTTGTCTGCATTTTTCAGTTGAATGCCCAACTACCCCTAGGTGATAATCACACTTGCTGTCAGGGTCATAACTCCTTGCTGATGGATTCGGAGCTATTTTCAAAGGTACCGGGGTAAGGTACTGATTCTTTATTAGTAATGGCAGTAAGTCAGGGATGGGGATTGGAATTCTTTCTTGATTTTCTCGCGGTCGTTTTCTAGAAGTAGGCCTTGTTGCAAGGGCTGGTATAGGATTAGGTGTTTGGGTAGGTAGGTAAGGATAAAAGCTTGGAGATACCTCAGTAGGGTAACATGATTGGTATGAGGGAAATTGGGAATATGGGATGAAATCTTCCATAGTTTGGACATCTTCCTCTTTCTTTCTTGGTGCCTTATTTCTCTCGGTATTGGATGTTCCTTCTCTTTCAAGTTTCCCATTCTTGATAGCATTCTCAATCATCTCCCCTGAAATTACCATGTCCGCAAAATTCTTCGAAGCATTGCCGACAAGTCTGTCATAGTACGGGGCGTGCAGTGTATTCACAAAAAGGATAGTGATTTCCTTTTGTGTCAAGGGAGGTTGTATTTGGGCAGCCAGGCTCATCCACCGTTGTGCATATTCTTTGAAGCTCTCAGTAGCTTTTTTCTCCATATTTTGCAAAGTGAGACGATCAAGTGTCTTGTCGGTCATATGCTTGTACTGGTTTAGAAAAGCCCCAGCCAAATCATTCCAAGAGCGAATCTGATCCTTGCTCAACTGACTATACAACCTAATTGCGGACCCGCTGAGGCTATCCTGAAAGCAGTGAATCAAAAGCTTATCATTATCTATCTGACTTGTCATCTTTCGGCAGAACATAGTGATATGGGCTGATGGATCGGTCGTCCCGTCATATTTCACAAAGTCAGGGATCTTGAACTTAGGAGGAATGACTAAATCGAGGACCAAGCATCGTTCTTTCGCCTCCACACTCCCGAATACATCTTTTCTTTCTATTGCCCGAAGCCTTTCATCTAACAACTGATATTTCCCTTGGGAATCTGCCAACTCAACCTCATTTACTGCAACCCTTTTAAACTTTGCCTGTTCAGTCGGATCATCTGATTTTAGGACATTGACGGGGTTAACAGTGTTCTGTGCATCACTTATTGCTACCTCATCTTGGCCCTTTTGTACCTCTAACCCTTCTCCGACGACAAAGTTTTCGGTGTATCCTTTTCCCTTCATTACAGCAGACATTAGCTCCATCAGTTTAGTCATCTGATCCTTAGATTCTGCTTGAGATTTTGCTAGCTGTTCTCGCAATTCTCTCTGTTCCCTTTCCATTTTTTCCATTCGGGCAACTTGTTCATCCTCCATAGCACCGGCCTGTATTAAAAGTGTACTCAGTACTTCTTCTGATTTGAAATGGAAATTCTTTCAAAGACTCCTAAAGCCAAGCCAACTTCTATTTGATTTCCCCCAAATGTATGTCATGATGAATGAGCCATGAATGCAATTTCATGCATGTGAAGCCTAAACAATATGATGTATGGATATGTACAATGGAAACATGCTGACCATATATGTGATAAATGCAATCACAATGCCAACATGTTGCAAACAAAGAATAAACAAATCAACACATGGATATATGCAATGACTGATCATGTGCATTTTAGCATGTTTCCCAATGAATGATCATATATCCTATGAATGCAACACGGTGTCAATTATGATACATGCAAACAATGAATGATTGATATAGAGTATATACAAAGAAAATCATGCTAACCATGTGTGTCATGAATGCGACCTAATGCTAACATGATGTATGTAATAAGCAAATTAATGCATGAACATATACAAAGAAATTATGCTGACTATGTTTGTTATGAATGCAACCTGACAAATAATTGATGGGATGCAAAATGCAAAGGGGAAGATATCACGGAGGAAATAAGAATCGGAGGAACTTAATCATCAACATCTTATAAATTTGAAGCATACTCAATTCATTCCCATATCAATGTTCACAATGGTATAAACCATGTTTTACAAAATTTGAGCAGTAGTTAAAACTGTCTTTACAAACACTTTATTCTTCCTAGCATCCTAAGGCTATAAGAGCCGGCTACTGAAAAAGTGAAATCCTATTACATCATATAAGACCGAAGTCTTTCCACTTCAATGCTGTAAATCTCCCAATCCTAATGGCGTTTTCCCAGTCCTTTATCAATCAGTGTCGTTGGATCCAACCACTTGGCATCTATGAGAGCTTGCACTTTCCTTTTGACTGCTATACAATCTTCGATGCTATGGCCAACAATTCCACAGTGATAATCACATCTTTCATTTGGATTATACCACATTGGATATGGTGGTAACAGGGGTTTCAATGGGACACAGGCAACCATGTGATTTTGGATCAGTATAGGGAGGAGCTCTTGGTAGCTGATTGGAATGGGATCAAAATGCATTTGGGTCTTATTCTGGGATCGTTTCTTAGTCACACATGGCCTAGGAGTTGGGGCACTTGGTGGTAGCACTAAGGTTCGAACCGGAGTGTTTACATGGGGATGTGGCGGAACAGCATGGTAAGGGTATGGATTTGGAAACGGGGCCTTTGGAGGTTGTACATAGCTCGAGGTTCCTATCTCAGGTACTGGATAAGGTGATTGATGAGGGAAATAGTATGAACTGGTAGTTGGTAACGATGGAGTGGGATTCAGGAATCCCGTAGTGGTCGTCCCAATGGACGATTGGACCATAGTAGGGTGGGGATACTGGTTTGGACCTAGAACAGTTTGCAGGTATGGTACTGGATTCGAGGTTTCTGTCTTTGGTATCAGGCTTTCCGGTTTAATTATTTTCATGATTTTGTCCACAATTTCATCAGGATTGCAACCTTTGTGGCATTGACAAGTGCAGGATCCAGCAAGGATTGTATGTTCTGGACCTAATGGTTTTGGTTGATCCGAAGATGATGCGAAGCCCTGAGAAAGTTCACCTTTAATGTTACCCATATCCTCAACCATTTTCAGCAATTTGGCAAGTTGTTCCTTCACCTCTCGGATTTCATGTCCATATTCATCTTGATTGCGTTCCAAAGCACCCAATCGTTCCTCCGATTCATTCCTCATATCTCGAACCCCTTTCATGCAAATGAAAATGTCATGAGATTAAGATTATGAATGTACATGCTCTATTCCTATGTGCATGAATAAACTGATGGTTAATGCATGAACATATACAGAGAAATTATGATGACTATGTATGCTATGGATGCAATCTAATGCCAGGTATATACAGATAATGACTATGCATGTTATAAACGTGTCCTCCAATGAATGACCATGCATGCTATGATGTCAAAATGATACATGCTAAGAATAAATGAATTAATACAAAGGTAGGTACAAAGAATGACCATGTATATCACAAATGTATTCTACAATGAATAATCATGCATGTTATGACTGTAACACGATGTCAAAATGACACAAATAAATTAACCAATGATTACACGAAATTGGTGGGACCTAAATCTTGATTATTCAAAAATCTCATTATGCAAGATTTGCCTCCTAATTTATGATTTTTTTTTAACATGCTTTTTTTTTGTGTTTTTTTTTTTATTTATGAAAAACCAATCACATTATTTTCAAAAGAATTTCAGGGTGGATCCCACTATGGTACCATATGCAAATGTTCATGTGACACTACCGGTTTTATGAAATCATCAAATGAAATTACCAACTTTTTATTGCAAAGAATGAGATCAATAACACAACCAAAAATGTACATGCTCTATTCACACATGTATGAAATGTGCAACATGCAAAATGCTTGAAAAAAGATTTTTTTTTTTTTTTTTAAAACAGCTAATGAACATCTGCCCCAGCAATATCTGCTTATTTAGGCATCACGATGTCTTCGAGGCGGAGTATCACATTTATTACGGGCGATGTACGTACATCGTTGCCCGATCTACCACACTTATTCGGAGTGTAAAATAGGTAACAAAAGGTTTAGAACTGTCCCTCTATGTGTTCCTATTTTCGGTATATCTAACGGAAATCCGGCATGGCTTCGCCTAGGTTCACTATATGAGGGTGAATCGGTTCTAAGGCTCCGAATTGTTCCTCACTGTCGCCGGTGAAGGCTAGTAAGGCACCCCGATAAAAGCGGGTTCAATTCGTTAGAGTATATTTTCCTATGCCCATGCGGAGGATCATCACGAAGGCATTAGGTACTTTATACTCCGAAAGTGTTTCACTAGCCCATACGGAGGATCAATCACGAAGGCGTAGTTACTTTACTCCCACTTAAAAGGATGGAACCCGGGTATAGGATTCATGTTATGCAAATGCACGTGTAGTGTGTGTGGAGGAATAATAAACCTTTCACCACCTATTCTACAAACCTTATTCTAAATGCCCTAGCAATTAAAACATTCAAGAATAGTGTAACGCATTAACCAACAAGCAATTATAATATACAACCTTAAATAACTAGAGAACAAAAATAAAATGCATGCACATGAGTATGAACATATTTAAAAACAATTTATTATTTTCAAAATTCTCCTTATTAAAAAAATGTGGGAATTAAAATCAAATACCAATTAAACCAACAAAACCGAGACTTTGATAACACACGACTAATTCTAGGCCTGACTCTCTAATATGTCCCCAGTGGAGTCGCCAAGCTGTCGCAACCTAAAAAAAAATAGCGACGAGTCTCATCGCAAGACTTTATTATTCGTTAGGCGTGACATTAAAAAAAATCGAGGAAAAGTCGACTTAATTCCTCTAGAAAAATGAAGGTTTTGAAAATGACCTTAAAAAAGACATGGAGTCGCCACCAATCTTTTTTAGCTAGGTGTGATCGGCCACCTATTAAAACCGGTTTTATAAAATATTTTAAAAATTAATTAAAACATTTTAAAAACCAATTTCAAGTCTGCGTTTTAAACCAGAGAAATCAAAGAAGCGGGTTCGGGAGTCGGTTACGTGTGGGGAAGGATTCCCAGAAAAATCAGAGATGTACGAGTTTTTGGAGGAGAAAAAACTGCTTTGTTTTTCTTTAAATTTAATTCTGACTCCACTGTCCAGTTTTAATCCACGATTTTTTACCCTATTTTAAAAAATTCCAAAAATTCTGAAAAAAATACTGGAGACTCACGACATTTAAAACTACACGAGAAAAAATCGGCTTAATTTTTTGATCAAAGATGAATTCCCAGAAAAATCAGAGATGTACGAGTTTTTGGAGGGGAAAAAACTGCTTTGTTTTTCTTTAAATTCAATCCTGACTCCACTGTCCAGTTTTAATCCACGATTTTTTACCCTATTTTTAAAAATTCCAAAAATTCTAAAAAAAAATACTAGAGACTCAGCACATATAAAACTACATTGGCTTAATTTTCTGATCAAAGATGAATTCCCAGAAAAATCGGAGATGTACGAGTTTTGGGTGGAAAAAAAACTGCTTTGCCAACACATTTTTTTTTTTGTCTTTGATAAAATCATTTAAAAATAAAAATAAAAATATTTGAAACTCATAAAATGACTTGAAAGCAGTAGCTAGGACTTTTTGAAAGTTAGATAAAAATTGGCTAAGTAAAAAAAATCACAAAGGTAGAATAATCAATTTGACAAACTTAATTTTCCACAAGTGTGCTCAAGAGAGCATGACTTTGAACCATTAATTGGCTCAAGTCATTATTCAAGTGGCATGAACATGAAATGCATGAAACAATGCAGCAAACATAATGCATGAAATGCATGGATCTAAACCTAAATGTAAGGAAAATGCATGACATAAATAATATGGCCTAGACCTAACATGAACTTGCATGGCATTTAATGTAACCTAGACCTAAGACATGCATGGCATTTTCACAAACACAAGGCATGCTTAATTCAAAAATCCAACCAAATATCATGCAAATGCAAAAACCTAACAACTAGCATGACAAAAAATACAACACACAATGCAAAACACATGGAGTAGCCAAATGGCCCCAAGCTCCAACAAGCATGGCATTTTCACAAACACTTGGTATGCTAGCATGAAAAACTAAGTCATAACACAAACATCACACAAGCATTTTCACAAACACCTAATATACCAAATCTAAAACATGCTCACTAAGATATAAAACAAGAATCATGCAAAGAATCACACAAGCATTTTCACAAACACTTAATATGCTAACTCTAAAACATGCTCAAATTTAAACAACATGAAAACAGAAAATTAAAAATGCAAAAACATGATATCTAAGACATAAATGGCAACAAACAAAGCAACCAAATTAAATATAACTTAAGAACATGAAATAACATAACACTTAAAACATCAAAAACAAAGAAAATAGCATAAACAATATGGTAAAATGAATTGAAACAACAACTTAAAATAAATAATGTAGGCCATTTGGCCATGGTGAGTTTATTGTAAAAAAAAATGTAAAAAAAATACTTAAGAAAGGAAATGAAGGAAGAACAAGAAACATTATTTTAAAATGAAAACTCACCAAGTAGAGATTAAAATAGCAAAAAACAAGAATAGAAAATGAAAGTGCAAGAGTTGGTGCTCAAGAGCAACCTCAAGAAGCTAATATTTCAAGCTTTTCTCTTCAAACTTTCCTTTTTTTCTAAACTTTTCTTTTTTTGCTCTCAACCAAGAAGATAAAAACTAAGAAAAACTAAGAGAAATCAGCCAAAATGGAAAAGAAGAAACCAAAATCTGCCTCCCCCCTCCTTAGGGCTAGCCTTAATGCATGGTTATATAGCCTCCAAGATGTTGTCATTTTTGTGTAACCTAATTTCCATCAAATGGCCAATAATTCAAGATGAAAAGTCATGAAATTACCACCTTTAGATTAGCATCTCAGCCCTCTCAAATTACAGCTATGCAAAAATAATGTTGACATCTTTCTTAACCTATGTGGTTTAATCACCATGGCTTGATCAAAGAGAATGGTTAACTAACTCTTGATTTTTAACCACTTGATTAAAAAAAAAAAAAAATTAGAAGCTTCCTCCTTTCTTTGGGCTTGGGTATGCCAGCACATCTCTTTTCCAGCCCAACTCTGATTTTTTGAAGGGCCAAAAAAAGCCCTTTTCGGTTGCTTGGGTGAAATGACCATTTTGCCCCCCGGATGCAAGTAAATATCAAACGGACTCCAAATTCAATTTTTATTTTTTTAATACTTCCAAAATAATAAAATATTGAGTTCTGGAAATTTTCAAAATTATCCGAGTCCGTTTGCTATTTATTTGGATTTTTTCTTCCCAAAAATGCCCTTTTATGCCCCTACTTTTTACCATTTTTTAAACGAGCTCCAAATCAAGATTTTTCTTCACCAATCTCTTCAAAATAATTAAAAAGTGTGATCTGGAAGTTTTCATAATTTTTGGAGCTCATTTGGTATTTGTTCGGGATTTATCGGCTTGAATTACTACATAGGAGGCCCGGGATTTGGCCATTTTGCAAACGAACTCGGAGTCAAGATTTTATTTCACCAATCTCTTCCAAATAATTTAAAAATGAGATTTGCCAAATTTCAGAATTTTCGGAGTCCATTTGCTATTTTTCCGGGATTTATCTTTTTGAATTACTGCATTAGAAGCCCGGGATTTGGCCATTTTGCAAACGAACTCGGAATCAAGATTTTCTTTCACCAATATCTTTCAAATGATTTAAGAATGAGATTGACAAATTTTTCAGAATTTTTGGAGTCCATTTGCTATTTTTCCCAAATTTTTCCAATTTTGCCCTTTAACCTCCGAAACCCGGTTTTGCTCAAAACAAGTCCGATTTTCAGATTTTCTTCAATCTGAGCCTTGCACCATCCTTTTTAATCATTCCTCATCCATTGGGGGCTTTGGTCTTACCAATTCGGGCCATTTCTGTGATTCTTCCCGATTTCACCGAAATCCACTAAAAACCCTAATTCTCGGTTTTCTCCTGGATTGACTTTTCTTTCGGTTTTTCTTGCAAGTGACTTCTCCATTACCCGTAGTCAGTGCTTATCTTTCATTTGGAACTTTCAATTCTGACCAGTTTGATCGTTTAAGCACTTTTCCCCAAATTTCTCGGATTAGGGTTTCTTTTCTACTGAATCTCCAAATCCCAACTTCCGAACTCCATATCTTTCAATGTAGACCTCGGATTATCAAAATTCTTTTGCCATTTTTCAATTGAACTTAAAATCTTGATTTTGAAAGTGGGTTGACTTTTTCAGTAGTTGACTTTCTGGGGTTGACTTTTTCGGGATTGACTTTTTTTGGGGTTGACTTTTTTTCAAGTTTGACTTTTTGTGCTCGCCCTCTTAAACTAAGTCTCGGAGTACCACCTGCAGGATGAAAACAGTCTTTTTACACTTGGGAACATCAATATGGGAAGAAAACATACCTGTTTACTGGTCCGGACAAAATTAGGTGTCTACATCATGCATCATTGGAAACACTAGAATAGAACGTGCATTGCTTGATCTTGGTGCTAGTGTTAATCTTTGGCCTTTTTCTGTTTATCAACAGTTAGGTTTAGGTGAACTCAAGGAAACACCTGTTACACTTCAACTAGCTGATCGTTCTATAAAAATTCCTCGAGGGATAGTTGAAGATGTTTTGGTTCAAATTGATAATTTTTACTTCCCTGTTGATTTTATTGTTTTGGACACACATCCTGTTTCAAATCCAAATGTTCAAATTCCTGTTATATTAGGCCGTCTATTTCTTGCAACTTCTAATGCTCTGATAAATTGCAGGAATGGTATGTTGAACATTTCTTTTGGAAATATGACTTTAGAATTAAATGTGTTCAACACTTGCAAGCAACCTGGTGATGATTCAGAAGTACATGAAGTGGATTTCATTGAAGAACTTGTTCATGAACATCTCACCACTACCACATTCCATGATCCTTTAGAAGCTTATTTAATTGAATGTAAGTTTGATAATGCTTCAGAAATTTCACATACTGATTCTTTGTTAAATTCTTTTCAGGTTAAGCATTGTTGGAAAAAAAACTTGAGGAACTCAGAAAAGATGCATATGAGAATTCTAAAATTCATAAAGAAAGAACTAAAGCCTTTCATGACAAGTTAATTTCAAGAAAAACATTTGATGTTGGGCAAAAAGTTCTACTTTATAATTCTAGACTTCACATATTTCCTGGTAAGTTGAGATCAAGATGGACTGGCCCATTTGTGGTTAAGCATGTGTATCATTATGGAGCAGTTGACATTGAGAATCCTCAAAATGGTAACGTATTCAAGGTAAATGGACAAAGACTCAAACTCTTTTTGGAAAATCATGTTACTCAAGAAGAGGTTGTTTTTCTTTCTGATCCTTGTTTTGAAAATAACTAGATGTAAATATAATTTTTAATAATTTCCAAAAAAAAAAAAAAAAAAAATAATACATTTTTTTAACCCCGGTTAAATGGCGGATAACGGTACTCCGTGATTATTTAAGTCGGTTCCATCAGCTACCCACAAAACTGATATTGTATATAAATTTCTCTTTCAATTTCTTTTTTATTTTTTTTCAAGATGGATGATATTCTCACAAGATTGCAGAAACGATTTCCTCCTTTTCCTCGGAATATTTAACTGAAGCTTTACCAAGTTCGATTTGAAAGATTAAGAATGCTTATGCACAAAGGGATTCCTGAAGACATACGTTGGATAATTGAAGCCAAGGTACGTGAAGATGAATATCTTCCTGTTTTGCATTTACCAGGTACAGGTAGAAGCACTTTTGCAAAGAAGCGACGAGCAAAGCGCATGAGTTCAAATTGCCACAAATGTGCACGATGGACGTGTAACGGTAAATGTCGTTCTATTGGGATTCTGTCCTCTAATCGAGATGATAAAATTGAATTCATTAAGGATGGACTGAGTAAGGAGAATTTGGGTAATATCCAACTTTCTCTTGAGACGCATCCTAGTGGAGACGTACAAAGAGAAATTCTTGATTTATGGCCGCAATTCCAAAAGGAATGGCAACATCTTGGGAATCTGATGTTAAAAGACCCTGTTTGCCAGCTTGTAAGAAAACTGGATGGGAAGCATATCCTCGACTCATAGAAGGCGTTTAAGCCATTTCTGGACGTAAAACCAGAGGAAGATGCCAGATACACTTTCGGCGACATTATTACTTTTGACTTTTACGGTTGATTTTTCTTCTCTTTTTGATTTTCTTCCTGAAATCACGCAAAAATCTTTTGTTAGGTTAACATTTTCTTCTGACAGGTCAAATACACTTTCGGCGACATTATTACTCTTGTCTGATTCACTACTCAGTCCTCTATATATTACACCATGTACTCATTCTCTTTCAGGCACTCGAAAAAAAAAAATGGAAAACACTTCGTCCTAGCGCATTAAAAAAATTTGTGTCTTTGGAGGTGCTTATTCAGGGAAAAATAACATATTCGCTGATGAAGCCATAAGAGTTGGAGTAATACTTTCCCAACAAAAGATCCAGTTGATTTATGGAGGCGGTAGTACGGGTTTAATGGGAGCAGTCGCTACAGCAGCACACGCAGGAGGAAGTCCAGTTCTAGGAATCGTGCCAAAACTATTCACAGATTTTTGTGGACCTACCGTGGGTAAGGAAATACAAGTCTGGAGTATCCCTGGACGGATAACAATCATGTACCATTCTGCCGATGCATTCATTGCTTTACCAGGAGGTCTGGGTACATTGGAAGAAATAGCTTGCGTGGCTTCTTGGTCATCTTTGGTCACGAATAAGAAACCAATTGGTTTGCTTAATATTAATGGTTATTTTAGTAATTTGCTTTCATATTTAGATAATTCTGTGGATAATGGATTCATGTTTTCAGAGGCAAGGAGAACCATAATTTCTGCTACAACCATTGAAGATTTACTCAAAAAGCTACAAGCTTATGAGTGTTTATCTGCTACGGTTGTTTCGCAAACGCTCAGAAAAAGAAAAAGAGATATGGACGAGCAAGGAGTGGATTGCACTTTGTCTTTGTGACATTATCTAACATTTTGCTTGTTGTGTCTCAGTTATAATAAGTGGTTAGCAACCTCTGCAGGTAATATCTCCTAAATTCTACCTTTAAAATTTGACATTGGGGACAATGTCATATTTTAGTAGGGGGTAAGGGACATATTTTGCTAAAAAAAAAAAAATTGTTGTGTTTTAAGACATTTAGAAGTATTCATTCTGAACAAGGTCTGAGTAAGGGAGACTTGAGACATACCTTGTCAGTTTGATTTAATCTTCTTCAAAAAAAAAAAAAAAAAGCATGTTTAGACTTAGTGTGTTTTTAGTGTGTTTTAGTTACTTTCAATACTATAATGAGATATGAATTGCATAAGTCTAAAACAGATTTATTAGTGAGAAGATTTTCATGAGAATTGAGCTTGATATCAACCTTTTTATGAGCCAATGTTAATATGATATGTTGATTGAGAAAGAAGCATGTTTAGACTTAATCTGACTTGTATAATCATCCTTGTGAGTTTTTGAGCCTATAATGATTGATGCATTATACAAATCAATCTAATTTCTTTCTTGAGTGCTCTTATGATTACATGATTCTCTAGAACTTGCTTTAAACCGTTTGATACTATATTGATACATGTGACAACATGAATATGATAGAGGCATTAGGATTATAGCCAGAGCCAAACAGCCATCCCTTATTAATGTTCTAAGAGAACATCCCCACTAGTGAACCAATTTGAGCCTACATTAAATATGCTGTTTTATTGGTAACCACAACTTACACCTAGCCTAAATATACTTATATCCTTACCCTTGTTCTAATGATGGATTTTTTGAGACATATTAAAAAAAAAAAAAAAATAAGGGATATTTTTAGTTGAAAATTTGGGTTAGAAACAAAAGATAAGTGTGGGGGAAGAAAAGAAAAGAAAAAGTCAAGAGAAAAAGAAAGGGATCATTGTCAAATACATTCCCATATTAAAAAAAAAAAAAAAAAAAGAATCTTCTCTTGAATTTCTAGAAAAAGATGTTACAAAATTGGTTAGAATGATGCAAAGGCTCAACATGAATATTTAGCCTATGTTATTATGTGCTTTATAAGAGTTTTGAGAAGTTTTATTTGTATGATCTTATTATGTCTCTAAAATCTATAAACTCTTTGGAACCTTTGTGATATCTTTATCCTTTTGTTCTTTAACCACATTATAACCCTTTGGCCCCATTACAACCTTGAATAAAGACCTCTTGATTTATGAAGTTGTATGATCTAAATAGTGGAGAATAGGTGGACAAGCAAGCATATGGTAGAAGTGTTTTCATGAGATTGATTGAGTGTAAACACTTTACCACTACTTTAAAGAGTGAAAATCAAGAGAGTATCCCATGTGAGAAGTTGAGATTAAGTTTGAATATGCACTATTTTGATTGAAATATGTTATGTTAATATTGGCTTAACTCATTTATTTACATTCAAGCAAGATTTTTTGTGAATTTCTTTAAGCTATTGATTAGTTTTTAAGACTTGTCCAATGATTATCTATAATTTATATTGGAAGGATTAGTTATAATTATTATTTTTAGTTTTTCTTATGTCTTCAATGTTTGTGGGTATCGTCCTAGTAAACCCTCACGAGACTAAACTCGTCCACTAGGGACACCTAGGGGTTTAAAGGCTTGTGTCACATGCTAAGTGCCACCGTGATTTCCTACGAAAATGGATTAGATTAGATTTTCTTATTTTATTTTTATTGAGTCGTTGCTAGGGACTAGCAACAATCTAAGTGTGGGGGTGTGATAACTCGTATAATTATATAGTTTTTAGTTATGTTTTATTATTGTTTTGTGTCAAATACGAGTTATTATTGTTTAGTCTAATTGTGTTTATGATCTTTTATATTTTTATGTAATTTCGTGTTTTTCACAAGTTTCTTTGAGTGATTTCAGATTACTAGAATTAAGCGCAAATCCAGTTCAGTTCCAGTTCCGACACTGTTTACCATATCAGCTATATCTTGAGTTTAACTGAAGCAATAAGGCTAAAATTTGTAGCCGTGCAACGCTAAGAGGCATATCTATCTTTTTCATGTTTTACACTTCTTGAAACGGAGTCGTTTTCCCTAGTGAAATCGACCATCAAGTTGGCTGATGTGCAATGACGTCTGTGCTGACCTGTTTTTGTATTTTGCCCATATCTTCTTATCCACATCAGCAAATGAGCTGATTCCAACGGCTATGGATCCGTAACTGATAGGGGTATATTTTTCTAGAAGACAATTTTATCAGATCGAGCCTCCAACATTGACAAAATCGACCATCAAGCTGGCTGATCAGAATAGTCATACAATATGACGAAAATTGTTAGAAAAATGCACCCACCTATTATACCTACCTTTGAAATTTGTAAAGCTTGTCTCTTGTCATTTAGCCCTCCAAAATGTGTATAAATAGAGGGCCTTGGATGAGTATTGGGATACATTGTACATTGGTAGGATATTAGCCATTGTAATAAAATTCTCTAAGTTTTCTTCTTCTTTCCTTTCTCTAGTTTTCTTTTTCTTTATTTACTTATGCTTCTTACATTTCTTTTCATTTCATTCATATCTAGTATGTGTTGCTAATCATATTGTTGAGGTGATGAGGTGAAGCTCTTGGTAAATGCTAAGGTTAGTCTCTTAAACATGAGCTAAAATGAATCATCATTTATAAACACTAGTATAGATAATATTTTCTTTTGGTTTAAAATCATACTTGCAAAGTAGAGATCTTGATTCATTATTGACAATGAAAATGGCACAGTAAATGCTTGGTTTCATAACCTTGATTTGTTGTAGACATATACCTTGGCATAAGGAATGCTTGGACTCTTTTTATGAGTTTTGAGGACACCAAATGAACATAATATCATATGCTATGGACGTTGGACAATTTGGACTGAATTGCTAAACCTTCCGATTGGAACCTCCCTTATGTGTGGATTTCAATTGTGTAATAAAACAAGATTAATCTTAGCATAACACCAAGAGTGGATTCTCTAACCTCAACATCTTTTCTTATTGTTTTTATATCTTGTTTAATTTCTTTTATTTTATTTTGTTTATTTTGTTCTCTAATATCTTGTTTATCTTGTTTTGTTGTTGATTCCCTAATATCTTGTTTATTTTCTTTTTCATATATATTTATAAACTTATACTTACTAGTACGCTTCCCTGTGGTTCGACCTCGGACACCCGAGAATTTATTACTTGAACATAACCTGCACTTGGGTTTACAACTCTTAATTGAGTCTCCATCAAAATTCGAATCCAAATTAAATAACATTATTCGTTAGATATCCGAATTCTTAAAATATTTGAATTAAGTAAGTAAAAATATATATATATATATAATCAAATAAAAATTAATTTTAAATTCAAATAAATAGATAATGGATTCGGATATCCAAATCTGAATCCACAAAATTAAGCGAATTCAGATAATGGATATCCGAATACGCAAAAATAAGCAGATTCGGATGATGGATATCTGAGGTTTCATATCTGCATCCGCTCCGAATCAGCTGCGAATAGTAATTATAATATCCGAATCCGAATTTTATCTGAATCCGCAATATCTGAATTCACAAAAAACGGATCGGATAATTGCAAATATCCGAATCCGCACCATCCCTATTTAGGTTCATTAATAAGTGAAAAAAAAATCTACTATCTATAAAGACTTTTAATCAACACAAAATTAACATCTTTGTCAGTAGTAGAATCTGACACATCCATCACGTGAGTGAAAACTACTTTTTTTTTTTTAATTATAAGTAAAAATATAGATAATTTTATAGGTAGGTAATTTTTTGAGAAAGTGAGTAGTTTTCTGACTTAGTGGATAGTTTTTTTAAGAATAAATATGTATTTTTTAAAATATATATATATATATATATATATATATATATATATATATATATATGAAATTTGAAAAAACAAAAATATCCTTATTTTATTTTCATGTTATAATTATATTTGACTTATTTTATAATTTACTACCTGAGTTGATGTCACTTAACTTGTGACATCAACTCAGCCACTCCTATTATATAAATATAAATATATATAGATATAGATTATTATTATCACTCAAACTTAAAACACAATCAACCCTAATCCTAACAAATGTTGGATATCATGTAATTAAATGTTGTGTATAAATATGAAATACGTATACTACTACGTAGGTTATTATAATTATATATACGGTGTATAATCAACGTACACAATTGATATCAAAATTGACTGATAAATTGGTCTCATATACACCCACATGAAAAGGTAGAAAGTTGGTTGAAGTTGTGTATGGTAGTCAATCCCACATAGAACAAAGTATGGCTTTTGGTTGTTTATATAAGCTAGTGTTCCATGTTGGGTTGGGCCTCAAGGGGCATCCAAGTTTTGTGGTGGTGAGGACCTACACAAAACTGGGCTGAACCATACACACGCACGCGCCGGCAGGGCTTGGGCCAGCAATTAATCTTTTTGCTGCCCAGCTGGACCAACAAGTTTTATTTTTCTGTTTGAATAATTTCTGCCTGTTCGGTCCAGGACCAAACAGGTCCATGTTGTTCTAGAATTTGCCTTTTCGGGTAAAGACATACCGGTTCGGTTTTGTGCCTGACCAAATCGGTTCGTTCCCAATTGGTGTGTTTGTTCTGATCAAACAGGTTCCATCCAACTGATACGTCTTTTCCGAATAGGTTCTTTGGCTCCTATAAATACAAACTTTTGAGTCTGTTTAATATACGAATTAATTTTACAAATATTCTCTTCCTTCTTGATTCATATATATACTGTCTTGTGACAGAGACTTAGCATTTCTTAGTTAGCTGTGTTGCATTTTCGAGTGTGCTCTCATCTGCAACGTTATCGAGGAGGCTTGGGAGACGAATTGTAATAGACTGTAAGCACCGTAAGGACAAGCAATAATCATCTTAAGGTCAGAGGTCCAAGCTTGACTCGTTATTCTATTTTTTGATTCTACCGAAACTGTAAGTATATGTCTTTTAATATATGTTCGTGTATATATATATATATACACTTTGTTACTATAGTAACAGTAGATACATCAATCTTAGATACTGTGTGTTAAGACGAATTTGTTATTTTTCTAGTGGTTATCGATACTGTTTATAATTTGTTGTAATATATATATATATATTTGAAATATATAGTTCATAATCATTTGTTAGAATATATGTATGTTTTATATATACAATACTTACTGACTGACACATATACGTGTTATATATATTGTTATTATATATTATAATATTTGTAGACATTTAATTTTATCTGGACTACTAAAACAGGTATGTTTTCTTCCTAAATTGATGTTTCAGAATGTAAAAAAACTTTTTTCTTCATGCAGGTGGTACTCCGAGACTTAGTCTAAGAAGGCGAGCATAAAAAGTCAAACTTGAAAAAGTCAACCTCAAAAAGTCAACCCAAAATGTCAACTACTACAAAAGTCAACCCACTTTCAAAATCAAGATTTGAAGTTCAATTGAAAAATGGCGAAAGAATTTTGATAATCCGAGGTTTACATCGAAAGATATGGAGTTCGGAAGTTGTGTTACGGAGATTCAGTAGAACGGAAACCCTAGCTCGAGAAATTTGGGGAAAAGTGTTTAAACGATCAAATTGGTCGAAGTTGAAGGTTCCAAATGAAAGATAAGCACTGACTACGGGTAATGGAGAAGCTACTTGAAAGAAAAACTGAAAGAAAAGTCAATCCGGAAGAAAACCGAGAATTAGGGTTTTTAGTGGATTTCGTTGAAATTTGGAAAAATTACAGAAATGACCCGATTTGGTAAGACTAAAGCCCCTAATGGATGAGGAGTGATTAAAAAAGGATAGCCCAAGGCTCAGTTTGAAGAAAATATGAAAATAGGACTTGTTTTGAGCAAAACCGTGTTTTGGAGGCAAAAGGGCAAAATTGGAAAATTTGGGAAATATAGCAAATGAACTCAAAAAATTCTGAAAAATTGCAGATCTCATTCTTAAATCATTTCGAAGAGATTGGCGAAAGAAAATCTTGATTCGGAGTTCGTTTGCAAAATGGCCAAATCCCGGGTCCCTTATGTAGAAATTCAAGAAGATAAATCCCAAAAAAATAGCAAATGAACTCCAAAAATTCTGAAAATGTGAAAATCTCATTTTTAAATTATTTTAAACAAGTTAGCAAAAGAAAATCCGGATTCGGATTTCGTTTGCAAAATTGACAAATCTCGAGCCCCCTATGTAGTAATTCAAGCAAATAAATCCCAAAAAAATACCAAATGAGTTCCAAAAATTATGAAAACTTTTAGATCACACTTTTAAATTATTTGGAAGATATTTGTGAAGAAAAATCTAGATTTGGAGCTCGTTTAAAAAATGGTAAAGTTTGGGAGCACAAAACGACAATTTTGAAAGAAAAAATCCAAATAAATAGCAAATGGACTCGAAAAATTTTGAAAACCTCCAAAATTCAATTTTTTATTATTTTGAAAGTATTGAAAAAATAAAAATTGAATTT
This sequence comes from Fremontodendron californicum, assembly GCA_030761205.1. NCBI lineage: Eukaryota > Viridiplantae > Streptophyta > Magnoliopsida > Malvales > Malvaceae > Fremontodendron > Fremontodendron californicum. The sequence goes on along the minus strand of JAULJL010000017.1, from coordinate 19,775,027 downwards.
GGAGTGCGTTTGCTATTTATTTTTGTTCGGGGGGCAAAAAGGTCATTTTATCCAAGAAATTGAAAAGGGCTTTTCTTGCCTTTTAAAAAAATGAAGCATGGGCTGGAAGAAAAAGGGTAGACCGGCCAAAGCCCAAGGATGGGTAGTTATTTTCTGATTTTTAATCAAAAGGCCAACAATAAAGAGGAAGTTGGTTATTTTTTAATCAAGCCTTTGCAAATAAGCTAGATGGACCAATGCATGAAGAGGGAGAGTGTCAACATAATGGCTTATGATTCTTGAACAGCTGTAATTGTGGATAGTTGATGGCCTAATCTAAGGGTGATAATTTCATTTTTTAAACATCTTGGATCAATAGCCTTTGGATGAAAATTGGTTGAATGAAAAATGACAACATCCTAGCATTGGGAGGGGGGCAGCCACTAGAAGGGGAGCTCTCTCTCTTTTCATTTTCGGCTATTCACTCTCTATTCTCTCTTGGTTTTTGCTGATTTTTCTCTCCATTGTTGAAAGGCAAAAAGAAAAGAAAAGAAAAGAAAATTAGAAGAGAAAAAGCTTGAAAGATAGCTTCTAGAGGTTGCTTTAAGCACCATACTCTTGCACTTTCTTTGATTTTCCATTCTTGATTTGCTGTTTTCATTTAATATTTGGTGAGTTTCTTTTGATTTTCCTTTTTAAATAAGTGTTTTTTAATATTCTTCTTTAAGTTCTTTCTTGATTCTTTCTTGTAAAAAGCTTTTGAAATTTTTTTTTCCTTCTTATTTTTGGGTTGGCCAAATGGCCTAGTTTTTTTGAGAGTTGCTGTTTTGCTTTGTTATTTCATGTTATTCTTGATATTTAATAAGTTTTGATGCTTTAAATCTTCTTCTAATACATAAAAATGAAGCTTGTTTTAATTTGGTTGCTTACTTATTTCCATTTTTGAGTCTATTATCATGTTTATTTTACTTATCTTGCATTTTTGATTTTCTATTTTCAAAATGTTTAAGTTTGTTTATGTTTTACATTTTGTAATCCATGTGTTTGTGAAAATGCCTATTTATTTTCATGCCTTTACTTTATGTTTGCATGATTTGAGTGTTATTCTTTAGCTATGCATGTTAGTATATCATGTGTTTGTGGAAATGCCATGTTCATTTTGAAGCATGAGGCCATTCGGCCACCCCTCTATTTTATGCTTTGCATGTACATTTTCATCATGCTAGTTGATAGGTTTGCATTTTCATGATATTTGGTTGAGTATTTTGTTTAAGCATGCCATATGTTTGTGTTATTGCCATGCATTTTTTCGGTTTAGGATTGGTTTGCTTTGCCATGCATATTCATGCATTTTAGACCTAGGTTGCATTAAATGCCATGCAAGTTCATTTAGGTCTAGGTCATTTTATTGATGCCATGCATTTTTCATGTCATTTAGGTTTTAAATCATGCATTTCATGACATCATATTTGCTGTATTTTTCATGCATTTCATGTCCTTGCCACTTGACTTATGACTTAGGCCAATCAATGGTTCAAAGTGATGCTCACTTGAGCATGTGGAAAATTAAAGAGTTGTCAAATTGATTATTCTACCTTTGTGATTTTTTTACTTAGCCAATTTTTTGCCCAACTTTTCAAAAGTGTTAGCTACTGTTTGTGAGTCTTTTAGAGAGTCTCTAATATTTTTACTTTGATTTTTAAATGATTTTATCAAAGGCAAAAGAATGTGTTTTGGCAAAACAGTTTTTTCACCTAGTACTCGTACTTTCCCCATTTTTTTGGGCAGTCAGAAAATTAAGCCAATTTTTCCCATGTATTTTTACGTGTCCTGAGTCTCCAGTATGTTTTTTTATATTTTTTTGAAGTTTTAAAAATAGGGTAAAAAAACTGTGCTTTAAAACTGGACAGTGGAGGCAGAATTTAATTTGAAGGAAAATCAATTTTCTGTTTTGGTTAAGTTACTTAGAGGGGGCAGATTAGGATGTTTAGCTACTGACTTAGGGTAGTTTCTAAGCCTTTTTAAACTCTAAAAATGATTTTTTAAATCTCATATTAAGGGTGGTCAAGTCCGGGATTTTAAACTTAGAAAATTAGAGCCATTTATAAGGGGTTTAGCTAGGCTTTTATTTTTAATCTAAGCTTTTCAAAATTGTTTTCAAACAATCACAAACTATTTTGGTTTTAGAATATTTAATTTGATATATTTTCCTAAGATAGCCGGATATCGTTTTAGATATACGGATTTCCTTAATTAAAGGAAAAAACACATTCTCATGCATTGCATTTTTCATATTCATGCATATTATATAATATGTAATTTTTGCTATGTTTAATTTTCATGATGGTGTTATTATCTTTGATTTAAATTTTTGATATTATATTATTTGTTATATGGTTTTAATATTTCATGATATCCTATGTTTTTTATTTAGTTATTCTTGTCATATTATTTAGCATATACTATGTTCATGCATTATTATTTTTATTTTTATTTCCATGCATATTATATGATAGCATTATTTTATGTTTCATTTAATTTAGATTATATGCCATATCATTTATATTTTCCATATCATTTAAATTATTTCATTTCATATATAATATATTATGTTACCTTGGTCATTTCATTTCATGTAGAATATATTATGTTACTTAGGTCATTTCATTTCATTTAGAATATATTATGTCACTTAGGATATTTTATTGCATTTAGAATATATCATATAACTTAGGATATTTCATTTCATTTAGAATATGCTAAGACATTTAAATTATGTCATACCATTTAGGTTGCATTATATTATTTAGACTTTGCTATGTCATTTTAGTTATGTCATACATATTCATATTTTTTAAAATGTTTTGAAAAAGGTAATGATTTTCAATAAAATAAAGATATTCCCGAGTTATAATAATTCATGAGTTCTTTGCCAGGTTTGCTGGGGAGGATATCATCAATTATCATTAATAACAGAATATCTTCTTTAAAATAAGAATGATTCGGAAAGTTTTCCAAACTAATAATTTTTTTTTTTTATATTTTGCCACGTTTCTTGGGGAATATAGGAAATTTTTGAATTTATAAATTTCGGATCATTTTCAATTAAAATGGAATTATTTTTCTTTAAATTGGGAATTAACTTGAAATACTAAATTTAAAACTGACTTTTTATCGAGACATGAGATAACACATGATTAATAAGGTACCGTTTTATACGGGCGTTGTGGGGGTGCTAATCTTTCCCCACACATAACCGAGTCCCGAACCCGCTTCTTTGATTTCTCTGGTTTAAAACGCAGACTTGAAATTGGTTTTAGAAATATTTTAATTAATTTTAAAATATTTTATAAAATCGGTTTTAATAGGTGGCCGATCACACCTAGCTAAAAACGATTGGTGGCGACTCCATGTCTTTTTCAAGGTCAGTTTCAAAACCTTCATTTTTCAAGAGGAATTAAGTCGACTTTTCGTCGGTTTTTTTTTTTTTTTTTTAATGTCATGCTTAATGAATAATAAAGTCTTGCGATGAGACTTGTTATTTTTTTTAGGTTGCGACAGTTTGGCGACTCCACTGGGGAAATATTAGAGAGTCAGGCCTAGAATTAGTCATGTGTTATCAAAGTCTCGATTTTGTTGCTTTAATTGGTATTTAATTTTAATTCTCACAATTTTTTTTAAAAAAATACAGATAATTGCAAAAATAATAAAATATTTTTAAATATGTCCATAATCATGTGTATACATATTATAATTGTTCTCTGGTTATTTTGGTGCATATATTCATTTATTTATTAATTGATGACTTATGTTGTTTAATCTTGTTGGGGCATTTAAATAAGGGATGTTGAATAGGTGGTGAAAGGTTTGTTATTTCTCCTCACACACTATACTACACTACACGTGCATTTGCATATCATGAATCCTATACCCGGGTTCCGTCCTTTTAGGTGGGAGCAAAGTAACTAAGCCTTCGTGATTAACAATCCGCATGGGCTAGGAAAATAGACTCTAACGAATTGAACCCGCTTTTATCAGGGTGCTTTACTAGCCTTTACCGGTGACACTGAGAAACAATTCGGGGCTTTTAGAACTAGTTCACCTTCATATAGGTAAACCTAGGCGAAGCCATCCGGATTTCCAATTAGATATCCTGAAGTTAAGAACACATGGAGGAATATTTCCAATCCAACCTTCTATTCTACTTTTCGAATACATTTATTTTTGAAAATCGGACAATGATGAACGTACATCACAATGCCCATAATAACTGTTGGCATTTAGTCCTAGGGGTGTTATAATTCCGAAATATTGTTGGCATCCTCAGGGATAATTATTGTTTTGAATTATATGTTTTTTGTATTATTCAAATTTATTCCCATTACTAATTCATTTTCTTTTTGTTGTTGTTTTTTTTTTTTTTTTGCATTCTTGTCATCATTTTTTGCACATGGAACGTTATTGGTCTCGGGATAATATTCAACCAAAGGGGCTTCTATCGAGGGTCAGAATGTCTCAATAGTCGAGAAGCATTTAGAGGTTAGGAAACAGTCCGAGAAAGGTCAACAGGATAATGGGGATTGTTCAAAAATGGGATATGTGTCAGCATTGCCAGCCAAGGTTGATCTTACTATCATGCAAAATGATCTCCGAGAATTGATGGATATATGGAATCAATGGAACATATCAGAAAAAGAAGCCTTCACTCAGACTTATGGGGACATAGCACTGTTAGTTCAGGTTAAGGTTAGTGGTGAGGTGATCTGAGCTATGTTGCAATTTTGGAATCCCGCTTATCGGTGTTTTACCTTCAACCGAAAGGATATGACTCCAACCATAGAGGAATATTCGACCTTGCTTCATATTGAGAACGTTATTCCCAACTGTATTTATTTGAAGGATACAAAGATGCCGGGTTTCAAGAAAAATGTGTCTAAAATTCTGGGAGTGGAAAGAAATTGGGTCGAAAGCCATGTTGTCCGAAAATGGGTAAGCTACTGTATATCATGGGATATTTTACGGACCTTAATCCATAGCCATTCAAGTAAGGAGATTTAGGAATATTTTTGCTTTGGCTATCTATGGTTTAGTTATCTTCCCAAAGACATTAAGGTATGTGGATGTGGCGATATTTGATGTTTTTGAGAGGCTTGAGTAGAGGATAAACCCAGCCCTGACAATTATAGCAGAAACAATCCGATCACTGAATTTTTGTAGACGAGAAGGAAAATGGCATTTTATAGGTTGTATACAGCTTCTTTACATATGGGTTCAAAGCCATTTTTGTAAATAGGAGAATTTCCCTCTTCGCTCATATTGGAAGTCTTTTACACCAATTGGTGAATTTATTACGAGGGATTGGCTTGAAAATAGGACTGAGGAACAATGGATCAACATATTATTGAATATCAGGGCTGAGATGATAATTTGGATAGCTCCTATGCCGACATTGTACAGGTGCGGAGATTAAACTTCGGTTCCATTATTGGGAGTATGGGGAGGAGTGAGCTATGCACCACTGCTGGTACTAAGACAATCGGAATCCTGTCAGTTTACTCCTATGACCCATGACCTTAGTAATTTGGAATTTGCTTATGGAGAAGATGGATACTCAAGAAAGGTACGTGAGATTGTAGTAGCATGGAAGAAAACTCATCGGGTGGAGGTAGCTAGATATGCCGACATCGTCACACCTGATTACCTGATATGGAGGGAATTGAGGGTTAATGATAGGTTGTTGACATCAGGTGGGGAAGAAGTTCAGCTCTTGAGTTCGCCACCCAAGGAAGTGCCATCGGAGTGAGAAATTGCAAGGGTAGAATTCGAAAAAGAAAAGGCCCAAATGAGCAAGGAAATTGCCCGATTGCAAGAAGAGCTTGAGGATATGAAAAATAGGGAATCAGCTCAAGAAAGAGAAAAGGAAAAGATCAAGAGAGAAAAAGACACTGCTAAAAGCGATCTTCAGGAATTACACTTGGAGAACAAGAGGTACCATTTCGAGCTCAAATTCGAGGGGACTCTCAAGACTTCCGGGGAATGGGAGCAAGATGTCAAAAACCTCAAGAAGGAGAAGAACTATTGGACAGAGAGAGCAAAGCATGAGGAAGCCCGAGCCAATCAACTGGAGAAACAAGCTAAGGAAAGCTTACACGGTGATGCTTCTGCTGACATGTCAAAGGGCCATGAACAAGTAGGGGTTAGATTAAAGAGCAAGGCAATCAAAAGAGGACAGTGAAAAATGTCCAAGATCCGAGGGAGTTACTAAAGGATCGATGTTTTGTGATAGCATTTTTAAATTAGGATAGACAGATTATCAGATTGTCTTAAGCAGTGATCTTTTTTATTTGATGTATTTAGTTCTAAGAAATCAATGAAAGATCGTTTGGTTGGAATTATCTCGGGGCCAATACTTTTAAATGCATTCATCATTCATTTGTTCTTTCCTTTATATATTTTGTTTGTTCATTCATTTATATTTATAATCGTTCATTCATTTATTCTTTCTAAATTGTTCATACACTTAGTCATTTACTTATTTGTCCATTCATTTATTCTTTATAATTAGTCATTCATGTTCATACACTTAGTCATTTACTTATTTGTTCATTCATTAACATTTAGTCATTTATTCATTCATTCATTTTTATAAAATAAAATAAAAAATGTGTCAATAATTTCTAATCCATGGTTTTTAAAGCTAAAGGTACAATTGGTCGCACTCAGAAAGAATCAGACTTTTGACACCCCTACAATACTCAATCTCAAGCAAGAGCTATGGAGAACGATCGGCTTGCTAGAATTGAAAGGATGGAAAGAATTCAAAAAGAACTACAGGAACAGTTGGCTAAGTCGCAAGAGGAGTCACGGGAACAAATGACCAAACTCATGGAGATGATGAGTACCATGATGAGGCAGAAATGGCCAGGATAAAATTCAGTTACATGAATGGAGGCAGTAAACCAGAAAGACCGACCAAAGGTGGTACAGAAGAATGGCCAAACATCCCAGCCTGTGGGAAATGAACTTTCGACTGGGGCAGCCACCTATATTTACGTCCAACCAGCGGCCGAAGAAAAGAATTTTGGTCCTAAAAGGGGTAATATTAGGGTTGACCCAATCGATATGGACATTCCAGACTTTGAGAAATTAGCCGAAAAGGAAAAGGCAAAGATGATTGAACTGAAGAGGGTTGAAACAGCAGAATCCCAAAAAAAAATATCAGCTGCTGGAGGAAAGATTGAGGGCAGTTGAAGGAGCGGAGCTATTTGGCAGTCTGGATGCCAAAGAAATGAGTTTAGTGCACGGTCTGGTGATTCCTCCAAAGTTCAAAGTACCAGACTTTGAAAAATATAATAGAACTACCAACCCATCAGCGCATCTGACCATGTATTGCCGGAAGATGACCGGACATGATGAAGACGAAAAATTGCTCATCCACTATTTCCAAGATAGCTTGATAGGGTCCGCAACTCGATGGTGTAACCAGCTTACTCTTACTAAGATCCGTTCCTGGATGGATCTAACTAAAGCTTTCATGGAACAATACAAGCATGTGACAGAAATGTTGCCTGACCGTCTAACTCTCCAAAACATGGAAAAGAAAGCTACTGAAAGCTTTAAAGAATATTCTCAGAGATGGAGAGACCTAGCTACACAAGTGCAACCCCCTTTAACCAACAAGGAAACTACAGTGATTTTCATCAATACCCTGAAAGCACCTTATTATGATAAATTGGTTGGAAGTGCCACTAAGGACTTTGCAGATATCGTGATATATGGGGAGATGATAAAGTCTGCCATTAAGGACGGGAAAATGAAAGGGGGTGAGTCTGCTACCCCGAAGAGAGTTTTTCTTGCAAAGAAGAAGGAGGAGACACATGTAGTCAGTTTCAATCAATACCCCTATACACCTCCTTCACCATACACACCTCCCAGGCCTTATACTCCTACTACACCCTATGCACCTCCGACACCTTACACACCTTACCCGAGGTATAATCCTTACTACCCCAATGTGAACCACCTTACACAAAATCCATTCCCCTATACCAATATACCACAACAGCCGTTTCCAACTAGTATATCCCCACAAATAACCCTTCCTCGAAACACCGTCCCAAACACTCAAGGTCCCGCGCGCAATGACTATCGTTCACCAAGGAACGATCAAAAACCCCAGTTTGATCCCATTCCTACCACCTATGGTGAGCTATATCCTAAACTACTGCAAGGCCAACTTGTCGCGCCCGTATATCTTAAACCTTTGACCCCATCATACCTAAGGTGGTACAATAACAATACCAACTGCGCATATCATGCAGGAATTCAGGGGCATTCAACGGAGGATTGCATTGTCTTCAAAAAGAAAGTCCAAAGTTTAATCAATACCGGAGTTGTGAAGTTTGGGTCAAAGAATGGGCCGAATGTAGCTGGAAACCCATTTCCCAATCATGCTGAGAATCGGGTAAATGTAGTATTGACAGGGAAAGTCAGAAGGTTAAAAAGTGATGCCATGGAAGTCAAGACTCCGATGTTAATAGTATGGGTCGAGATGGTTAAGGCAGGAATGGTGGAGGATGCAGAAAATTTAAAAATGGTTGGAAAGAGGGTGCAGAATTGGTACCCGTTCCATAAATGTTCAGGTCATATCATATAGGACTCCGGGTTCTTTCTGGCTAAAGTCCAAAAGATGATGGATAATGGAGAGGCCCAATTTTATGAGGAGACAGAGAAAGAAGTAGAGGTTATTGAGACTGCCTATGGAATAGGAAGACCTTTGATCATCTATTATGATGAACCAGAGAAGACTACTCCGGTTGTTGAGGAAATTACGCCTAAGCTCATCATAGATTTGCCTTCTTCCTTTTCATACAAGGAAAACAGAACTACACCATGGAAATATGACTGCAGCATGGTTATGCCTGGGTCTTCAAGTCAGCAAGATATTATAGGTGTGGGGCACTTAATACGAAGTGGAAGGTGTTATGCCCCTAAGGTTGTGGAACAGGGATCAACAAGAAAGGATGAAGGAATGGGCAAAGGGAAGAAAGCAGTTGAACCAATCCATATTGAGATGGATTTGTCAAAAGAAGCAAAGAGGGGATCAGCCCCGGTAAACAAGATAAAAAGCCGGTAAACGAGAAAGAGGCCTGCAAGTTTTTAAAGTTCATAAAACATAGTGAGTATAGTGTGGTTGAGCAATTGCAGCGCAGCCAGCAAGAATCTCCATCTTATCTTTGCTATTAAACTCAGAGCCACATAGAAATGCCCTATTAAGAGTGTTGAATCAGGCATACGTGGCTAACAACATATCGGTAGAAAAGTTAGACAGGCTGGTGGGAAACATTGCGGCAGACGACCATATATTTTTCAGTTATGATGAAATACAACCCAATGGTATTGGGTCCACAAAGGCTCTTCACATAACAACCACCTGCAAGGGGCATATACTACCAAGGATGCTTCTGGATAATGGCTCTTCATTAAATGTTATGCCCTTGGCAACCCTGTCTAAGTTGCCAGTTGATATGTCTTATATGTTATCGAGTTGCATAGTAGTCAGGGCTTTCGATGGTACTAGGAGAGAGGTAATGGGAACTATTGAGGTTCCTTTAGAGATAGGCCCATGCACCTATATGGTGAACTTCCAGGTCATAGATATTAATCTATCCTATAATTGCTTGTTAGGAAGACGGTGGATACATACAACAGGGGCTGTACCCTCGTCTCTCCACCAAAAGCTGAAATTTGTGATGGAAGGCCATTTGATCACTCTATCATGAGAAGAAGACATAATAGCCTCTACATCTACTGAATCTCCTTATGTTGAACCCAATGAAGATGCCGTAGAATATTTTTTTCGATCTTTGGAATTCGTAAATGCGATTTTCGTAGCTGAAGGAAGACCGTGGATACATACAACAGGGGTTGTACCCTCGTCTCTCCACCAAAAGCTGAAATTTGTATGGAAGGCCATTTGATCACTCTATCAGGAGAAGAAGACATAATAGCCTCTACATCTACTGAATCTCCTTATGTTGAACCCAATGAAGATGCCGTAGAATATTTTTTTCGATCTTTGGAATTCGTAAATGCGATTTTCGTAGCTGAAGGATGAAAAATTCCAAAACCGAGGTTGTCCAAGAACACAAGACTGGGAGTAAGAACCACAGTGGGAAAGGGCTGCAGGGCTGGAAAAGGTCTTGGAAAATATCTTCAAGGGATGGCTCGAGCAATGGAAGCAGTGGGAAAGAAAGACTGGTTTGGCTTAGGGTATCTTTCGAAGGCCCATGAGAGGAGGAAACAAGTTGAAAGGAACCGACAAAAGAGGATGGCTTGTCTCGCGGGTATGGATATTGAATGGGAACCCATGACTTTCCCACCAATCCTTCACAACTTCCACTCTGCTGGTTTTCTGTTCGGAGAAAAGAATTCAGAGGATGTACTCATAATGATCAAACAAGCTTTTGAAAAATTCCATGTGAATAAAGAGGGGCAGATTCATGATATGGTGATTTGCATGATCGGGAAAGAAGGGATGAAAGTGACAGTGCGAACTGGATGGTGCGACCTTGTCCACTAGGATGTAGACTAACTAATTGAAGTGCGACTGAGTTGCCTATAGTTTTTAAGTCTATTCCAACGTAATACTTTAAAAAACAATCTTAATTATCTTTACCCAGAGATATTAAGAGTTTTTTTTTATGTAATGGGCTTTTTGTTTAAACATTTTCATTCAATAAATAACAAGCACAATACATTTTATTCATATTGATGTGTCCATATTATTTCATTTTTGCTATTTATTTTGTTTTCATTATATATATTTTCCTATATTGTTTCTTCTCCACCTATTTATAGGTGTACGGATGAGGAATATGAGGACCTTCTTGTCAGTAATTCTGAAATTGATTTTGAAAGACCCATTTGCACGGGTGATTTTGAGGCTAACGAAGACACTAAGGATTATGGTCTACCTCCGGATTTATTAAGGAAAACAGAACAAGAGGAGAAACAAGTACTTCCTCATAAGGAATTATTGGAAATGATAAATCTGGGAAATGGTGAAGAGATAAAGGAAGTCAAAATCGGGACTTCATTGTCATCATCAATAAAGGGTGAATTGATAGCCTTGCTCCAAGAATATGTGGATGTATTTGCATAGTCTTACCAAGACATGCGAGGGTTGGATACGTATATTGTGGTTCATAAGCTCCCTTTAAGGCCAGAATGCAAGCCAATTTTGCAAAAGTTGAGAAGAATGAGGCCGAACATGCTGTTAAAGATAAAATAGGCAGTGAAGAAGCAATTTGATGCTGGGTTCTTAGAGGTGGCAAAATATCCAGAATGGGTGGCGAACATTGTTCCAGTACCAAAGAAGGATGGCAAGGTGCGGATATGCGTTGATTACAGAGATTTGAACAAAGCCAGCCCTAAAGATAATTTCCCTTTGCCCAATATTGATACTCTGGTGGATAATACGGTGAAGAGTTCTTTTTTTTTCTTTCATATACGGATTCTCAGGATACAATCAGATTAAGATGGCACCTGAAGATATGGAGAAAACCACATTTGTTACAATGTGGGGAACCTTTTGCTACAAGGTAATGCCATTTAGACTGAAGAATGCTGGGGCAATATATCAGAAAGCCATGGTGACCTTGTTTCATGATATGATGCATAAGGGAATTGAGGTCTATGTTGATGATATGATCGCAAAGTCACAAGGAGAATAGGAGCATATTGCGAATCTTAAGAAGCTATTCGAACGACTAAGAAAGTTTTGACTCAAGCTAAATCCGACAAAATGCACTTTTGGAGTCACCTCGGGAAAATTGTTGGGTTTTGTCGTCAGCAAAAGGGGAATTGAGATTGACCGGATAAAGTGAAGGCCATTCAGAATTTGCCACCACCTCGTACTCAAAAGGAAGTAAGAGGCTTTCTGGGGAGATTGACTTACATTGCTTGGTTTATTTCTCAGTTAACCGACAAATGTGATTCAATATTTAAGTTACATCGAAAATGTGATATAGGAGAATGTGATGAAGGTTGTCAAATTGCATTTGAAAAGGTTAAACATTATCTATCCAACCCACCAGTATTAATGCCACCTGTTCCGGATAAACCAATGATACTATATTTATCAGTATTTGAGAGATCCATGGGTTGTGTTTTGGGGCAGCTTGATGAGACTGGAAAGAAAGAACAGGCAGTTTACTACCTCAGCAAGAAGTTAACAGTTTATGAGTTGAAATTTTCGTCGGTAGAAAACTTGTGCTGTGCCTTACGTTGGACTGCTCGAAGACTCAGACAGTACATGTTGTATCACACAACGTGGTTGATTGCCAAGCTAGATCCAATCAAGTACATGTTGGAAACACCTTCTTTATCAAGGAGAACAGCAAGATGGCAGGTTTTATTGTCAGAGTATGACATTGTATATGTAAGTCAAAAAGCTATCAAGGGCAGTGCAGTGGCTGAATTCTTAGCAAGTCGGGCAGTGGAAGATTATGAGCCGTTGAACTTTGACTTTCCGGATGAAGATTTGATGTATGTTTCGCAAGCAGATGAGATTCCCCTAAAAAAGAAAGTACGAAAAATGTACTTTGATGGCGCATCTAATGCCATGAGGCATGGAATCGGTGCAGTCCTCATATTCCAAGAAGAAGATTATTATCCTTTCACTGCTAGATTGGATTTTTATTGTAGAAACAATACTGCTGAGTATGAAGCGTGTACTATGGGCCTTTGTGCTGCAGTGGACAGAAAGATCAAAGTATTGGAAGTTTTCGAAGACTCAGCCCTAGTGATATACCAGCTACGAGGAGAATGGGAAACTCGAGATACAAAGCTAATCCGATATCGAGAACTCATACTGAGTTTATTGGAGGAATTTGAAGAAGTGAATTTCAATTACTTCCCTCGAGAAGAAAACCGAATGGCAGATGCTCTGGCTACTTTGTCTTCAATGTTTAAAGTGAATGAAGTGGCTGAAGTTGTGCCAAGAAAGATGAGTATATATGAGTCTCCTGCCCACTGTCTGAGTATTGAAGAAGAAGCAGATGGCCTCACTTGGTATAACGACATCTTGCAATACTTCAAGAGTCAACAGTATCCAGAACAAGCAACAGAAAATGACAAGAGGGCTCTGAGAAGGCTAGCAATGGGTTTTGTTCTAGACAAACAGATTCTCTACAAGAAAGGAAAAGACCAAGTCTTGTTGAGATGTGTCAGATCTACCGAAGCTCGAAGAATTATAGAAGAGGTCCATGAAGGGATATGTGGCACTCATGCTAATGGTCACATGCTTGCTAAGAAGATTATGAGTGCAGGGTATTATTGGTTGACAATGGAAGGAGATTGTATCAGTTATTCTCGAAAGTGTCATAAATGCCAGACATATGCAGATAAGATTCATGTGCTGCCATCACCATTGCATGTCATGACAGCACCATGGACCTTTTCAATGTGGGGAATGGTTATGATTGGACCTATTACCCAAAAGCTTCAAATGGACATCGTTTCATCTTGGTGGCCATAGATTATTTCACAAAGTGGGTAGAAGCTGCTTCCTATGTGAATGTAACAAAGTCAGAGGTATGCAGATTTGTTAAGAAAGAAATTATATGCCGTTATAGGTTGCCAGTAAGAATTATTTCGGATAATGCTCTCAATTTGAACAATAAGATGATGAGAGAAGTATGTGCTCAGTTTACGATCACATCATAATTCGGCACCTTACCGTCCGAAGATGAATGGGGCAGTAGAAGTAGCTAACAAGAACATCAAGAAGATTATTGAGAAGATGACTGCTGTGTACAAGGATTGGTAGGAGATCTTTCCTTTTGCTCTTCATGCATATCGTACCTCAGTTCGCACATCTATAGGGGCAACACCATTTTCCTTGGTATACGGGATAGAAGCAGTGCTACCTATTGAAGTTGAAATCCTTTCATTACGGGCTTTGATGGAAGTTGGCCTTGAAAAAGCAGAATGGGTTAGAGCTCATGATAACTCGTATAATTATATAGTTTTTAGTTATGTTTTATTATTGTTTTGTGTCAAATACGAGTTATTATTGTTTAGTCTAATTGTGTTTATGATCTTTTATATTTTTATGTATTTTGGTGTTTTTCACAAGTTTCTTTGAGTGATTTCAGATTACTAGAATTAAGGGCAAATCCAGTTCAGTTCAAGTTCCGACACCTTTTGCCATATCAGCTATATCTCGAGTTTCACTGAAGCAATAAGGCTGAAATTTGTAGCCGTGCAAAGCTAAGAGGCATATCTATCTTTTTCATGTTTTACACTTCTTGAAACGGAGTCGTTTTCCCTAGCGAAATCAACCATGAAGTTGGCTGATGTGCAATGACGTCTGTGCTAACCTGTTTTCGTATTTTGCCCATATCTTCTTATCCACATCAGCAAATGAGCTGATTCCAACGGCTATGGATCAGTAACTGATAGGGTAACATTTGTCTAGAAGACCATGTGATCAGATAAGGCCTGCAAAATTGACAAAATTGACCATCAAGTTGGCTGATGAAAATCGTCATGTATGACGAAAATTGTTAGAAAATGCACCCACCTATTATACCTACCTTTGAAATTTGTAAAGCTTGTCTCTTGTCATTTAGCCCTCCAAAATGTGTATAAATAGAGGGCCTTGGATGATTGTAAGGGATCATATTATACATTGGTAGGAAATTAGCCATTATAATAAAATTCTCTAAGTTTTCTTCTTCTTTCTTTTCTCTAGTTTTCTTTTTCTTTATTTTCTTCTTCTTCTTTCTTTCTTTTATTTCCTTCTTAGATTCTCTTTAATTTTATGTTTATGTTTACAATGCCTATGCTAGGCTAAACTTCTATTTGGTTAAGGGTGATTTCAAAGCCCTAGACATGTTTTGTGATTGATTTTTAGATTCTATCTATCATTAATTTTCTATCAAAGTTGCTTATGTTCTTCTACAAGAATTGTTCATGATGTTGTCTTGATTTATTTAGGTGTACAACTAGATAGATCTTGATAATTATCTATTGCTAGTTTAGGAGTCTTGATCCGTGTAATTGTCTTGATTTCCTATTCATAAGTGGCAATTTGTGATTAATGATTATGGTCAAGTTTTCAATAATTGCAAAGTGGAACATAACCTAAGTTGAACAATCCGAGCTTATGTGTTTGTTGCTTAGATCAACCTATCTTTCTCATCATAAAGCTGCCATTAAATTGAATTTAGAGAGCTTATTCTAGGTTGTTTAATGGTTAGAGATTAAATAGAGAGCTTGTTCTATTTAACGACAAACTAAGGAAAGATTGGGATAACAGAGCTTGTTGTTATCTACGGTTGTTAACTTTGATAGTTGGTTGATATTGATAGATCTGAAATTGATTCTTAATGATGTCTAGTGGTGGAGAATGAAACCTTAACCATATTTTTCATATTTGATTCTTCTTACTTACTTGTTTTCTTACTTTTCTAGTTTGCTTATTTTTAAAAGTATATTTATTTTTATTGGCTGGTTATACCGCCTAATTTAGTATATATATTGGCTGGTTATACCGCCTAATTTAGTATATATATTGGCCGGTTATACCGCCTAATTTAGTATATATATTTTTATTGGCTGGTTATACCGCCTTGCATCTTATTCTTATTATTTACTTTAGTTTAAATCTGGCTTCAAAAACCCCTTTTTCTTTTATTGTTCTTGAATTTAAGTTTTAAACTATTAACTTATAAACTAAAACCCAATCCCTGAGGACTCGACCCTTGCTAACTACTATACTTACAATTTATGTTTTTTGTGCAAGGTTAAATAAGATACACTCTTTTGGGTGCATCAAATTTTTGGCGCCGTTGCCGGGGATTGCTTTCTTTAGTTTATTGGTTTATTCTTATTTTCTGTTCTAATTATTTACTTTCTTATTTTTTTTTATTAGTGAATGTTCCAAGCTCCCGAAGAAGACTTACGACTTAGGAAAATTCGGGAATTTATAACTTCTCACCAACAACCAATCGAGGAGTTGATCCAAAACATCCAAGAGAAGCAAGGAGAGATGGCAGCAGCTGACAACCGAACTCTCAAGGAGCTAGCCGCTCCGGACTTGGGTCAACAACCATTATGCATTGAATATGCTAATCTTGAGGTAGCTTTTGAATTAAAATCTGGTTTGATTCATCTTCTCCCAACTTTTCATGGTTTTGCAGGAGAGGATCCAAATAAGCACCTCAAGGAATTCCATGTAGTTTGCTCAAGCATGAGACCAACAGGGGTCACGGAAGAGCAAGTTAAGTTGAGAGCCTTCCCATTCTCTCTAGCTGATTCAGCAAAGGAATGGCTCTACTATCTACCATCCGGGACCATCACTACATGGAATGATTTGAAGAAAGCATTCTTGGAAAGGTATTTCCCAGCATCTAAGGCTGCCAACATTAGGAAAGAGATATGTGGGATTCGGCAATACAACGGAGAGTCCTTATATGAATATTGGGAGAGGTTCAAGAAACTTTGTGCATCATGTCCACACCATCAAATAAGTGAACAACTTCTCATCCAATACTTCTATGAAGGTCTCATGCCCATGGAGAGAAGTATGATAGATGCCGCTAGTGGGGGAGCTCTAGTTGATAAGACTCCCAGGGCTGCTAGAACATTAATCTCCAACATGGCAGCCAATTCTCAACAGTTCTCAATGAGACAAGATCCACCACCACAACCCAAGAGAGTTAATGAGGTAAGTATATCATCCATCCTGAAAAAAAAATGAAAAATTTGATAAACTGACTTCTCTTGTTCAACAATTGGCTGTAGGTAAAATACATCCCTTGAACAAAAATTTGATAAACTGACTTCTCTTGTTCAACAATTGGCTGTAGGTAAAATACAACAAATAAAGGCTTGTGGAATATGTTCAAACATAGGGCACCAAACTGATATGTGTCCAACACTTCAAGAGGATACCAATGAACATGTGAATGCCATGGGTGGATTTCAGAACCAATCAAGGAAATATGATCCCTACTCAAACACTTACAATCCAGGATGGAGGGATCATCCAAACTTCAATTATGGAGGGAACCAATCACAAACTATTCCTCCACCATTTGACCACAGGCCACCGGGTTTTCAGCAAAGAGTGCAACAACCATACCAAACCCGACAACAACTACCACCCACCCAAAATTCAGGTACTTCTCTTGAAGATCTTGTTAAAGCTCTTTCTACTAATACAATTCAATTTCAACAGGAAACAAAGACAAGTATTCGAAATTTGGAGACTCAAATAGGGCAATTGGCAACAACCATGAGTCAAATGCAAGCAAGGGATTCTGGGAAATTACCTTCCCAAACCATAGTGAATCCAAGAGAGAATGCCAATGCTATAACTTTAAGAAGTGGGAAACAGCTAGAGACACCACAAAATGATAGTGCTCAAGGGGAGAACAATACCATGGCATCCTCTTCACATCCCAACGAGCCACTAAAAAAGGTAATTCCTAAACCATCATTTCCTTCTTATATAACTCCTCCACCTTTTCCTGGCAGGTTAGCAAAGTCCAAGAAGGAGGAGCAAGAGAAGGAAATTTTGGAAACTTTTCGGAAAGTAGAGGTGAACATTCCTTTACTAGATGCTATCAAGCAAGTGCCAAGATATGCCAAGTTCCTAAAAGAGTTGTGCACATCTAAACGGAAGTTGAAATGGAATGAAAAGGTAAGTGTGGGGGAGAATGTGTCAGCTGTTCTTCAAAAGAAACTCCCACCTAAATGCAAGGATCCAGGTATGTTTACCATTCCTTGTAAGATAGGCAACACCAGGTTTGAGCGTGCTATGCTAGATCTAGGGGCATCTATTAATGTCATGCCATATTCAATTTATGCTTCATTGAATCTAGGATCATTAGAGGAAACCGGTGTTATAATACAACTTGCTGACCGTTCTAACACTTATCCAAGAGGAGTTGTAGAAGACGTTCTTGTACAGGTTAATGAATTGGTTTTTCTCGCTGACTTTTATGTTATTGAGATGGAAGATGAGATGTCTTCTAATCCCACACCTATTCTATTAGGGAGACCATTCTTGAAAACAGCAAGAACTAAAATAGATGTACATGATGGCACTTTAACTATGGAATTTGATGGTGAAATAATTCGCTTTAACATTTTTGAGGCCATGAGATATCCTAGTGATGTGCATTCTGTTTTTAATATTGATATAATTGACTCACTAGTGCAGCAAGCTTATGAGCTAGATGGTGAAGATAGTGTGGAAATAGTCATTAGCAACCATCTCGGAATGGGGAATGCTAAACTAGCCTTGAGTGACCAGGTGGAAGGGGCACTAGAATCTTTACACTCGCTGCAACCTAAAGATGCAAGGTTTGATGTTTCATTTATTGATTTGCCTTTATCTAATGAGAAACTTCTACCTTCCATTTTGCAGGTACCAACTTTAGAATTGAAACCACTACCGAACCACTTGAAATATGTGTTCTTAGGTAAAAAGGACACACTACCGATCATCATTGCCAAAGAGCTCACACCTTTGCAAGAATAGCGACTTATCCAGGTGCTTAGAGAGCATAAAACAGCAATTGGTTGGACAATTGCCGATATCAAGGGAATAAGCCCATCCATGTGCATGCACCGGATTTTGTTAGAGGAAGGGTCTAAACCAACAAGAGAAGCACAAAGAAGATTGAACCCTCCTATGATGGAGGTTGTGAAAAAGGAGATACTGAAGCTCCTAGATGTTGGAGTGATCTATCCTATCTCGGATAGCAAATGGGTGAGCCCAGTCCAAGTGGTTCCAAAGAAATCAGGTGTAACGGTGGTAACAAATAATGAGAATGAACTTGTTCCTACTAGGATTCAAACAGGATGGCTAGTTTGTATTGATTATCGTAAACTTAATTCCACAACTCGCAAAAACCACTTTCCTTTACCTTTTATTGATCAAATGCTTGAAAGGTTAGCTGGCCATTCTCATTATTGTTTTCTTGATGGTTTTTCAGGTTATAATCAGATAGCCATTGCTCCGGAGGACCAAGAGAAAACAACATTCACATGTGCATTTGGTACTTTTGCATACCGGCGTATGCCATTTGGTCTTTGTAATGCACCAGCTACATTCCAAAGGTGTATGGTTAGCATATTTTCAGATTATGTAGAGAACATCATAGAAGTGTTTATGGATGATTTTAGTGTCTATGGTGATTATTTTGATAGATGTCTAGAGAACCTTACACTTGTACTTGAAAGATGCATGGAAACTAACCTTGTTTTGAATTGGAAAAAATGTCACTTTATGGTAGAACAAGGAATAGTTTTGGGCCATGTAATTTCTTCTAGAGGGATAGATGTTGATAAGTCTAAAATAGATATTATGCATTCTTTACCACCTCCCACAAATGTGAGAGAGGTTCGTTCTTTTCTTGGACATGCAGGTTTCTATAGGAGATTTATCAAAGACTTCTCAAAGATCACATTACCTCTTTGCAAGCTACTACAAAAAGATGTGGTTTTCCACTTTGATGATAAATGCAAAGAGGCGTTTGAAACATTGAAGGGACTCTTGACATCAGCTCCTATCATCCAACCACCAGATTGGAATGTACCTTTTGAAATCATGTGTGACGCTAGTGACTATGCTATTGGAGCTGTTTTGGGCCAACGGGTTGGCAAAGCCTCACATGCCATTTATTATGCCTCACGAACTCTTAATGATGCTCAATTGAACTATTCCACTACTGAAAAAGAACTTTTGGCTGTTGTATTTGCTTTAGAAAAATTTCGATCTTATTTAATTGGTACTAAAGTAATTGTATATTCTGACCATGCAGCCCTTAAGTACTTACTCACTAAAAAGGAGGCCAAACCAAGGTTGATTAGATGGATACTTCTCTTACAAGAGTTTGATTTGGAGATAAAAGATAAGAGAGGTAGTGACAACCTGGTTGCGGACCATCTTAGCCGTTTAGTTCATGAAGATGATGCACTACCCTTGAATGAGAACTTTCCGGATGAGCAACTTCTTTTTATAAGTACAACAACTCCTTGGTATGCTGATATTGTTAATTACTTAGTTACCAAGAAGTTGCCACAAGAGTTGACACAAGCTCAAAGAAATAAGATCAAGAGTGATGCCAAATACTACATATGGGATGATCCTTACCTTTGGAAGCATTGCTCCGATCAGATCATAAGAAGGTGTGTACTCGAAACTGAATTTCAATCTATTCTCACCTTTTGTCACTCTTATGCATGTGGAGGACACTTTGGATCCAAAAGAACAGCCATGAAAGTTCTTGATTCTGGATTTTATTGGCCTACCATATTCAAAGATGCATACCTCTTTTGCAAGTCATGTGATCGTTGCCAAAAAACAGGTAACTTAGGTGCTAGCAATCAAATGCCTCAAACTCCAATACTTATTGTTGAAATTTTTGATATATGGGGCATGGATTTCATGGGACCTTTTCCTCCTTCTTTTGGTAATCTTTATATTTTACTTGCCGTT
Organism: Fremontodendron californicum; assembly: GCA_030761205.1. NCBI lineage: Eukaryota > Viridiplantae > Streptophyta > Magnoliopsida > Malvales > Malvaceae > Fremontodendron > Fremontodendron californicum. The sequence goes on along the minus strand of JAULJL010000017.1, from coordinate 19,754,530 downwards.
GATTATGTTTCAAAGTGGGTGGAAGCAAAATCCACTAGGACTAATGACTCTAAAGTTGTTTCAGATTTTGTCAAGACTAACATCTTGGCTAGGTTTGGAACGCCAAAGGCCATAATCAGCGATAGAGGTACTCACTTTTGCAATAGGACTATGGAAGCACTTTTGAGGAAGTATAACATCACACACAAGGTCTCCACCTCATATCATCCTCAAACTAGTGGGCAAGCTGAAGTGTCAAACCGAGAAGTTAAGTCCATCCTTGAAAAGACAGTTAATCCAAATAGGAAGGATTGGAGTTCACGACTTGATGATGCACTTTGGGCTTATAGGACAGCATATAAGACACCCATTGGTATGTCTCCTTATCGACTTGTTTATGGTAAGCCTTGTCATCTTCCGGTTGAATTGGAACATAAATCATATTGGGCTATCAAACAATGCAACATGGAGATGGATGAGATAGGAAAGAAAAGAAAACTTGACCTACAAGAATTAGAGGAGATAAGGAATGATGCCTATCAGAATTCTAGGATTTACAAGGAAAAGACTAAGGCATTCCATGACAAGATGATATCAAGAAAAGAATTTGTTGTTGGACAAAAAGTTATTCTCTTCCATTCACGCCTTAAGTTATATCCAGGTAAATTACGTTCTCGTTGGGTTGGACCTTTTGTTATTACTAATGTATTTACTCATGGTGCAGTTGAAATCCAAAGCCCGAAAACAGATAAGGCATTCAAAGTGAATGGTCATAGATTGAAGCCTTACTACGAGAACTTTCCAATACAAGATGTGGAGGAGTTTCCACTTTTTGAGCCAAATAATGGCATGGGTCTAAGTCAGGCTGAGGACAATAAACGAAGCGCTTCTTGGAGAGGCAACCCAAAAGGATGGAGAGCATCTATTATATCAGATTTGCATATTCCTTACTCTCCATCATTCTATCTTTTATTGTTTTTCTTTTCTTTTGTTTAATAGTTCTTTTCTCTTACATATAATTCTTGCATTGGGGGATAATAGCATTACATTGAGGACAATGTAAAAATTATGTGTGGGGGGAAGAATTTAGGATTTTATTTAGAGTGTTTTGTTTTTGAGTTTTTTTTTTTTTTATGTTGTTTTTCTTTCTGATCCTTGTTTTGAAAATAACTAGATGTAAATATAATTTTTATTTTTTTTACCCCGGTTAAATGGCGGATAACGGTACTCCGTGATTATTTAAATCGGTTCCATCAGCTACCCACAAAACTGATATTGTATATAAATTTCTCTTCCAATTTCTCTTTCAATTTTTTTCATTTTTTTTTTTCAGGATGGATGATATTCTCACAAGATTGCAGAAACGATTTCCTCCTTTTCCTCGAAATATTTTACTGAAGCTTTACCAAGTTCGACTTGAAAGATTAAGAATGCTTATGCACAAAGGGATTCCTGACGACATACGTTGGATAATTGAAGCCAAGGTACGTGAAGATGAATATCTTCCTGTTTTGCATTTACCAGGTACAGGTAGAAGCACTTTTGCAAAGAAGCGACGAGCAAAGCGCATGAGTTCAAATTGCCACAAATGTGCACGATGGACGTGTAACGGTAAATGTCGTTCTATTGGGATTCCGTCCTCTAATCGAGATGATAAAATTGAATTCATTAAGGATGGACTAAGTAAGGAGAATTTGGGTAATATCCAACTTTCTCTTGAGACGCATCCTAGTGGAGACGTACAAAGAGAAATTCTTGATTTATGGCCGCAATTCCAAAGGGAATGGCAACATCTTGGGAATCTGATGTTAAAAGACCCTGTTTGCCAGCTTGTAAGAAAACTGGATGGGAAGCATATCCTCGACTCATAGAAGGCGTTTAAGCCGTTTCTGGACGTAAAACCAGAGGAAGATGTGAGCCACAATCACAACTACAATAAACGACTTCTCAGCTTTTGGTTTGATTTGCAATAACTTTATTTTGGTTTAATTTACGTGTTGTTCGATTTGTGTAATTATTCTCGTTTTTTTTTTTTTTTTTGTCTTTTACGGTTGATTTTTTCTTCTCTTTTTGATTTTCTTCCTGAAATCACGCAAAAATCTTTTGTTAGGTTAACATTTTCTTCTGACAGGTCAGATACACTTTCGACGACATTATTACTCTTGCCTGATTCACTACTCAGTCCTCTATATATTACACCATGTACTCATTCTCTTTCAGGCACTCGAAAACAAAAAAAAAATGGAAAGTACTTCGTCCCAGCGCATTAAAAAAATTTGTGTCTTTGGAGGTGCTTATCCAGGGAAAAATAACATATTCGCTGATGAAGCCATAAGAGTTGGAGTAATACTTGCCCAACAAAAGATCCACTTGATTTATGGAGGCGGTAGTACGGGTTTAATGGGAGCAGTCGCTACAGCAGCACACGCCGGAGGAAGTCCAGTTCTAGGAATCGTGCCAAAACTATTCACAAGTTTTTGTGGACCTACCGTGGGTAAGGAAATACAAGTCTGGAGTGTCCCTGAACGGATAACAATCATGTACCATTCTGCCGATGCATTCATTGCTTTACCAGGAGGTCTGGGTACATTGGAAGAAATAGCTTGCGTGGCTTCTTGGTCATCTTTGGTCACAAATAAGAAACCCATTGGTTTGCTTAATATTAATGGTTATTTTAGTAATTTGCTTTTATATTTAGATAATGCTGTGGATAATGGATTCATGTTTTCTGAGGCAAGGAGAACCATAATTTCTGCTACAACCATTGAAGATTTACTTAAAAAGCTCCAAGCTTATGAGTGTTTATCTGCTACGGTTGTTTCGCAAACGCTCGGAAAAAGAAAAAGAGATATGGACGAGCAAGAAGTGGATTGCACTTTGTCTTTGTGACATTATCTAACATTTTGCTTGTTGTGTCTCAGTTATAATAAGTGGTTAGCAACCTCTGCAGGTAATATCTCCTAAATTCTACCTTTAAAAATTGACATTGGGGACAATGTCATATTTTAGTAGGGGGTAAGGGACATATTTTGCTAATTTAAAAAAAAAAAAAAAAAATTAAGAAGTATTCATTCTGAACAAGGTCTGAGTAAGGGAGACTTGAGACATACCTTGTCAGTTTGATTTCTTCTTTTCAAAAAAAAAAAAAAAAAAAAAGAGTTTGTTGTGTTTTAAGCAATTTAGAAGTATTCATTCTGAACAAGGTCTGAGTAAGGGAGACTTGAGACATACCTTGTCAGTTTGATTGTAATCTTTTTATGTTTACTTGTTAATTTTTGTTTAGTATTTTAGGATTATTTAGGTTTCATGGTTTTGTTTTGTTTTGAGTCTTAGTTGTTCCTATTCTTATGTTATTAGTTCTTTTCTCTTACACATGATTCTTTCATTTGAGTTAATAGACTTACATTGAGGACAATCTAAGAATTAAGTGTGGGGGGAATGATTTAGGATTTCTTTTATTTTTGTCTACTATTTTTTTTCTTTATTATTATTATTATTATTTTTTTTTGGTGAGTTTTAGTTCCTTTTTAATACAATGATGAGATATGAATTGCATAAGTCTAAAACAGATTTATTAGTGAGAAGATTTTCATGAGAATTGAGCTTGATGTCAACCTTTTTATGAGCCAATGTTAATATAATATGTTGATTGAGAAAGAAGCATGTTTAGACTTAATCTGACTTGTATAATCATCCTTGTGAGTTTTTGAGCCTATAATGATTGATGCATTATACAAATCAATCTAATTTATTTCTTGAGTGCTCTTATGATTACATGATTCTCTAGAACTTGCTTTAAACCATTTGAGACTATATTGATGCATGTGACAACATGAATATGATAGAGGCATTAGGATTTTTAGCCAGGGCCAAACAGCCATCCCTTATTGATGTTCCAAGAGAACACACCCTTAGTGAACCAATTTGAGCCTACATTGAATAAGCTATCTCTTTGGTAACCATAACTTGTCCCTAACCTAAATATACTTATATCTTTACCTTTGTTCCAAAGATGAATTAGCATGTTTTGAGACAAGTTGCAAAGACAAGAAAGATCTATTGAAAATTTGGGTTAAAAACAAGAAATAAGTGTGGGGGGGAAAGAAAAGAAAAGTCAAGAGAAAAAGAAATGGAATACTGGCAAATACATTCCTATGTAAAAATATATATATATATATATATATATATATATATATATATATATGAATCATCTCTTGAATTTGTGGAAAAGGAAAAAGATGTTACAAAGTTATTTAGAATGAAGAAAAGGCCCAACATGAATATCCGGCCTAGGTGACTATGTACTTGTAAAAAGTTTTGAGAAGTTTCTTTGTATGATCTTTTTATGTCTCTAAACTTTATGAACTCTTTGGAACCTTTGTGATATCTTTATCCTTTTGTTCTTCAACCACATTACAAACCCCTTGGCCCCATTACAACCTTGATTAAAGACCTCTTGATTCATGAAGTTGTATGATCTAAATAGTGGAGAATAGGTGGACAAGCAAGAATATGGTAGAACTGTTTTCATGAGATTGATTGAGTGTAAACACTTCACCACTACTTTAAAGAGTGAAAATCATGAGGGTATCCCATGTGAGTAGTTGAGATTAAGTTTGAATATGCACTATTTTGATTGAAATATGTTATGTTAATATTGGCTTAACTCAAACAATTTACATTCGAGCATGATTTTTTGGGAAATTCTTTAAGCTATTGATTAGTTTATAAGACTTGTTCAAAGATTGTCTCTAATTTGTATTGAAAGGATTAGGAGTAAATATTTTTAGTATATGTAGTTTATTTATATTTTAGTTTTTCAATGTTTGTGGGTATCGTTCTAGTAAACCCTCACGAGACTAAACTCGTCCACTAGGGACACCTAGGGGTTTAAAGGCTTGTGTCACATGCTAAGTGCCACCGTGATTTCCTACGAAAATGGATTAGATTAGATTTTCTTATTTTATTTTTATTGAGTCGTTGCTAGGGACTAGCAACAATCTAAGTGTGGGGGTGTGATAACTCGTATAATTATATAGTTTTTAGTTATGTTTTATTATTGTTTTGTGTCAAATACGAGTTATTATTGTTTAGTCTAATTGTGTTTATCATCTTTTATATTTTTATGTATTTTGGTGTTTTTCACAAGTTTCTTTGAGTGATTTCAGATTACTAGAATTAAGGGCAAATCTAGTTCAGTTCCAGTTCCGACACCTTTTGCCATATCAGCTATATCTCGAGTTTCTCTGAAGCAATAAGGCTGAAAGTTGTAGCCGTGCAAAGCTAAGAGGCATATCTATCTTTTTCATGTTTTACACTTCTTGAAACGGAGTCGTTTTCCCTAGCGAAATCGACCATGAAGTTGGCTGATGTGCAATGACGTCTGTACTGACCTGTTTTCGTATTTTGCCCATATCTTCTTATCCACATCAGAAAATGAGCTGATTCCAACGGCTATGGATCAGTAACTGATAGGGTAACATTTGTCTAGAAGACCATGTGATCAGATAAGGCCTGCAAAATTGACAAAATTGACCATCAAGTTGGCTGATCAAAATCGTCATGTATGACGGAAATTGTTAGAAAATGCACCCACCTATTATACCTACCTTTGAAATTTGTAAAGCTTGTCTCTTGTCATTTAGCCCTCCAAAATGTGTATAAATAGAGGGCCTTGGATGATTGTAAGGGATCATATTATACATTGGTAGGAAATTAGCCATTATAATAAAATTTTCTAAGTTTTCTTCTTCTTTCTTTTCTCTAGTTTTCTTTTTCTTTATTTTCTTCTTCTTCTTTCTTTCTTTTATTTCCTTCTTAGATTCTCTTTAATTTTATGTTTATGTTTACAATGCCTATGCTAGGCTAAACTTCTATTTGGTTAAGGGTGATTTCAAAGCCCTAGACATGTTTTGTGATTGATTTTTAGATTCTATCTATCATTAATTTTCTATCAAAGTTGCTTATGTTCTTCTACAAGAATTGTTCATGATGTTGTCTTGATTTATTTAGGTGTACAACTAGATAGATCTTGATAATTATCTATTGCTAGTTTAGGAGTCTTGATCCGTGTAATTGTCTTGATTTCCTATTCATAAGTGGCAATTTGTGATTAATGATTATGGTCAAGTTTTCAATAATTGCAAAGTGGAACATAACCTAAGTTGAACAATCCGAGCTTATGTGTTTGTTGCTTAGATCAACCTATCTTTCTCATCATAAAGCTGCCATTAAATTGAATTTAGAGAGCTTATTCTAGGTTGTTTAATGGTTAGAGATTAAATAGAGAGCTTGTTCTATTTAACGACAAACTAAGGAAAGATTGGGATAACAGAGCTTGTTGTTATCTACGGTTGTTAACTTTGATAGTTGGTTGATATTGATAGATCTGAAATTGATTCTTAATGATGTCTAGTGGTGGAGAATGAAACCTTAACCATATTTTTCATATTTGATTCTTCTTACTTACTTGTTTTCTTACTTTTCTAGTTTGCTTATTTTTAAAAGTATATTTATTTTTATTGGCTGGTTATACCGCCTAATTTAGTATATATATTGGCTGGTTATACCGCCTAATTTAGTATATATATTGGCTGGTTATACCGCCTAATTTAGTATATATATTTTTATTGGCTGGTTATACCGCCTTGCATCTTATTCTTATTATTTACTTTAGTTTAAATCTGGCTTCAAAAACCCCTTTTCTTTTATTGTTCTTGAATTTAAGTTTTAAACTATTAACTTATAAACTAAAACCCAATCCCTGAGGACTCGACCCTTGTTAACTACTATACTTACAATTTATGTTTTTTGTGCAAGGTTAAATAAGATACACTCTTTTGGGTGCATCAGCTCATTATGAACAGTTGAATCTCATTGAGGAGAAAAGATTGAAAGCAATTTGTCACGAGGAGTTGTATCAAAAAAGGATGATACGAGCCCATAACAAGAAAGTTCGTCCCAGACAGTTCCGAGAGGGGGAGTTGGTACTTAGGAAAATTCTCCCTATGGTAAAGGACTTGAGAGGAAAATGGGCTCCGAATTGGGAAGGACCCTATGTGGTAAAAAGAGCTTTTTCTAGAGGAGCATTGGTTTTAACTAGAATGGACGGGGAGGATTTCATAAATCCCGTGAATGTTGATGAACTGAAGAAGTATTATGCTTGAAAAAAAAAATGTGATGCTGTGCACATGGAAATTCGAATGATTCCAAGCGTAAAAATGGAAATTCTATATATCTATTTCCCTTGTGGATTGCTTTTTAATGAGAATATTCATACTTGATATGATGAATGGCCATTTTTCACATTCCTTTCAGTAAGAAGAAATTATCCCGAGTCACCTCTTTGAGCCTTAGGAATTATTTCTTTATTTAAACCTTGATCAAGGATCATCCTCTACACTGGAGGGAAAATGCGAGGAAAAATAATCAAAAAATCATGGCAAAAAAAAAAAAGCCATCAAAAAATGTGGTAAATGAGGTTTTCATATTTTTGGAGCTCGTTTGCTATTTTTCTCAGAATTATCTTCTTGAATTTCGGCTTAGTGCAACCGAACTTTGTCATTTTTCAAATGAGCTCCAATTCCAGATTTTTCTTCGCCAATCCCTTCCAAAAATTATGAAACTCAAATCTGGAAGTTTTCATAATTTTTCGAGCTCGTTTGCCATTTTTCCCAAATTTTTTTTTTAGATTTTCCGAAATTGCCCTCCAACGTCCAAAACTTTGGTTTTACTCAAAACGGGTCCGATTTTCGAATTTTATTTTTTCGCTTCCTTTTTCTTATATTGAATTTGAGTTGGCCCAAAACCCCCCAATTTCTATGATCAAATTCCGCTCCGATTTTGTTTTCCCATTTTCAAACTCGAGAATTTTCTCGTTTTTCTATTTTTGCTCCAATCGGCTTTTCCTTTGGATTCACTTCAGACTGGGCCTTTGGCTATCCTTGTTTACTCATTCTTTATCAACTGAGGGCTTCAATTTCACCGAATTGGGCCATCTTTGTTGTTTTTCCCAAAATTTGCAAAATTCACCCTTTTTAACCAAAACCCTTATTTTCAATTTTCCTTCCAAATTGACTGTTCCTTTGGTTCTGCTTCCAATTGGCCCTTCCAATACCCATAGTCATTAATTATATTCCATTTGAACCTCCAATTTCAACCAATTTGATTGTTTAAGCATTTTTTCCCAAATTTGCCGAATTAGAGCTTCCCCTACATTGAAATTTTTGCAATCCCTCTTCCGAACTCCATATTTTTCGTTGTAGACATCGGATTATCAAAATTCTTTCACCATTGTTCAATTCAACTTCAAATCTTGATTTTGACTCAGGGTTGACTTTTTTAGTGGTTGACTTTCTGAGGTTGACTTTTCAAAGTTGACTTTTTTGTAGTTGACTTTTTTTGGATTGACTTTTCATTCTGAACACCGAATCACAAGTTTTGGAGGACCATCTGCAAGATGAGAAGAGATTTTCTGCATTCTAAAAAAGTACAAGGAAGAATTTACCTACTTTAAAGGGCCTAGACAAAATTAGGTGTCTACAGCTGCCCCTCTTTGGCTATTGTTGAGAATCAGGAATCATGCAAAGATAAATAGACAATAATTTTGTTCGGTTATTGAAATCACATGTAAATAAAAGGAAAGAGAGTTTTCTTTATTCTTCATTTCCATTTATTTCATCAATTTTTTTTCTCGAAAAAAGCTGTAAATAGAAGATTTTGTCCTTAAATTGAGTTCTCAGACTAATCAAGGCTCAACCCGTCTTAAAGAAACGAGTTCAATTTGCAAGAGAAGAAAATACTTCGACGATGGTCTTGGGCCTTATCCTATCTTGGTGAAGTCTTACTGGAGAAACAAAAAATTAAAAAGACCTGGGCGAACCCGTAGATCGAAAAGTTATCTAGCTGAAACCATAGATAAATTTCAAATAAGATGACTTGGGATGAATCAGAAGTGGAAAAGTTATCTAAGCGAAACCAGAAGTCAAAAAGTTAGCTAGGAGAAGCCGTAGATAATTTTCAAAGAGATGACTTGGGCAGAACCAATAGTCGAAAAGTTATGTAGGAGAAACCGTAGATAATTTTCAATGAGATGACTTGGGCGGAACCAATAGTCGAAAAGTTATCTAGGAGAAACCGTAGATAATTTTCAAAGAGATGACTTGGGCTGAACCAATAGTCAAAAAGTTATCTAGGAGAAACCGTAGATAATTTTCAATAAGATGACTTGGGCAAAACCAAAAGTCGAAAAGTTATCTAGGAGAAACCGTAGATAATTTTCAAATGAGATGACTTGGGTGAAACCAGAAGTCAAAGAAAGATCTGGAAAAAGCCAGGAATTGAAATGACTTAGGTGAAATCGAAAGTCGAGAAATATCTGGATGAAGCCAAAAATTGGCATGTTTTGGATGAAAGAGAAAGATCTGGATGAAGTCAGAAATTGGAATGTCTTGGATGAAACCGAAGGTCAAGAAAGATCTGGATGAAGCCAGAAATTGGAATGTCTTGGATTGATGCAAATGCGTCTTGATGCAGATACAAAGATTGAATAAGATGCAAATGCTTCATGGTGCAAATGCAAATATCTTCGATTGATGCAAATGCTTCTTTATGCAGATGCAGAGATTGAATGGGATGCAAATGCTTCATGGTGCAAATGCAAGTGTCTTGGATTGGTGCAAATACTTTTTGGTGCAGATGCAAATATTGAATAAGATGCAAATGCTTCTTGATGCTAAAATTAATTTTTATGCAACTACTTCATTAATGATGCAGACGCAATGATTGACATTATGCAAATGCTTCTGAATGATGCAAATGCAAAAATTAGCAATATGCCACATGCTTCTAACTGATGCGAATGCCTATATCAAAATGATGCAAATGCTTCATGAAAAGATGCAGATGCCCCTACGAACCGTGTTCATGTAAATGGTCCATGAATGGTGTAATTGCAGTTACCTTACAACAATAAAGATGTAATGATCCTAGAAATGATGCAATTGCTTGAGATGACGCAAATGCAGAATATCCATGAAGGATGTAATTGTACTTGTAAAATGTAGATGCTCATGGAATAGTGCAAATGCAAATACCCGTGAATGATGCGAATGTTTGCTGACATGGTGCAAGTGCAAAGCTCAATAAAGAGGTAAGTGCTCATAAATGATGCTAATGTCCCAGATTATTTTTCTAGACTTTGGCTTGGCCTTTCCAATTCATTTTTCCTTTTCAAATCAGAGTGTATCTTGAATACTCGTGCCCCATAAGAGGTCATTCTGCTTTCGATCTTCAGCTATCTTCTTGCCCTTACAGTTTTCAAACTCTTATCAACGAAAATCTATTTGTCGATTTCTATGTCGGGAAGTTAAGGTCAACCCTAGTAGTTCTATACCTTTAGGTTAGAAAACCCTTGTCCCATTTCAACATAAAAAATGGTTATTTCAAGAAATTTTTTTATTTGTTTTCCCATTTTGAAAACAATTTGCTCACTTAATGAAAACTTCTGAGCCAAAAATATTAACCCTACAGTGTGTGATGTACGAATCTTTTGAAGACTAATGATCACCGTTAGAAATTTCCCTAAGTATCAATCTGGATTTTTCAACTTGAATTGAAAGGCTTGATACAACAGGATTTTGGTTGATCGAAGAAAACTTCACAACAAAAATGTATGTCCATTCCAAGCTCACAAATGAAACAGGTTTTATAAAATACGAATTCCTTGAGAATCAAACAAATTCAACATTTTTTTAGTTTCCAAATCATAGCATTTTGACAAGTGTCAAGATTAGTCGAGATATTCAGGGTTAGAAAGTTAATTATGGAGGGAACAAGTTTCAGTTTTTGAAGTCAATTCTCCAAATGAGAGCTGACAGTTTATGAGGTTCAAGAAGTTCCTAGATGCTCCTCAATTTCTTCAAGATGACCTCTTTTTTTGTTGTGGCATCGACACTAACATAGATGACATCAAAATTTCCCATTTTACTCTAGACCGCCCATTTTTGGGTTTTCGCCCTAGAGTCTCATTCTTTCCATTTTTCTTTTTTTTTCTTGTTCTACATGCACTTGAGAATTCTAAAAATTCGATGAGATGGGATAAAATCTGAGGAAAAACCTTTCAAGTTAAATATCCATGCTTGATCAAAATGGACTTTTAAAGCACGTAATGTAGGCTATGGTTCAGGGTTCAGAAAGAAAGGATAAATAGGCCCAAAATATGTGTTTGAGGGGTAATCATATCAAGGATAATTTCTTGAAGAGTATTCCCTTTGAAGCATTCGTCCCTTTTGGACTTTTCTTTCCTTTTGCTCCTTTTTTTTTTTTTGGTTTTTCATTTGCCATACTTTTTCACATATTTTTTTTGTGTGTTTTTTCTTCTTCTTTCTTTCTTTTTCCCTTTTTTTTTTGTTTCTTGGCTTTCATTTCGCCATCTTTATTTTGACAGAGTTAGCCCATATTTATTTGGGAGCTCAATTTGTTTTGCATCTGTCTTCTAGTTATGACTCATTACTCCATGATCTTTGAGAAGACCTTTTCTTGCATTTGACCCCCCAGTGTAGTGGGTGATCCTTGATCAGGATTCAAAGGAGAAAGAGTTCTTTCGGCTCAAAAGGGGTAACTTTGGATAATTTCTTTTTGTGAAAGGGACATGAAAGATGGTCATTTCTCATACCAAGCACAAATATTCTCATTGAAGAGCAATCCCTAGGGGGAATAGATAATCAAAATTTCATTTTGCACTTGGGAATCATCCGAATTTTCATATGCATGATATCACAATTTTTCTTCTTTTTTCTTTCTTTCTTTTTTTGTCGCATATCCCAATGGTTCATGCGTTAATCCATCCTTATTCACCACGTATTCATCATTTCCACATATGATGCCCCAATTTGATTTACCATGAGAATAAGGATCATAGGAAGTCTAAGTCTATACTGAAAAGGTTGAGTTTCAATCTTGGGTTTGTTTGAAATGACAAGGAAAATATGACCCAAAAACTGGTTTTCTCTGGGATATGGGATAATCTGGTTTAGTCATTGTACTCTGAGGTATCAATCATGAAGTGATGTTTGGGCAATTGGTGTTTTATTAGAAAAGCTGCGAATGGTTTTAGCACATCCTTTACACATACCAAATTACCATGGTCTAGATTCTTGAAAGAATGTCTCATTTGTTTGGGTTTCCAAGGAGCTCGAAAAAATTTCAAAACTTTCGTTCCTTTGCTCATAGCCTAAACTCGGATCTACAGTTTTGCTTATTTTGAAGTGGCAATGGTTTATGAGGTTCAATTTTTCATATTCTTTGAAGCATTAGGTATTTCAAGTGATCTTGGTTCAAAGGATTTAGGCGTAGGAAAGCCCAAAAGATAGGGGGAAGGTATTGGGTCATTTCTAACAATGATCATCAATATTCTCGAGACTATCCATTATTAGAACTTCCTTAATGCCTGTTTTTGCCTATTCAAATTATTGTTAAAACACAATAAACACAAAGCATTTAAAATTCAAAATTCATTTAATTCATATGATTGCCGACATGAGACAAGTGTTTCCATCATGAGGTATGAAACCACATGCATCAAAAACTCCCCCTCGACATGTTTTCCTTAATTCAAACTAGCTATTCCTTGGTACTCTTTTTGACCTTTTCATCTTCTTCCCCATTATGACATCCACAATGGTCTCATCATTCCCATTCAGTGGATTCTCCACGCTGTCTGATCTTTGTTTCTTCTCCACGTCTAACTGCCTTTTATTGATGAGTGCTTAAACCTTCCTTTTCAGACATAGGCAATTTTTTGTGGAATGTCCCCGAATCCCAGAATGATAATCATAATATGCACTCTCGTCATACCAGCTTAGGTACGGGGGTTGGATAGGCTCCACTGAAACTTTAGTGAGGAGTTGCTCTTCGACGAGCTGGGTAATAGTTTAGAATAAGACAAAGGGAGTGGCTCAAACCGATCTGTTTTTTGGATGTTCTTCGACTTCCTCTGGCTGAAAAGAGGTTGAAGATTTGCTGGATTCTGAGAAGCCATCGGGTATAAGTATGAACTATATGATATATTGTTCATAGAAGGACATGATAGTTGGTATAAGGAAGCCTGAAGATACAAGGCAAATCCTTCCATAGCTTGCACATCTTCCTCTTTCTTTTTGGGTGTCATGTTTCTCTCTACATTAAATGTTTTATCTCCTTCGAGTTTCCCAGTCTTGATAGCATTCTCAATCATTTCCCCGAAGATTATCATATCCGAAAAATTCTTCGTGGCATTGCCGATGAGCTTATCATAGTACGGGGCCCGCAGTGTATTCACAAAAAGGACAATGGTTTCCTTCTGAGTCAGGGCGGTCGTACTTGGATGGCCATGTTCCTTCCCCTTTGAGCATACTCTTTGAAGCTCTCAGTAACCTTTTTCTCCATATTCTATAAAGTGAGACGATCAAGCACCATATCAGTCACATGCTTGTATTGGCTTAAAAATGCATTAGCCAAATCATTCCAAGAGTGAATTCGATCCTTACTCAACTGATTATACCACCTAATTGCAAACCCACTGAGGCTATCTTGAAAGCAGTGGATCAACAGCTTATCATTATCTGTATAGCCTGTCATCTTTCGATAAAACATAGTGATGTAGGCTGACGGATCGACTGTCCCATCATATTTCTCAAAGTTGGGAACCTTGAATTTAGGAGGCATGATTAAATCGGGGAGCAAACAATGTTCGTTTGCATCTACACTCCCCAATACATCTGTACTTTTTACTGCTCGGAGCCTTTCCTCTAACAGCTGATACTTCCTTTGCGAAGCTACCGACTCAGCCCCATTCGACTCAATCATTTTCAATTTTGCTTGTTCAGCTAGATCATCTAAGTTCAGGACGTTGACGGGATTAATTGTGTTCTAAAAAGACTAGGCACCTAATATTATGACCTTTTGTGTCCCTGACCCTTCTTTAACGGTCAAGTTTTCAGTGTATCCCTTTCCCTTGATTGCGGCGAACACCAGCTCCATCAGTTTAGTCATCTGATCTCTAGATTCTGCTTGAGATTTTGCCAACTGTTCTTGCAATTCTTCATTTTCCCTTTCTATTCTTTCCATTAGGACAGCTTGTTCATTCTCCATAGCTCTGGCCATCATGAAGATGCTCAGTGTTTCTTATACCTCTGATTTGAAATGGAAATTTCTTCAAAAATCTTTTACAGCCAAGCAAATTTGTGTTTTATCCCCCCAAATATGTTTCATGATGAATGATCTATGAATGTCATTTGATGCAGATGAAGAATAAACAAAGTGATGTATAGACATATACAGTGGAAACATGCTGACCATGTATTTTATAAATACAATCACGATGCCAACATGATGCAAGCAAAGAATAAACAAATCAACGCATGGATATATGCAATGAATGACCATGTATGGTCTAGATGCATTTTCCAAGGAATGATCCTATATACTATGAATGCAACATGATATCAATATGATGCATGTAAAGAATAGACAAATTAATTCATGAACATATACAGAGAAATCATGCTGATTATGTTTATCATGAATGCAACCTAATGAAGCATGATGTATGTGAAGAACAAACAATCAATGGATAAACATATACAGAGAAATCATGCTGACTATATTTGTCATGAATGCAACCTGATGCTAACGTGATGCATGTAAAGAATGAACAAATCAATGCATGGAAAACATACAGAGAAATCTTGTTGATTATGTATGCCACGAGTGCAACCTGATGCCAACATGATGCATGTATGAATGAAATGTATGGTATGACAAATAATTGATTGAATGCAAAATGCAAAGGGGAAGATACCACGGAGGAAGTAAGAATCGGAGGAACTTAATCATCAATATCTCATAAATTTGAAGCATAACCAATTTATTCCCATGTCAATGTTCACAAGGTATAAACCATGTTTACAAAATCTGAGCAGTGGTTAGAACTGTCTTTACAAGCACTTTATTTTTCCTAACATCCTAAGGCTATAAGACCCGGCTACTAAAAAGATGAAATCCTATTACATCCTTAATTTCCCGACCCTAATTAGCCTTCCCTAGTCCTCTATCAATCAGTGTCGTTGGATCGATCCACTTGACATCTATAAGGGACTACACTTTTCTTTTGAAGATTTCACAATCTTCAATGCTATGCTCAGCAATTCCGTAGTGATAATCATATCTTGCATTTGGGTTATACCACTTGGGATACGGTGGTAACAAGGGTTTCAACGGCACATAGGCAACCAGGTGATCTCGGATCAATATAGGGAGAAGATCTGGGTAACTGATTGGAATGGGGTTATAATGCCTTTGGGTCTTGTGCTTGGATTGTTTCTTGGTCACACATGGCCTAGGGGTTGATGGTGGCACAAAGACTATAACCGGAGTGTTTGCATGGAGAGGCGGCTGAACAGCGTGGTAAGGGTATGGATTTGGACACGCGACCCTTGGAGGTTGTACATAGTTCGAGGTTCTTATCCCGTATGATTGATAAGGTGTTTGATGAGGGAAGAAGTACGAATTGCCAATTGGTGGTCATGGAGTGGGACCGGGGATCTCGTAGTGGTCATCCTAGTGGACGATTGGACTATAGAAGAGTGAGGATACTGGTTTGGACCTAGGAAAATTACAAGGACTGTTTGGGATCTGAGGTTTCTTTTATTGGTATCAGGCTCTTTGTTTTAGTCATTTTCACAACATTGTCCACAATTTCATTAGGGTTCAAACATTTGTGACATTGACAAGTGCAGGACCTAGCAAGGATTGTATGTTCTGGACTTGATGGTTTTGGTTTATCTGAAGGCGATGAAGAGCCCTGAGAAAGTTCCCTCTTAGTCTTACCCATATCCTCAACCATTTTTACCAATTTGGGGAACTATTCTTTCACCTCCCCGATTTCGTGTTCAAATTCCTCTTGATTGCATTCCAAAGCACCCAATCGTTCCTCCAATTCATTCCTCATATCTCGAACCCCTTTCATGCAAATGAAAATGACATTATTATCATGAGATCAAGAATACAATTATGAACGTACATGCTCTATTCTTATATGCATGAATATAATGATGATTAATGCATGAAATGTACAAGATGCGAAGATGCTGGAGGAGATGAATTTTCATATTTACAACTGCTTAAATAATATGCCTATTTATGAAAAAATGCAAATGAAAGAATCAAGGAAAAGAAGATCCTAATATCACTCTTTATTCTTTGATTGATTTTTTTATTATTTTCTTGATTGATTTTTTCTTTGAAATTTTTGCTTTTTCATATTTTCTCAAAAATCCAAAACTAAAAGGAAATTTTTATTATTTTCACAACACTACTCCACCACAAAGGGATTTTTTATTATCTTCTCATTTTTTTCCTTTTTTTCTTTTTCTGAAGAAGAATTTTTTTTTTTTTTATTAATGTACAAGTATTATGTGTGAATAAGTAAATCACAAATGAATGAATGAGTAATCAATGAAATGAATGAAAGAGTTAATAAATTAATGCATGAATATATATATATATATAAAGCAATCATGCTGACTGCGTATGTGATGAATACAATTTGATGTCAACATGGTGCATGTAAAGAATAAGAAAATCAATGCATGATCATATATAGAGAAATCCTGATGATGCATGCAAGAATAAACAAATCAATGCATGAACTGTGCAAAAATGCGAAGATGCTTGAGGAGATGAATTTTCACATTTACAACTACTTGAATAATGTGTATGTTATGCAAAAAAAAAATACAAATGAAAAGATCAAGGAAAAAAAGATCTTCATATCACTTTTTATTTGATTTTTTCTTTATTTTCTTCTTTCCAAAGAAGAAAATTTTTCATGGAATAAAAATCTTTTTTTTTTGAAATATCTAAAAAGGTACATGTTTAATAAGAATTTTCAAAATAACCCAAAATAAATAGGTTTCGGTATTATCACAAACGATGTGTGGAAAAAAAAAAAAAAAGCAAAGCAAGTAAACAGGGTAAAATCATCCATGCAAAGTGAGAAAATTAATGAACATGTGCCCCAATAGTATCTACTTATTTAGACATCACGGTACCTTTGGGGATTACCATACTTATTACGGGCGATGCACGTACATCGTTGCCCGATCTACAGTACTTATTCAGAATGTAGGAATAAATGGCAAAAGATCAGAAACATTCCTCCATGTGTTCCTAGCTTCGGTACCTCTAACGAAAATTCGGCATGGCTTCGCCTAGGTTGACTATATGAGGTTGCATTAGGTTCTAAAAAGGCTCCAAATTGCTCCTCACTGTCGCCGGTGAAGGTTAGTAAGGCATCCTGATTAAAGCAGGTTCAATTCGTTAGAGTACATTTCCCAGGCTTATGCGAAGGCTATTTCTACACAAAGTGTAGGTAATCTGACACTCTGAAAGTGTTTCGCTAGCTTATGCGGAGGCTATTTCCATACGAAGCGTAGGTACATACTTCCACTTAAAGGGATGGAACTCGGGAGCTTATGTTATGCAAATGCATGTGTAGTGTGTGAGGAGGAACAACAAACCTTTCACCACCTATTCTACAATCCTTATTCTAAATGCCCCAGCAATTTATTAAAACAAAGATCAAGAATAGTGTAACGCATTAACCAACCAGAGAGCAGTAATAATTTGCTTGCAAATGAACATATTAAAAAAATTGTTATTTTCAAAAATTCCCCTTATTTAAAAAAAAATATGGGAAATATAATTAAATACCAACTAAAACCGAGACTTTTGATAACACACGACTAATTCTAGACCTGACTCTCTAAATGTCCCCAGTGAAGTCGCCAAGTTGTCGCAACCTAAAAAATAACAAGTCTCATTGTGAGACATTACTCGTTAAGTGTGACATTGGGGAAACAGAGGAACAGACGACTTAATTCCTCTTGAAATAAAATGAGGGTTTGAAAATAACCTTGAAAAATAAATGGAGTCCCCACTAATCTCTTTTGGCTAGGTGTGATCAGCCATCTATTAAAACTGGTTCTGTATAACATTTTAAAATTAATTACAACATTTTTTAAAACCAATTTTGAAGTCTACGCTTTTAAACCAGAGAAATCAAAGAAACAGGTTCGGGAACCAGTTAAGTGCGGTGAAGGATTAGCACCCCCACAACGCCCGTAGAAAATGGTACCTTATTAATCATGTGTTGTCTCGAGTCTCGGTGGAAATCAGTTTTGAAATTGGCATTTTAAAACAATTCTCATTTTAAAGAAAAATAATCCCATTTCTAGTTGAAAATGATCCGAAATTTATTAACTTAAAATTTTCCTATATTCCTTGGCAAACCCGGTGAAACATAGAAGTTTTTATTTAATTAGAAAATCTCCGAATCACTATTGTTTTTGAAAGAAAGATATTCCATTGTTAATGATAATTGATGATATCCTCCCCGGCAACCCGGCAAAGAACTCATGAATTATCTTAACTCGAGAATAATCTTGATTTATGAAAATATTATTTGTTTTCCATGTATTTTAAAAAATCATTGAAAATAACCATGAGTATGCAAAAATGCTGCTAAGATAAAAATTAAATGGGCATACGCATTTATCATGACATGACAAACATTTAATTATGACATTGTAAAAGAAATTATGACATGCATGAGGATGAATGTCGTGGCATGAAAATGATGTGGCCAACGAATGACATGGCATATAAATGACATGGCATAAACATGAATGTCATGTGAATGAAATCGACATGGCAAACAAAATGACATGGCATATGAATGACATGGCATAAGAATGGATATCATGAGGATAAATGTCATGTGAATGAAATCGACATGGCATGAGAATGAATGACATGGCATAATCTAGATGACATGGCATGCAAATGACACGACATATGAATGACATGGCATATGAATGACATGGCATAATGAATGACATGACATGGCATGCGAATGACATGGCAATATGGATGACATGGCATGCGAATGAATGATATGGCATAATTTAAATGACATGGCATGTGAATGGATGACATGACATAATCTAAATGACATGGCATGTGAATGGATGACATGGCATATGAATGACATGGCATGTGAATGAATAACATGACATAATCTAAATGAAATGGCATATGAATGGATGACATGGCATGTGAATGGCATGTGAATGGATGACATGGCATATGAATGACATGGCATGTGAATGGATGACATGGCATATGAATGACACGGCATGTGAATGAATGACATGGCATGTGAATGACATGGCATATGAATGACATGGCATAATGAATGACATGACTTGTGAATGAATGAATGACATGGCATGGCATGGCATAATCTAGATGAAATGGCATGCGAATGACATGGTAATATGGATGATATGGCATGCAAATGAATGACATGGCATAATCTAAATGACATGGCGTGTGAATGGTTGACATGACATAATCTAAATGACATGGCATGTGAATGGATGACATGGCATATGATTGATATGGCAAAATCTTAATGGGATGACATATGAATGGATGACATGGCATATAAATGACATGGCAATATGGATGACGTGGCATGTGAATGAATGACATGGCATAATCTAAATGACATGGCATGCGAATGTCTGACATGGCATATGAATGACATGACATGTGAATGAATGACATGGCATGGCATGCGAATGATATAGCAATATGGATGACGTGGCATAAGATGAATGACATGGCAATATGGATGACGTGGCATAAGATGAATGACATGGCAATATGATGACATGGGGTAATCAACAAAATGGCACCATCATAAAATATTCATAGTCACATCATGATCACATGCGCACATCATTATTTGAAATGAATTATTCATGTGAGGAATCACATAAATAGCATTTGTTGGAAAATATTATCGTGCTTTCTAGCAAACCCGGCAAAGCTTGAAAAATAATTCTTTCATATGATATTTACATGATTCCGAGTAAAACAAAATTCAATGTCTTTCAATTTCATAAGCACATGTGTTGAATAATTTTCTAATCTTCTCGGCGGCAGCCCGGCAAAGGTTAGGAACTAATTCTCGCCAAATGTTTAGGAAACCGAAACACACGTTTTATGTCGAATTAAAAGTTAAAACATTTTAAAAATGCAATGCATGGAAATGTATTTCTTTCTTAGAGTAAGGATATCCGTATACCTAAAAAGGTATCTGACTACCTTAGGAAGAGATTAAATCGAATTTTAAAAAATCTAAAGACTTTAGGCTCGGATTAAAACAAATAAAAAAATTGAATTTTTAGGATGAAAATGGCCTCATGGCCGAACCCCCTTCCTTTAAAAGGCCCTATCTTCCTAGTTTTAAAACCCTGGTTGACCACCCTTAACACGACTTTTATAAAGTCCAATTTTAAGATTGAAATGACTTGGAAATTAACCTAAGACGGTTTTGAAAACAGAAAATTAGTATTTCTTAAAATAAAAAATCTAACCCTCACTGTCAGTTTTGAAAACCTATTTTTTTACCCTCCTAAAAAATTTCAAACAAATATGAAAAAATTATGCAAGACCTAGAACATGTTGACCTCTATGTAAAAAAATCAGCCTACTTTTTGGAGCATGGATACTATGAGAGTTTTATCCAAAATCAAGACAGTGAGTTAAAAATTGTTTTGTCAAAATCTATTAGACAGTTTTGAAAACCTAATTTTTTGCCTGCATAAAAAATTTCAGAAAAAACTAAAAAAATAATGGGAGACTTGGAACATGTTGATATACATGGTAATAAACCATATTAATTTTTGGAGCATGGATAATATGATCGATTTTTACCCAAAATTAAGACAGTGAGTTCAAAACTGTTTTGTCAAAATCCATTTTTAAACCTTTGATAGAAAATTCAAAAAAAAAAAATACTAGAGGCTCCTTAAAGGGTCTTTAACCAGTGGTTAAAAAATCTTTAAATTTGGACAAGGAATGCATGGTGAGAAAAATTAGAAAATCCAATTTGCACAACTTTTCATTTTCCCACAAGCATGCTCATGAGAGCTTGGCTTTGAGCAAAAAATCAAGTAAGGATGAGATGAATGCACGAACATGAAGCAACAAATAAGGGGATCTATCCTACCACAACCAACCAAGCAAGAAATATCAAGCAAGAACAAACACAAAATCATCATACACCATTCGACCAAGCATGGAATATGTAAGAATTTTTTTTTTGACAAACTTGGTTATTTGATAAAACATGAAGAAATCTTTTAGAACTTGTTTTGAAAAACAATTTTATTTCATTAAATAAAATAAAATGAAAATGAAAATCATAAAGGAATAACAAAATCATATGAACAAAGCATGGAGGAGAGCATGAAAGAAAATAGTTACCTAGCTTTAGCTTTCCAAATCAAAGAGCAAAAAAAGACCTTCATTTTCTTTCCTCGTTTTTTCTCCTCCCTTTTCTCTCTATAGCTACTACCCTTTAAAGGAAAAATTGACCCCTCTCTAGAAAACGAATGGCCGGCTGCCTCCCTTAGTGTGAGTGTGTGTTTTCTTTTTCCTTTCTCACCTCAACCCTTGGATGGTATGTCCCTCTCTTTTCTCCATCAATTTCAGCCATTAGATCAAGATATTTTAATGACAATGAAAATACTATCTTGTAATTTGATATTGGCCATTGAAGGATGTACTCCTCTTTCTACAAAGCACCTAGGCCATTGGATGGACAAGATATTTTCATGACATTAAAAATGGCATCTTGCAATTTGATAGTGACCATTGGATTAATTTAATCAAATCTCACCCTTTATTTATGAGCTGACCAGCCAAGGGCCTGGAATATCCCAGCAATTCCTTCATCTTTCATATTTTTTTAATTGCAAATTGGCCCTTTTCAGTTTTTTCGATAAAATTACCGTTTTAGCCCTCAAACTTAATTTTATTGCAAACGGACCCCAAATTCGATTTTTCTTTCTCTAATCCATCCAAATAAATATAGTATTGAGATCTGGAGATTTTCGAAAAATTTCAAGCTCGTTTCCAATTTTTCCCAGAATTTTCTCTTGGATTTTCCGGTTAGTGGCACCCAAAATTCACCTTTTTCATTTGAACTCTGATTCTGAATTTTTCTTCACCAATCTCTTCCAAAAAATATAAAACTTAGATCTAAAAGTTTTTAGAATTTTTGGAGCTCGTTTGCTATTTTTCCCCGAATTATCTTCTAGAATTTCGGCTTTGTGCACCCGAACTTTGTCATTTTTCGAATGAGCTCCGATTCTGGATTTTTCTTCACCAATCTCTTCCAAAAAATATAAAACTCAGATCTAGAAGTTTTTAGAATTTTTGGAGCTCATTTGCTATTTTTTCCAGAATTATCTTATTGAATTTCGGCTTAGTGCAGCCAAACTTTGTCATTTTTCAAATGTGCTCCGATTCTGAATTTTTCTTTATCGATCTCTTCCAAAAATTATAAAAATCAGATCTGAAAGTTTTCATAATTTTTGGAGCTTGTTTGTTATTTTCCCAGAATTATCTTTTCAAATTTCGGCTTAGTGCACCCGAATTTTGTCATTTTTCAAATGAGCTCCAATTATGGATTTTTGTTCTCCAATCCCTTCCAAAAATTATGAAACTCAGATCTGGAAGTTTTTATAAATTTCTGAGCTTGTTTGCCATTTTTCTAGAATTTTCTTTAGGATTTTTCGAAATTGCCCTCCAACCTTCGAAACTTCGATTTTACTCAAAACAGGTCCGCTTTCCGGATTTTCTTTTTTCGCTTCCTTTGTCTTGTATTGAATTTGAGTTGGTCCGAAGACGCCCAATTTTTACGATCAAATTACCCTCCGATTTTGTTTTCTCCTTTTCAAACTCCGAAATTTTCTCCTTTTTTCGTTTTTGCTCCAATCAGCTATTCCTTTGGATTCACTTCAAACTGGGCCTTGGGCTATCCTTGTTTACTCATTATTTATCAACTAGGGGCTTCAATTTCACTGAATTGGGCCATCTTTGTTGTTTCCCCAAATTTGCAAAATTCACCATTTTTAACCAAAACCCTAATTTTTGGTTTTCCTTCCAAATTGACTCTTCCTTTGGTTCTGCTTCCAATTGGCCATTCCAATACCCGTATTCATTAATTATATTCCATTTGGTACCTCCAATTTTGACCAATTTGATCCTTTAAGCACTTTTCCCTAAATTTGTCGAATTAGGGCTCCCCTTACACTGAAATTTTCGCAATCCCTCTTCTGAACTCCATATCTTTCGTTATAGACCTCGGATTATAAAATTCTTTCACTATTGTTCAATTCAACTTCAAATCTTGATTTTGAATCAAGTTTGACTTTTTAGTGGTTGATTTTTTGGGGTTAACTTTTTTAGAGTTGACTTTTTTGGAATGACTTTTCATTATGAACTCCGAACCACAAGTCTTAGAGGACCATCTGCAAGATGAGAAGTTATTTTCTGCATTCTAAAAAAGTACAAGTAAGAATTTACCTGGTTTAGGGGGCTCGGACAAAATTAGGTGTCTACAATATTGTTTTGAGAGCATATATTTATTTGTTATAATATATAGTTAAATTAGTGATAAAAGTAGTGATAACATATATATAATATATATATATATATATATGAAAGCATGTATATATATATATTACTAAACAGTAAATCAATATATAATATATTGTTAAGTTTGTTATAATATATATATATATAAAAGTAGAATATATATATAGTTAAATTGGTTATAACATATATAAATATATATATTGATATTGTTGTGTAATATATATGTTTTGTGAACATATATATTTATTGTGAACATATATATATATTTGTTGTGAACAAATTGGTTGTCAATTTTTTAAATTGCACCAAGTTGATCCTGTTATTTTTTAATAACAGATGGCAGAATGATCTACCGGTACTGCTAGTGCGCCTGTAGCGCCACAATGTCTACATCTTACACATGGTGAGAGACCCCAGAAGTTCAATAGTCTAGACTTCAAACGTTGGCAGCATAAGATGCTATTTTATCTGACCACTCTGAAGCTAGCCAGGTTCTTACAGAAGGAGGTCCCAACTCTGAACGAGGGAGAGACCGATACTAGTTGTAGCTTTGGTGCAATCATGGAAGCATTCTGACTTCCTATGCAAGAACTATATCCTCAACGGATTGAACAACACATTATACGTGTATAGCCCAATCAAGACAGCAAGAGAGCTGTGGAAGTCCTTAGAGAGAAAGTACAGAACTGAGGATGCCGGCACGAAGAAATTTGTGGTTGGCCGGTTTTTGGATTTCAAAATGGTGGACTCGAAAACTGTGATCACCCAGGTCCAAAAATATTAGTTGATCCTCCACGGAATTGATGCTGGAGGAATGATTCTTAGAGAGTCATTTGAGACGGCAACTTTGATAGAAAAATTGCCACCTTCGTGGAAAGATTTCAAGAATTATCTAAAGCACAAGAGAAAGGAGATGATCTTAGAGGACTTGATTATCCGGTTAAGAATCAAAGAGGATAACCGTGGTTCAAAAAAGAGGGTTAAAACTCAGACCATGGAAGCCAAGGCAAATATTGTAGAACCTTCGCACAAGACCAACAAGAGGAAATTTGTTGGTTCTAGTTCTTTCCACGTTAATAAGAGAATGAATTTCAAGAAGTTCACGGGAACTTATTTCATATGTAACAAGCCCAGTCATCGAGCAAAGGATTACCGTCATAACAAGAATAAGAAAGCTCAAGCCAACTTAGTTGATGACAATGAGATTGAGCTCGCTGCTATTGTGACACAAGTAAACATGGTAGAAAACCCTAAGGCATGGTGGGTTGATACCGGTGCAACTTGTCATGTTTGTTCTGATAGAAATAGTTTCTTCGAGTATAAAGAAGATGTTGATGAGAAACTGTTTATGGGAAACTCTTCGGTTTGCAAGATACGAGGCCAAGGGAAGGTGGTTCTCAAGATGACCTCCGGGAAAGAACTAACATTTGAACAATGTAGTTAATGCTCCTGAAATTCGTAAGAATTTGGTTTCTGGCTCTATTGAGCAAGAACGGGTTCAGGCTGGTATTTAAGTCTGATAAATTTGTACTCACCAAAAGTGGCATGTTTGTGGTAGAGGATATTTATGTGATGGGCTTTTTAAGCTTAATGTAATGGCTGTTGTGCCAAAGAACATGAAAATAATTAAGAATATTTCTTCTATTTATTTGATTGTGTCCTCTAACATATGGCATGGTAGATTATGTCATGTAAATTACAAGACCTTGCGAAGAATCAGCAATTTGGATTTGCTTCCAAAAATTGTTTGGAATCCAAATTGGCTAAGACTCCTTTCTATTCGATAGAAAGAAGTAGTGAACCCCTATATTTAATTCACACTGATATTTGTGACTTAAAAACTATGCAAACTAG
The DNA here is from genome assembly GCA_030761205.1 of Fremontodendron californicum. Taxonomy (NCBI): domain Eukaryota; kingdom Viridiplantae; phylum Streptophyta; class Magnoliopsida; order Malvales; family Malvaceae; genus Fremontodendron; species Fremontodendron californicum. The sequence goes on along the minus strand of JAULJL010000017.1, from coordinate 19,729,144 downwards.
AGGTGGTAAAAAGTATCAAATTACTTTTATATGATGATTGCACAAGATATTGTTATGTTTAATTGCTAAGAAGCAAAGACGAGGCCTTGGAAGCTTTTTAAGCTCTTTTAACGATAAGGTCGAAAATCAACTAAGCAAGGAAATTAAGATAATAAGGAGTGATAGGGGTGATGAATATGATTCATTGTTTAAATGAATTCTGTTAAGAAAATGGTATCATCCATCAAACCACTGCTCCTTGTTTACCTCAACAAAACGGTATTGCAAAACGCAAGAATCGAACGTTGAAAGAAATGATGAACACTTTGTTGATAAGTTTAGGGTTACCTCAGAACTTGTGGGGGGAGGCTATTTTATTAGCTAATTATATATTGAAAAATACTCACAAGAAATCGGACAATACACCGTATGAATTATGGAAGGGTCAAAGACCATCCTACAAATACACGAAAGTGTAAGGGTGTCTTGCGAAGGTATTAGTTTCTCTGGCTTAAAAGATCATGATAGGACCTAAAATTGTGTTCGGTACATCATTTGATGGGATCATTACCTAGTCCTTGAGGGCAAAAGAAGGACATGTGAGAAAATGTCAATTTTGTGCAACAAGGGTACTCGGGTGTGATCTAGGCATCCATGAGGGTATCGACATAGTAAGTGGGGAAGAGTGTCATGGTCTGGTATCTGCAAGCTTTGGTGCTACCATGACTACCCCGTTGTGGAGCGGAGGATGAGACCTTGTCCAAGGGATCGGTGATCCCAGATGGTGCCAAGAGTGGCACGAAACTTGGAAGCATACCATTAGGTTGTAAATGAATCAAAGACATAATGTACTCAGTTAACAAACTGAGTAGATTTACAAGTAATCCTGGAAAGGATCACTGGAAGGCCATTGTAAGGGTACTCGGATATTTGAGACACACCTCAAGTTTTGGACTGCACTATACTAGATATCCAGCTATGCTTAAAAGGTATAGTGACACAAAATGGATATTCGATACTAAAGATTTCAAATCCACTAACGAATTTATCTTTATTATTGGAAGAGCTGTAGTGTTTTGGAAATCTTCTAAACAAACATGTATTGCCAGATCCACTATGGAATCTGAATTTAAAGCTTTAGATAAAGAGGGAGAAGAAGCGGAATGGCTTCAAAAATTTTTAGAAGATATTCCATGTTGGCCTAAACTTGTGCCTACAATTTGTATAAATTGCGATAGCCAATCTGCAATTGGTCGGGCACAAAGTAGTTTGCATAACGGTGAATCTCGACACATTCGTCGAAGACATAATACCTTTAGACAGTTGCTCTAAAATGAAATTATCTCTATTGATTAGGAAAAATCAACGGATAATATAGCGTGCTTACAAAAAGGTTTAACAAGAGGGCAAGTAAATAAATCATTCAGGGGAATGGGTCTTAAGCCTGTAAATTAAAGTTACATAATGGCAACCCAACCTAGTTGACTAGAGATCCCAAGATCTAGGTTCAAAGGGACAACCGAATTATGTTAACTTAGTGTGAGCACTAGAAGAGTTAAACACTCTTATCCATTCCTATGATGAATTAGTTTTACCTGCAAATGAGTTAGGATAAGCTTTGCTTTTAATGATTTTTATAGCTTGATAAAATCAAGTGAGGTACTGGAAGATGCTCTTTATAAGAAATCACCTATATGAGTATGAAACGTGGCCATTTCTATGAGAATTGATCAGGCTAAATTTTGTAGAGTACTCATAGAAACCAGAATGTGTTCGGAGCCAAAATGAACACAACTGTGAGAAACAAAGATGTTCGAAGGGGAATTGTGTGATACCTATTGTGTGGGTTTACACAAAAGACTAAATAGTTCAAGACATCATGTTCACTAGTTAGCCGAGTAAATCTGATAGTTGTCACTATAGAAGGTTCAAAGCCAAAAGCTACCTATCTTGAAGCAATTACTCTTCAAAGTTAGTCTCTCTCATACTCCGAGTCAGTTCGTCGTTTTAATTAGACAATGTCCATTCATATGGAGGATTGTTGGATATCAAGTAATTAAATGTTGTGTATAAATACGAAATACGTATACTAATATGTAGGTTGTCGTAGCTAGATACATGGTGTATAATTAACGTACACAATTGATATCAAAATTGAATGAGAAATTGGTCTCATATACACCCACATGAAGAGGAAGAAAGTTGGTTGAAGTTGTGTATGGTAGTCAATCCCACATAGAACAAAATATGGCTTTTGGTTGTTGTTTATATAAGCTAGTGTTCCATGTTGGGTTGGGCCCCAATGGGCACCCAAGTTTTGTGGTGGGTGAGGACCTACACAAAATTGGATTGGACCACACACACGCGCACGCCTAGCCGGACCAGACCGGGCTTCGGCTTGGGCTAGCAATTAATCTTTTTGCTGCCTAGATGGACCAACTAGCTTTATTTTTCTGTCCGAATAACTTCTACCTGTTCGGTCCAAGACCGAACCGGTCCGTGTGTTTCTAGAATCTACCTTTTCAGGTAAAGACATGCCGGTTCGTTTCCGTGCCTGACCAAACCGATTCGTTCTCAATTGGTGTGTCTGTTCTGATCAAACAGGGTCCATCCAATTGATACGTCTTTTTCAAACAGGTTCTTTGGCTCCTATAAATAGAGACTTCTGAGTCTGTTTAATATACGAATTAATTTTACAAATATTTTCTTCCTTCCTCGTTCATATATATACTGTCTTGTGAGAGAGACTTAGCATTTCTTGGTTCGCTGTGTTGCATCTTCGAGTGTGCTCTCATCTGCAACGTTATCGAGGAGGCCTGGGAGACGAATTGCAATAGTCTTTAAGCACCATAAGAATAGGCAATAATCGTCTTAAGGTCAGAGGTCCAAGCTTGACTCGATATTCTATTTTTTAGTTCTATCGAAACTGTAAGTATATGTCTTTTAATATATGTTCGTATATATTAATGATATATATAATATTATGTTCGTATTATATTTATATATATGTTTGCAGTAATGAAATTGCTAAATGCCTAAAAGATTACTAACAACAAACATGAGCACTCTTGCTCAATTTACCTCCACGAATAAGAGAAAAAATTCCCGAATAAATTAAGCAATTATTGGTTTTGACCCAATATAAGATGTCAAATTTTAGTATATATTTATATTAATAATAAAATTTTTTATTGAATTATTGTCATGAATAAAGTAATACAAATTCAGTTATTGAGTAAAGTACAAACAAACCAAATAAATCATAATATTAAATAAAACAACATGAGTATTCACATCTTTCAATTTTTGTATATAATTTTCTTTAGAAAAAAATCATCAACTTCTTCTTTAATAAAAACTATTCACTTGTCTTAAAAAAAGTACTCATACATAACTTTTTTTTTTCTTTCAAAATATTTTTTTAACATAATATTTTTCTCTTCCACCCAAATAGTAGGTGTGCATATATGTAGTACCCACTATGTGGGTAAAAAAAAAAATGTAAGAAATGGATAATTCTTTATAATGGATAGTTTTTGGTATAAGTGGACAGTTTTTTAAAAAAGTGACTATCTTTTTATGAATAAATAGGTATTTTTTTATAAAAAAAATACATGTATATAAAATTTTAAAAGACATAAATATCTTTATTTTATTTTTTGCTATTATAATTATATTTAATTTTAAATATTTTATATTTTATTTCTTTTGATATTATAATACATGTATATATTTTATATTTTTTGAATTTTGAATTTTGACATCAAACTAATTATAAACAGAATAGATATAAATATAAATATAGAAAAATGCTATTTGCTCTGCCAGATTTATCTCGAATCCTTGTCCACGTGTAGTTGGCACAAGAAAAGAAAACTACAATTTGGGATAATATAATAAAACTTGTTACTATTTATACCATAAAAAAGTAATTATCAAGAAATAAATGTCAGCTTTCAAAATTAATAAGAAAAGCATATTTAGAATTTGTCCCCGACTAGTTCTATACAATAAGTAAAAAAATATACATAATTTACAATATACTTATTAATATATAAAAATAAAATAGAATTAATAAAAAATTAAAAAATTAATTACAATCTCATCGAAAGTTTTTTTTTTTTTTAATTTAATGCAAGGAGTGAAGTTAATGGTCTTTTATTGGGATTAAGGGTAAAATTATTATTATACTTTAACTCATTATTTAATTTTGTCACTCTATTTTTTGTTTAATTGGATTTTGCCACTAAATTTTGATTTTTTTTAAGGGTGACACTCAAATTTGATTTTGGATGATTTGAAAACAAAATTTAATAAAAAATATTCGTTCAAATATTTTATTTAAATAATTAACATTAATAAATGAATAAATAAAAATATTAAAACAAAATTTAATAAAAATATTCTTTCAAATTTTTTATTTTAATAATTAACATTAAAAAATTAAAAAAATTAACATAGAATTTTATTTCATTGAATTAAAGTATAATGACAAAAAAAAAATTAATCCCTTTTCTATTAGAGGAGGTGTCAAAATTTTATTGGAGGAACCTTAAGAAAAGTACCTAAAGAACTTTATGTCTGTTTTGCTCCAAAGTAGCGTGTAAAAAATAAAAATAAAAGCTACAATTCCACAAAAAGAAAACCTAAAAGTTTGCCAAACTTTAATGTTTAATTGCCCAAGCATTGTAAAAAAAGTCTAACACTCTATCAACATAATCCAGTTAAAGGAAGAGTCTCCTCGGGTTATAGGTACTTGCCTGGGGTTTCTGTAAGGGGAGTTACAATCTTGCCTAGTACAAGGAGTTAATTCCCTTAGGATCGTCTCATGATTGGTCTTTGAGAAGTGATAGTAGTGGGTTTTTCTTTTTAGTGGTTTAGATTAAAGGGTGTTTCTATGGGATAATGATGGAAGAATTGTCGGGTCATTGGAAAACACTGACCCTCACGGATGAGGAACTTCAAACTGTGATAGCAAATGATAGAAGGGCATCAAGGAACAAAAAGGAAGAAAATAAATGGATGGTGGGAAAACTGCTTAGGTTATATCATTTCATTTAGAATATATTATGTCACCTAGGTTATATTATTTCATTTAGAATATACTATGTTATTTAGATTACATTATGTCATTTAGATTATACTATGTCACACATATTCACACTCATATTTTTTCTTAAATGTTTTGAAAAGATAATGGTTTTAAATAAAATAAAGTTATTCCTGAGTTAAAATAATTCATGTGTTCTCTTCAGGTTGCCGAGGAGGATATCATCAATTATCATTAATAACGGAATATCTTTCTTAAAACGAGAATGATTCGAAAAATTTTCTTAATAAATAAATTTTTTTATATTTTGCCAAATTTTCGAGAAATGTAGGAAAATTTTGAATTAATAAATTTCGGATCATTTTCAATTAAAAAATGGAATTATTTTTCTTAAAATTGGGAATTAATTTAAAATGCCAAATTTAAAACCGACTTTTCACCAAGACTTGAGATAATACACGATTAATAAGGTACCGTTTTATACGGGCGTTGTGGGGGTGCTAATCCTTCCCTGCACGTAACCGAGTCCCGAACCCGCTTATTTGATTTTCTCTGTTTTAAAAACGCAGACTTGAAATTAGTTTTAAAAATGTTTTAATTAATTCTAAAATATTTTACAAAACCGATTTTAATAGGTGGCCGATCACACCAAGCCAAAAAAGATTGGTGGCGACTCCATGTCTTTTTCTGAGGTTGTTTTCAAACTCTCATTTTATTCCAAGAGGAGTTAAGTCGACTTTTCATCTCTTTTCCAATGTCAAGCATAACGAGTATAAAGTCTCGCGATGAGACTTGTTATTTTTTAGGGTGCCATAGCTTGGCGACTCCGCTAGGGATAGTTAGAGAGTCAGGCCTAGAATTAGTCGTGTGTTATCAAAGTCTCGGTTTTGTCAGGTTTAATTGGTATTTAATTTTAATTCCCATATTTTTTTCAATAGTAAGGAGGATTTAATATTTCCATTTATATTCATGTGCATATATATTATTATTGTTCTCTCGTTATTTTCTTGTATATTCTTTGCTATATGCTTGACATTATTTAATATTGTGTTTTGGCTATTTAGGATAGAGGTTAGTTTAGGTGGTGAAAGGTTTGATTGTTCCTCCTCACACACTACACGTGCATTTCCATAACATGAGCTCTCTACCCGAGTTCTGTCCCTTTAAGTGGAAGTAAAGTACCTACGCTTCGTGTGGCAATAGCCTCCGCATAAGCTAGCGAAACACTTTCGGAGTATTAGATTACCTACGCTTCGTGTGTCTATAGCCTCCACATAAGCCTCGAAATGAACTCTAACAATTCAGGGCCTTTAGAACCGATTCACCATCATATAGTGAACCTAGACGAAGCCATGCCAGATTTCTGATTAGATATCTCGAAGATAGGAGACACTCGGAGGAGCAATTCTTACTTTTCACTATTTATTTATTTATTTATTTATTTATTTATTCATTTTATTTTATTTTATTTTTTTATGATATTTGATTTTATTATCCTATTACTGACTTGTGTTTTTGTTTTGTTTTTGTTTACATTTCATGCATCAAGATCATTTAGGGATATTTGCCTTAAACCGGGTGCCAACCAAAGAGTTTTCGTTACAGTCATGGAACACCAAGACATTCTATCAGTATCAATGGTTAGTAAGACATATCAGGAGGTTAGAACGGAGTCGGAGACGAGTCAGTGTGACAAAGGAGACTGTTTGGCTGTAGGTTTTACATCTACACTTCTTGATTTAGTTCACCTAGATTTTGTTCGAAATGATTTAGTGGAATTAAGGGAAATTTGGAGACAGTGGGGATTTGATAGGAAGAATGAATTCACTAGGAAATATGGTGATATAGCTATACTTCTCCTGATTTAGGTGGACGAGCAGCTAATTAGGGCCATAGTACAGTTATGGGATCCTTCGTACATGTGTTTCATTTTTAATCTGGAAGATATGGTGTACCTATCCTTGAGGAATATTCTACCTTGCTCCATATAGAATCATCAAATTCGAATAAGTTCTACTTGAAGGAGCAGAAAATATCAAGCTATCAGAAGAAACTTTCTAAAGTGATGGGTATATATATTCAGATAGATTCCCGACAGATAAAGTATAAGGGTTCAAGTGACTGCATTCCTTGGGTATTTTTGCGAAATTATATCAAGGGTAACCCGGATAGGGATCATGTGTTGGACGTATTTGCTTTGGCAATTTATGGTTTGGTCATATTTTCGAAAGTGAAAGGTCATGTCGAGGTAGCTGTGGTGGATTTCTTTGATCGGTTGGACAAACATATAGATCTTTCTCCCGCTATTCTTGCTGATACAATCAGATCACTTAGTTACTATCGGAGGAAAGGAAAAGGGCATTTTGAGGGTTGAGTACAACTCCTATATGTTTGGATTAGAAGTCTTTTTTGGGGAGATGATAATGGGAAGCTTCAACCTTACATGAAGACGAGTGTTCCTCATACAGAATTCAACAATAAGAAATGGTCGAAGAAAGGGGATAAGAAACAGTGAATTAAGACTCTCCGTTACTTAGGAAACGAAGACATAACTTGGAGGGCTTCATGAATGCCACTTGGGTCAATTTTGTATCATTGTGGTGAGAACTTATGGGTTCCATTGTTGGGTATTTGAGGGGGCTGTTAGTTATGCACTATTACTAGTGCGGAGGCAGTATGGATCCGAACAGTTTGAACTAATGACTCATGAGCTTATCTCGATGGATTTCTCTTATGGTGAGCCCGTATACATGGGGAGAAGACGCCAAGTCATCATGGCATGGAAGGAACTATACCATTCACAAGTGGGTAGGTATATCGACAACGCTACTCCGCCGTATCTAGTATGGAGGGCCAAGAACCTTCGCGACATTGTGCTTCCTACCACAGATCCCTCTGTTCATCAAGTTGTTCTTCAGCCCAAACTGATAATACCGTCAGAAGTTGAGCAGGTTGGACAGGAATTAGAAAAGCAAAAAGGGAAGTTGAAGAGAGAATGTGATAAGCTTCAGGAAGATGTCAAGTATTTGAAGACTAATCTTGAGATCCAAGAGACTAAGACAAGAAAGGTTGTCACATAGAGAGAGATACAGCTTTGGCCGGTATATGAGATCTGCACCAAGAAAACAAGAAGATAAGGGTTACGGGAAGATTCACGGGAGCCATTATTTCTTTCAGAGCACATGAGAAAGAAATGAAGAAACTTCAAATGGAGTTGGATTATTGGAAGAGTAAGATCAAGGAAAGTAAAGAAAAAGAGGCCGGGTTTTCTGAGGAGCGGCAGAAATGGGAGGATACACATTCTTTGTTGTCAACCAAGCTAGAGAGATGCCAGCCAGAAAATGAACAAGCAATTTATTAGTATTTGAGAGATGCCACCAATGATACTGTATTTATCAGTATTTGAGAGATCTATGGGTTGTGCCTTGGGGCAGCATGATGAGACCGGGAAGAAATAACAAGCAATTTATTACCTCAGCAAGAAGTTCACAGATTATGAGCTGATGTATTCATTGGTAGAAAAGCATTATTGTGCCTTAGCTTGGACTGATCGGAGGCTCAGACAATATATGTTGTTCCATACGACGTGGTTGATTGCCAAGCTAGATCCAATCAAGTATATGTTGGAAGTACCTTCATTGTCAGGAAGAACGGCAAGATGGCAAGTTTTGTTGTCAGAATACGACATTGTATATGTGAGACAAAAACCTATAAAAGGCAATACAGTAGTTGAGTTCTTAGCAAGTCGGACGGTGGAAGATTATGAACCTTTGAACTTTGATTTCCCAGATGAAGATTTGATGTGCGTCTCGCAAGAAGATGAGGTTCCCCCTAAAAAGAAGAAATAGTGGAAAATTTACTTTGATGGTGCATCCAATTCCATGAGGCATGGAATCGGTGCAGTGCTCATATCCCCAAAAGAAGATTATTATCCATTCACTGCTAGATTGCATTTTGATTGTACGAACAATACTGCTGAATATGAGGCATGTACTATGGGCCTTCGTGCTGCAGTAGACAGAAATATCAAAACACTAGAGGTTTTCGGAGATTCAACTCTAGTGATATACCAGTTATGGGGAGAATGGGAAACCTAAGATGCAAAGCTAATCCGATACCGAGAACTCATATTGAGTTTGTTAGAGGAGTTTGAAGAAGTAAGTTTCAATTACTTCTCCCGAGAAGAAAATCGAATGGCGAATGCTCTGGCTACTTTGTCTTCAATGTTTAAAGTGAATGAAAGGGCCAAAGTTGTGCCGATCAAGATGAGCATATATGAATCTCCTGCCCACTGCCTAAGTATTGAAGAAGAAGCAGATGGCCTCCCTTTGTATAATGACATCATGCAATACATCAAGAGTCAATGGTATCCTAAACAAGCAACTGAAAATGACAAGAGGACTCTGAGAAGACTGGCAATGGGTTTTGTCCTAGATGGAGAGATTCTCTCTAAGAAAAGGAAGGACCAAATCCTGTTGAGGTGTGTTGGGTCTGCTGAAGCTCGGAGGATCATTGAAGAAGTCCACGAAGGAATATGTGGCACTCATGCTGATGGTCACATGCTTGCCAAGCAGATTATGAGGGCAGGGTATTATTGGCTAACGATGGAAGTAGATTGCATTATTTACTCTAGGAAGTTCCATAAATGCCAGATATACGCAGATAAGATTCATGTTCCTCCATCGCCATTGCATGTCATGACTGCACCATGGCCATTTTCGATGTGCGGAATGGATATGATCGGGTCTATTACCCCGAAGGCTTCGAATGGACACCGCTGCATCTTAGTGGCCATAGACTATTTCACAAAAATGGGTGGAAGCTACTTTTTTTGCAAATGTAACAAAGTCAGTGGTATGCAGGTTTGTTAAGAAGGAAATCATATGACGATATAGACTCCCGGAGAGAATAATCATAGACAATGCTCTGAATTTGAACAATAAGATGATGAGGGAAATACGTACCCAGTTCAAGATCACACATCATAATTCGATACCTTATCGCCCACAGATGAAAGGGGCAGTGGAAGCAACCAATAAGAACATCAAGAAGATTGTTGAGAAAATGACTGATGTGTACAAGGATTGGCATGAGATCTTGTCTTTTGCTCTTCACGCATATGGTACCTCGGTTCGCACATCTACGGGTGCCACGCCATTCTCTTTGGTATATGGGATGGAAGCAGTGCTGCCTATTGAGATTGAAATCCCTTCACTTCGTGTTTTAATGGAGGTTGGATTAGAAGAGGCTAAGTGGGTTAAAGCTCATTATGAATAGCTGAATCTCATCGAGGAGAAAAGATTGAATGAAACTTGTCATGGGCAGTTGTATCAAAAAAAGATGATTCGAGCCCACAACAAGAAGGTTCGTCCCAGAAAGTTCTGAGAAGGGGAGTTGGTACGAAGGAAAATTCTCCCTATAGTAAAGGATCCGCGAGGGAAATGGGCTCCGAATTAGGAAGGGCCTTATGTGGTAAAAAAAGTTTTTTTTCGGAGGAGCATTGATTCTAACTCGGATGGATGGGGATGACTTCAGAAATCCCGTAAATGCCGATGAATTGAAGAAGTACAATGCTTGAAGAGAAAAAAAAAAAAGTGTGATACTATGCACATGGAAATTCGAATGATTCCAAATGTAAAAGTGAAAATTCTCTACATCTATTTCCCTTGAGGATTGCTTCTCAATGAGAATATTTGTGCTTGATATGATGAATGGCCATCTTTTATATTCCTTCCACAAAGAAGAAATTATCCTTACTCACCCCTTTGAGCCTTAGAAATTATTTCATTCTCTGAACCTTGATCAGGGATCAACCTCTACACTGGAGGGCAGATGCGAGGAAAAATAATCAAAAAAATCATGGCAAAAAAAAGAGCCATCGAAAAAATGTGAAATCAAAGAATGACAAATGAAAGCCAAGAATGAAAGAAAAAGATTGAAAAATAAAAAAGGACAAATGTTTCAAAATGGATTCTCCTCAAGAAATGATCCTTGATCCAATCACCCTTAAACACACTTTGGGCTTATTTACCCTTTCTTTCTAAACCCAAACCTTGGCCTACATTATGTGCTTTAAAAGTACATTTTGATCAAGCATGGATATTTAATTTGAAAGGTTTTTGTCAGAATTCATCCCATCTTTTGAATTGATATTTTTTACTTTGGAAGCATTTAGAATTCTCTGGTGTATGGTAAAACACAAGAAAAAAGAGAAAACAAAAAAATGAAAACAAAAACAAGAATGTAAAAAGGAAAGGTTTAAACCAAAAACCCACGAAGGGTGACTTAATACCGAATAATGGACACTTGAGTTGAAAACCCACAAAGGGTGGCTCAAGTATAATAAAGATTTGAATCAATGCTCTGTGTAAAGGGGGAGAAAGTATCTGAAAATTAGAGAAAAGAGGAAAAACTCATTCTGACGTAACTAAGGAAATTGAGAGATTACCCAAGTAAATTGCGCATTCAAGAGAAATTTCAGATGAATTGAAGAAAGAGGGGTCCAAGATATTACGCATCTGGACCATCTACAATCTACAACTCTACATTTGTTTTTTGTATCCTTGGTAGTCAGTTTTAGACTTTGTTACAATAAATTCTTGTTATCCCTTTTGTGACATTTGCTTGTTTCACATTTTTCTTTCATACATTTTTTGAAATACATCTTGACTGTTATTAAAATTGAATGATGATTAGTAAACATAAAAATCTTTAAATAAAAAGATTTAAAAGTATTACTAAATAGTAGATTTAAATCATAGAAGGGGTTTGGAAACCACTAATCATGATGGAAAATCGCAAAGTAAAGGTAAAACAGTGAATGTGTCGGAGACTCTGCCAAGAAGTGAGGAAATTTACGAATTTCAGCAAAGTCATAAACTGGGACTGTTTGATAATTTATCTTGATTGAAGATTCCTCAAGTGGGGCATCTGTGAAAAGTTGAGGACTCCGTCATGAAGTTAGATAATCTGTGAACCTCAAAGAAACCATGGAATAAAAATCATGACACAATCATTTGATTGCATTCATCCTTAGGAAACATACAAGCATTTGCAAAGCATGTCATTCTCATCACTGCATTTTACTAACACTGCAGGAATCATGGAAAATTTTGGCTTCGCCAATTCGAACTCGTTTAGCTTCTCAAATGAGTCGAGCCCCAAGACCATCGTCGAGGTATTTCCTTTTGTTTTAAATCGAACTCGTTCTGCTTCTCAAATGAGTTGAGCCTCGAGACCATCGTCGATGTATTTCTTTTTGTTTTAAATCAAACTCATTCTACTTTTCAAATGAGTCGAGCCTCGAGACCATCGTCGAGGTATTTCTTTTTGTTTTAAATCAAATTCATTCTACTTCTCAAATGAGTCGAGCCCCGAGACCATCGTCGAGGTATTTTCTTTTGTTTTTAAAATCGAACTCGTTCTGCTTCTCAAATGAGTCGAGCCTCGAGACCATCGTCGAGGTATTTCCTTTTGTTTTGAATCAAACTCGTTCTACTTCTCAAATGAGTCGAATCCCGAGACCATCGTCGAGGTATTTCCTTTTGTTCCAAATTGAATTCATTCCGCTTCTCAAATGAGTGGAGCCCCGAGACCATCGTCGAGGTATTTCCTTTTGTTTTAAATCAAACTCATTCTGCTTCTCAACGGAGTCGAGCCCCGAGACCATCGTCGAGGTATTTCCTTTTGTTTTAAATCAAATTCATTATGCTTCTCAAATGAGTCGAGCCCCGAGACCATCCTTGAGGTATTTTCCTTTTGTTTTAAATCAAATTCATTATGCTTCTCAAATGAGTCAACCCCGAGACCATCGTCGAGGTATTTCCTTTTGTATTAAATCGAATTCATTCTGTTTCTCAAATGAGTCGAGCCCCGAGACCATCATTGAGGTATTTCTTTTTGTTTTAAATCGAATTCATTCTGCTTCTCAAAAGAGTTGAGCCCCAAGACCATCGTCGAGGTATTTCCTTTTGTTTTAAATCGAATTCATTCTGCTTCTCAAATGATTCGAGCCCCAAGACCATCGTCAAGGCATTTCCTATTGTCTTAAATCGAACTCGTTCTGCTTCTCAAATGAGTCGAGCCACGAGACCATGGTCGAGGTATTTCCTTTTGTTTTAAATTGAACTCGTTCTATTTCTCAAATGAGTCGAGCCTCGAGACCACCGTCGAGGTCTATTCTTTTCGTTTTCAAGTCAAATTTATTTTTCAGATGAACCAAACACAGGATCATTCTTAAGGCATTCCTTTTCAAAATCGAACTCGTTCTGCTTCTCAAATAAGTCGAGCCCCAAGACCATCATCGAGGTATTTCCTTTTGTTTTAAATCGAACTCGTCGAGCGTCAAGACCACCGTCGTGGTATTTTCTGGACATAGCTGAGCATATGACAGGATAAGGCCCCGAGACCACTGTCGAGGTATTTTTTTCTTTTGCAAATCGAACTCGTTTCCTTAAGAGGTGTAAGACCCTTGTAAGACAGAGATTGACTCGGGTCTCTTTAAATGATTCGTGCATAGTGGATCAAGTTTATCTATGCTTGTAGACAAAGCACACTACTATCTGGTCTTATAGTTATATTTTTTATTTTTAGAATAAGAGGTTTAATCGGCTATTTGAGAGATTTAGCCTTAAATTGACCACGACTCAGGAATCAAAATTGGGACAATGTAAAGACCATAAAATTTGGTATTTTAACGTCACATAGAGTTAAAATGTGATATATTACAAAGCAGGATTATTGGAAAATCTAATCGGCACAAAATCGGTAAAATATGAACTAGGGGTATTTTGGTTATTTTACCCAAAATTTTATTTTTGGTTCGAATATGGTACCAATAGACTTCGTGATAATATAAGATCTCAATATGATGCTTATATTGAAAATTTGACATTCTTTTTTAAACTCAAAAATTAAGTGAAAATCGGGTACGCCTTTAATTAACTTAAAAGAGTGAAAAACCGAAACTAATTGCGGGAAGGTCTGGAAAAGGTTTTAAGTGAATAAATGGATTCATACAGACATAAAATGATGTTAGAATGCTATTGGAGAAATCAGAATGAGAATCAAAGCTAAAACCGAAAAAAAAAGTTAAAATGTTGACTCGTAAACAGTCCGAGGTCCGGATTTGATGCTCGAGATATCAAAAAATTATGAAAGCTTGCATACTAGTGTAAAATGATATTTGAAACATATCCGTCTTGAGAAAAGTGAAAAACAAGCTTCCGAACGTAAAAATTTCATGTGGGCCCGTTTAGGCACTAAAAGACAAAAAGTGGGGTTTTTTGTCATTTGGCTTGGAAAATGGCCATAAAATGCATTCCATAAACCCTTATCAGCCGTGAGACTCATTCTCCTTAGGCATTAAGGGTTTGTTTCATCTTCAACCTTGAGAAACCTAACCAAGTGAGAAAACTCCATAGCCAAATGATTAGTAAGCTTGATCTCTTGATTTCTACTCATCACCAAGCCAACAAAATACATATTCTTACTATCTAAAAGGTGAGGATCACTTATTTGGCATTAGTTTTTCAAGAAACCAAGGGAAACTATATGTTTCTCTTCATGGCCATTTTGCCTTAGATAGTTTCCAACATAGCCACCAGCTTAAACCTCCACCATGGGTGGTCCTAAATCAACCTCTGTATCCATTATTTGGGGTTGGTTGATTGAAAAAGTGGCTTGGAGATAGAAATCCAGGCTTTCCCGAAAACACCATGGTGGCCAACCACCTTGTGCAACCACTCCCACAACCATTTGAGGCCACTATTGGCTTTGCCAGGCTCGGGGGAGCAACTTTCCAGTTGATCGTTGCTCCAGATTTCCACCCGAGCTAGGTGTAAATTTTATAATGCTTAAATAGCTAAGCTACAAAATATCAGATAATAGCTAATTTGCTACAATTTGGATAGTGTGGATGTTTCTAAATTATAAAATATTTATAAAATTATTGTTTATGTACTAGGAGCGTGGACTAGCTGGGTTCGTGGTTGGAAGAACATCTGAGCACGAGGATCCAATTTCTCCTGCTTAGCGCACTGTGAGTAAACGTGTAGCGATAGATGTAGGATCGTTAGATTATGTTACGACATACTAACTGTGATTGTATGAATGTATGGGTGATGGATTATAATGCACTTGAGTCGGTAAATAGTAGTGTGCATGACATAGAACTACCTTATGGTATCGAATTCTCGTAAAGACGTGAGAAAAAGGTCCAAGGAATAAACAAGAAATGATTATGTAATAATCCGGGATTGACGCATGAGTGGTCGACTTTATGGCGCCGCATTGTTTCCTTACTTGTATGTTGATTTAAATGTTATGTGCTATATGTTTACTGTAATGTTAAGCTATTCTTGAATATGTAGGCTGCCATTGTGCCCTATCGGATTTGTAGGCTGCCATTGTGCCCTATCGAATTTGTAGGCTGCAATTATGCCTTACCGATTTTGTAGGAGCTTTCGAGCCCTACCGATTTGTAGGAGTCTACAGACCCTACCGGATATTATAGTTATTTATGATGTTGGATAGAAACATCAAGGTGATATTAGTTAATAAGACTTGCGAGTATTTTCCATAGACTTTACTAATTATGTGTTTGCTCACTGAGTCCTTATGACTCACCCTTTAGTTATTTTTCTTTTTCAGATACTGATCGACCTGGTCCCTTATCCACCCCACCAGCTTGCTCATGACCGATAGTCGATGAGCATGATATACCGTTTTGACGAGGTGATATGTTTCTTGATGGAGGAGCCGTGCACAGTCACCTAGGGATGTCATATATTATTTTGTCTAAATATGTTGTATTATGTGTCATGCAGTTATATGATCAGAGACCGAGATTGTTGTTTACATTTTTGGCGTTGTATATATATTTACATTATGGTTCACTTTGTGCGTCTGCTATAGGGCATTTCGGTTACTCCCAAGTTGGAGGTGTCCTAACCGGGATGTCATGTGTTATTATTGTTATTATTATTATTATGCATGTTTTGCAGGTTCGGTAACCCCCATATTGGGCGGGGTCATGCCGAAATTTCGTTAGGTAGATTATTGGTTAAGGCTTCGGAGACAAGGGCATGTACTTGTGTTTGGCCGGTCACACTCTCGGACTTGGGATGTGACAAAGTTGATATCAGAGCATTGTGTAGAGGTCAATGACTGTACACGTGTCCTTCTTGTAAAGGATCACTTGTCGGTTATAGATGATAGTTCGAGGTTGGATAAATAAGGGTACTTAAAGATCAAGTTTCTTTCTCAGGTTACTATGCTCCCGATGCTAAGAACGAGACCAGACTGCTAGATGGGACGTCCGAATCCCGTACCTGGAGAACGAGACCAGACCGCTAGATCTACTAGCTGGTCAACACCAAATGATAGGGTAGATCAGCTAGCTACTGAGATTGGTGAGATACGTCAGAAGGTTAGGACCCTGATAGATCTACTAGCAGATCAGAGGCAGCAGAGACAGGACTAGGCTCCTCCAGGTCGTACACGGCCATAGGATCCCCCTGAAGGACAACAGCCTGCCCAACAGGGGTAGTATCTCCCAATGACATTATATGAGTTTCGATGGAATAAGCCATCGGTGTTTTTTGGGATTAAGCTTGATTCAGATCCATAAGACTTTGTGGATGTATGTGATCGGTTATGTGTGGCTCTCAGATGCTCAACAGTTAGAGCCATGGAATTGATAAGTTATCAGTTGAAGGGGGTGGCCTATGAGTGGTATAAGACCCTATTGAGGAGCCGGCTAATGGGTAGTCCTCCATTAGAATGGTCTGAGTTTTATAATGCTTTTATTGAATGACTCATGCCTGAGAGTCTACGGGATGCAAAGGCTCGAGAGTTTGAGTTACTAAAACAGACTGAGGACATGTCAGTGTTGGATTATGATACTAAGTTTAATCAGTTAACGAAGTATGCGCCACATATGGTGATGACTGATACTATGAAGGCCAAGCCGTTTGCTAATGGCCTTAGGGAGTACTTATTTGTGGCAGTACAATTGACAAGGACCTCTATGTACTCTGATGTTCTTGATGCAGCCTTACGATTTGAGGCACGGGCAAAGAGATGCAGGTTCACTGTGAGCCTCGGAAGAAGGCTAGGATAGGGAGACAGAGTTTTAGGTAGTCTGGTGTTGGCGGATCAGGAGCACCTACTAGTACTGGTACAGTGGTCCGGGGACAGAGCAGTCAAACTAGATCGGTTACCAAGTCATCAGGTAACACTAGGAGATCAGGAGCTCCCCATTGTCAGAGTTGTGGTTATCAGTATTTTGGATGACGCAGAAGGCCTAGTACTTGTTTCAAATGCGGTCAGCCGGGCATATGAAGAAGGACTGTCAGCTGAATTTTTCTCGACCCACGTACACTACAGTTGCATCGCCCCCAGTTGTTACTACTGGATTAGTGGCCCAGTCAGTGTGCAGAGGCATAGCAGACAGAGGTACATAGTCTGGAGGTATGGGACAGACTATGTGGGGTAGAGGACAGACTACAGAGGGTCGAGGACAAGCCAGGGCATTGATGCTGAATCCTCAAGACGCGCATGCGTTGAATACCGTCGTAACAGGTATGTTAGATATTTGTTCCAAGTAGGTTGTAGTATTATTCGATTTTGATGCTACGCACTCCTTTATATCCCCTTCCTTTGCTTCGTGTTTGAACATGAGTTATGATATGTTAAATGATCCGTTGGTAGTGCTTACTCTGGTAGGTGAGGTTTACCATGTGCAAAATATTGAAAGGATGTGAAATACGGATTGAGGGTGAGATATTGTTGGTAGATCTAATTGAGCTAGATATACTTGAGTTTGATGTGATTTTGGGCTTGGACTGGTTGTCTGCCCACCATGCGATATCGGATTGCCACGAGAAGTTGGTAGTGTTGAAAATATCGGGTAAACATGTGTTGAGGTATCAAGGAGATCGTAGAATGACTTCGCCTCACTTGATCTCGAGAATTAGTGTCGAGAAACTATTAGTGAAGGGTTACCAAGGATTCTTAGCGTATGTATATGATGCTGAGATGAAGTCTCAAGATTTGAGAGGGATTCCGGTGGTAGAGGATTTCCCCGATGAGCTGCCAGGACTTCCACCGGATAAGGAGATTGAGTTTTGCATAGATGTACCCTCGGGAACATAGCCGATATCCATTCCTCCTTACCGTATGGCTCCATTGAAGCTAAGGGAACTAAAGGCTCAGTTGCAGGATCTTCTTGATAAGGGCTTTATACGCCCGAGTACTTCTCCTTGGGGTGGCCCGATTTTATTTTTTAAGAAGAAGGATCGATCGTTACGGTTGTGAATTGATTACAAGCAGCTGAATAAGGTGACAACGAAGAATAAGTATCCGTTGCCTAGGATCGATGATTTATTCGATCAGCTACAGGGAGCTCAGTGCTTTTCTAAGATAGATTTTAGATTAGGGTACCATCGGCTTCGCATTAGGAGAAAAGATATTCCCAAAATGGCCTTTCGCACTCGATATGGACATTATGAGTTTTTGGTCATGTCGTTTGGACTGATGAATGCACCGGCAGCGTTAATGGATTTGATGAACAGGGTGTTCAAACCCTTCTTTGACTAGTTTGTGATTGTGTTCATCGATGATATCTTGGTGTACTCGCAAGGCGAGGAGGAACATAAGGAACACCTCCGTATAGTCCTCGAGACTCTTCGAGCACACAAACTGTTTGCCAAGTTCTCCAAGTGTGAGTTTTGGCTATCGAGTGTGAGCTTTCTTGGCCATATAGTTTCGAGAAAAGGTATTTCAGTGGATCCCAAGAAGATTGAGGTAGTACGAGACTGGGAGAGGCCAACTACAATAACAAAGATCAGGAGTTTCTTGGGGTTAGCTGGATATTATAGGAGGTTCATCGAGAACTTCCCGAGGATATCCGCACCAATAACCAGGTTAACACAGAAGAATGTTAAGTTTGTTTGGTCAGATGAGTGTGAAAAAGAGCTTTAATGAACTTAAGGAGCTCTTGACTTCAACACCAGTGTTAGCATTGCCAAATGAGACAGATGACTTTGTGGTGTATTGTGATGCTTCTCGCATAGGTTCGGGCTGCGTATTGATGCAAAAGAACAGGGTTATTGCCTATGCGTTGAGACAGTTGAAGTGGCATGAGCAGAATTACCTCACGCATGACTTGGAATTGGTAGCCATTATTTTCGTAGATGGGAGTTTTATACAGACCACAAGAGTCTCAAATATATATTTGATCAGCGGAAGCTAAATTTGAGACAGAGGAGGTGGTTGGAATTACTCCAGGATTATGATTATACCATTCTTGATCATCCCGGTAAGGCCAATGTTGTCACGGATGCCTTGAGTATAAGTCCAAGGGTAGTTTAGCCCATATAGCAGTATAGAGGAGACATATGGTCCGGGAAGTGAGGAATTGCCTCAATGATGGTGTGGTACTTAGTGTTACCGACACGGGGGAGATGTTAGCCCATGTGCAAGTACAATCATCATTGGTGGAGGAGGTAAAAAGGTTGCAACATGATGATATTTTTGCATAGGACAGAAAGCCCAGGTTTGACAAGGATTGTGCAAGGAGTTTCGTATAGATGATGATGGAACTTTATGGTTACATGACCGCCTCATGGTACCGCTGGCAGGAGATATTCGACATAGACTCCTCGAGGCAGCTCATAGCTTATCCTACACTATGCACCCTGGTTCCACTAAGATGTATCATGATCTACGAGCACATTATTGGTGGGAAGGCATGAAGAAGGATGTAGCCAACTCTGTGGCTAGATGCTTGGTGTGCCAACAGGTTAAGGCCGAACATCAAAAACCGTCAAGTACACTTCAGAGTTTTGATGTCCCTGAATGGAAATGGGACAAGGTTACAATGGATTTTGTCATGGGGTTGCCTAAGACAACCAAAGGATTGGACTCGGTATGGGTGATTGTCGATAGATTGACCAAGTCTCTGCGTTTCTTGATTGTGTGCACTATATATACGGTAGTCTAGTATGCTAGACTAAATTTGGACCAGATAGTGCCTTTGCATGGAGTGCCTATTTCTATTGTATCAGATAGAGGCACACAGTTCACATCGAGGTTTTGGGAATCATTCCAGAGGGCACTGGGTACTCAATTGAGATTCAGCATCACTTTCCATCCCCAAACCGATGGTCAGTCTGAGAGGACCATCCAGACTTTAGAGGATATGCTACGGGCATGTGTTTTAGATTTTGAGGGTAGCTGGGATCACCACTTGTCTTTGATTGAGTTCGCATATAATAACAGTTATCAGAGTACCATACAAATGGCACCATATGAAGTATTGTATGGCCGAAAATGTACATCTCTAGTGGGATGGTTCGAGGTGGGTGATCATCCATTGTTAGGTCTAGATATGGTTTGGGAAGCATTGAGAAATATGGAGTTGATCTGCGACAAAATGCGAGCGGCACATAGTCGGCAAAAGTCTTATACCGATAATAGATGTCGGGAACTAGAGTTTGATGTGGGGGAGCATGTGTTCTTGAAAGTGTCTCCGTTTAAGGGTGTCATGAGATTCGGCAAGAGAGGAAAGCTGAGTCCAAGGTACATTGGATCATTTGAGATACTTCGATGACATGGGGCGGTAGCATATGAGTTGGCCCTTCCTCCCGAGTTAGCCACTGTACACCCGGTATTTCATGTGTTGGTGCTTCCAAAATACCTCCCCGATGAGTCCCATGTGTTGCAACCGCAGGCGATAGAGGTTGAACCCCGCATGTCATATGTAGAAGAACCCATAGCCATAGTAGAATGGCAGGTACAAAACTACGATCGAAGGAGATTCCTTCGGTGAAGGTTGTACAGAATCAACATGGGAAAGAGAAAGCTACTTGGGAACTTGAAAGAGACATGAGGAGACTGTACCCCCAGTTATTTCGAGAGTAGGTACGTAACACTTTAAATGTATTATTCAATAAGTTCAGAATTTGGGAAGTTCGAGGAAGAATTTTATTAAGGGGGAGAATTGTAGGACCCTCGTAAGACAGAGATCGACTCGGGCCTATTTCAATGATTCATAGACGGTGGATCAAGTTTATGTATGCTTGTAGACAAAGCACACTACCATATGGTATATTAATAATTTTTAGAATAATGGATTTAATCGGCTATTTGAGAGATTTAGCCTTAAATTGACCACGAGTCAGGAATCGAAATCGGGACAACGTAAAGCCCGTAAAATTTGGTATTTTAACTTCATGTAGTGTTAAAAGGTGATATATTACTGATTAGGATTACTCGAAAATCTAATCGGCACAAAACCGATAAAATATGAACCAGGGGTATTTTGATCATTTTACCCAAAATTTTATTTTTGATTCGAATGTGGTACCAATAGACTCCATGATCATAGAGGATCTCAATATGATGCTTAGATTGAAAATTTGATATTTTTTTAAAATCTCAAAAATTAATTAGCTTAAAAGAGTGAAAAATCGAAACTGGTCGTGGGAAGGTCTGGAAAAGGTTTTAAGTGAATAAATGGATTCATACAGACATAAAATGATGTTAGACTGCTATTGGTGAAATCAAAATGATAATCGGAGCTAAAACCAAAAAAAAAGTTAAAATGTTGACTCGTAAACAGTTCGGGGCCCGGATTTGATGCTCGGGATATGAAAAAATTATGAAAACTTGCGTACTAGTGTAAAATGATATTTGAAACATATCCATGTCGAGAAAATTGAAAAACGAGCTTCCGAACATAAAAATTTCATATGGGTCCGCCTAGGCACTAAAAGACAAAAAGTGGGGTTTTTTTTGTCATTTGGCTTGGAAAATAGCCATAAAATGCATGCCATAAACCCTTATCAGCTGTGAGACTTATTCTCCTTCGGCATTAAGGGTTTTTTTCATCTTCAACCTTGAGAAACCTAACCAAGTGAGAAAACTCCATAGGCAAAAGCTTAGTAAGCTCGATCTCTTGATTTCTACTCATCACCAAGCCAACAAAATACATATTCTTACTATCTAGAAGGTGAGGATCACTTATTTGGTGTTAGTTTTTCAAGAAACCAAGAGTAACTATGTTTCTCTTTATGGCTATTTGTCCTTAGGTGGTTTCCAACATAGCCACCACCTTAAACCACCACCATGGGTAGTCCTAAATCAACCTCTACATCCATTATTTGGGGTTGATTGATTGAAAAAGTGGCTTGGAGATGAAAATCCAAGCTTGGCCGAATACACCATGGTGGCCAACCACCTTGTGCCGCCACTTCCACCACCATTCTAGGCCACTATTGACTTTGCTAGGCTCGGGGAAGCAACTTTCCAGTTGATCATTGCTCTGGATTTCAACCCGAGCTAGGTGTAAATATTATAATGCTTAAATAGCTAAGCTGCAAAATTTCGGATTATAGCTAATTAGCTATAATTTGGATAGTGTGAATCTTTCTAAATTATAAAATATTTATAAAATTATTGTTAATGTACCAGGAGCGAGGATTAGATGAGTTCGTGGTTGGAAGAACTCTGGAGCACGAGGATCCAATTTCTCCCGCTTAGCTCACGGTGAGTAAACGTGTAATCGACGTAGGATCGTTAGATTATGTTACAATATACTAACTATGATTGTATGACTGTATCGGTGATGGATTATAATGCACTTGAGTTGGTAAATAGTAGTGTGCATCACATAGAACTACCTTATGGTATCGAATTCTCGTAAAGACATGAGAAAAAGGTCCAAGGAATGGACAAGTAATGAGATGTAATGATCCGGGACTGACGCATGAGTGGTCGACTTTATGGCACCACATTGTTTCCTTACTTGTATGCTTATTTAAATCTTATGTGTTGTATGCTTACTGTAATGTTAAGCTATGCTTAAATTTGTACGCTGCCAATTGTGCCCTACCGAATTTGTAGGCTGCCATTGTGCCCTACCAGATTTGTAGGCTGCCATTGTGCCCTACCGTATTTGTAGGCTGTCATTTTGCCCTACCAATTTTGTAGGAGCTTCGAGTCCTACCGATTCGTAGGAGTCTACGGACCCTACCGGATGTTATAGTTATTTGTGATGTTGGATGGGAACATCAAGGTGATATTAGTTAATATGACTTGCGAGTTTTTTCCATAGACTTTACTAATTTTAAGTTTGCTCACTGAGTCCTTATGAATCACCCTTTAGTTATTTTTCTTTTTCAGATACTGATTGACCCAGTCCCTTATCCACTCCACCATCTTGCTCGTGATCGGTAGTCGGTGAGCATGATATACCATTTTGGCGAGGTGATCCGTTGCTTGATGGAGGAGCCATGCACCGTCACCTAGGGATGTCATATATTATTTTGTCTAAATATGTTGTATTATGTGTCATGCAGTTATCCAGTCAGAGACCGAGATTGTTGTTTACATTTTTGGCATTGTATATATATGTACATTATGGTTCACCTTGTGCGTCTGCTGTGGGGTATCTCGGTTACTCCCTAGTTGGAGGTGTCCTAACCGAGATGTCATGTGTTATTATTGTTATTATTATTATTATGCATGTTTTCCAGGTTTGGTAACCCCCCATATTAGGCGAGGTCATGCCAAAATTTTGTTAGGTAGATGAATGGTTAAGGCTTCAGAGACAAGGGCATATACTTGTCTCCGACCGGTCACACTCCTGGACTTGGGATGTGACAAGACAGGTCGAGCCTTAATTAGTCTGGGAACTCAATTTAAGGATAAAATCTTATATTTACAACTTTTTATTGAAAAAAAGAAATTGAAAAATGAAAAATGATGAATGAAAACCCCCATTTCCCTTTCTTCACATGTGATTTCACTAATCGGACAAAATTAGGGTTTATTTATATTTGCGTGATTCTTGATACAATAGTCAAAGAGGGGCAACTGTAGACACATAATTTTGTCCAGACTACGAAATCATGTATTTTTCTTCTTAAATTGATGTTTTAGAATTCAAAAAGACTTTTCTCATCCTGCAGGTGTTACTCCGAGACTTAGTTTAAGCAAAATGGCATAAAAAGTCAATCTTCAAAAAGTGAACAGCAAAAAAGTCAATTCTAAAATGTCATCCACTAAAAAGTCAACCCACTTTCAAAATCAAGATTCATAGCTCAATTGAACAATGGTGAAAGAATTTTGATAATCCGAGGTCTATAATGATAGATATGGAGTCCGGAAGATAGTTTAGGGAGATTCAGTAGAAAGAAAACCCTAGTTCAGAAAATTTGGGGAAAAGTGCTTAAACGACAAAATTGGTAAAAATTAGAGGTTCCGAATGAAAGATAAGCAATGACTACAGGTAATGGAGAGGCCATTTGGTGGCAAAACTTAAGCAAAAGTCAATTTCGAAGAAAACCGAGAATTAGGGTTTTTGGTGGATTTTGATAAAATTGGGGAAAATTGGAGATATGGCCCGATCCGGTAAAACTAAAGCCCCTAATTGATGAGGAGTGAGTAAACAAGGATAGCCCAAGGCTTAGTTGAAGTAATTTAGAGAAAATAGCCGATTGGAGGAAAAACGGAAAAACGAAAAAATTCCCGATACTAAAAAAAGGAAAAATCAAAACGGAGGGGAATTTGATCATAAAAATTGGGCGTTTTTGGACCAACTCCAATTCAATATGTAACAAAGGCACAGAAAAAAGAAAATCTGGAAATCAGACTTGTTTTGAGTAAAATCGAGCTTCGAAGGTAAAATGGCAAATTTTGAAAATACGGGAAAAATAGCAAATGAGCTCGGAAAATTACCAAAAATTCCAAATCTCAATCTTATGTCATTTGGAAGAGATTGGCGAAGAAAAATACAGATTCGAAGCTCATTTGCAAAATGGCAAATTTCGGGCCCACTAAGCTGAAAATTCTAGAAAATAAATCTAGAAAAAATAGCAAATGAGCTCAAAATATTCCGAAAATCTCCAAATCCCAATTTTAAATTATTTTGAAGAGATTGGTGAAAGAAAATCCATAATCAGAGCTCGTTTGCAAAATGGCAAATTTCAGGCCCACTAAGTTGAAATTCAATAAGATAATCCCGAAAAAATAG
This sequence comes from Fremontodendron californicum, assembly GCA_030761205.1. Lineage (NCBI taxonomy): Eukaryota > Viridiplantae > Streptophyta > Magnoliopsida > Malvales > Malvaceae > Fremontodendron > Fremontodendron californicum. The sequence goes on along the minus strand of JAULJL010000017.1, from coordinate 19,704,077 downwards.
CGAATGAGCTCGAAAAATTATGAAAATCTCCAGATCTCATTTTAAATTATTTGGAAGAGATTGGTGAAGAAAAATCCAAATTTGGAGCTTGTTTGCAAAATGTCAAAAGTTCGAGCGCATTAAAGGCAAATTTTGGAAGAAAAATCTAGAAAAAATAGCAAATGGGATCAAAAATTATGAAAACTTTCAGAATTCAGTTTTTTATTATTTAGGAAGTTTTGAAAAAATAAAATTTGGATTTGGAGTCCGTTTGCTATTTAATTAGGTTCACGGCCCAAAAAGGTCATTTTACCGAAGAAATCGAAGAGGGCCTTTCTTGAAATTAAAAAAATGAAGAGTGGGCTGGAATTCAAAGGGGTAGCCAACCAAGCCTTTGATGAAGTGTGATTTTGCTGAATTTTTGCATCCAAAGGCCAAGAGTGGATAGGAAGGTAGTTATTTTTTTATCAAGCCTTTGTAATTGTGACACATGGACCAATGCATGGAGAAGGATGATGTCATATTTATGACATCATATTCTTGACATAATATTAGTTAGGGGCTGATTACTTAATCCAAGGGTGGTAATTTCACATAAAAAACATCTTGGATTAAGGGCCATTGGATCAAAATTGGTTAGAAAAAAAAACTATAACATTCTAGAGAATTCTATACGCCATTCGGCCACTACAAGGGAAGGGGATATTTTTCATTTTGGTCATTTTTTCTTGGCTGATCACTATCCATTTTTGAAAGCAAATAGTAAGTGTAGACACCTAATTTTGTCCGGACCACTAAAACAAGTATGTTTTCTTCCTAAATTGATGTTTTAGAATGTAAAAAGACTTTTTTTCATCCTACAGGTGGTACTACGAGACTTAGTTTAAGAGGGCGAGCATAAAAAGTCAAACTCAAAAAAAGCTAACCTCGAAAAAAGTCAACCCCAAAAAGTCAACTATTGAAAAAGTCAACCCACTTTCAAAATCAAGATTTGAAGTTCAATTGAAAAATGGCGAAAGAATTTTGATAATCCGAGGTCTACATTGAATGATATGGAGTTCGGAAGTTGGGTTATAGAGATTCAGTAGAAAGGAAACCCTAATCTGAGAAATTTAGGGAAAAGTGCTTAAACGATCAAATTGGTTGAAATTGAAGGTTCCGAATGAAAGATAAGCACTGACTACAGGTAATGGAGAAGTCACTTGAAAGAAAAACTGAAAGAAAAGTCAATCCGGGAGAAAATCGAGAATTAGGGTTTTTGGTGGATTTCGGTGAAATCCGGAAGAATCATAGAAATGGCCCGACTTGGTAAGACCAAAGCCCCCAATGGATGAAGAATGATTAAAAAGGGATAGCCCAAGGCTCAGTTTGAAGAAAATCTAAAAATCGAACTTGTTTTGAGCAAAATCGGGTTTCGGAGGCAAAATGGCAAAATTGGAAAATTTGGAAAAAATAGTAAATGGACTCTGAAAATTCTGAAACTTTTCAAATATCATTCTTAAATCATTTGGAAGATATTGGCGAAAGAAAATCTTGATTCGGAGCTCATTTGCAAAATGGCCAAATCCCGGGTCTCTTATGTAGTAATTCAAGAAGATAAATCCCGGAAAAATAGCAAATGAACTCCAAATCTTTTGAAAATTTTCAAATCTCATTTTTAAATTCGTTTGCAAAATAGCCAAATCCCGGGCCTCCTATGCAATAATTCAAGAAGATAAATCAGGGGAAAATAGCAAATGGACTCCAAAAATTCTGAAAATTTGCAAATCTCATTTTTAAATTATTTGTAAGATATTGGAGAAAGAAAATCTTGATTCGGAGTTCGTTTGCAAAATGGCCAAATCCAGAGCCTCTTATGCAATAATTCAAGCAGATAAATCCCGAAAAAATACCAAATGAGTTCCAAAAATTATGAAAACTTCTAAATCACACTTTTAAATTATTTGGAAGATATTGGTGAAGAAAAATCTTGATTTGGAGCTCGTTTAAAAAATGGTAAAATGTGGGGGCATAAAAGGGCTTTTTTGGAAGAAAAAATCCAAATAAATAGCAAACGGACACAGAAAATTTTGAAAACCATCAGAATTCAGTATTTTATTATTTTGAAAGCATTAAAAAAATAAAATTTGAATTTCGAGTCCGTTTTCCATTTATTTACATCTGGGGCAAAACAGTCATTTTACCCAAGCAACCGAAAAGGGCTTCTCTTGCCTTTCAAAAAAATCAGACTTGGGCTGGAAAAGGGAGTGCTAGCCAGCCAAGGCCCAAAAGAGGGAAGAAGCTTCTGATTTTTCAATCAAAAGGCCAAGAATTAAGAGTTAGTGATTTTTTTCATCAAGCCATTGCAAATAAGCCACATGGGCCAATGCATGAAAAGGGAGAGTGTCAACATTATTCTTGAACAGCTGTAATTATGGACATCTGATGGCCTAATCTAAGGGTGATAATTTCATGATTCTTCACCTTGAATCACTAGCCCTTGGATGGAAGTTGGTTGGAGTCAAAATGACAACATCCTAGGGAGAAGAGAGGTAAAATTATGCCAGCACTATAGGGGGGATTTTGATTTTTTGTTTTCAGACTTGATTTTCAGATTTCATCTTGGTTTTTGCTTAGTTTTCTCTCATCGGTTGAGAGCAAAAAAGAAAAGTTTAGAAAAGAAAGGAAAGGTTGAAGAGGAAAAGCTTGAAAGATAGCTCTTGAGGTTGCTTGTAGCACCAACTCTTGCACTTTCTTGATTTTCCATTCTTGTTTTTGCTATTTTGATTATTAATTTGGTGAGTTTTCTTTTTAAATAAGTGTTTTTTTTATGTTATTTTTAAGTTCTTTCTTCATCTTTTTCTTAAACAAGTTCTTACATTTTTTTTTTTTTTTTTTTTTTTTTACCATGGCCGAATGGCCCAGAATTTTTTTTATATAGTTGCTGTTTTGCCTTGATTTATCATGTTATTTTGGTTATTTTTTTAGTCTTGATGCTTTAAATCTTCATCTACTACATATACTTGAAGTTTGTTTTAATTTGGATGCTTGTTTGTTGCCATTTATGAGTTTATTATCATATTCTTGCATTTTTCAGTTTTCTGTTTTCATAATGTTTAAATTTGTTGATGTTTTATATTTAGTATATCTACTGTTTGTGAAAATGCTTGTTAGTTTTAATATCTCTACTTTGTGTTTGCATGATTTGAGTGTTATATTTTAGTTGAGCATGTTAGTATATCAAGTGTTTGTGAAAATGCTTGTTAGTTTTAGTATCTCTACTTTGTGTTTGCATGATTTGAGTGTTATATTTTAGTTGAGCATGTTAGTATACCAAGTGTCTGTGAAAATGCCATGCTTGTTTGGAACCTTAGGCCATTCGGCCACTTCATGTATCTTGCATTGTGTGTGCATTTTTGCCATGTTAGTTGATAGGTTTGCATTTGCATGACATTTGATTGAGTATTTAGTTTAAGTATACCAAGTGTTTGTGAAAATGCATTTTTGTTATGTTAGATGATAGGTTTGCATTTGCATGACATTTGGTTGAGTTTTTGGTTTAAGAATGCCTTGTGTTTGTGTTATTGCCATGCATATTTTAGTTGTTAAGTTTGGTTTATTTTTCCATGCATGTCCATGCATTTTAGTCCTAGGTTGCATTAAATGTCATGCAAGTTAATTTAGGTCTAGGTCACTATATTAATGCCATGCATTTTTCATGACATTTAGGTTAAAAACCATGCATTTCATGCATCATATTTGCTGTATTTTTCATGAATTTCATGTCCATGCCACTTGACTAATGACTTAGGCCAATTAATGGTTTAAAGTCATGATCTGTTGAGCACATTTGTGGAAAATTAAGGTTTGTCAAATTGATTATTCTACCTTTGTGAATTTTTTTTTACATAGCCAATTTTTATCTAACTTTTAAAAAGTCCTAGCAACTGTTTGTGAGTCATTTTGTGAGTCTTAAATATCTTTACTTTGTTTTTTAAGTGATTTTATCAATGGCAAAAATGTATTTTGGCAAAACAGTTTTTCCACCCAGTACTTGTACTTTTTTGATTTTTCTGGGCATTAATCTTTAATCAGAAACTTAAGCTGATTTTTTCCTGTGTAGTTTTACATGTGCTAAGTATCTAGTATTATTTTTAGATTTTTTTGAAATTTTAAAAATAGGGTAAAAAATTGTGGCTTAAAATTGGATAGTGGAGTCAGAATTGAATTTTAAAAAAAAACCATTTTTCTGTTTTGGTTAAGTTACTTAGAGGGAGTTGATTAGGAAGTTTAGCTACTAACTTAGGGTAGTTTCTAAGACTTTTTAAACTCTAAAAATGATTTTTTAAGTCTCGGGTTAAGGATGGTCAAGTCCGGGATTTTTAAACATAGGAAATTAGAGCCATTTAAAAAAGGTTTAGCCCATTTTTTTATTTTTAATCTAAGCTTTTCAAAATTGTTTTCAAACAATCACAAAGTATTTTGGTTTTACAATATTTAATTTGACATATTTTCCTAAGGTAGCCGGATATCTTTTTAGATATACGGATTTCCTTAACTAAAGGAAAAAATACATTTTCATGCCTTGCATTTTCCATATTCATGCATTTTATATAATATGTGATTTTTGCTATGATAAATTCTATGATATTGTTATGATTTTGAGTTATGTTATATTGTTTATTATATGATTTGGAATATTTCATGATATCCTATGCTTTTTATTTAATTATTTTTTGTTATATTATTTAGCATATACTATGTTCATGCATTATTATTTTCATTTTTATTTTCATGCATATTATATGATAGCATTATTTTATATTCCATGTCATTTAAATTATATGCCATATCATTCATATTTGCCATGTCATTTAAATTATTTCATTTCATATAGAATATGTATGTTACTTAGGTCATTTCATTTCATGTAGAATATATTATGTTACTTTGGTTATTTCATTTCATTTAGGATATATTATGTCATTTAGGATATTTTATTTCATTTAGAATATATTATGTTACCTAGGTTGTTTCATTTCATATATAATATATTATGTTACCTAGGTCATTTCATTTCATTTAGAATATATCATATAACTTAGGATATTTCATTTCATTTAGAATATGCTAAGGCATTTAAATTATATCATATCATTTAGGTTGCATTATATTATTTAGATTTTGCTATGCCATTTTATTTATGTCATGCACATACATATTCATTTTTTTAAATGTTTTCAAGAAAGGTAATGATTTTCAATAAAATAAAGATATTCCCGAGTTAAAATAATTCATGAGTTCTCTGCCGGGTTTGCTGGGGAGGATATCATCAATTATCATTAATAACGAAATATCTTCTTTAAGATGAGAATGATTCGGAAAGTTTCCCAAATTAATAAAAATTTCTATATTTTGCCACGTTTGTTGGGGAATATAGGAAAATTTTGAATTTACCGAGACTTGAGATAACACACGATTAATAAGGTACCATTTTATTCGGGCGTTGTGGGGGTGCTAATCCTTCCACACACGTAACCGAGTCCCGAACCCGTTCCTTTGATTTCTCTGGTTTAAAACGCAGACTTGAAATTGGTTTTAAAATAAATATTTTAATTAATTTTTAAAATATTTTTATAAAACCGGTTTTAATAGGTGGTCGATCACACTTAGCTAAAAAAGATTGGTGGCGACTCCCTGTCTTTTTTAAGGTCATTTTCAAAACCTTCATTTTCTAGAGGAATTAAGTCGACTTTTTCTCGAATTTTTTTTAATGTCACGCTTAACGAATAATAAACTCTAGCGATGAGACTTGTTATTTTTTAGGTTGCGACAGCTTAGCGACTCCACTGGGGGCTTTTTTAGAGAGTCAGGCCTAGAATTAGTCGTGTGTTATTTAAGTCTCGATTTTGTTGGTTTAATTCATATTTAATTTTAATTCACATATTTTTAAAATAAAAGAGAATTTTGAAAATAAAAAAATGTTTTAAATATGTCCATCGTCATGTGCATTCATATTATTATTTGTTCTCTGGTTATTTTGTTGCATATATTTATATGTTTGCTTGACTGATGCTTTACATTGTTTGATTTTAGTGGGGTATTTAGAATAAAGGGTGTAGAATAGGTGGTGACAGGTTTGTTTTGTTCCTCCGCACACACTGTATTTGCATTTGCATAACATGAATCCTCGACCCGGGTTCCATCCTTTTAAGTGGAAGTAAAGTATCTACGCCTTTTTGATGATCCTCCGTATGGGCTAGTGAAACACTTTCGGAGTATAAAGTACCTAATGCCTTCGTGATAATTCTCCGTACGGGCATTGGAAAATATACTCTAACGAATTGAACATGCTTTTACCGAGGTGCCTTACTAGCCTTCACCGGCGACAGTGAGGAACAATTCGGGGCCTTAGAACCGATTCACCTTCATAAAGTAAACCTAGGCGAAGCCATGCCGGATTCCGTTAGATATACCGAAAATAGTAACACATGGAGGGACATTTCTAAACCTATTGTTACCTATTTTACACTCTGAAGTAGTTTTGTAGATCGGGCAACGATGTACGTACATCGCTCGTAATAAATGTGATAATCTGTCCCAAAGGCACTGTGATACCTATATAAGTAGATATTTGTCGGGGCAAATATTCATTAACTGTTTGAAATAAAAATAAAAATCCTTTTTCAAGCATTTTTTTTTTTGCATTTTGCACATTTCATACATGTGTGAATAGAGCATGTACATTTTTTATTGTATTATTGATCTCGTTTTTGCAATAAATGGATGGTGATAATAATTTCATTTGATGATTTCATAAAACCGATAGTGTCACATGAATTTCGATATTCTACCATAGTAGGATCCACTACCCCTAAATTCTTTTGAAAATAATATGATTGGTTTTTCATAGAAAAAAACATGTTTCACAAAATCATAAATTTGGAGGCAAATCTTGCATAATGAGATTTTTGAATAATCAAGATTTAGGTCCTACCAATTTCGTGTAATCATTGGTTAATTTATTTCTATCATTTTGACATCATGTTACAGTCCTAACATGCATGGTTATTCGTTGTAGAATACATTTGTGATATACATGGTCATTCTTTGTACCTACATTTGTATTAATTCATTTATTCTTAGCATGTATCATTTTGACATCATAGCATGCATGGTCATTCATTGTAGAATACGTTTATGATATGCATAGTCATTATTTGTATATACCTGTGCATCAATTTATTCATTTTTTTGAAATCCATCATGTTGGCATTACATTGCATCCATAGCATACATAGTCATCATAATTTCTCTGTATATGTTCATGCATTAATCATCATTATATTCATGCACATAGGAATAGAGCATGTACATTCATAATTGTATTCTTAATCTCATGACATTTTCATTTGCATGAAAAGGGTTTCGAGATATGAGGAATGAATCGGAGGAACGATTGGGTGCTTTGGAACGCAATCAAGAGGAATGTGGACATGAAATCCAAGAAGTGAAAGAACAACTCGTCAAATTGCTGAAAATGTTTGAGGATATAGGTAAGAGTAAAGGGGAACTTTCTCAGGGATTTGCATCGCCTTCGGATAAACCAAAACCATTAGGATCGGAACATACAATCCTTGCTAGATCCTGCACTTATCAATGCCACAAAGGTTGCAATCCTGATGAAATTATGGACAAAATCATGAAAATGATTAAACCTGAGAGCCTGATACGAAAGATAGAAACCTCGGATCCAGTACCATACCTGCAAACTGTTCTAGGTCCAAACCAATATCCCCACCCTACTATGGTCCAATCGTCCATTGCGATGATCACTACGGGACCCATGAATCTCACTCCATTACCACCAATTGGCAGTTCATATTGCTTTCCACATTAATCACCTTATCCAGCATCTGTGATAGGAACCTCGAGCTATGTACAACCTCCAAAGGCCCCGTGTCCAAATCCATACCCTTACCATGCTGTTCCGCCACATCTCCATGTAAACACTCTGGTTCGGACTTTAATGCCATCACCAAGTACCCCAACTCCTAGGCCATGTGTGACTAAGAAACGTCCCCAGGATAAGACCCAAAGGTATTTTGACCCCCTTCCAATCAGCTATCAAGAGCTTTTCCCAATGTTGATCCAAAATCACATGGTTGCATGTGTCCCATTGAAACCCTTGTTACCACCATATCCAAAGTGGTATAATCCAAATGTAAGACGTGATTATCATTGTGGAATTACTGGCCATAGCATTGAAGACTATATGGCCTCCAAAAAGAAAGTGCAATCTCTTATAAATGCCAAGTGGTTGGATCCAACGACACTGATTGATAGAGGGTTGGGAAAGAGTCATTAGGATTAGGAGATTTATAGCATTGAGGTGGAAAGACTTCAGTCTTATATGATGTAATAGGACTTCACTTTTTCAGTAGCTGGCTCTTATAGCCTTAAGATGATAGGAAGAATAAAGTGCTTGTAAAAGATAGTTTTAACTATTGCTCAGATTTTGTAAAACATGGTTTATACCATTGTGAACATTGATATGGGAATGAATTGATTATGTTTCAAATTTATGAGAGATTGATGATTAAGTTCCTCCGATTCTTATTTCCTCCGTGATATCTTCCCCTTTGCATTTTGCATCTGATCAATTATTTGTCATACCATACATTCATACATGTATCATGTTAGCATCAGGTTGCATTCATGCATTCATAATCAGCATGATTTTTTGTATATATCCAAGCATTAATTTGTTTATTCTTTACATGCATCATGTCGACTTTGGGTTGCATTCATGACAAACATAGTCAGCATGATTTCTTTGTATATGCTCATGCATTAATCTATCATATTAACATCAGGATGCATTCATGACACACATGGTCAGCATGATTTTCTTTGTATATACTCTGTATAAATTATTCATTGTTTACATGTATCATAATTGACATCATGTTGCATTCATAGTGTATAAGATTATTCATTGGGAAATACGCTAAAATGTACATGATCAGTCATTGCATATATCCATGTGTTGATTTGTTTATTCTTTGCTTGCAACATGTTGGCATCGTGATTGCATTTATTACATATATGCTTAGCATGTTTTCATTGTACATGTCCATGCATCATATTGTTTAGGCTTCACATGCATCAAATTGCATTCATGGCTCCTCATCATGACATGCACATTAGGGGAATAAAACAGAACTTGGCTTGGCTTTAAGAGTCTTTGAAAGAATTTCTATTTCAAATCAGAGGTATAAGAAGAATTGAGTACCCATTTTAATTTTGGCTAGTGCTATGGAGAATGAACAAGTTGCCCGAATGGAAAGAATGGAAAGGTATAGGAAGAATTGCGAGAACAGCTGGCAAAGTCTCAAGCAGAATCTAAGGATCAGAAGATTAAATTGATGGAGCCAATATCCACCGTAATCAAGGGACACACTGAAAACTTGGTTGCCAGAGAAGGGTTAGAGGCACGAAAGGGTCTGAATGAGGTCGTAATGATGGATGCCTAGAACACAGTTAACCCCGTCAATGTCTTAAATTCAGATGATCCAATTGAACGGGCAAAGTTGAAAATAGTTAATAAGGTAGAGTTGGCAGATTCCCAAGGGAAATATCAGTTGCTAGATGAAAGGCTCCGGGCAGTAGAAAATACAGACGTATTCGGGAGTGTGGAGGTGAAAGAACGATGCTTGGTCTTCGATTTAGTCATCCCTCCTAGATTCAAGGTCCCCGACTTTGTGAAATATGACGGGACGACTGATCCGTCAGCCCATATAACTATGTTCTGCCGAAAGATGACAAGTTATATAGATAATGATAAGCTTCTGATCCACTACTTTCAGGATAGCCTCAGCGGGTCCACAATTAGCTGGTATAGTTAGTTGAGCATGGATCGGATTCGCTCTTGGAATGATTTGGCTAGGGCTTTTCTAAACCAGTACAAGCATGTGACCTACATGACACTTGATCGTCTCACCGTGCAAAATATGGAGAAAAAGGTTACTGAGAGCTTCAAAGAGTATGCTCAGAGGTGGAGGAACATGGCCACCCAAGTACAACCGCCTTTAACTCATAAGGAAACCACTGTCCTTTTTTTGAATACACTACAGGCCCCATACTACGATAGACTTGTTGGCAACACCACGAAGAATTTTTCGGATATGGAAATCTCCGGGGAAATGATTGAAAATGCAATCAAGGTCAGGAAACTCGAGAGAGGTAAAATATTTAATGCAGAGAGAAACAGGTCGCCCAAAAAGAAAGAAAAAGATGTCCAAGCCATGGGAGACTGTGCCCCGTATATTCTGGCTACTTCATACCCTCCACCCTGTCATTCTATGAATTATGTACCCTAGGGTTCATACTTATACCCAATGGCCTCTCAGAATCCAGTAAATTTTCAACCTTTTGTCAGTCAAAGGAAATCAAAGAATATCCGAAAAAGAGATCAGTTTGAGTCACTCCCCATGTCTTACTTTTAAATATTGCCCCAGTTGGTCGAAGAGCAACTCCTCACTAAAGTTCCAGTGGAGCCTATCCAACCCCCATATCCAAGCTGGTATGACGAGAATGCATATTGTGATTATCATTCTGGGATTCGGGGACATACCATAGAAAATTGCTTATGTCTGAAGCGGAAGGTTCAAGCACTCATCAATAAAAGATAGTTAAATATAGGGAAGAAACAAAGGTTAGACAGCATGGAGAATCTGCTGAATGGGAATGATGAGACCATTGTGGATGTCATAATAGGGGAAGAAGATGGAAATGTTGAAAAGAGTATCGAGGAATAGCCAGTTTGAATTAGGGAGAACATGTCAAGGGGAAAGGTTTTATGCATTTAGTTTCTGACCTTATCATGAAAACACTTGTCTCATGTCGACATTCATAAGAATTAAATGAATTTTGATTTTTAAATGCTTTGTGTTTGTTGTGTTTTAACAATAATTTGAATTTGCAAAAACAAGCAGTTAGGAAGTTTTAATAATGGATAGTCTCAAGAATATTGATGATCATTGTTATAAATGACCCAATACCTTCTCCACTCTATTTTAAGCTTTCCCATGCCTAAACCCCTTGAATCAAGAACACTTGAAAGACCTAATGCTTCAAAAAATATGAATGATTGAACTTCATAAAACCATTGTCATCATAGAATAAGCAAAGACGTAGATCTTAGTCTAGGCTATGAACAAAGGAATGAACTTTTCAAAATTTTTTCGAACTCCTTGATATTCAAACAAATGAGACTTTCTTTCAAGAATTTGGATCATGGTAATTTGGTCTGTGTCAAGGTTGTGCCAAAACCATTCATGTCATTTTCAACAAACCACAAAACACTAATTGCCTAAACATCACTTCATGATTGACACCCTGGGGCACAATGATTAAACTAGATTATCCCTTGTCCCAGAGAAAACCCATTTTTGGGTCATATTTTCCTTGTCTCTTCAAAGAACTCAGATTTGAAATTCAGTCTTTTCAGTAAAGACCTAGACTTGCTATGTTCCTCGTTGATACAAATTCTCAAGGTTAATCAAATTGGGGCATCATATGTGGAAATGATGGATACATGGTGAATAAGGATGGACTAACGCAAGAAACATTGGGGCATGCGATGAAAAATGAAAAAAATTGTGATATCATGCATATGAGAATTCGGATGATTCCAAAGTGCAAAATGAAATTATAAATATCTATTTCCCCTGGGGATTGCTTTTTAATGTGAATATTTGTGCTTGACATGAAAAATGACAATCTTTCATATCCCTTTCGCATAAAAAGAAATTATCTATAGTCACCCCTTTTGAGCCGAAAGAATTCTTTTTTCTTTAAACCGTGATCAAGGATCACCCTCTACACTGGGGGCAAATGCGAGGAAAAATCTTTTTAAAGATCATTGAGAAATGAGTCCTAGCTCAAAGACAGATACAAAGCAAATGGAGCCCCGAATAAATACGGGCTCACTCTGTCAAAGAAAAAGAAAAAGGAAAAGATGGCGAAATAAAAGCCAAGAAAAACAAAAGAAAAACACACAAAAAAATGTGTGAAAAAGCGATGGCAAATGAAAGCCAAAAGCAAGGAAGAAAAAGAGCAAAGTCAAAAGGAATGAAAATTCCAAAAGCGATAAATGTTTCAAAGAGAATCCTCATCAAAGAAAGGATCCTTGATCTGATTACCCTCAAACACATTTTTGGGGCCTATTTATCCTTTCTTTTTGAACCCTGAGCCATGGCCTAAATTACGTGCTTTAAAAGTCCATTTTGATCAAGCATGAATATTTAACTTGAAGGGTTTTTCCTCAAATTTTATCCCATCCCATCGAATTATCATTTCATTGAGGAAGAATTTAGAATTCTCAAATGAGTGGCAAAACAATGAAAAAATAACAAATTGGAGAGAATGGGACTCTATGGCGAAAACCCAAAAACGGGCGGTCTAGAGTAGAATAGGAATTTCCGATGCCATCTATGATAGTGCCGATACCACAAAAGAAAAGACCTTATTAAAGAAGTGGTCATCGAGGAACATCTAGGAATTCCTGAACCCCCCAAATTGTCAACTCTCATTTGGATGATTGATTTCAAAAACTGAAACTTTTTTCTCCTAAATTAAACTTTCCAGTTCAAACGTCCCAGCCAATCTTGACGCTTGTCAAAATACCTTGATATGGAAACTAAAAGAAAGTTGAATTTGTTTGGTTCTCAATGAATCCATGATTTATAAAATCTGTTCCATTTGTGAGCCTAGAAAGGACATAAATTTTTTTTTTTTGTGAAGCTTTCTTGAAAAAGCCAAGATCATGTTGTACCAAGCCTTGTCAATCCAAGTTGAAAAACCCAAATTGACACTTTGGAAAATTTCTAACCATGATCATCAGTCTTCAAAAGATATGTACATTACATACTGTGGGTTAAAATTTTTGACTCAAAAGTTTTCATTAAAAAAGCAAAATTGTTTTCAAAAAAAAATGGGACAATAAAAATATTTAGGGTTAACCTTGACTTCCAAATATGGGAAGAAGAAATAAAACTCAGCAAGCATACTCCTGTCAATAAAAGTTTGAAAACTGTTCGGCAAAGAGAATAGCCAAAGATTGAAAAATGAATTGAATATATACTCTGATTTGAAGGGGAAAAATGAATTGGAAAGGCTGAGTCAAAATCTAGAAAAGTGATTAGTGGCATTTGCATCACTCATGAGCATTCATCTATTTACTAAACTTCGCATCTGCACCGTGTCAGCAAGCATTTGCATAATTCATGAGTATTAGTATTTGCACTATTCCATGAGCATTTTCATTCGCATCATCTCAAGCAAGTGTATCATTTCTAGGATCAATGTATCTTCATTGTAGCTGCAATTACATCATTCATGAACCACTCACATGAGTATGATTCGTATGGACATTTGCATATGCATTTAGAAACATGTGCTTCAATCAAAGATATCTGTATCATTTCAAGAAGCATTTGCATCAATCCAAGATATTTGCATTTACACCATGAAGCATTTACATCCTCTCTCAAATCCTTCAGCTTAATTTCTAGATCATTTCAAATTTCTGGTTCCATCTAGATCAATTTCAAATTTATGGTTTTACCCATGCCATCAAATTCCTTGGTTTCATCCAGATCTCTTTCAATTTCATGGTTTCACCCATGCCATCAAATTCCTTGGTTTCATCCAGATTTCTTTCAATTTTACGGTTTCACCCATGCATTTAAATTCCTTGGTTTCATTCAGATCTCTTTCAATTTCATGGTTTCACCCATACCTTCAATTCCCTGGTTTCATCCAGATCTCTTTCAATTTCATGGTTTCACCCATGCCTTCAAATTCCTTGGTTTCATCCAGATCTCTTTCAATTTCATGGTTTCACCCATGCCTTCAAATTCCTTGGTTTCATCCAGATCTCTTTCAATTTTATGGATTCACCCATGCCTTTAATTCCCTGGTTTCATCCAGATCTCTTTTAATTCCATGGTTTCACCAATGCCTTCAATTCCCTGGTTTCATCTAGATCTCTTTCAATTTCATGGTTTCACCCATGCCTTCAACTCCCTGGTTTCATCCAGATCTCTTTCAATTTTATGGTTTCACCCATGCCTTCAAATTCCTTAGTTTCATCCAGATCTCTTTCAATTTTATGGTTTCACCCATGCCTTCAAATTCTTTAGTTTCATCCAGATCTCTTTCAATTTTATGGTTTCACCCATGCCTTCAAATTCCTTGGTTTCATCCAGATCTCTTTCAATTTTATGGTTTCACACATGCCTTCAATTCCCTGTTTTCATCAGGTCTCTTTCAATTTTATGGTTTCACCCATGACTTTAACCTCTGGTTTCATCCAGATCTTTTTCAAATTTCTGGTTTCATCCATGCATCTCAATTTCTGGTTCCATCGAAATCTCTTTCAATTTCATGGTTTCACCCATGCCTTCAAATTCCTTGGTTTCATCCAGATCTCTTTCAATTTTATGGTTTCACCCATGCCTTCAAATTCCTTGATTTCATCCAGATCTCTTTCAATTTTATGGTTTCACCCATGACTTTAATTCCTTGGTTTCATCAGATCTCTTTCAATTTTATGGTTTCACCCATGACTTTAACTTCTGGTTTCATCCAGATCCTTTAACTCTAGTTCCATCCAGATCCTTTTCAAATTTCTGGTTCCATCCAGATTGTTTTCAACTTTTGGTTTCACCCATGCCTTTCAATTTCTGGTTTCATCCAGATCATTTTCAAATTTTTGGTTTCATCCATGCTTTTCAATTTCTGGTTTCAACCAAATCTTTTCCAATTTTTGGTTTCATCTATACGGGTAAGGCCTATGGGCACCATTTTGAAGACCTCCGAGCATAACTTTTTCTTGGAAATCGAATTCGTTTCCTTAAGAAGGGTCGATCCTTGATTAGTCAGGGAATTCAATTTAAGGACAAAATCTTCAACTTACTTCTTTCTAAAAAAAAAATGGAAAAAGAAATGAAAAAACTGAAAAAATGAAAAAAAAAAATTGAAGAAATGAAAAATTGAAAAGTTGAAAAAAGAAAAATGAAAATCTCTTTTCCCTTTCCTTCACATGTGATTTCACTGACCGTACAAAATTAGTGTTAGTTTATCTTTGCCTAATTCCTGATTCTCAGCAATAGCCAAAGAGGGGCAGCTGTAGACACCTAATTTTGTCCGAACCACTAAAACAGGTATGTTTTCCTCCTAAATTGATGTTTCAGAATGTAAAAAGACCTTTTTCATCCTACAAGTGGTACTCCGAGACTTAGTTTTAGAGGGTGAGCATAAAAACTCAAACTCAAAAAAAGTCAATCCCAAAAAAAGTCAATCACGAAAAAGTCAACCCCAAAAAGTCAACCCACTTTCAAAATCAAGATTTGAAGTTCAATTGAAAAATAGCTAAAGAATTTTGATAATCCGAGATCTACATTGAAATATATGGAGTTCGAAAGTTGGGTTGTGGAGATTTAGTAGAAAGGAAACCCTAATCCGAGAAATTTAGGGAAAAGTGCTTAAACGATCAAATTCGTCGAAATTGAAGGTTCCAAATGAAATATAAGCACTGACTACGGTAATGGAGAAGCCACTTGAAAGAAAAACTGAAAGAAAAGTCAATCCGGGAGAAAATCGAGAATTAGGGTTTTTGGTGGATTTCGGTGAAATTGGGAAGAATCACATAAATGGCTCGCCTTGGTGAGACTAAAGCCCCCAATGGATGAAGAATGATTAAAAATGGATAGCCTAAGGCTCAGTTTGAAGAAAATCTGAAAATCAGACTTGTTTTGAGCAAAACCGAGTTTCGGAGGCAAAAAGGCAAAATTGAAAATTTGGGACAAATAGAAAATGGACTTCAAAGATTCTGAAAATTTACAAATCTCATTCTTAAATCATCTGGAAGATATTGGCGAAAGAAAATCTTGATTCGGAGTTCGTTTGCAAAATTGCCAAATCCCGTGTCTCTTATGTAGTAATTCAAGAAGATAAATCCCAAAAAAATAGCAAATGAACTCCAAATCTTTTGAAAATTCTCAAATCTTATTTTTGAATTATTTGGAAGAGATTGGATAAAGAAAATCTTGATTCGGAATTCGTTCGCAAAATGGCCAAATCCCGGGCCTCCTATGTAATAATTCAAGAAGATAAATCCCGAGAAAATAGCAAATGAACTCCAAAAATTCTGAAAATTTGAAATCTCATTTTTAAATTATTTGGAAGATATTGGAGAAATAAAATCTAGATTCGGATTTCGTTTGCAAAATGGCCAAATCCTGAGCCTCCTATGCAATAATTCAAGCAGATAAATGCCGAAAAAATGCCACATGTGTTCCAAAAATCATGAAAACTTCCAGATCACCCTTTTAAATTATTTGGAAGATATTGGTCAATAAATATCTTGATTTGGATCTCGTTTAAAAAATGGTAAAAATATGTGGGCATAAAAGGGCATTTTTGGAATAAAAAATCCAAATAAATAGCAAACGGACTCGAAAAATTTTGAAAACCTCCAAAATTCTATATTTTATTATTTTGAAAGCATTAAAAAAAGAAAATTTGAATTTGGAGTGCGTTTGCCATTTATTTGCATTCGGGGGGCAAAACGGTCATTTTACCCAAGCAACCGAAAAGGGCTTCTCTTGCCTTTCAAAAAAATCAGACTTGGACTGGAAAAGGGAGTGCTAGCCAGCCATGGCCCAAAAGAGGGAAGAAGCTTCTGATTTTTCAATCAAAAGGCCAAGAATTAAGAGTTAGTGATTTTTTTGATCAAGCCATTGCAAATAAGCCACATGGGCCAATGCATGAAGAGGGAGAGTGTAAACATTATTTTAGAACAGCTATAATTATGGACAGCTGATGGCCTAATCTAAGGGTGATAATTTCATGATTCTTCACCTTGAATCACTAGCCCTTGGATGGAAATTGGTTGGAGTAAAAATGACAACATCCTAGGGAGGAGAGAGGTAAAAATCTGACAACACTATAGGGGGGATTTTGATTTTTTATTTTCAGACTTGATTTTCAGATTTCTTCTTGGTTTTTGCTTAGTTTTCTCTCCTTGGTTGAAAGAAAAAAAGAAAAGTTTAGAAAAGAAAGGGAAGGTTGAAGAGAAAAAGCTTGAAAGATAGCTTCTTTAGGTTACTTTTAGCACCAACTCTTGCACTTTCTTGATTTTCCATTCTTGTTTTTGCTATTTTGATTATTATTTTGGTGAGTTTTCCTTTTAAATAAGTGTTTTTTTATGTTCTTTTTAAGTTCTTTCTTCATTTTTTTCTTAAACAAGTTCTTACATTTTTTTCTTATTTTTTTTTACCATGGCCGAATGGCCCAAATTTTTTTTATATAGTTGTTGTTTTGCCTTGATTTATCATGTTATTTTGGTTATTTTTTTAGTCTTGATGCTTTAAATCTTCATCTACTACATATACTTGAAGTTTGCTTTAATTTGGATGCTTGTTTGTTGCCATTTATGAGTTTATTATTATATTCTTGCGTTTTTCAATTTTCTGTTTTCATAATGTTTAAATTTGTTGATGTTTTATATTTAGTATATCAAGTGTTCATGAAAATGCTTGTTGGTTTTAATATATCTACTTTGTGTTTGCATGATTTGAGTGTTATATTTTAGTTGAGCATGTTAGTATATAAAGTGTTTGTGAAAATGCTTGTTAGTTTTAGTATCTCTACTTTGTGTTTGCATGATTTGAGTGTTATATTTTAGTTGAGCATGTTAGAATACCAAGTGTTTGTGAAAATCCCATGCTTGTTTGAAACCTTAGGCCATTCGGCTACTTCATGTATCTTGCATTGTGTGTGCATTTTTGCCATGTTAGTTGATAGGTTTGCATTTGCATGACATTTGATTGAGTATTTAGTTTAAGTATACCAAGTGTTTGTGAAAATGCATTTTTGTTATGTTAGATGATAGGTTTGCATTTGCATGACATTTGGTTGAGTTTTTGGTTTAAGCATGCCTTGTGTTTGTGTTATTGCCATGCATATTTTAGTTGTTAAGTTTGGTTTATTTTGCCATGCATATCCATGCATTTTAGTCATAGGTTGCATTAAATGTCATGCAAGTTCATTTAGGTCTGGGTCACTATATTGATGCCATGCATTTTTTCATGACATTTAGGTTTAAAACCATGCATTTCATGCATCATATTTGCAATATTTTTCATGCATTTCATGTCCATGCCACTTGACTAATGACTTAGGCCAATTAATGATTCAAAGTCATGCTATCTTGAGCACAATTGTGGAAAATTAAGGTTTGTCAAATTGATTATTCTACCTTTGTATTTTTTTTACTTAGCCAATTTTTATCAAACTTTTAAAAAGTCCTAGCTATTGTTTGTGAGTCATTTTGTGAGTCTTAACCATTTTTACTTTGATTTTTAAGTGATTTTATCGAAGGCAAACATGTATTTTGGCAAAACAATTTTTTCACCCAGTACTCGTACTTTCCCGATTTTTCTAGACATTAATATTTAATCAGAAAATTAAGCTAATTTTTTCCCTGTATTTTTATATGTCCTGAGTCTCCAGTATTTTTTTTTATATTTTTTTGAATTTGTAAAAATAGGGTAAAAAATCGTGGCTTAAAACTGGATAGTGGAGTCAGAATTGAATTTAAGAAAAACCATTTTTCTATTTTTGTTAAGTTACTTAGAGGGAGCTGATTAGGAAGTTTAGCTACTGACTTAGGGTAGTTTCTAAGCCTTTTTAAACTCTAAAAATGATTTTTTAAGACTCGGGTTAAGGGTGGTCAAGTCCGTGATTTTTAAACTTAGGAAATTAGAGCCATTTAAAAAAGGTTTAGCCCAGTTTTTTTATTAAGCTTTTCAAAATTGTTTTCAAACAATCACAAAGTATTTTGGTTTTAGAATATTTAATTTGACATATTTTCCTAAGGTAGCCGGATATCTTTTTAGATATACGGATTTTTTTAAATAAAGGAAAAAATACATTTTCATGCATTGCATTTTCCATATTCATGCATTTTATATAATATGTGATTTTTGCTATGATAATTTCTATCATGTTGTTATGATTTTGAGTTATGTTATATTGCTTATTATATGATTTGGAATATTTCATGATATCCTATGCTTTTTATTTAATTATTTTTTGTTATATTGTTTAGCATATACTATGTTCATGCATTATTATTTTCATGCATATTATATGATAGCATTATTTTATAGTTCATGTCATTTAAATTATATGCCATATCATTCATATTTGCCATGTCATTTAAATCATTTCATTTCATATAGAATATGTATGTTACTTAGGTCATTTCATTTCATGTAGAATATATTATGTTACTTAGGTTATTTCATTTCATTTAGGATATATTATGTCATTTAGGATATTTTATTTCGTTCAGAATATATTATGTTACCTAGGTTGTTTCATTTCATATAGAATATATTATGTTACCTAGGTCATTTCATTTCATTTAGAATATATCATATAACTTAGGATATTTCATTTCATTTAGAACATGCTAAGGCATTTAAATTATATCATATCATTTAGGTTGCATTATATTATTTAGATTTTGCTATGTCATTTTATTTATGTCATGCACATACATATTCATTTCTTTTAAATGTTTTCAAAAAAGGTAATGATTTTCAATAAAATAAAGATATTCCCGAGTTAAAATAATTCATGAGTTCTCTGCCGGGTTTGCTGGGGGGGATATCATCAATTATCATTAATAACGGAATATCTTCTTTAAAATGAGAATGATTCGGAAAGTTTCCCAAATTAATAAAAAATTCTATATTTTGCCACGTTTGTTGGGGAATATAGGAAAGTTTTGAATTTATAAATTTCAGATCATTTTCAATTAAAGAATGGAATTATTTTTCTTTAAATTGGGAATTAACTTGAAATGCTAAATTTAAAACCGATTTTTCACCGAGACTTGAGATAACACACGATTAATAAGGTACCGTTTTCTACGGGCATTGTGGGGGTGCTAATCCTTCCCCACACGTAACCGAGGCCCGAACCCATTACTTTGATTTCTCTGTTTTAAAACGCAGACTTGAAATTGGTTTTAAAAAAATGTTTTAATTAATTTTTAAAATATTTTTATAAAACTGGTTTTAATAGGTAGCCGGTCACACCTAGCTAAAAAAGATTGGTGGTGACTCCATGTCTTTTTTAAGGTCATTTTCTAGAGAAATTAAGTCGACTTTTCCTCGATTTTTTTTAATGTCACGCTTAACGAATAATAAAGTCTTGCGATGAGACTTGTTATTTTTTAGGTTGCGACAGTAAGTTTTGAAAAGCAAAGAAAGTTAGAAGAGAAAAAAGCTTGGAAAATAGCTTTTGAAGGTAGATAAAAGCACCTAATTTTTGCATTTTCTTTCCTTTTCCATGCTTAACTTGCTGATTTCCTTTGATATTTTGTGATTTTCTATTGTTTTTGGTTGTGAAATAAATGTTTTCAAACTTCTTCCCCAAGCTCCTTTTTTATGTTTTCTTGAAAAAATCTTGAAAAAACAAATTTTCTACTACTTTTTTTGAGTTGGCCGAATGGCCTTGTTTTTGTGTATGGTTGGTGTTTGATCATTGTTTCATGTTGGTTGTGATGTTCTAGCATGTTTTGATGTTCTATTTTTTTTTTTTAAATAACAAAGATATGGAGCTTGATTTAACCTTCTTTACTTACTTACCTCTATTTTTGATTTTATCATTTTGTTTTCATGTCTACTTTCCTTGTTTGCCATTTTAATTTTATGTTTTCAACATGTTTAAGTTGTTTACGATTTGCATTTTACTATACTATGTGTTTGTCAAAATGTCTAGCTATGTTCATGCCTTTACATCATGTTTGCTTAGTTTAGCATGTTTCCTCTCTAGTCTCGCAATTAGTATGCCATGTGTTTGTGACAATGCCATGCTAGGATTTCACCATTTAGGCCTAGGACCATTCGGCTACCTCATCATTTCTTACATTGTGTGTGTATTTTGATCTTGTTAGTTGACTAGGCTTGCATTTCCATGCCATAATATTGTGTATTTTCATTTAGTATGCCATGAGTTTGTGATAATGCCATGCTAAGATTTCACCATTTAGGTTTAAGGACCATTCGGCTACCCCATGGTTCTATGTCTTGTATGTGCATTTTCCTCTTGCTAGTTGACATGCTTACATTTCTATGCCATGATTTTGTGTATTTGATTTATATTACTATGTGTTTGTGTTATTGCCATGCATTTTTCAGGTCTAAGCTTCATTTCCATTGCCATGCATTTCATGCATGTTTAGGTCTAGGTTGCATTTATTGCCATGCAAGTTCATGTTAAGTCTAGGTCATATTCTTTATGCCATGCATTTCAATGTCATTTAGGCCTTAAATCATGTATTTCATACATTAAACTTGTTGTTTGTTCATGCATCTCATGTCATACCATTTGATTTTTGACTTAAGCCAATCAATGTTATAAAGTCAAGCTCACATGAGCATACTTGTGGAAAATTGAGAAGTTGTCAAGTTGAAATTTCTACCTTTGTGATTTTTTTTTACTTAGGCAATTCTTGTCCAAATATTTAGAAATTTTAGTAACTGTTTGTATGTCCTTAGGAGAGTCTCCAATATTTTGATTTTGATTTTTGAATGATTTTATCAAAGGCTTAAAAATGATTTTTGGCAAAACCTTTTTTCACCCAGTATTTTGACTTTCGGGATTTTTCTGGTAGGTTATCCTTATTCTAAAAATTAATCCAATTTTTTCCCATAGAGTTAGACATGTTTTGAATCTCATATACTTTTTAAAGATTTTTTAGAATTTTTTTAAAATAGGCTAAAAAATCACGTTTTAAAACTGGATAGTAGAGTCAGATTTGAAGTTGAGGAAAAATTAATTTTCTGTTTTGTCTAAGGCATTAAGAGAAGGCTGATTAGGAACCTTAGCTACTGTCCTAGGTTAATTTCTAAGCCATTTTTATCTTAAAAATGATTTTATAAAGTATGGGTCAAGGGTGGTCAAGTCCGAGTTTTCAAAGTTATGAAAACAGAGCCATTTTAAATGGGAATTTCAACCATGGTCATTTTTTATCCAATATTTTCAAAATTATTTTTAAACCAATCACAAAGTATTTTGATTTTAGAAAATTTAATTTTATGACATTTCCTAAGGTAGTCGGATATCTTTTTAGGTATACAGATTTCCTTATTTAAAGGAAAAAATACACTTTCATGCATTGCATTTTCCATGTTCATGCATATTATATGATATAAGATTTTTGCTATGAATATTTCTATGGTATTTTTATTATTTTGATTTATATTTTATGGTGTTATATTATTTGTTCTATGGTTTTGAATATTCCATGTTATCCTATGCTTTTTATTTAGTCATTTATTTTTGTCACATCATTTAGCATTTACTATGTTCATGCATTATTATTTTTATTTTCATGCATATTTCATGATAATATTATTTTATGTTTCATATTCGTTTCATGTCACTTAAATTATATTGCCATTTCATTTATAATATACTATGTCACATAGGTTATTCATTTCATTTAGAATAAATTATGTCACTTAGGTTATTAATTTCATTTAGAATATATTATGACACCTAGGTTATTCATTTCATTTAGAATATATTATGTCACTTAGGTTATTCATTTCATTTAAAATATATTATGACACTTGGATTATATCATTTTATTTAGAATATATTATGTCACCTAGGTTATATCATTTCATTTAGAATAAAATATGTCACGTAGGTTATATCATTTCATTTAGAATATACTATGTTATTTAAATTTCATCATGTCATTTAGATTATATTATGTCACACATATTCATACTCATATTTTTTCTTAAATGTTTTGAAAAGATAATGGTTTTAAATAAAATAAAGTTATTCCCGAGTTAAAATAATTCATGTGTTCTCTTCCGGGTTACTAGGGAGGATATCATCAATTATCTTTAATAATGGAATATCTTTCTTAAAACGAGAATGATTCGGAAAATTTTCTAAATAAATAAAAATTTATATATTTTGCCAAATTTTCTTGGAATGTAGGAAATTTTTGAATTAATAAATTCCGGATCATTTTCAACTAAAAAATGGAATTATTTTTCTTAAAATTGGGAATTAATTTAAAATGCCAAATTTAAAACCGACTTTTCACCAAGACTTGAGATAACACACGATTAATAAGGTGCCGTTTTATACGGGCGTTGGGGGGGTGCTAATCCTTCCCCGTATGTAACCGAGTCCCGAACCCGCTTCTTTGATTTTCTATGGTTTAAAACTGCAGACTTGAAATTGGTTTTAAAAATTTTTTAATTAATTTTAAAATATTTTACAAAATCGGTTTTAATAGGTCGCCTCGTCTTTTCCTCTATTTTCCAATGTCACGCTTAACGAGTATTAAGTCTCACGATGAGACTTGTTATTTTTTAGGTTGCGACAACAACTATTGGAATCTTTTATTAGCTTGTAGCTAATGATCCAAATGTAACTCCTTTTGCAAGCCAAACAAAAAAGTTTGTTTTATAACCTTTAGGGTATAAACATGCAATCCTCTCTAGTTTGGATCATTTCCAAATAATTGCATTTATCACATAATGGCAATTTTATCACTAAGTCAATTATGATATTTAAAATTTAAAGAATCATAAGTCGCTCCCACTAAATCCCACATGTGTAGAACTTAGGGGAATCAGATTCAAAAACTATTTTTGAATCCAATAAGTTACTAGGCCATTTGGTGTTCTTAAATACTATTTCAAGTAAGATATTTGAGAATAAAGAGACCACCATATAGAACAATTCTATAATAAATTATTTATTTAAGAGAAATTATCAATGTATGGCATATGATGCCAGCACATTAAATATGTTCGAAACATAATTATATCATTCTCATATTGGCACATGATTGCCAAAATAAACATCTAATGTTTATTAATAAATCATAATAATGTTTCAGAAACAATAATACAGAAGGCAAGCTATGATCAATATCATAAAGGTTGCCATCTTCTATGGTCCATCTTCACTACTCCTTTGCTTTGGTCCCTATAATATGTCATACATATTTAGTATCAAAAACAAGGTATCATATACCTAGAGAAGTGAATTAATCTCTAAGTATATTTGTCGTCAAAGCTTCTCTAAGCTTCTTCCCTTTGATCATATCAATGTAAGTCTTGCAATTTATCCTTCGGTGATTTGGCTATCCACAATGATAGTATGTTCCTTTGTCATTGCCTTTGTCTTTCTTCATAAGAAAGTATAAGGTCACTACTTGATCATGATCCAAGACCCATCCAAGTTGCTTAAGTCGGGTTATCATCGTATTGTCACATGAGGCCTCATAAGGCTACCTTATGACATATTGCTTTGGAACAATTCCTTAGGGATGTCGAACTTCTTAGTGTGATTATCTTACAAGAACAATTCTATAAGGTTTGAGATGATAACTTTAAGCATTCATTGCCACGTGCTACTTACGGAGTTCACACACCATGCTAGCACATCACAATGTGGCTTGATCAAGGTTATCTATATGAACTTGATAGGTTGCCCGAACTTCCTATGATGCATCAAGAACGGGCTTTTCTTGGATAGGTTTATCAAGAATATAAGCTCTTTCATTTATATTAAGACAATCTTAATATCGTGAAACTAATCAATGGAGTTTGGCCCATTAAACTTTATTAGCATCATTATGCTTTCTCAGTGATAGTATTTTTGCCATTTTGCGTTTATATCCTTTATGAACCAATACATTTTATAGTTAATAATTTGCAAGTAGTAATCATTAACGTCAGGTTTTAATACTTTAATGATTATTCTCATTATTTTATCAAAATAATAGCCCTTAACTACTATTTCGAGAAATTTAACATTTAAACTTCTTAATGAGCTAGGACCCCTTTCATCCCATCCTGACCTTGAGTGACTCAACAAACCATGATTAGACTAATTGGGTAGGTAACGTAGCTTACCAATTGCATCTCTACGCAACTCCTAGATCAATTAGGGGACAACTCTTTGCCTAAATGCATCATATGCATTTTGCCTAACCATTGCCTCCAAATGTCATGCGATCAAGTTTGACGCATCCGGATAACATGACTTTTAGTTGAGTAAGACCCACCTTCTTTAACTCAAAGATGTTCGTACAGTAGTTTGATCTTGAGTGACTCAACAAGCCTCCTACTAGAAGAACTCAGGTTATCTTGTTAAGATGGTGGAAGGCAACTTATCATGCGTAACATGGACTCAATATAATTTAATGAGGGATTTTCGTTTAATTAATTATTTGGTCTTATTGCTTTGATTGATTGATTGACATGCATATTATTTATTCAACTATATATCACATATAAAACTTCAAAAATAAATCTATCACATGCAATCTTCTAGGATGATTATGGACTTAATCTAATCTAGTTTCCTTGAGCCATTAGGAAATTAGTTGGTCAAATTCCTAGAGGATACCATACATACTCTTCATAAGCCTTGATGGTGATCTCGTTGGTCATTTCTTCTTGGCGCCTTCGATCTCCTCACAATTTTTTGAATTACATAAATTCAAATCTAATCTAAGTCTAAATCTAGAAATCCAATATAACAATTACATATCTTTGTAAGAAACCTTGAGTTACATTCGAGGAGAGTTAGGTGAGAAGAGAATTTACAACCCGAGAATTTGAAAAGAGAAGGTAGGGTGCGCAGACCCTATTTATAAAAATACCAACAAGAAAAATTTCCTAGTCATACTAAGGTCTATTCCATAATCATCCTCATGCATACATAATCATATTACAAGCATGAATTCGAAAACGCATAGCCAATGTCACTTAGTGATCTTGTGTATCATTTGCATAAATGTCACCAACTCACTTGAGACATTTATCAATTTATTTTAGCTATTACGGTTCGGTAATTAAAACATTTTTAATTAAATTCCTAACTCTTAGGAACTACATTCTCATTAGGTAACAATTACCTAATCATACTAAAATTCATTCTCCGAAACTTTAGGAATCACACTCCCACTAGGAAACTAGTTCCCTCTGGAGTACGACTCTAACACTTAGTGTAATAGGCGTAGGCAACTTGTTTGGCCATCGTATGAAAGCTGCCTGCCTGTGATTAGGCTGTTGTATGCCACATTCAGTGGCTATTGGATGCCCAAAAAATGGGATGTTGCCTACCTACATGACAGCAAGCAAATCGACAACAGTTGCCTCATGCATTGCCGCGGTTTGGGTGCAACGTGTGCAGCAACATTTGCTGCCTGTTCCAACCATGTTTCATGCCCGAACCAGACAATAAAGATGAATCAAATTCACCTAAGATTCTTGCCAAAAACTCCAGCAAGCATGTGGAACATTTCCACACTCATGCTCGAAGTTTCAAGGCACGCAAACACCCACAAAACAGCCTAGAAAATTTCTGCATTGCATAAACATTGTTTTAGGCCCATAAATGATTTTGTTTAAAACATTTTTAACCCAAATCATTTATAAACTGAATTAGCAGTAAGTTAAAGGGAAAATACAAAATTTAAAAATCCAAAAAATTTATTTTTACGCAGCCCCAAAACAGCCACCATAATCAGACTCAAAATGACGTTTTTTGGCCTCGAAACGACACGGTTCCACTTAGACATGTTATGGCTTTAACCAGATTGCATAAAACAATTTTATACAATGTTTAAACAAATTTTAAACTCGATTTAAGCCATGTAATAGCCTCTGACCAGAATGTAAAATTTAAAGAAAAATAGTTTTTCAAGAAATCAAATGAACCGAAAACACCAAAATTGACAGACAAAGCATACGATATGCTTATCATCGAGAATTGAAATGCAATAAGCACATGAAATCAGCGGATCCTAGGCTATGATACCACTGTTGGGTTTCTTCTGGGCTCATGCAATTAACAAAAATTAAAAACATAGCAGCAGAAGCAAACATAGAAACGCCCAGACTACCACAGGATCTACGGATCATGATTTGCATTGGTTTTATGGCATTTAAAATTAAAACACCCATATGATCAAAATCATACCTACTCGAGAACTCGTAATCCCGAGTGTGCCGATCCCTGTAAGAAGTCAGCAATCGAATAGTTATGAACTGTTTCTCCGAGGCCACAAGCAACACAGGTGTCTTGCCTCCAACGGTGATCCACACGGACGGCTGTTGGCACCTTTGTAAGGTCTCGGGGATTCCGTTGTGCTAGCAAGTTGATCATCCGATCAATAATGAAAAGGCTTCTCTACAGATTTCTTACAAAGCCGACAACCACAAAAGACAAGCAGTGGTTCGGCCAATACTAGAAGAACCGTAAAGAAAAAATGGAAGAGAAGAATGAAAACAATGGTTCGGCTATACCATTAGCCTTGACCGATCCTTGTATTTTTCTAAGAAAAGAGCTATTATCTTCTTCAAAAATTCACCCAAAATCGTAACTCCCTTAAAACTCTCTTAATTTCCTTAGCGTCAAAACAAATACGCAGAATTCTAATGTTACCAAGAAGCCTTGGCCGGTCACTTAGCTAGATTGGATAAGTGAGTTCAAACTCAATTAAAACTCTTAGGTAGATAGGAACTCTTCCATCCCTAGAGTTTAACTTCATCCAAACTTAATGAACCTAGACAACATAGTGTCCATGTTCAGCCAAGATAGGATAGGTTAGGATATGAGTTTGATCTTGATCAAACAACCTAGTTGAAGTAAAACTCTTTCACTTCAAGCATGGCATAAAGAATATGACCTAGACCTAACATGAACTTGCATGGCATTTAATGCAACCTAGGTCTAAAATGCATGAAATGCATGATAATATAAGCAAAACCTAAACCTAAAGAATGCATGGCAATCACACAAACACATAGCATTCTAAAACAAAATACACAAAAACATATCATGGAAATGCAAACCATCAACTAGCATAATGAAAACGCACACATAAAGCATAGAAAAAGGGGTAACTGAATGGTCCTAAACTTCAAAATAGACATGGCATTTTCACAAACACATGACATACTAACATGGAAGACTAAAAAGAAACAATGCTAAACCATGCAAACATAAAGTAAAGGCATGAAAACAATTAGGCATTTTAAAAAACACTTAGCATAGTAAAATGCAAATCATGATCAACTCAAAAAATGTTGAAAACATAAAATTAAAAGATAGAAACAAAGAAATTAAACATGAATACAAGATAGTAAACTGAAACGATGGAGGTAAATAAGAAACAAAATCAAAACAAACTTCATATTTTTATTATTTGAAGAAGATATAAGACATCAAAAACATGTTGAGCACCACTAACCACATGAAAAAAACAAAACAGCAACCATTTTAAAATATAGGGCCATTCGGCCACTTCCAAAACAAGAAAAAAAAAATATTTTTTCAAAGCTTTTTCAAGAAATAATCAAAGGAGACTCGAGTAAGAAGCTTAATAATTATTATTTTAAAATCAAAATCGAAAGAAACTCACCAAAATATCAATGAAAATAGCAAATCAAGAATGGAAATGCAAGGAAAGTGCAAGAG
Organism: Fremontodendron californicum; assembly: GCA_030761205.1. Taxonomy (NCBI): domain Eukaryota; kingdom Viridiplantae; phylum Streptophyta; class Magnoliopsida; order Malvales; family Malvaceae; genus Fremontodendron; species Fremontodendron californicum. The sequence continues at coordinate 19,675,511 of JAULJL010000017.1, read as the reverse complement.
TATGGTGTCTTTAGCTACCTCTAAAAGCTATATTGCAAGCTTTTCCTCTTCTTACTTTCTTTGCCTTTCTAAACTTTTCTTTTACCTTTTCAAAAACGGAGAGAAATCAGACAAACAAAAGTGAAAAAAATGAAGAAGAGAGCCTCCTATAATGCCTTGGCTGGTTGGCATTCCCTCTAAAAGCAAGGTGGTTATTTTTTCTCATCTAATGGCTATCACTTCAAGATGCTTTCTATTTAAATTTTTTACCATTAGATTTTAATAATCAGCCCATTGAATTATGATTTCATGAAGATGATGTCATAAATAGGATGATAAATATGACATTATCCCCCTCCATCCATTGGTCCATTTGTTGCAAATTCAAAGGCTTGATCACAAAAATAACTACCTTTCTCTTCACTTTTGACCCTTTGATTAAAAACTCAGAAAATATCTGCCCACCATTGTGCCTTGGCCGACTGTCCCGTCCTCTTCCAGCCCATTCTTGAATTTAAAAAATAAAAAAAAAAAATAAAAAGCCCTTTTCGGTTTCTTCGGTAAAATGACCTTTTTGACCCTCGAACCTTTATAAAAAGCAAGCAGACTCCAAATTCAAAATTTAAATTTTTAATACTTCCAAAATAATAAAAAATTGAATTCTGGAAGTTTTCAAATTTTTTCGAGCCCATTTGCTATTTTTTTCTTCCAAAATTGCCCTTTCTTACTCCGGAACGTTCACCATTTTAAACAAGCTCCGAATCCATATTTTTCTTCACCAATCTCTTCCAAATAATTTAAAAGTATGATTTGGAACTTTCATGGTTTTTGGAACTCATATGCTATTTTTTCAGGATTTATTTGCTTGAATTTCTATATAATGGGCCCGGGATTTGGCCATTTTGTAAATGAACTCCGAATCCAGATTATTTTCTCCAATCTCTTCCAAATAATTTCAGAATAACATCTACAAATTTTCAAAATTTTTGGATCTCATTTGCTATTTTTCCCAAATTTTCTAATTTTGCCATTTTGCCTCCGAAGCCCGATTTTGCTCAAAACAAGTCCGATTTTTAGATTTTCTTTTCCTGGGCCTTTTTCATATATTGAATTGGAGTTGGTCCAGAAATGCCCAATTTTTACGATCAAATTCCCTTCCGATTTGATATTTCCTTTTTTTCACTATCGGGAATTTCCTCGTTTTTTTCGTTTTTCCTCCAATCGGCTCTTTTCTTGAAATTTCTTCAAACTGAGGCATGGACTATCCTTCTTTACTCATTTCTCATCAATTAGGGCTTTAATTTTACCGAATCGGGCTATTTCTGCAATTTTCCCCAATTTCACCAAAAAACACTAAAAACCCTAATTCTCGATTTTGTTCCGAATTGACTTTTCCTTTAGTTTTTCTTCCAAGTAACCTCTCCATTACTTTTAGTCAATGCTTGTATTTCATTTGGAACCTTCCATTTGGACCAATTTGATCGTTTAAGCACTTTTCCCCAAATTTTTCGAATTAGGGTTTCCTTTCTACTGAATCTCCATAACCTAATTTCCTAACTCCATATCTTTCAAAGTAGACCTCGGATTATCAAAATTCTTTCACCATTTTTCAATTGAACTTCAAATCTTGATTTTGAAAGTGGGTTAAATTTTTTAGTAGTTGACTTTTTGGGGTTGACTTTTTCGGGGTTGACTTTTTCAAGTTTGACTTTTTAGCTCGACTTCTTAGACTAAGTCCCGAAATACCACCTATAGGATGAGAAAAGCCTTTTTTCACTTTGAAACACTAATTTATGAAGAAAACATACCTATTTTAGTGGTCCGGACAAAATTACGTGTCTACAGCTGCCCCTCTTTGGCTATTGCTGAAAATCAGGAATCAGGAAAAGATAAACAAACATTAATTTTGTTCGATTAGTGAAATCACATGTGAAGAAAAAGGAAAGGGGTTTACATTCATTTCCATTTTTTCATTTTTTTTCAAATTTTCTTTTTTTAATAAAGCTGTCAATTGAAGATTTTATCCTTAAATTGAGTTCTCTGACTAATCAAGGCTCGACTCGTCTTAAAAAACGAGTTCGATTTGGAAAAGAAGAAAATTATGCCAGAGGTCTTAAAAATAGTGTCTGGAGGCCTTATCCGTGATTTAGAAAGATGCATTGTATGCAACTTTAAAAATAATGCCAGGAGGTCTTAAGAATGGTGCCCGGAGGCCTTACCCTTGATTTGGAAAATGCGTATGTGACTTTAAAAATGATGCCTGAAGGTCTTAAGAATGGTGCATGGAGGCCTTAATCGTGATTTGGAAAATGCGTTGTATGCGATTTAAAAAATCATGCCCGGAAGCCTTACCCGTGATTTGGAAAAATTATGCCAGGAGCCCTTACCCGTGATTTGGAAAAACTATGCCCGGAGGTCTAAAGAATAGTGCCCGGAGGTCTTATCCATGATGACAATAATTATGCCCGAAGGTCTTAAGAATGGTGCCCGAAGGTCTTATACATGATGAAAATAGCTTGACGACGGTCCCAAGCCTTGAATCATATGATAAACAGAATGAATTCGATTTTAAAACAAAAGGAAATACCTCGACGATGATCTCAAGGCTCGACTCATTTGATAAACAGAATGAATTCGATTTAAAACAAATGGAAATACCTCGACGATGGTCTCGGGGCTCGACTCATTTGATAAACATAATGAATTCGATTTAAAACAAAAGAAAATCCCTCGACGATGGTCCCGAGGCTCGACTCATTTGATAAACATAATGAATTCGATTTAAAACAAAAAGAAATACTAAGAATGATTCTGGGTTTGATTCATTTGGAAAAAATAAATTTAACGTCAAAATGAAAGAAACATACCTCGACGGTGATCTCGGGGCTCGACTCATTTGAGAAGCATAATGAGTTCGATTTGGAAAGGAGCATACCTCGACGGTGGTCTCGGGGCTCAACTCATTTGAGAAGCACAACGAGTTCGATTTGGGGAAGCTAAAGTTTTCCTGATTTTTGCAATGATAGCTAAGTGCAATGATGAGAATGGCATGCTTTGCAAATGCTTGTATGTTTCCTAAGAATGAATGCAATCAAATGATTGTGTCATTTCAAAGCCATGGTTTCTTTGAGGTTCATAGATTATCTGACTTCATGACAGAGTCTTCAATTGTTCACTGATCCCCACTTAAGGAACCTTTCACTCAAGAAAACTTGTCGAACAGTCCCAGTTTCTGACTTTCGCTGAAATTTACAAATTTTCTGACTTCATGACAGAGTCTCCAACACAGTCACTATTTTTATATACTTGGTGAACTTTCCAAACCTTTCCTAAGTTTTAAATCTACTCCTTAGTAATACTCTGAAATCCTTTTATTTAAAGATTTTTATGTTTACTAATCGTCATTCAATTTAATAACAATTGAGATGCATGTCAAAAATGTATGACAGAAAATATGAAACAAGCAAAATGCCATGAAAAGGATAACAAGAATTTATTGCAACAAATATTTTAAAATTGTAAAAGTGAATATCAAGGATATAAGAAACAAATGTAAAGATACAGGTGTAGATGCCCCGGATGCAGAATATCTTGGACCCCTCCTTTTTCAATCCATCTAAAAATTCTCTTGAACGAGCAATTTACTTGGGTAACCCCTTGACTTCCGTAGTTATGTCAGAGTAAGTTGTTTCCCTTTCCTCTGATTTTCAAATACTTTCTCCCATTTTACAATGGAGCTTTGATTCAAACCTTAATCAGTACTTTAGCCGCCCTCTGTGGGTTTTCAACTCAAGTATCTCCCATTCGATATTAAGTCGACCTTTGCGGGTTTTCGGCTTAAACCTCTCCTTTTACATTCTTTTTTTTTCTTTTTTTTCTTTTTTCTTGTATTCTACCATGTATCGGATAATTCTAAATGCTTCCAAGGTAAAAATGTCAATTCAAAAGATGGGATAAATTCTGAGAACAAACTTTCAAATTAAGTATCCATGCTTGATCAAAATGGACTTTTAAAGCACATAATGTAGGCCAAGGTTCTAGTTTAGAAAGAAAGGATTAAATAGGCCCAAAATTTGTTTAAGGGTGATTGGATCAAGGATCATTTCCTAAGGAGAATTCATTCTTGAAACATTTGTCCCCCCTTTTTTTTGGATTTTTTTCTTTTTCAATCCTTTTTATTTTTTCATTACTGGCTTTCATTTGCCATTCTTTGATTTCATATTTTTCGCTGGCTCTCTTTTTTCGCCATGATTTTTTATTATTTTTCCTCGTATTTGCCCTGCAGTGTAGAGGGTGATCCTTGATCAAGGTTTAAAGAAAGAAATAATTCCTAAGGCTCAAATGGGTAACTAATAATAATTTTTTCTTAGTGAAAGGAATATGAAAGATGGCCACTCATCATATCAAGCATGAATATTCTCATTGAAAAGTAATTCTCAGGGAGATAGATGTATAGAATTCCCATTTTTACACTTGGAATCATTCGAATTTCCATGTGCACAGCATCACACTTTTTTTTTAAGCATAATACATCTTCAATTCATCAGCATTCACGAGATTTCTGAAATCATCCTGTCCATCCGAGTTAGAATCAATACTCCTCCAAAAAAAATCTTTTTACTGCATAGGGTCCTTCCCAGTTTGGGGCCTATTTTCCTCGTGGATCCTTCACTATAGGGAGAATTTTCCTCAGTACTAACTCCCCATCTCGGAACTATCTGGGACGAACCTTCTTGTTGTGGGCTCGAATCATCCTTTATGATACAACTGCCTATAACAAATTGCTTTCAATATTTTCTGCTTGATGAGATTCGACTGTTCATTACGAGCTCTAACCCATTCTTCCTCTTCAAGGCCAACCTCCATCAAAACCCGAAGTGAAGGGATCTCAACTTTAATAGGTAGCACTACTTCCATTCCGTATACCAAAGAAAATGATGTTACCCCTGTGGATGTGTGAACCGAGGTACGATATGCATGAAGAGAAAAAGGAAAGATCTCATGCCAATCCTTGTACACGTTAGTCATCTTTTCAACAATCTTCTTGATGTTTTTGTTGGCTGCTTCTACTGCCCCATTCATCTTCCAATGGTAAGGTGTCGAATTATGGTGTGTGATCTTGAACTGAGTACAGATTTCCCTCATCATCTTATTGTTCAGATTGACAGCATTATCTAAAATAATTCTTGCTGGCAATCCATAATGGCATATGATTTCCTTCTTAAGAAATCTGCATACCACTGACTTTGTTACATTCGCATAGGAAGCAGCTTCTTCCAATTTTGTGAAATAATCTATGGCGACCAAGATGAAACAATGTCCATTTGAAGCTTTCGGTGTAATAGGCCAGATCATATCCATTCACCACATTGAAAAGGGCCATGGTGAAGTCATGACATGTAATGGCGATGGCGGCACTTGAATTTTATATGCATAGATCTCGCATTTATGACACTTCCAGGAATAACTGATATAATCTATTTCCATCTTCAACCAATAATATCCTGTCCTCATAATCTTTTTGGCAAGCATGTGACCATTGGCATGGGTGCCACATATCCATTCATGGACTTCTTCTATGATTCTTTGAGCTTCGTCAGATCACACATCTCAATAGGACTTGGTTTATCCCTTTCTTGTAGAGAATCTCACCATCTAGGACAAAACCCATCGCTAACCTTTCTCAGAGTCCTCTTGTCATTTTTTGTTGCCTGTTTTGGATAGTGTTGACTCTTGATGTACTACAAGATGTCGTTATACCAAGGGAGACCATCTGCTTCTTCTTCGATGCTCAGGCAGTGGGGAGGAGACTCATATATGCTTATTTTTATTCGTACAACTTCAGCCCCTTCATTCACTTTGAACATTGATGACAAAGTAGCCAGAGCATCCGCCATTCGGTTTTCTTCTCGGGGAAAGTAATTGAAATTCACTTCTTCAAACTCCTCCAATAAACTCAGTATGAGTTCTTCGTATCGGATTAGCTTTGAATCTCAGATTTCCCATTCTCCCCTTAGCTGGTATATCACTAGGGCTGAGTCTCCGAAAACTTCCAATATTTTGATTTTTTTGTCCACTGTAGCACGAAGGCCCATATTACATGCCTCATACTCAGCATTATTGTTTGTACAATCAAAATCCAATCTGGCAGTGAAGGGATAATAATATTCTTCTGGGGATATAAGCACTACAGGATTCCGTGCCCCATGGCATTAGATGCTCCATCAAAGTATATTTTCGACACTTTCTTCTTCAGAGGAACCTCATCTGCTTGCGAAACATACATCAAATCTTCATCTGGGAAGTCAAAGTTCAACGGCTCATAATCTTCCACTGCCCGACTTGCTAAGAATTTCACCACCGCACTGCCCTTGATAGCTTTCTGACTTACATATGCAATGTCGTACTCTGACAAAAAAACCTGCCATCTTGCCGTCCTCCCTAACAAAGAAGGTGCTTCCAACATGTACTTGATTGGATCTAGCTTGGAAATCAACCACGTCGTGTGGTACAACATGTACTGTCTGAGTCTTCGAGCAGTCCAAGCTAAGGCACAACACAACTTTTCTATCGATGAATACTTCAACTCATAATCTGTGAACTTCTTGCTAAGGTAGTAAACCGCCTATTCTTTCTTTCCAGTCTCATCAAGCTGCTCCAAAACACAACCCATGGATCTCTCAAATACTGATAGATACAATATCATTGGTTTATCCGGAATAGGTGGCATTAGTATTGGTGGGTTGGATAGATAATGTTTAACCTTTTTAAAGGCGATCTGACAACCCTCATCCCACTCTCCTGGACCATGTTTTCGATGTAACTTAAATATTGGATCACGTTTGTCGGTTAACTGAGAAATAAACCGAGCAATGTAATTCAATCTCCCTAGAAAGCCTCTTACATCTTTTTGAGTACGTAGAGGTGGCAAATTATTGATGGCCTTCACTTTATCGAGATCAATCTCAATTCCTCTTTTGCTAACAACAAAACCTAACAATTTCCCTGAAGTGACTCCAAAAGTGCATTTTGCTGGGCTTAGCTTAAGTCAAAACTTTCTTAGCCATTCAAAGAGCTTCTTAAGATTTGCAATATGCTCCTCTTCTCCTTGTACTTTGCAATCATATCATCAACATAGACCTCAATTCCCTTATACATCATATCGTCAAACAAGGTCACCATGGCTCTCTGATATGTTGCCCTAGCATTTTTTAACCCAAACGACATTACCTTGTAACATTCACATTGTAACAAATATGGTTTTCTCCATATCTTCTGGTGCCATCTTAATCTGATTGTATCCTGAAAATCCATCCATGAAAGAAAATAAAAACCTCTTTGCTGTATTATCTACCAAAGTATCGATGTGGGGTAAAGGGAAATTATCTTTGGGACTGGCTTTGATCAATCAGTAATCAATGCACATCCGTACCTTGCCATCCTTCTTTGGTACTGGAACAATATTTTCCATCCGTTTCGAATATTTTGCCACTTCTAAAAACCAGCATCAAATTGCTTCTTCACCTCCTCTTTCATATTTAACAGCACGTCCTGCCTCATTCTTCTCAACTTTTGCTGAATTGGCTTGCATTCTGGCCTTAAAAGGAGTTTATGAACCACAATATTCGGATCCAACCCTGGCATGTCTTGGTAAGACCATGCAAATACATCTATATATTCCCGGAGCAAGACTATCAATTCACCCTTTATTGATGATGACAATGAAGTCCTAATTTTAACCTCCTTTATCTCCTCAACATTTCCTAGATTTATCATTTCCAATAGCTCCTTATGAGGAAATACTTGTTTCTCCTCTTGTTTTATTTTCCTTAATAAATTCGGAGGTAGACCATAATCCTCAATATATTCGTTGGCCTCAAAATCACCCGTGGAAATGGGTCTTTCAAAATTAATTTCAGAATTACTGACAGGAAGGTCCTCATATTTCGCATCCGTACACCTGTAAATAGGTGGGGAAGAAACAATTTAGCAAAGTATATAGGTAATGAAAGAAAAATAAATAGCTTAAGTAAAAGAATATGGACACATCAATATGGAGAAAAATGCATCGTGCTTGTTATTTATTAAATGAAATTGTTTAAACAAAAGCCCATTACAGAAAAATTCTTAATATCTCTGGGCAAAGATAATTAAGATTGTTTTTTAAAGTATTACTTTGGAATAGACTTAAAGACTATGGCCAGCTCAGTCGCACTCCAATTGGTCAGTCTATATCCTAGTGGACAAGGTCGCACCATCCGATTTATATTCTTACTTTCCATTCCTTCTTCCCCAGTCATGCAGATCACCATATCCTGTATCTACTCACCCTTATCCACATGGAACCTCTGGAAAGCTTTCTCAATCATGATAAGTACATCATCAGAATCCTTTTCTCCTATTAGAAAATCTGCTGAGCGGAAGCTGTGAAGGATTGGTGGGAAAGTCATAGGCTCTCACTCAATATTCATACCCGCGAGAAGGGCCATCCTCCTTTATCGGTTCTTTTCAACTTATTTCCTCTTCACATGGGCCTTCGAAAGATATCCTAGGCCAAACCGGTTCTTCGTTCCCACTACTTCCATTGCTCGGGCCATTCTTTGAAGATATTTTCCAAGACCTTTTCCAGCCCTGTAGTCCTTTCCCACGGTAGTTCTTACTCCCAACCTTGTATTCTTGGACAACTTCGGTTTTGGAATTTTTTGTACTTCAACAACGAATACTGCATTAACGAACTCCAATGATCGAGAAGAGTATTCCGTAGCATCTTCATTGGGTTCAATGTAAGAAGATTCAGTGGACGCAGAAGCTATTATATCCTCTTCTCCTGACACACTGATCAAGCGCCCATCCATTACAAACTTTAACTTTTGATTGAAAGATGAAGGTACTGCCCCCGCAAAATGTATCCAAGACCTCCCTATTAAGCAATTGTAGGATGGATTAATGTCCATGATCTGAAAGTCGACCTTATAGGTACATGGACCTATCTCCAGAGGAACCTCAATAGTCCCCATCATATCTCTCCTGGTACTATCAAAAGCTCTGACTACTGTGCAACTCGGTAGCATACAAGAAACATCAATTGGCAATTTAGATAGGGTTGCCAAGGGTACTACATTTAGCGAAGATCCGTTTTCCAAAAGCACCCTTGGTAGTATATGCCCTTTGCAAGTGGTTGTTATATGCAGAGCCTTTGTTGATCCAATAGCATTGGATGGTATTTCATCATAACTAAAATATATGTAGTCGTCTGCTGCAATGTTTCTCACCAGCCTATCTAGTTTCTCCACCGATATGTTGTTGGCCACATAGGCCTGATTTAATACTCTCAACAGGGCATTTTTGTGCGGCTCCGAGTTCAATAGCAATGAGAGAATTGAAATTCTAGCTGGTTGACGCTGCAATTGCTCAACCATACTATACTCACTATGCTTTATGAATTTTAAAAACTCACAAGCCTCATTTTTGTTCACCAGCTCTTTTATCTTGTTTATTGGGGCTGACCCCCCTCTACTTCTTTTGAAGAATCCATCTCAATATGGATTGATTCAGTTGCCTTCTTCCTTTTATCCATTCCTCCATCATTTCTTGTTGATCCCTGTTCAACAACCTCAGGGGCATAACACCTTCCACTTCGTGTTAAGTGCCCCAAACCTGTGATATCTTGCTGACATGAAGACCCTGGCATAACCGCAGTCATACTTCCACGGTGAAACTTTGTTTTCCTTGTATGAAAAGGAAGAAGGAAAATCTATGATGAGCTTAGGAGTAATTTCTTCAACAATCGGCATAACTTTCTCTTGTGGTTCATCGTAATAGATGATCAAAGGTCTTCCTATCTCGTAGCCAGCTGCATTCTCAATAACCTCTACTACCTTCTCTATTTCTTCGTAAAACTGGGCTTCCCCCTCATCTATCATCTTTTGGACTTTAGCCAGAAAGTCTCTGCATTCCTGTATGATATGACCTTTACATCCATAGAATGGGCACCAATTCTCCACCTTTTTTGCAACCATTTTTAATCTGTCACCATCTTCCACCCTTCTTGCTTTCACCATTTTGACCCACACTTTTATCATTGGAGTATTGACTTCACTGACATACCTTTTCAACCTTCTCTCTTCCCCTGTCAATACTGTATTTACCCGATTCTCAACTCGATCGGGCAATGGATTTCCTGCTACATTCGACCCATTCCTTGTCTCGAACTTTACAACCCAAGTATTGATCAAACTTTGGACTTTCTTCTTAAAGGCAATACAGTCCTCAGTCGAATGCCCCTGAATCCCTGCGTGGTATACAGTTAGCATTTATGTTGTACCGCCTTGGTATGGCGATGTCAGACATTTGAGGTAAACGGGTGCAACGAGTTGACCCTACAACAATTTGGGATATAGTTCACCATAAGTAGTAGGAATCGGATCAAATTGGGGTTTTTTTTTATCGTTCCTTGGTGAACATTGGTCATTATGCACGGTATTTTGGGTGTTTGGAATAGTGTTTCAATGAAGGTTTATCTGTGGGGACATGCCAGTTGGAAATGGCTGTTGTGGTATATTGGTATAAGGGAAGGGTTTTCAGTAAGGTGGTTCACATTGGGGTAGTAAGCATTATACCTCGGGTAAGGTGTGTAGGGTGTAGGAAGTGTATAAGATGTAGGAAGAGTATAGGGCCTAGGTGGTGTATATGGATATTGGTTGAAGCTAACTGCGTGGGTCTCCTCTTTCTTCTTAGCAGGGAAAACCTTTTTCGGAGTAGCAGACTCACCCCCTTCCATTTTCCCGTTCTTAATGGCAGACTCTATCATCTCCTCGGATATTATCATATCTGCAAAGTCCTTGGTGGCACTCCCCACCAATTTATCATAATAAGGTGCTTTCAGGGTATTGATGAAAAGCACTGTAGTTTCTTTGCTAGTTAAAGGGGGTTGCACTTGTGTAGCCACCTTCCACCTTTGCGAGTATTCCTTGAAGCTCTCAGTAGTCTTCTTTTCCATGTTCTGTAGTGACAGCCTGTCAGGTACCATATCAGATACATGTTTATAATGCTCCATGAAAGCCCTGGCTAAATCCATCCATGAACGAATCTTAGTACGAGTCAGTTGATTATTCCATCGGGTTGCAGACCCTGTTAGGCTATCTTGGAAACAGTGAATAAGCAGTTTGTCATCATTATCATCATGCCCTATCATTTTTCTGCAATACATGGTCAAATATGCTTATGGGTTGGTAGTCCCATTATATTTCTCAAAGTCTGGTACTTTGAACATTGGGGGAATTATCAGACCGTGTTCTAAACTCATCTCTTTGGCCTCCAGACTACCAAATAACTCTGCCCCTTCAACTACCCTCAGCCTCTCCTCCAACAGCTGATATTTTTTATGGGATTCTACCGTTTCAACCCTCTTCAGCTCAATCATCTTTGCCTTTTCCTTTTTAGCCAGTTCCTTAAAGTCTGGAATAATAACATCAATTGGGTCAACCCCAATGTTACCCTTTCTAGGACCAAAATTCTATGCTTCTCCCACTGGCTGGATGTAAACATAGGATGCTGCCCCAGTTGGAATTTCATTTTCCACATACTGGGATGCCTAGCCGTTTGCACCACCTCAGGTCGGCCATCCTGGTTCACTGCCCCCATTCCTGTAACTGAATTTTCCTTTGGCCATTTCTGCCTCATCATGGTATTCATCATTTCCATGAGTTTGGCCATTTGTTCCATGACTCCTCCCGAGACTTAGCCAACTGTTCCTACAGTTCCTTTTGAGTTCTTTCTATTATTTCAATTCTAGCCAGTTGATCATTCTTCGTAGCTCTAGCTTGAGATCGAGTATTGTAAGGGTATAGAAAATCCAATTCTTTTTTAGTGCGACCAATTGTACCTTTAGTTTTGAAAACCATGAATTAGAATTTATTGACACATTTTTTTATGTTTTATGTTTTATGAATGAATAAATAAATGACTAGATGTTAATGAATGAACAAATAAGTAAATGACTAAGTGTATGAATATGAATGAGTAATTATAAAAAATAAATAAATGGACAAATAAATGAATGACTAAGTGTATGAATAATTATAAAGAATAAATGAATGAATGAACAAACAAATTATATAAAGGAAAGAAAAAATGAATGATGAATGCATTTGAAATTATTGGCCCTGGATAATTCCATCTAAATGGTCTTTCATTGATTTCCTGGAACTAAATACATCAAAGATAGAATAAAACGATCACTACCTAAGACAATCTGATAATCTGCCTATTCTAATTCAAAATGCTGTTAGAAAATATTGGTCCAATAGTAACTCCCTTGGATCTTGGACTTTCTTTCACAGTCCTCTTTTGATTGCCTTGCTCTTCAATCTGACCCTTACTTGTTCATGGCCCTTTGACATACTGGCAGAAACATCACTGTGTAGGCTTTCCTTAGCTTCCTTCTCAAGCTGATTGGCTCAGATTTCTCCATGCTTCGCTCTTTCTTTCCAATAGTTACTCTCATTCTTGAGGTTTTTGACTTCTTCCTCTCATTCCCCGGAAATCTTGAGAGTCCCTTCAAATCTGAGCTCGAAGCGGTACCCTTTGTTTTCCAAATGTAATTCCTGAAAGTCACCATTGACAGTATCCCTTTCCCTCTTAATCCTTTCCATTTCTCTTTCACGAGCTATTTCCCTATTTTTCATGTCCTCAATCTTCTCTTGAAGTCGGGCAATCTCTTTGCTTATTTGGGCCTTTTCTTTTCCAAATTCTGACTTTGCAATTTCTAACTCCAATGGCACTTCCTTTGGTGGTGAACTCATAAATTGAAATTCTTCCCTATTTGATGTCAACAACCTATCATTAATCCTCCTTTCTCTCCATGCAGTGTAGTAGGGTGTGACGATGTCGGCATATCTGGCTACCTTTATCCGACGAGTCTTTTTCCATGCTTTAATTATTCCCCGCACCTTTCCTAAGTAACCCTCTTCTCCATAGGTGAACTCTAATAGACCCAATCCATGAGTCACGGGTGAGAATTGCCGAGATTCAAGCTATCTTTGCACCAACAGAGGCACGTAGCTCACGGGTCCCCAAATCCTAAGTAGTGGAACCCCTGACTTGTCTCCACATTTGTACAATATCAGCATAGGAATCATCCATGGAGCTCTCCAAGTTATCATTTCCCCTTTAAGATTTTGAAACAAGTTGATCCACTGCTCTTCATTTTTGTCTTCGGGCCAATCTATCTTAAGGAACTCATTGATCGGTAGGATTTTCAAATATGGTTTGAAAGAAACATCTTCCCTCTTCCAAAAATGGCTCTGAATCCAAACATAGAGGAGATGCATACATCCCATGAATCTTCCTTTTCTTTCCTTTTTGCAAAAGTTCAAAGATCAAATAGTTTCTGCTAGGATGGCTGGAGACGGATCTATCTTATGTCTTAACTTCTCAAAAAGGTCAGCTATGGCCAACTCGACACGTCCTAGTGTCCCTGGGAAAATAACCAAACCATATATGGCCAAGGCAAAAATATCCCTAGCAATCTCTCTATTTGGGTGACTTCGGATCAAAGATTGGAGAGCATCCCAAGGAATACACTCACTTTCCTCTTTCTTAACCACATGAGCATCGACCCATTTGCCATCCATTCCCACAATCCTAGCTAATTTCTTCTTAAACCCTAATGTGTTCAAATCCTTTAATTAAATTCGATCAGGGATAGCATCCCCAATACGTAACAAAGACTAATATTCCTCTATGGTCGGTGTCATGTCTTCCTTGTTGAAGGTGAAGCATTGGTAAGTAGGATTCCAGAAATGTACCATAGCCCGAATCAACTCACTATTAATCCTGATTGAAATCAACAATGCTATGTCTCCATATATTTGAGTGAAAATCCTATTTTCTGACATATCCCATTGACTCCAAATATCCATCAACCCTTGGAGATCATTTTGCCGGTAAACTAAATCTACCCATTCTGGTAATATTGATATATATCCCTCCTATAAACAATCCCCATTTCTTCGCTGATCTAACTCCGAACACTGCCGCACCCCTGCATGTTCTTCCACTATCGAACTAGCCTGACCTTCCATGAAAGCCCTTTTGGTTGAAGATTATCCCAAGGCCAATAATTTTCCCTATGCATTATGATAAAACAAAAAAATGCATGAAAAATAAACAAGTCAGTAAAGGTGAAGAAATCAAATAATAACAAAATAATATAACAAATGTCCCAATGAAAATTTGTCATTATGACGCATTTGGGGACGGAATTTTGAATCTATGGTTGGAAAAACAATGTAAGTTCATCACTGCCCGATTTGCAAAATTTATTCGGGATGTAAATCAGGTAATAAAAGGATAGAAGTGTCCCTCCATGTGTTCCTAACTTCGGTAATTCTATCAAAAATTCAGCAGAGCATCGCCTATGTTGGCTCTATGGTTCACTATATGTGGGTGAATGAAATTCTAAAAAGCCCCGAATTGTTCCTCACTGTCGCCTGTGAAGGCTTGTAAGGCACCCCGAAAAAGCGGGTTCAATTCGTTAGAGTATATTTCCATAGCCCATGCGGATTGTTAATCATGAGAGATTAGGTAATTATGCCCCATAAGTATTTTTCTAACCCATGTGGATTGTTAAGTACGATAGTGTAGCTACTTTACTTCCACTTAAAGGGACGGAACTCGGGTATAGAGCTCATATTTTGCAAATGCAAGTGTAGTGTGTGAAGAGGAACAACAAACTTTTCACCACCTATTCTACAACCTGATAACTCGTATAATTATATAGTTTTTAGTTATGTTTTATTATTGTTTTGTGTCAAATACGAGTTATTATTGTTTAGTCTAATTGTGTTTATGATCTTTTATATTTTTATGTAATTTGGTGTTTTTCACAAGTTTCTTTGAGTGATTTCAGATTACTAGAATTAAGGGCAAATCCAGTTCAGTTCCAGTTCCGACACCTTTTGCCATATCAGCTATATCTGGAGTTTCACTGAAGCAATAAGGCTGAAATTTGTAGCCGTGCAAAGCTAAGAGGTATATCTATCTTTTTCATGTTTTACACTTCTTGAAACGGAGTCTTTTTCCATAGCGAAATCGACCATCAAGTTGGCTGATGTGCAATGACGTCTGTGCTGACCTGTTTTCGTATTTTGCTCATATATGCTTATCCACATCAGAAAATGAGCTGATTCCAACGGCTATGGATCACTAACTGATAGGGGAACATTTGTCTAGAAGACCATGTGATCAGATAAAGCCTCCAATATTGAAGAAATCGACCATCAAGTTGGCTGATGTGCAATGACGTCTGTGCTGACCTGTTTTCGTATTTTGCCCATATCTTCTTCTCCACATCAGCAAATGCGCTGATTCCAACGGCTATGAATCAGTAACTCATAGGGGAACATTTTTCTAGAAGACCATGTGATCAGATCAGGCCTCAAAATTGACAAAATCGACCATCAAGTTGGCTGATCAAAATGGTCATACAATATGACGAAAATTGTTAGAAAAATGCACCCACCTATTATACCTACCTTTGAAATTTGTAAAGCTTGTCTCTTGTCATTTAGCCCTCCAAAATGTGTATAAATAGAGGGCCTTGGATGATTGTAGAGAATCATATTGTACATAGGTAGGATATTAGCCATTGTAATAAAATTCTCTAAGTTTTCTTCTTCTTTATTTTCTCTAGTTTTCTTTTTCTTTAGAAAGAGCAAGAGGTTGGATAATTAATATTCTTCTTCTTCTTCTTTCTTTCTTTTATTTTCTTCTTAGATTCTATTTAATTTTATGTTTATAATGCCTATGCTAGGCTAAACTTCTATTTGGTTAAGGGTGATTTCAAAGCCCTAGACATGTTTTGTGATTGATTTTCAGATTCTATCTATCATTAATTTTCTATCAAAGTTGCTTATGTTCTTCTACAAGAATTGTTCATGATGTTGTCTAGATTTATTTAGGTGTACAACTAGATAGATCTTGATAATTATCTATTGCTAGTTTAGGAGTCTTGATCCGTGTAATTGTCTTGATTTCCTATTCATAAGTGGCAATTTGTGATTAATGATTATGGTCAAGTTTTCAATAATTGCAAAGTGGAACATAACCTAAGTTGAACAATCCGAGCTTATGTGTTTGTTGCTTAGATCAACCTATCTTTCTCATCATAAAGCTGCCATTAAATTGAATTTAGAGAGCTTATTCTAGGTTGTTTAATGGTTAGAGATTAAATAGAGAGCTTGTTCTATTTAACGACAAACTAAGGAAAGATTGGTGTAACAGAGCTTGTTGTTATCTACGGTTGTTAACTTTGATAGTTGGTTGATATTGATAGATCTGAAATTGATTCTTAATGATGTCTAGTGGTGGAGAATGAAACCTTAACCATATTTTTCATATTTGATTCTTCTTACTTATTTGTTTTCTTACTTTTAGTTTGCTTATTTTTTATATTTATTTTTATTGGCTGGTTATACCGCCTAATTTGTATATTAACTTTGTTTTATTTTTATTGGCTGGTTATACCGCCTAATTTAGTATATATATTTTTATTGGCTGGTTATACCGCCTTGCATCTTATTCTTATTATTTACTTTAGTTTAAATCTGGCTTCAAAAACCCCTTTTCTTTTATTGTTCTTGAATTTAAGTTTTAAACTATTAACTTATAAACTAAAACCCAATACCTGAGGACTCGACCCTTGCTAATTACTATACTTACAATTTATCTTTTTAGTGCAAGGTTAAATAAGATACACTCTTTTGGGTGCATCAAATTTTTGGCGCCGTTGCCGGGGATTGCTTTCTTTAGTTTATTTGTTACTTGGTTTATTCTTATTTTCAGTTCTAATTAGTTTTATTTTCTTGTACATACAAGTTTTTCTTATCAAATTTTGAAAAAAAAAAAAAAATGGAGTTGAGCAATCTAACACTTGAAGATTTGGTGGCATACATGAACATGGAGAATCAACAAGCCAATCTCACTTCCCTAGTTCAACAATTGGCCATGGGAGGATGTCAAGGCCATCAAGTGTTCCAATACCAACAGTATGATCATTACTCAAACACTTACCATGAGGGATGGTGGGATCATACTACTTATGGCTATAAACAAAAAATTACCAAGAAGTAGATCCTTATGCCAATTACACTCATCCATCTAGCTTCAATCAATCATGGTCCCAAGAACCAGATCTTTTTCAACCACCACATATGACTCAAAACTCAGGTACTTCTTTAGAAGATCTTGTCTATTCTCTTGTTACTGATACATTGCAATTTCAACAGGAAACAAGGGCAAGCATCCAGAGTTTGGAAAAGCAAATGATCCAATTGACTAGTAGTATGGTGGGATGGGTAGCACAAAGATCTGAAGAACTCCCTGCCCAAACGATGATTAACCCAAAGGAGAATGCTACGATTGTGACCTTGAGGAATGAGGAACAAGATGAGGATGAGACAAAATTAGAGATGGATTCTATTCTTGAGGATAATGAAGCCACAAATCCAAATAAGAGTATTTCGGCACCTCAGGTAACGTTTAAGGTTCCACTTTTTACTAATGTTTCTTCTCCACCTTTTCCTAGTAGATTTGCAAAGTTCATGGAGGAAGAACATGAACAACACA
The DNA here is from genome assembly GCA_030761205.1 of Fremontodendron californicum. Taxonomy (NCBI): domain Eukaryota; kingdom Viridiplantae; phylum Streptophyta; class Magnoliopsida; order Malvales; family Malvaceae; genus Fremontodendron; species Fremontodendron californicum. The sequence goes on along the minus strand of JAULJL010000017.1, from coordinate 19,657,904 downwards.
TGCCAGAAACCTTAAACAACTTGTTTGTGGATGCCATTCAACAAGTATCAAAATATGCTCCATTCCTCGATGAGATATGCACCACAAGGGATGATGGAATAATACTTGTAATGGAGAATGCATCCACTGTTGTGCAAAGAAAGCTTCCTCTCAAACGCATTAATTTGGAAAATTTCATGTATGAGCCTGACAAGCCTAAAAAGCCAAGAAGGGGTGTTGGTTAGGTTCAAAACATTAACTCAAGTGTTAATTGGGAAGGCAACCCAATTAAAGAAGAAATTGCCAACCTTCCATATTCAGATTTGCTTTCTCTTTCTTTTCCTTTTTCTTTTCTTTTATTATTTTTATTTTTATTGTTTTTATTTTTATTTTTTATGTTTACTTGTTAATTTTTGTTTAGTATTTTAGGATTATTTAGGTTGAATGAGTTTGTTTTGTTTTGAGTCTTAGTTGTTCCTATTCTTATGTTATTAGTTCTTTTCTCTTACACATGATTCTTTCATTTGGGTTAATAGACTTACATTGAGGACAATGTAAGAATTAAGTGTGGGGGGAATGATTTAGGATTTCTTTTATTTTTGTCTACTATTTTTTTTTTGAGTCTTTTTTATTATTTTTAGTGTGTTTTAGGTCCTTTTTAATACAATGATGAGATATGAATTGCATAAGTCTAAAACAGAGTTATTAGTGAAAAGATTTTCATGAGAATTGAGCTTGATATCATTTTTTTTTTATGAGCCAATGTTAATATGATATGTTGATTGACAAAGAAGCATGTTTAGACTTAAAACTGACTTGTATAATCATCATTGTGAGTTTTTGAGCCTAAAATGATTGATGCATTATACAAATCAATCTAATTTCTTTCTTGAGTGCTCTTATGATTACATGATTCTCTAGAACTTGCTTTAAACCGTTTGAGACTATATTGATACATGTGACAACATGAATATGATAGAGGCATTAGGATTATAACCAGAGCCAAACAGCCATCCCTTATTGATGTTCCAAGAGAACACACCCTTAGTGAACCAATTTGAGCCTACATTGAATAAGCTATCTCTTTGGTAACCATAACTTGTCCCTAACCTAAATATACTTATATCTTTACCTTTGTTCCAAAGATGAATTAGCATGTTTTGAGACAAGTTGCAAAGACAAGGAAGATCTATTGAAAATTTGGGGTAGAAACAAGAAATAAGTGTGGGGGGGAAAGAAAAGAAAAGTCAAGAGAAAAAGAAATGGAATACTGGCAAATACATTCCTATGTAAAAAAAAAATATGAATCATCTCTTGAATTTGTGGAAAAAGAAAAAGATCTTACAAAGTTGTTTAGAATGAAGAAAAGGCCCAACATGAATATCCGGCCTAGGTGACTATGTACTTGTAAAGAGTTTTGATTCATGAAGTTGTATGATCTTATTATGTCTCTAAACTTTATGAACTCTTTGGAACCTTTGTGATATCGTTATCCTTTTGTTCTTCAACCACATTACAAACCCCTTGGCCCCATTACAACCTTGATTAAAGACCTCTTGATTCATGAAGTTGTATGATCTAAATAGTGGAGAATAGGTGGACAAGCAAGAATATGGTAGAACTGTTTTCATGAGATTGATTGAGTGTAAACACTTCACCACTACTTTAAAGAGTGAAAATCATGAGGGTATCCCATGTGAGAAGTTGAGATTAAATTTGAACATGCACTATTTTGATTGAAATATGTTATGTTAATATTGGCTTAACTCAAACAATTTACATTCAAGCATGATTTTTTGTGAAATTATTTAAGCTATTGATTAGTTTATAAGACTTGTTCAAAGATTGTCTCTAATTTATATTGAAAGGAATAGGAGTAAATATTTTTAGTATATGTAGTTTATTTATATTTTAGTTTTTCAATGTTTGTGGGTATCGTTCTAGTAAACCCTCACGAGACTAAACTCGTCCACTAGGGACACCTAGGGGTTTAAAGGCTTGTGTCACATGCTAAGTGCCACCGTGATTTCCTACGAAAATGGATTAGATTAGATTTTCTTATTTTATTTTTATTGAGTCGTTGCTAGGGACTAGCAACAATCTAAGTGTGGGGGTGTGATAACTCGTATAATTATATAGTTTTTAGTTATGTTTTATTATTGTTTTGTGTCAAATACGAGTTATTATTGTTTAGTCTAATTGTGTTTATGATCTTTTATATTTTTATGTAATTTGGTGTTTTTCACAAGTTTCTTTGAGTGATTTCAGATTACTAGAATTAAGGGCAAATCCAGTTCAGTTCCAGTTCCGACACCTTTTTCCATATCAGCTATATCTGGAGTTTCACTGAAGCAATAAGGCTGAAATTTGTAGCCGTGCAAAGCTAAGAGGCATATCTATCTTTTTCATGTTTTACACTTCTTGAAACGGAGTCGTTTTCCCTAGCGAAATCGACCATCAAGTTGGCTGATGTGCAATGACGTCTGTGCTGACCTGTTTTCGTATTTTGCTCATATCTGCTTATCCACATCAGCAAATGAGCTGATTCCAACGGCTATGGATCACTAACTGATAGGGGAACATTTGTCTAGAAGACCATGTGATCAGATAAAGCCTCCAATATTGAAGAAATCGACCATCAAGTTGGCTGATGTGCAATGACGTCTGTGCTGACCTGTTTTCGTATTTTGCCCATATCTTCTTCTCCACATCAGCAAATGCGCTGATTCCAACGGCTATGAATCAGTAACTCATAGGGGAACATTTTTCTAGAAGACCATGTGATCAGATCAGGCCTCAAAATTGACAAAATCGACCATCAAGTTGGCTGATCAAAATGGTCATACAATATGACGAAAATTGTTAGAAAAATGCACCCACCTATTATACCTACCTTTGAAATTTGTAAAGCTTGTCTCTTGTCATTTAGCCCTCCAAAATGTGTATAAATAGAGGGCCTTGGATGATTGTAGAGAATCATATTGTACATAGGTAGGATATTAGCCATTGTAATAAAATTCTCTAAGTTTTCTTCTTCTTTCTTTTCTCTAGTTTTCTTTTTCTTTAGAAAGAGCAAGAGGTTGGATAATTAATATTCTTCTTCTTCTTCTTTCTTTCTTTTATTTTCTTCTTAGATTCTATTTAATTTTATGTTTATAATGCCTATGCTAGGCTAAACTTCTATTTGGTTAAGGGTGATTTCAAAGCCCTAGACATGTTTTGTGATTGATTTTCAGATTCTATCTATCATTAATTTTCTATCAAAGTTGCTTATGTTCTTCTACAAGAATTGTTCATGATGTTGTCTAGATTTATTTAGGTGTACAACTAGATAGATCATGATAATTATCTATTGCTAGTTTAGGAGTCTTGATCCGTGTAATTGTCTTGATTTCCTATTCATAAGTGGCAATTTGTGATTAATGATTATGGTCAAGTTTTCAATAATTGCAAAGTGGAACATAACCTAAGTTGAACAATCCGAGCTTATGTGTTTGTTGCTTAGATCAACCTATCTTTCTCATCATAAAGCTGCCATTAAATTGAATTTAGAGAGCTTATTCTAGGTTGTTTAATGGTTAGAGATTAAATAGAGAGTTTGTTCTATTTAACGACAAACTAAGGAAAGATTGGGGTAACAGAGCTTGTTGTTATCTACGGTTGTTAACTTTGATAGTTGGTTGATATTGATAGATCTGAAATTGATTCTTAATGATGTCTAGTGGTGGAGAATGAAACCTTAACCATATTTTTCATATTTGATTCTTCTTACTTATTTGTTTTCTTACTTTTAGTTTGCTTATTTTTTATATTTATTTTTATTGGCTGGTTATACCGCCTAATTTGTATATTAACTTTGTTTTATTTTTATTGGCTGGTTATACCGCCTAATTTAGTATATATATTTTTATTGGCTGGTTATACCGCCTAATTTAGTATATATATTTTTATTGGCTGGTTATACCGCCTTGCATCTTATTCTTATTATTTACTTTAGTTTAAATCTGGCTTCAAAAACCCCTTTTCTTTTATTGTTCTTGAATTTAAGTTTTAAACTATTAACTTATAAACTAAAACCCAATCCCTGAGGACTCGACCCTTGCTAATTACTATACTTACAATTTATCTTTTTAGTGCAAGGTTAAATAAGATACACTCTTTTGGGTGCATCAAATTTTTGGCGCCATTGCCGGGGATTGCTTTCTTTAGTTTATTTGTTACTTGGTTTATTCTTATTTTCAGTTCTAATTAGTTTTATTTTCTTGTACATACAAGTTTTTCTTATCAAATTTTGAAAAAAAAAAAAAAAAAAAAATTGGAGTTGAGCAATCTAACACTTGAAGAGTTGGTGGCATACATGAACATGGAGAATCAACAAGCCAATCTCACTTCCCTAGTTCAACAATTGGCCATGGGAGGATGTCAAGGCCATCAAGTGTTCCAATACCAACAGTATGATCATTACTCAAACACTTACCATGAGGGATGGTGGGATCATACTACTTATGGCTATTCGGAAAATTACCAAGAAGTAGATCCTTATGCCAATTACACTCATCCATCTAGCTTCAATCAATCATGGTCCCAAGAACCAGATCTTTTTCAACCACCACATATGACTCAAAACTCAGGTACTTCTTTAGAAGATCTTGTCTATTCTCTTGTTACTGATACATTGCAATTTCAACAGGAAACAAGGGCAAGCATCCAGAGTTTGGAAAAGCAAATGATCCAATTGACTAGTAGTATGGTGGGATGGGTAGCACAAAGATCTGAAGAACTGCCTGCCCAAACGATGATTAACCCAAAGGAGAATGCTACGATTGTGACCTTGAGGAATGAGGAACAAGATGAGGATGAGACAAAATTAGAGATGGATTCTATTCTTGAGGATAATGAAGCCACAAATCCAAATAAGAGTATTTCGGCACCTCAGGTAACGTTTAAGGTTCCACTTTTTACTAATGTTTCTTCTCCACCTTTTCCTAGTAGATTTGCAAAGTTCATGGAGGAAGAACATGAACAACACATGCCAGAAACCTTAAACAACTTGTTTGTGGATGCCATTCAACAAGTATCAAAATATGCTCCATTCCTCGATGAGATATGCACCACAAGGGATGATTGAATAATACTTGTAATGGAGAATGCATCCACTGTTGTGCAAAGAAAGCTTCCTCTCAAACGCATTAATTTGGAAAATTTCATGTATGAGCCTGACAAGCCTAAAAAGCCAAGAAGGGGTGTTGGTTAGGTTCAAAACATTAACTCAAGTGTTAATTGGGAAGGCAACCCAATTAAAGAAGAAATTGCCAACCTTCCATATTCAGATTTGCTTTCTCTTTCTTTTCCTTTTTCTTTTCTTTTATTATTTTTATTTTTATTGTTTTTATTTTTATTTTTTATGTTTACTTGTTAATTTTTGTTTAGTATTTTAGGATTATTTAGGTTGCATGAGTTTGTTTTGTTTTGAGTCTTAGTTGTTCCTATTCTTATGTTATTAGTTCTTTTCTCTTACACATGATTCTTTCATTTGTGTTAATAGACTTACATTGAGGACAATGTAAGAATTAAGTGTGGGGGGAATGATTTAGGATTTCTTTTATTTTTGTCTACTATTTTTTTTTTTTGAGTCTTTTTTATTATTTTTAGTGTGTTTTAGGTCCTTTTTAATACAATGATGAGATATGAATTGCATAAGTCTAAAACAGAGTTATTAGTGAAAAGATTTTCATGAGAATTGAGCTTGATATCATTTTTTTTTATGAGCCAATGTTAATATGATATGTTGATTGACAAAGAAGCATGTTTAGACTTAAAACTGACTTGTATAATCATCATTGTGAGTTTTTGAGCCTAAAATGATTGATGCATTATACAAATCAATCTAATTTCTTTCTTGAGTGCTCTTATGATTACATGATTCTCTAGAACTTGCTTTAAACCGTTTGAGACTATATTGATACATGTGACAACATGAATATGATAGAGGCATTAGGATTATAACCAGAGCCAAACAGCCATCCCTTATTGATGTTCCAAGAGAACACACCCTTAGTGAACCAATTTGAGCCTACATTGAATAAGCTATCTCTTTGGTAACCATAACTTGTCCCTAACCTAAATATACTTATATCTTTACCTTTGTTCCAAAGATGAATTAGCATGTTTTGAGACAAGTTGCAAAGACAAGGAAGATCTATTGAAAATTTGGGGTAGAAACAAGAAATAAGTGTGGGGGGGAAAGAAAAGAAAAGTCAAGAGAAAAAGAAATGGAATACTGGCAAATACATTCCTATGTAAAAAAAAAAAATATGAATCATCTCTTGAATTTGTGGAAAAAGAAAAAGATCTTACAAAGTTGTTTAGAATGAAGAAAAGGCCCAACATGAATATCCGGCCTAGGTGACTATGTACTTGTAAAGAGTTTTGATTCATGAAGTTGTATGATCTTATTATGTCTCTAAACTTTATGAACTCTTTGGAACCTTTGTGATATCGTTATCCTTTTGTTCTTCAACCACATTACAAACCCCTTGGCCCCATTACAACCTTGATTAAAGACCTCTTGATTCATGAAGTTGTATGATCTAAATAGTGGAGAATAGGTGGACAAGCAAGAATATGGTAGAACTGTTTTCATGAGATTGATTGAGTGTAAACACTTCACCACTACTTTAAAGAGTGAAAATCATGAGGGTATCCCATGTGAGAAGTTGAGATTAAATTTGAACATGCACTATTTTGATTGAAATATGTTATGTTAATATTGGCTTAACTCAAACAATTTACATTCAAGCATGATTTTTTGTGAAATTCTTTAAGCTATTGATTAGTTTATAAGACTTGTTCAAAGATTGTCTCTAATTTATATTGAAAGGAATAGGAGTAAATATTTTTAGTATATGTAGTTTATTTATATTTTAGTTTTTCAATGTTTGTGGGTATCGTTCTAGTAAACCCTCACGAGACTAAACTCGTCCACTAGGGACACCTAGGGGTTTAAAGGCTTGTGTCACATGCTAAGTGCCACCGTGATTTCCTACGAAAATGGATTAGATTAGATTTTCTTATTTTATTTTTATTGAGTCGTTGCTAGGGACTAGCAACAATCTAAGTGTGGGGGTGTGATAACTCGTATAATTATATAGTTTTTTGTTATGTTTTATTATTGTTTTGTGTCAAATACGAGTTATTATTGTTTAGTCTAATTGTGTTTATGATCTTTTATATTTTTATGTAATTTGGTGTTTTTCACAAGTTTCTTTGAGTGATTTCAGATTACTAGAATTAAGGGCAAATCCAGTTCAGTTCCAGTTCCGACACCTTTTGCCATATCAGCTATATCTGGAGTTTCACTGAAGCAATAAGGCTGAAATTTGTAGCCGTGCAAAGCTAAGAGGCATATCTATCTTTTTCATGTTTTACACTTCTTGAAACGGAGTCGTTTTCCCTAGCGAAATCGACCATAAAGTTGGCTGATGTGCAATGACGTCTGTGCTGACCGGTTTTCGTATTTTGCTCATATCTGCTTATCCACATCAGAAAATGAGCTGATTCCAACGGCTATGGATCACTAACTGATAGGAGAACATTTTTCTAGAAGACCATGTGATCAGATAAAGCCTCCAATATTGAAGAAATCGACCATCAAGTTGGCTGATGTGCAATGACGTCTGTGCTGACCTGTTTTCGTATTTTGCCCATATCTTCTTCTCCACATCAGCAAATGCGCTGATTCCAACGGCTATGAATCAGTAACTCATAGGGGAACATTTTTCTAGAAGACCATGTGATCAGATCAGGCCTCAAAATTGACAAAATCGACCATCAAGTTGGCTGATCAAAATGGTCATACAATATGACGAAAATTGTTAGAAAAATGCACCCACCTATTATACCTACCTTTGAAATTTGTAAAGCTTGTCTCTTGTCATTTAGCCCTCCAAAATGTGTATAAATAGAGGGCCTTGGATGATTGTAGAGAATCATATTGTACATAGGTAGGATATTAGCCATTGTAATAAAATTCTCTAAGTTTTCTTCTTCTTTCTTTTCTCTAGTTTTCTTTTTCTTTATAAAGAGCAAGAGGTTGGATAATTAATATTCTTCTTCTTCTTCTTTCTTTCTTTTATTTTCTTCTTAGATTCTATTTAATTTTATGTTTATAATGCCTATGCTAGGCTAAACTTCTATTTGGTTAAGGGTGATTTCAAAGCCCTAGACATGTTTTGTGATTGATTTTCAGATTCTATCTATCATTAATTTTCTATCAAAGTTGCTTATGTTCTTCTACAAGAATTGTTCATGATGTTGTCTAGATTTATTTAGGTGTACAACTAGATAGATCTTGATAATTATCTATTGCTAGTTTAGGAGTCTTGATCCGTGTAATTGTCTTGATTTCCTATTCATAAGTGGCAATTTGTGATTAATGATTATGGTCAAGTTTTCAATAATTGCAAAGTGGAACATAACCTAAGTTGAACAATCCGAGCTTATGTGTTTGTTGCTTAGATCAACCTATCTTTCTCATCATAAAGCTGCCATTAAATTGAATTTAGAGAGCTTATTCTAGGTTGTTTAATGGTTAGAGATTAAATAGAGAGCTTGTTCTATTTAACGACAAACTAAGGAAAGATTGGGGTAACAGAGCTTGTTGTTATCTACGGTTGTTAACTTTGATAGTTGGTTGATATTGATAGATCTGAAATTGATTCTTAATGATGTCTAGTGGTGGAGAATGAAACCTTAACCATATTTTTCATATTTGATTCTTCTTACTTATTTGTTTTCTTACTTTTAGTTTGCTTATTTTTTATATTTATTTTTATTGGCTGGTTATACCGCCTAATTTGTATATTAACTTTGTTTTATTTTTATTGGCTGGTTATACCGCCTAATTTAGTATATATATTTTTATTGGCTGGTTATACCGCCTAATTTAGTATATATATTTTTATTGGCTGGTTATACCGCCTTGCATCTTATTCTTATTATTTACTTTAGTTTAAATCTGGCTTCAAAAACCCCTTTTCTTTTATTGTTCTTGAATTTAAGTTTTAAACTATTAACTTATAAACTAAAACCCAATCCCTGAGGACTCGACCCTTGCTAACTACTATACTTACAATTTATCTTTTTAGTGCAAGGTTAAATAAGATACACTCTTTTGGGTGCATCACAACCCTAATTCTAAATACCCTGATAAGACTAAACAACATAAATCATTAATTAATTAATCAATAAATAAATATATGCACCAAAATAACCAGAGAACAATAATAATATGTATGCACACGAGTATGGACATATTTAAAACATTTTATTATTTTCAAAATTCTCATTTTTTTAAAGAAATGTGGGAATTAAAATTAAATACCAATTAAACCAACAAAATCGAGACTTTGATAACACACGACTAATTCTAGGCCCGACTCTCAAAATGTCCCCAGCGGAGTTGCCAAGCTATCGCAACCTAAAAAAAATAACAAGTCTCATCACGAGGCTTTATTACTCGTTAAGCATGACATTGGAAAACATAGGAAAAGTCGACTTAATTCCTCTTAAAAAATGAAGGTTTTGAAAATGACCATGGAAAAGACATGGAGTCGACACCAATCTTTTTTAGCTAGGTGAGATCGGCACCTGTTAAAACCAGTTTTATAAAACATTTTACAATTAATTAAAACATTTTTGAAACCAATTTCAAGTCTGCGTTATAAACCAGAGAAAATTGAAGAATCGGGTTCGGAATTTGGTTACGTGCGGGGAAGGATTAGCACCCCTACAACGCCCGTGTAAAACGGTACCTTATTAATAATGTGTTATCTAAAGTCTCGATAAAATGTCAGTTTTTAATTTAGTATTTCAACTTAATTCCCAATTTAAAGAAAAATAATTTCATTTTTAATTGAAAATGATCCGGGATTTATTAATTAAAAGTTTTCCTATATTCCCCAACAAACGTGGCAAAATATAGAAATTTATATTTATTTGGAAAAAATTTTGAATCATTCTTTGTTTTAAATAAGAAATTCCGTTATTAATGACAATTGATGACATCCTCCCCATCAAACCCGGCAGAGAACTCATGAATTATTTTAACTTGGGAATATCTTTATTTTATTGAAAATCATTATCTTATTTTAAAACGTATTTTTAAAAAATATATATGAATATGAAAATGACATAATAAAGATGACATGAACTAATCTAAATGAAATGATATAACCTAAGTGTCATAATATATTCTAAGTGAAATGAATATAACCTAAGTGACATGATATATTATAAATGGAATACAATATCCTAAGTATTATGATATGTTCTAAATGAAATGAAATGACTTAAATGATATGATATTCTAAATAATATAGCATATTTTAAATGACATGGCATGTTTAAATGATATGGCATATTTTAAATGACATGGCATATTCTAAATAATATAATCTAAATGACATGAAATATAATCTAAATGACATGAAACTTAAAATAATGCTATAATGTAATATGCATGAAAATAAAAATAAAAATAAAAATAATAATGCATGAACATATATATGCTAAATAATGTGACAAAAATAAATAACTAAATAAAAAACATAGGATATCATGAAATATTCAAAACCATATAACAAACAACATAACACCAAAAATATAAATAAAAAATAATAACAACACCATAGAAATTATCATAGCAAAAATCACATATTATATAGTATGTATGAACATGGAAAATGCAATACATGAGAATGTATTTTTTCCTTTAATTAAGGAAATCCGTATATCTAAAAAGATATCCAGCTACCTTTGGAAAATATATCAAATTAAATATTCTAAAACTAAAATACTTTATGATTGTTTGAAAACAATTTTGAAAAGCTTGAATGAAGATTAAAACCCTAGTCAAACCCTTTTAAAAATGGCTCTAATTTCCTATGTTTAAAATCCTGAACTTGACCACCCTTTACCCGAACTCTATAAAAATAATTTTACAAGTTTAAAATGGCCTAGAAACCACCATAAAATAGAAGCTAAATTTCCTAATTATCCCCCTCTAAGTAATTTAGCCAAAATAGAAAAATGATTTTCCCTCAAATTCAAATCTGACTCCACTGTCCAGTTTTAAAGCAAGATTTTTTAACCTATTTTTAAAATTTCAAAAAAAAAATCTTAAAAAAATACTGGAGACTCAAAACATGTAAACATACATGGGAAAACATTGGCTTAATTTTCTGATTAAAGATGACTCCCCATAAAAATCGGAAAAGTTCGAGTACTGGGTGAAAAACTGTTTTGCCAAAACACATTTTTTTGCCTTTGGTAAAATCATTTAAAAATCAAAGTAAAAATGTTGGAGACTCTCTTAAGGACCCAAAAATAGTAGCTAACACTTTTAAAAAGTTAGACAAAAATTGGCTACGTAAAAAAATCACAAAGGTAGAATAATCAATCTGACAACTCTTTAAATTTCCAGAAGTATGCTCAAATGAGCATGACTTTGAGCCATTGATTGGCCTAAGTCATAAATCATATGGCATGATATGATATGCATGAGAATACATAAAATTGAATGCATGAAATGCGTGATTTAAACCCTAAATGACATGGAAAATGCATGGCATAAAGAATATGACCTAGACCTAATATGAACTTGCATGGCATTTAATGCAACCTAGGTCTAAAATGCATGAAATGCATGATAATACAAGCAAAACCTAAACCTAAAGAATGCATGGCAATCACACAAACACATAGCATTCTAAAACAAAATACACAAAAACATATCATGAAAATGCAAACCTATCAACTAGCATAATGAAAATGCACACATAAAGCATAGAAAAAGGGGTAACCGAATGGTCCTAAACTTCAAAATGGGCATGGCATTTTCACAAACACATGAGAAAAAGAAACAATGCTAAACCATGCAAACATAAAGTAAAGGAATGAAAAAAACTAGGCATTTTCACAAACACTTAGCATAGTAAAATGCAAAACATAAACAAGTCAAAAGATGTTAAAAAACAGAAAATTAAAAGATAGAAACAAAGAAATTAAACATGAATACAAGATAGTAAACTCAAACAATGGAGGTAAATAAGCAACAAAATTAAAACAAACTTCATATTTTTATTATTTGAAGAAGATATAAGACATCAAAAACATGTTGAACACCACTAACCACATGAAAAAACAACAAAACAACAGCCATTTAAAAAAAATAGGGCCATACGGACACCTCCAAAACAAGAATGAAAAAATTAGTTTTTCAAAGCTTTTTCAAGAAAGAATCAAATGAGACTTGAATAAGAAGCTTAAAAACAATTATTTTAAAATCAAAATCAAAATAAAATCACCAAAATATCAATGAAAACAGCAAATCAAGAATGGAAATGCAACGAAAGTGCAAGTGTATGGTGCTTTTAGCTACCTCTAAAAGCAATAATGCAAGCTTTTTCTATTCTTACTTTCTTTGCCTTTCTAAACTTTTCTTTTTGCTTTCAAAAATGGAGAGAAAATAGCCAAAAAAGAGTGAAAAAAATGAAGAAGAGAGCCTCCTATTATGCCTTGGCCGGTTGGCATTCCCTCTAGAAGCAAGGTGGTTATTTTTTTCTCATCCAATGGCTATCAGTTCAAGATACTTTTCAATGTAAAATTTTCACCATTAGATTAGAATAATCAGCCCTTTGAATTATGATGTCATGAAGATGATGTCATAAATAGGATGATAAATATGACATCATCCCCACTGGTCCATTTGTTGCAAATTCAAAGGCTTGATCACAAAAATAACTACCTTCCTCTTCACTTTTGGCCCTTTGATTAAAAACTCAAAAACTATCTACCCACCATTGGGCCTTGGCCGACTGACCCTTCCTCCTCCATCCCATGCTTCAATTTTTAAAAAACAAGAAAAGGCCCTCTTCAGTTTCTTCGGTAAAAAGACCTTTTTGACCCCCGAACCTAAATAAATAGCAAACAGACTCCAAATTTAGAATTTCTTTTTTAAATACTTCTGAAATAGTAAAAATTTGATTTATGGAAGTTTTAAAAAAATTTCAGGCCCATTTGCTATTTTTTTGGGTTTTTTCGTCCAAAATTGCCCTTTTATGCACCCTAACTTTCACCATTTTTAAACGGGCTCCAAATATAGATTTTTCTTCTCCAATCTCTTCCAAATAATTTAAAAGTGTGATCTGAACGTTTTCATAATTTTTGGAATTCATTTGCTATTTTTTCGGGATTTATTTGTTTGAATTTCTACAAAGTGGGCCCGGGATTTGGCCATTTTGCAAACGAACTCCTAATCCAGATTTTATTTGGCCAATCTGTTCCAAATAATTTAAGAATTAAATTTGCAAATTTTTTGGAGCTTATTTGCTATTTTTTCCAAATTTTTCAATTTTGCCCTTTTACCTTCGAAGCCCGATTTTGCTCAAAACAAGTCCGATTTTCAAATTTTCTTTTCCTGAGCTTTTTTTAAATATTGAATTGGAGTTGGTCCAAAAATGCCGAATTTTTACGATCAAATTCCCTTCCAGATTGATTTTTCCTTTTTTTCACTATAGAGAATTTTCTCGTTTTTTCGTTTTTCCTCCAATCGGCTCTTTTCTCAGAATTTCTTCAAATTGAGCCTTGGGCTATCCTTGTTTACTCACTCCTCATCAATTAGGGGCTTTAGTTTTATCGAATCGGGCCATTTCTGCAATTTTCCCCAATTTCACCAAAATCCACTAAAAACCCTAATTCTCTATTTTCTTTCGAATTTACTTCTCCTTCAATTTTTCTTCCAAGTAACCTCTCCATTACCCGTAGTCAGTGCTTATCTTTCATTTGGAACCTTCAATTTTGACCAATTTGATCGTTTAAGCACTTTTCCCCAAATTTTTTGAACTAGGGTTTCCTTTCTACTGAATCTTCGTAACCCAACTTTCGAACTCCATATCTTTCAATGTAGAACTCGGATTATCAAATTTCTTTCACCATTTTTCAATTGAACTTCAAATCTTGATTTTGAAAGTGGTTTAACTTTTTTAGTAGTTGACTTTTTGAGGTTGAATTTTCTAGGGTTGACTTTTTTGAGTTTGACTTTTTATGCTCGACTTCTCAGACTAAGTCCCGGAATACCACCTGCAGGATGAGAAAAGCCTTTTTGCACTTTGAAACACTAATTTAGGAAGAAAACATACATGTTTTAGTGGTCCGGACAAAATTATGTGTCAGCACACATTTTCATGCTTATTAGGTCTTAGGTCATTTTGTATTTCCATGCATGGTTTCATGTCTATTAGGTCTAGGTCATCTTTGTATGCCATGCATATTCCATGCATATTAGGTCTAGGGTTGCATTTATTACCATGCACATTTCATGTTAGGCATTAGGTCATCTTTTATGCCATGCATTTTCTATGTCATTTAGGCATTAGGTCAATCATTTCATGCATTTAACTTGCTGTTTGTTCATGCATTTCATATCATCTCACTTGATTTTTGACTTAAGCCAATCAATGGCTCAAAGACAAGCTTTCATGAGCATGCTTGTGGAAAATGAAGAAGTTGTCAAGCTGAATTTTCTACATTTGTGATTTTTTTTTTTTCATTAGGCAATCCTTGTCCAAATTTTTAGAGAATTGTACTACTGTTTGTAGGACCAGGAAGGAGTCTCCAATATTTTTGTTCTGATTTTTTAGTGTTTTTATCAAAGGTTTAAAAATGTTTTTTAGTTTAGCAGTTTTTCACCTAGTGTTTTGACTTTCATGAATTTTCGGGTAGGTCATTCTTAGTCTAAAAGTTAAGACAATTTTTTCCCATAGAGTTCGATATGTTTTGAGTCTCCTATAATTTTTCAAATTTTTTTGAAAATTTTAAAATAGGTAAAAAAAATCATGTTTTAAAACTGATCAGAAAAGTCAGATTTGTTTTCAAGGAAAAAATAATTTTCTGTTTTGGTTAAGGCATTAAGAGGGGGTTGATTTAGAACAATAGCTACTGTCCTAGGTTAATTTCTAAGTCATTTTAATCCTAAAAAATGATTTTATAAAGGTCGAGTCAAGGGTGGTCAAACCCGGGTTTTCAAAGTTAGGAAAATAGAGCCTTTTTAAAGGGAATTTCGGCCATAGTGCCATTTTCATCCAAAATTTTCAAAATTGTTTTCAAACCAATCACAAAGTATTTTTGATTTAGTAAAATCTTATTTGATGTCTTTTCCTAAGATAGTTAGATATCTTTTTAGGTATACGGATGTCCTTATTTAAAGGAAAAAATACACTCTCATGCATTGCATTTTCCATGTTCATGCATATTATATGATATATGATATTTGCTATGAATGTTACTATGGTAATGTTATTGTTTTGATTTATATTTCATGATGTTATATTGATTGTTGTATGGTTGTGAACATTTCATGTTATTCTATGCTCTTTGCTTAGTCATTATTTATTTTGTCATATCATTTAGGATTTATTATGTTCATAAATTGTTTTTTATTTTCAAACATATTTTATTATAATGTTATTTTATGTTTTTTTATCATGTCATGTTATTAAATTATGCTATGTCATTTAGACTATGTCATGTTTTTTAGATTATATCATGTCATTTAGATTATACTATGTCATTTAGATTTTGCCATGTTATTTAGATTATACTATGTCATCTATATTTTTGCTATGTCATCTTTACTATGTCATACATGTTCATATTCATATTTTTAAAAATGTTTGAAAAAAAGATAATGATTTTCAATAAAAATAAAAATATTCCCAAGTTAAAATAATTCATGAGTTCTCTGCCGGGTTTGCTGGGGAGGATATCATCAATTATTGTTAATAAAGGAATATCTTTCTTTCAAAAACTGAAAATGATTCGAAGATTTTCCAAATAAATAAAAATTTCTATGTTTTGTCGGGTTTGCTAGAAAATATAGAAAATTTTTTAATTAATAAATTTCGATTTATTTTCAATTAAAATGGAATTATTTTTCTTTAAATTGGGAATTATTTTGAAATCCCAAATCTAAAACCGACTTTTTACCGATATTTGAGATAACACATGATTAATAAGGTATCGTTTTATACGGGCGTTGTAGGGGTGCTAATCCTTCCCCGCACGTAACCGACTCCCGAACCCGCTTCTTTGATTTTCTCTAGTTAAAAAATGAAGACTTTGAAATTGGTTTTAAAAATGTTTTAATTAATTTTAAAATGTTTTACAAAATCGATTTTAATAGGTGGCCGATCACACCTAGCCAAAAAGTATTGGTGGCGACTCCATTTTTTTTCGAGGTTGTTTTCAAACCTTCAATTTATTTCAAGAGGAATTGAGTCATCTTTTCCTCTGTTCCCCCAATGTTACGCTTAACGAGTAAAGTCTCGCGATGAGACTTGTTATTTTCTAGGTTGCGACAGCTTTGCGACTCCACTCGGGACATTTAGAGAGTAAGGCCTAGAATTAGTCATGTGTTATCAAAGTTTCGGTTTTGTTGGTTTTTATTCAATATTTAATTTTAATTCCCATATTTTCAATAAAAAGGAGAATTTTGGAAAATAATAAAATGTTTTTGAATATATCCATACTCATGTGCATGCGTTTTATTATTGTTCTCTAGTTATTTAGTGTTGTATATTACAATTGCTTGTTGGTTAATGCGTTACACTATTCTTGAATGTTCTTTTAATAAATTGTTGAGGCATTTAGAATAAGGGATGTAGAATAGGTGGTTAAAGGTTTGTTTTGTTCCTCCACACACACCACACTTGCATTTGCATAACATGAACTCTCTACCCGGGTTCCATCTTTCTAAGTGGGAGTAAAGTAACTACGCCTTCGTGATGATCCTCCGCATGGGCTAGTGAAACACTTCGAGAGTATAAAGTACCTAAAGCCTTCGTGATGATCCTCTGCATGGGCTTAGGAAAATATACTCTAACAAATTGAATCCGCTTTTATTGGGGTGCCTTACTAGCCTTCACCGGCGACATAAGGAACGATTTGTGGCCATTAGAACCGATTCACCCTTATATAGTGAACCTAGGCGAATCCATGCCGGATTTTCTTTAGATGCACCGAAGCCAGGAACACTTGGAGGAATGCTTCTGATCTTCTGCCATTTATTTATGCATTCTGAATAAGCATTGTAGATCGGGCAACGATGAACGTACATCGCCCGTAATAGGCACCGTGATGCCTATAGAAGTAGACACTGTTGTGGCACATGATCTTTAACTTTTTCACTTTGAATTGATGATTGTACTTGCTTTGTTTCTTGTCCACACATATAATTTGTAATAATACCGAAACCTAGTGTTTTTGGGTTATTTTTTAAAAAACATCTTTTTTAGGTGTTCCTAAAAAAAAGTCTTTATTCAATGAAATTTTTTTCTCCTTTGAAAAGGTATAAATAATGATATTAAGTTCTTATTTTCCTTGATGTTTTCATTTGCATTCTTTGCATAACATACACATTTTTTGAGCAGTTATAAATATGAAAATTCGTCTCCTTAAGCATCTTCACATTTTGTACATTTCATGCATTAATCATCATTACATTCTTGCATATAAGAATAGAGCATATACATTCATAATTGTATTCTTGATTTCATGATAATAATGTCATTTTCATTTGCATAAAAGGGGTTCGAGATATGAGGAATGAATCGGAGGAACGATTGAGTGCTTTAGAACACAACCAAGAGGAATTTGGACATGAAATCTGGAGGTGAAAGAACAGCTCGCCAAATTGATGAAAATGGTTGAGGATATGGATAATAGTAAGAGGAAACTTTCTCAGGGCTCTTCATCACCTTCTGATCAACCAAAACCATCAGGTCCAAAATATACAATCCTTGCTGGTGTTGGGATTCGACTCATGGTCAAACAGAGATAATGTATAATTTAATCAACAAGTTAAACATACAATGCAGCGGAATAAAATAAAACATAGAGAATACCGAATCCCTCCAAGGATCTGCCTATGGATTCAAAACGATCAGGCTGTCAAGAACAGATAACAATCAAAATCTCATACCTTTATATTGAAGATTGTCGAATCCTCAAGACGGATTCTAGATGTTCTTGTACACAAAGCTCGCTTGTCGAAAACCAAAGTTGTCCAATTGTCTGACCTTAAACAGTAATCCACACAAGTGATCTGAAAGTCTTCACAAGGTTGAGATTATGTTTTGCCAAGATGATACTAGTAGTCTAGGTTGTGAAAAACCTTCATCCTCTATCTTAGTTAGCCTAAAGAAAATGAAAGAATCGTATTCTCCCTTCTCTCTAGGTGTTCGGCCGATTCTCACTTTTTGGAGAGAGAGGCGTTCATTTAGGTTCTTTTAGGGGGGAGACGACAACAATATTAGCCTATATATAAGTAGGTTTAGTGTATGCCAACTATTGGACTAACTTCACTAAAGCCCTTATACATATTATTAAATATTCACAATAAGCCCACAACACTTAATGAATATTTAATCTGGCCCAATCTCATTTTAATTTCATTAATCACCTTTTGTGTGTGACCCATTAGGCCCTTAACATGTTGGCAATAAATATAATTAATTCAATTAAGAATTTCCTATTTATATTTATAGATCATGAGCAACATCTAGCAATGCATCATGACCACCCAAATGCCAAGAGAGTCATCAAGCTTCGACTAGCCTTTCGTGTACAATATGTCTGTGTAATTCGATCCCTTCATCAAATAACCCGAGAAAGGGAAGAGCATGGTTCAGTGTCTACTCTTAATCCCATTCCATATTAGATCTGCAGCTTTAATATTAACTCCTTAAGTATTGCCTTGGCCAAGGACTTCAATAAGTTAATATAAGCCATATACGTCTGAGATATGTCCCTTTAATCACTTGGGGTGATGAATCCTCTCTTGACCACTCATTCATCTTCGTATGCTTCAAGTCATACCCAATAACACCATACCATAAGCATCCTCGTGATTGGGACCCGTTCGTGATGAAATCTACGTATGATAGTTCACATGCAAGATGACCAGGTGTCACAAGTCAAAGGATCACTTACACTATTGACACATGAGAGTATTTTCCATAGACACTTGAGTGAAATACCAAATGGAACTCTCATAGCGGGTCATGTTCAGTGAACTTGTTCAACTAACAAATACCCATATGTTATCCCCAAGTATCTCTATACTTTCAACCTATGAGATTAGTTGCATGCATCAAGTGCATGATGGCTTAACATATGCAAGTCTTTGAGCATTTTCAATGCTCTGTCTTGACAATACAATGACAAAGAACAATTTTATAAACACGGCATTGATGCATAAGGATCCTCATAATTATAACACCTTACAATTCCTTTGCAATGCCATTGTGTCTCATGGGCTTTATCTTCACAAGTCATTTATAACAATTATAACAATACTTATGGATAAAGAAATACCTCAATTATAATTAATAAACTATAATGTGCTATACATGAATATATAAATAGTGTCTTACAAGCCCAACTAGATTCGCTTGTAGGGCTTACACCAACAATCTCCCACTAGCACTAAAGCCAATCGCCCATGTCCTTTCATGTGACGGTTGTGTTTCTGCTGAGACAGAACCTTAGTGGGTAACTTTTTCATATTAATGTCACTTCTTTTAATGATTACACTAATCAAGTGAAACTGCCATAATATATGTATGGATCTATGACGAGACCTTGGTTCCTTAGTGTCGCAACCTAAAAAATAATACAAGTCATATCGCGAGACTTTATTACTCGTTAAGCGTGACATTGGAAAAACAGAGAAAAAGATGACTTAATTCCTCTTGAAATAAAATGAGGGTTTGAAAATGACCTCGAAAAAGACATGGAGTCGCCACCAATCCTTTTTGGCTAGGTGTGATTGGCCACCTATTAAAACCGGTTTTGTAAAACATTTTAAAATTAATTAAAACATTTTTTAAAACCAATTTCAAGTTTGCGTTTTTAAACCAGAGAAAATCAAAGAAGTGGGTTCGGGACTTGGTTACGTGCGGGGAAGGATTAGCACCCCCAAAACGCCCGTATAAAATGGTACCTTATTAATCGTATGTTATCTTAAGTCTTCTAAAAAGTCGGTTTTAAATTCGGTATTTCAAATTAATTCCCAATTTAAAGAAAAATAATTCCCTTTTTTATTGAAAATGATTAAGAACTTATTAATTCAAAATTTTCCTACATTCCTAAAAAATTCGACAAAATATATAAAATTTTATTTATTTAGAATTTTTTTTGAATCAATCTCGTTTTAAGAAAGATATTCTGTTATTAATGATAATTGATGATATCCTCCCTGGCAACCCGGAAGAGAACACATGAATTATTTTAACTCGGGAATATCTTTTTTTATTGAGAATCATTATATTTTTAAAAATATTTTAAAAAATGAATATAAACATGTGTAACATAATAAAGATGATATAGCAAGGTCTAGATAATATAATGCAACCTAAATGATATGATATAATTGAAATGACATAGCATATTCTAAATGAGATTAAATATCCTAAGTATCATGATATATTCTAAATGAAATGAAATATCCTAAGTGACATAATATATTCTAAATGAAATAAAATAACCTAGGTAACATGATATATTCAAAATGAAATGATTTAAATGACATGGCATATTTTAAATGACATGGCATATTCTAAGTAATATAATCTAGATGACATGGAATATAATCTAAGTGACATGAAATGACATGAAACATAAAATAATGCTATCATGAAATATGCATGAAAATAAAAATAAGAATAAAAATAATAATGCATGAACATAGTATATGCTAAATAATGTGACAAAAATAAATGACTAGATAAAAAGCATAGGATAGCATGAAATATTCAAAACCATATAACAAACAATATAACACCATAAAATATAAATCAAAATAATAACAACACCATAGAAATTATCATAGCAAAAAATCATATATTATACAATATGCATGAACATGGAAAATGCAATGCATGAAAGTGTATTTTTTCCTTTAAATAAGAAAATCCATATACCTAAAAAGATATCCGGCTACCCTAGTGTAGACACCTAATTTTGTCCGGACCACTAAAACAGGTATGTTTTCTTCCTAAATTGATGTTTCCGAATATAAAAAGATTTTTTTCATCCTGCAGGTGGTACTCCGAGACTTAGTTTAAGAGGGCGAGCATAAAAAGTCAAACTCAAAAAAAGTCAACCTCGAAAAAGTCAACCCTAAAAAGTCAACTACTGAAAAAGTCAACCTACTTTCAAAATCAAGATTTTAAGTTCAGTTGAAAAATGGAGAAATAATTTTGATAATCCGAGGTTTACATTGAAAGATATGGAGTTTGGAAGTTGGGATTTGGAGATTCAGTAGAAAGAAAACCCTAATCCGAGAAATTTGGGGAAAAGTGCTTAAACGATCAAATTGGTCGAAATTGAAGGTTCCAACTGAAAGATAAGCACTGACTAGGGATAATAGAGAGGCCACTTGCAAGAAAAACAGAAAGAAAAGTCAATCCGAGAGAAAATCGAGAATTAGGGTTTTTAGTGGATTTCGGTGAAATCGGGAAGAATCACAAAAATGGCCCAGCTTGGTAGGACCAAAGCCCCCAATGGATGAGGAACGATTAAAAAGGGATAGCCCAAGGCTCAGTTTGAAGAAAATCTAAAAAACGGACTTGTTTTGAGCAAAACCGGGTTTCAGAAGCAAAAGGGCAAAATTGGAAAATTTGGAAAAAATAGCAAATTGACTCCGAAAATTTTGAAATTTTGAAATTCTGAAAATTTGCAAATCTCATTTTTAAATCATTTGAAATATATTGGAAAAAGGAAATCGTGATTCGGAGTTCGTTTGCAAAATGGCCAAATCTCGGGCTTCTCATGTAGTAATTCAAAAAGGAAAATCCCGAAAAAATAGCAAATGAACTCCAAATCTTCTGAAATTTTGCAAATCTGATTTTTAAATTATTTGGAAAAGATTGGAGTAAAAAAATCTTGATTCGGAGTTCGTTTGCAAAATGGCCAAATCCCGTGCCTCCTATGCAATAATTGGAGAAGATAAATCCTGAAAAAATAGCAAATGGACTCCAAAAATTATGAAATTTTGCAAATCTCATTTTTTTAATTATTTGGAAGATATTGGCAAAATAAAATCTTGATTCGGAGTTCCTTTGCAAAATGGCCAAATCCTGGGCCTCCTATGTAGTAATTCAAGCCGATAAATCTCGAAAAAAATACCAAATAAGCTCCAAAAATTATGAAAACTTCCAGATCACACTTTTAAATTATTTGGAAGATATTGGTGAAGAAAAATCTTGATTTGGAGCTCGTTTAAAAAATGGTAAAATGTGGAGGCAAAAAAGGGCATTTTTGGAAGAAAAAATCCAAATAAATAGCAAACGGACTCGGATAATTTTGAAAACTTCCAGATCTCAATGTTTTATTATTTTGGAATTATTCAAAAAAGAAAAATTGAATTTGGAGTCCGTTTGATATTTATTTGCATCCGGGGGGCAAAACGGTCATTTCACCCAAGCAACCGAAAAGGGTTCCTTTAGGCCGTTCAAAAAATCAGAGTTGGGCTGGAAAAGAGAAGTGCTGGTCTGCCAAGGCCCAAAGGAAGGAGGAAGCTTCTGATTTTTCAATCAAATGGCCAAGAATTAAGAGTTAGTTAGAGATTCTATTTGATCAAGCCATGGTGATTAAGCCACATAGGCCAAGAGAGATGTCAACATTGTTCTTGAACAGCTGTAATTTGGGACAGCTGATATGCAAATCTAAGGGTGATAATTTCATAATTTTTTCACCTTGAATTATTAGCCATTTGATGGAAAATTGGTTACAAAAAAATGACAACATCCTTGAGGAGAGAGAGGGGGTTTCATCCAGCTCTAATAGGGGAAGTCAGATTTTATTTTTTTACACTTTATTTTTTGCTGAGTTCTCTTGATTTTTAATTGGTTTTTTCTCTCTTTGGTTGAAGGCAAAAAGAAAAAGTTTAGAAAAGAAAGGAAAGTTTGAAGAGATAAAGCTTGAAATATAGCTTCTTGAGGTTGCTATTGAGCACCAACTCTTGCACTTTCTTTATTTTCCATTCTTGTTTTTTCTATTTCGATTACTATTTGGTGAGTTTCCATTTTAAATAAATGCTTTTTTTATTGTTCTTCTTAAGTTCTTCCTTCATCTCTTTCTTAAATATATTTTTTTACAATTTTTTTTATAATATACTCACCATGGCCGAATGACCTACAGTTTTTGTTTAAGTTGTTGTTTTGGTTTATTTTATCATGTTATTGATGTTATTTTCTTTGATCTTGATGTTTTAAATGTTATTTTACTTCATATACTTGAGTTATATTTTAATTTGGTTGCTTTGTTTGTTGCCATTTATGATTTGAATATCATGTTTTTGCATTTTTAATTTTCTATTTTCAAGATGTTTAAATTTGAGCATGTTTTAGATTTAGTATATCAAGTGTTTTTTAAAATGCTTGTGTGGTTTTTGCATGATTTGTGTTTTATATTTTAGTTGAGCATGTTTTAGATTTAGTATATTAAGTGTTTGCGAAAATGCTTGTGTGGTTTTTGAATGATTTGAGTTTTATATTTTAGTTGAGCATGTTAGTATATCAAGTGTTTGTGAAAATGCCATGCTTGTTGCAGCTTGAGGCCATTCGGCTACTCCATGTGTTTTGCATTGTGTGTTGCATTTTTGCCATGTTAGTTGGTAGGTTTTTGCATTTGCATGACATTTGATTTAGTTTTGCATGCTAGTATACCAAGTGTTCGTGAAAATGCCATGTTTGGTAGTTACATAGGCCATTCGGCCATTCCTTGAATCTTTGCATTGAATATGCATTCTTGCCATGTTAGTTGATAGGTTAGAATTTGCTTGATATTTGTTTGAGTTTTTGGTTTAAGCATGCTTTGTGTTTGTGAAAATGCCTTGCATATTTTAGTTATTAAGTTAGGTTTATTTTCCATGCATGTTCATGCATTTTAGGTCTAGGTTGCATTAAATGCCATGCAAGTTCATTTAGGTCTAGGTCACTATATGAATGCCATGCATTTTTTCATGACATTTAGGTTTAAACTCATGCATTTCATGCACTATGTTTGCTGTAACTTTTTCATGCATTTCATGTTCATGCCACTTGACTAATGACTTAGGCCAATTAATGGTCCAAAGTCATGCTCTCTTGAGCACACTTGTGGAAAATTAAGTTTTGTCAAATTGATTATTCTACCTTTGTGATTTTTTTTTACTTAACCAATTTTTATCTAACTTTCAAAAAGTCCTAGCTACTGTTTGTAAGTCATTTTGTGAGTCTTAAATATTTTTACTTTGATTTTTAAATGATTTTATCAAAGGCAAAAATGTATTTTGGCAAAACAGTTTTTTCACCCAGTACTCATACTTTTCCGATTTTTTTGGGAATTCATCTTTAATAAAAAAATTAAGCCAATTTTTTTCCGTGTTGTTTTATATGTCTTGAGTCTCCAGTATTTTTTTTAGAAGTTTTTGAATTTTTAAATATAGGATAAAAAATCGTGGCTTAAAACTGGACAATGGAGTTAGAATTGAATTTAAAGAAAAATCATTTTTCTGTTTTGGTTAAGTTACTCAGAGTGGGCTGATTAGGAGGGTTAGCTACCGACTTAGGGTAGTTTCTAAGCCTTTTTAAACTCTAAAAATGGTTTTTCAAGTCTCAGGTTAAGGGTAGTCAAGTCCGGATTTTTAAACTTAGGAAATTAGAGCCATTTTAAAAAAGATTTAGCCTAGTTTTTATTTTTAATTCAAGCTTTTCAAAATTGTTTTCAAACAATCACAAAGTATTTTGGTTTTAGAATATTTAATTTGACATATTTTCCTAAGGTAGCTGGATATCTTTTTAGATATACGAATTTCCTTAATCAAAGGAAAAAATACATTTCATGCATTGCATTTTCCATATTTATGCATTTTATATAATATGTGATTCTTGCTATAATAATTCCTATGATATTGTTATTATTTTGATTTATATTTTTGATATTATATGGGTTATTATATGATTTTGAATATTTCATGATATCCTATGCTTTTTATTTAGTTATTTTTATATTATTTAGTATATACTATGTTCATGCATTATTACCTTTATTCTTATTTTCATGCATATTATATGATAGCATTATTCTATATTTCATGTCATTTAAATTATTTCATTTCATATAGAATATATTACGTTACTTAGGTCATTTCATTTCATGTAGAATATATTATGTTACCTAGGTTATTTCATTTCATATAGAATATATTATGTTACTTAGGTCATTTCATTTCATTTAGAATATGTCATATAACTTAGGTTATTTCATTTCATATAGAATATATTATGTTACTTAGGTCATTTCATTTAGAATATACTAAGGCATTTAAATTATGTCATATCATTTAGGAAGCATTATATTATTTAGATTTTGCTATGTCATTTTATTTATGTCATGCATATACATATTCATTCCTTTTAAATGTTTTCAAAAAAGGATAATGATTTTCAATAAAATAAAGATATTCTCGAGTTAAAATAATTCATGAGTTCTCTGTCGGGTTTGCTGGGGAGGATATCATCAATTATTATTAATAACAGAATATCTTCTTTAAAAGGAGAATGATTCGGAAAGTTTTCCAAAATTAATAAAAAATTTTATATTTTGCCACGTTTGTTGGGGAATATAGGAAAATTTTGAATTTATAAATTCCGGATCATTTTCAATTAAAAATGGAATTATTTTTCTTTAAATTGGGACTTAACTTGAAATACTAAATTTAAAACCTATTTTTTACTGAGGCTTGAGATAACACACGATTAATAAGGTACCGATTTATACGGGCGTTGTGGGGGTGCTAATCCTTCCCCACACGTAACCGACTCCCGAACCTGCTTCTTTGATTTCTCTGGTTTAAAACGCAGACTTGAAATTGGTTTTTAAAATGTTTTAATTAATTTTTAAAATATTTTATAAAACTGGTTTTAATAGGTGGCCGATCACACCTAGCTAAAAAAGATTGTGGCGACTCCATTTTTTTAAGGTCATATTCAAAACCTTCATTTTTCTAGAGGAATTAGTTGTCTTTTCCTCATTTTTATAATGTCACGCTTAACGAATAATAAAGTCTTGCGATGAGACTCATATTTTTTTAGGTTGCGACAGCTTGGCGACTCCACTGGGGACAATTAGAGAGTCAGGCCTAGAATTAGTGGTGTGTTATCAAAGTCTCTGTTTTGTTGGTTCAATTGGTATTTAATTTTAATTTCCAAAATTTAAAAAAATAAAGATAATTTCAAAATAAAAAAATAAAAAAAATGTTTTTTAAATATGTCCATATTTCATGTGCATACATATTATAATTGTTCTCTGGTTATTTTGGTGCATATATTTATTTATTTATTTATTGATTAATTGATGATTTATGTTGTTTAATCTTGATGGGGCATTTAGAATAAGGGATATAGAATAGGTGGTGAAAGGTTTGTTATTTCTCCTCACACACTACACTACACGTGCATTTGCATATCATGATTCCTATACCCGGGTTCCGTCCTTTTAGGTAGGAGCAAAGTAACTAAGCCTTCGTGATTAACAATCCGCATGGGCTAGGGAAATAGACTTTAACGAATTGAACCCGCTTTTATCAGGGCGCCTTACTAGCCTTCACCGGCGACAGTGAGGAACAATTCGAGGCTTTTTAGAATTCATTCACCTTCATATAGTAAACCTAGGCGAAGCCATGACGGATTTCCAATTTAAAATCCTGAAGTTAATAACACATGGAGAAATATTTCCAATCCTTTTACCTTCTATTCTACTTTCCAAATAAGTTTATTTTTTCGGACAATGATGAACGTACATCACAATGTCCGTAATAAATGTTGATATTTCATCCCCGAGGTGTTATAATGCTGAAAATTCTCGTTACTAATTAATTTTCTTTTGTTGTTGTTGTTGTTTTTTTTTTTGTTTTTTTTTTGTGTGTTTCTTTTGCATTCTTGCCATCATTTTTGCACATTTGAAGGTTATTGGTCTCGGGATATTATTCAGCCAAAAGGGCTTTCATGGAGGGTCAGAGTGTCTCAGTGGTCGGGAAACATTTAGAGGTTAGGAAACAGTCCGAGAAAGTTCAACAGGATAATGATGATTGTTTGAAGATGGGATATGTGTCAGCATTGCCAGCCGAGGTTGATCTTATTATCAAGCAAAATGATCTCCGGGATTTGATTGATATATGGAATCAGTGGAATATATCGGAAAAAGAATCCTTCACTCAGACATATGGGGACATAGCTCTGTTAGCTCAGGTTAAGGTCAATGGTGAGGTGATCCGGGCTGTGGTACAATTCTGGAATCCCGTTTATCGGTGTAATACTTTCAACCGAGAGGATATGACTCCAACCATAGAGGAGTATTCGACCTTTCTGCATATTGAGAATGTTATTCCCGATCGTATTTATTTGAAGGATACAAAAACGCTGGGTTTCAAGAAAAAGGTGTCGAAGATTTTGGGAGTGGAAAGAAATTGGGTAGAAAGCCATGTTGTCCAAAAAGGAGTAAGCTACTGCATATCATGGGACATTTTACGGGCTTTAATCCATAGCCATTCAAGCAAGGAGACAGTTAGGAATATTTTTGTTTTGGCTATCTATGGTTTAGTTATCTTCCCGAAAACATTAGGGTATGTGGATGTGGCGATATTTGATGTTTTCGAGAGGCTTGAGCAAAGGATAAACCCAGCCCCGACAATCATAGCAGAAACAATTCGATCCCTAAATTTCTGTAGACGGGAAGGCAAAGGTCGTTTTCTAGGTTGTATACAGCTCCTCTACATATGGGTTTAGAGCCATTTCTGTAAACAGGAGAATTTCCCTCTTCGTTCATATTGGAAATCTTTTGCACCAATTGGTGAATTTCTTAAAAGGGATTGGCTTGAGAATAGGACTGAGGAGCAATGGATCAATATATTCCGGAATATCAGGGCTGAGATGATAGTTTGGAGAGCTTCATGGATAGCTCCTATACCGACATTGTGTAAATGCGGAGATAAAGCCTCTGTTCCATTATTGGGAGTATGGGGAGGAGTGAGCTATGCACCACTACTACTACTAAGGCAATCAGATTCTCGTCAGTTTACTCAAATGATCCATGACCTTGGTAATTTGAAATTTGCTTACGGAGAAGATGGATACTCGGGAAAGGTCCGTGAGATTGTCGTGGCATAGAAGGAAACTCATCGGGTTGAAGTAGCTAGATATGCTGATATCGTCACACCTGACTACCTGACATGGAGGAAATCAAGGGTTAATGATAGATTGTTGACACCGGATGGGGAAGAAGTTCGGCATTTGAATTCGCCTCCCAAGGAAGCGCCATCAGAGTTAGAAATTACAAGGGCGGAATTTGAAAAAGAAAAGGCCCGGATGAACAAGGAGATCGCCCGACTGCAAGAAGAGCTTGAGGACATGAAAGATCCGAAGGTAGCTCGAGAAAAAGAAAAGGAAAAGATCAAGAGAGAGTGGGACACAGTTCAAAGTGATCTTCAGGAATTACACTTGGAGAACAAGAGGTACCATTTCGAGCTCAAAGTCGAGGGGACTCTCAAGACTTCCGGAGAATGGGAACAAGAAGTCAAAAACCTCAAGAAGGAGAAGAACTATTGGGCAGAGAAAGCAAAACACGAGGAAGCCCGAGCCAATCAATTGGAGAAACAAGCTAGGGAAAGCTTACATGGCGATGCTTCTGCTGACACGTCAAACGGTCGTGAACAAGTAGGGATCAGGTGGAAGAGCAAGGCAGTTAAAAGAGGACATTGAAGAAGGTCCATGATCCGAGGGAGTTATTATAGGACTAGTATCTTGTAATAGTTTTTTAGGAGAGACAGATTATCATGTTGTCTTAAGCAGGGATCTTTTCTTTGATGTATTTAGTTCCAGGAAATCAATGAAGGACCATTTGCTTGGAATTATCCCGGGGCCAATACTTAAAATACATTCATCATTCACTAGTTTTTTTTTTCTTTTATATATTTTATTTGTTCATTCATTTATATTTATATTTATATTCATAATCATTCATTCATTTATTCTTTATAAATTGTTCATACACTTAGCCATTTATTTATTTGTTCATTCATTTATTCTTTATAATTAGTCATCTAAGTTCATACACTTAGTCGTTTACTTAGTTGTTCATTCATTAACACTAATTCATTCATTCATTCATTTATTCATTTTTATAAAATAAAAATCAGAAATGTGTCAATAATTTATAATCCATGGTTTTTAAAACTAAAGGTACAATTGGTCACACTCAGAAAGAACCAGACTTCCAACACCCTTACAATACTCGATCTCGAACAAAAGCCATGGAAAACGATCAGCTTGCCAGAATTGAGAGAATGGAAAGAATCCAGAAAGAACTACAAGAATAGTTGACTAAGTCTCAAGAAGAGAGACGAGAACAGATGACAAAGCTCATGGAGATGATGAGCACTATGATGAAGCAGAAGAGAGAATTCAGTTGCTGGAATGGGGGCAGTGAATCAGGAGGATAGACCAGAAGTGGTACAGAGAAATTGCCAGACATCCCAACCTGTGGGAAATGAAATCCCAACTGGGGCAGCATCCTACATCTACATCCAGCCGGCGGCCGAAGCACAGAATTTTGGTCCAAAAAGGGGTAACATTGAAGTTGATCCAATTGAGGTTGAGGTTCCAGACTTCGAAGAAATGGTAGAGAAGGAAAGGGCCAAAATGACTGAACTGAAGAGGGTCAAAACTGCTGAATCTGAGAAAAAATATCAGTTGTTGGAAGAAAGGCTAAGAGCAGTGGAAGGAGCAGAGTTGTTTGGCAGTCTAGATGCCAAAAGAGATGAGCTTGGTACATGATCTAATAATTCCACCGAAGTTCAAAGTACCAGACTTTGAAAAGTATAATGGGACCACCAACCCATCGGCTCATCTGACTATGTACTATAAAAGGATGACAGGGCATGAGGATAATAAGAAATTGCTCATTCATTGCTTCCAGGACAGCTTAACAGGGTCAGCCACCCAATGGTACAACCAACTCAGTCGTACCAAGATTCGTTCATGGACGGATTTGGCCAGAGCTTTTATGGAATACTATAAGCACGTTTTTGACATGGTAACAGATAGGCTGTCATTACAGAACATGGAAAAGAGGTCCAATGAGACCTTCAAAGAGTATTCACAGAGGTGGAGGGATCTGGCCACACAAGTGCAACCCCCTTTAACCAACAAAGAAACCACGGTGTTTTTCATCAACACATTGAAAGCACCCTATTATGATAGATTGGTGGGAAACGCTACCAAAGATTTTGTGGATATGGTAATATCTGGAGAAATGATAGAGTCAGCTATTAAGAATGGAAAGATAGGAGGGGGTGAGTCTGCTACCCCGAAGAGAGCTTTTCCTACAAAGAAAAGGGAGAAAACTCATGCAGTAAGCTTCAACCAATACCCTTATACGCCTCCTACACCATACACACCACCGAGGCCTTATACCCCTACCACACCTTATGCACCTCCGACACCTTACACACCATACCCGGGGTATAATCCTTATTACCCAATATCAACCACCTTACACCAAAACCCGTTCCCCTACACCAATATACCACAACAACCATTCCCAACTGGCATATCCCCTAAAATCACCCTTCCTAGAAATGCTTTCCAAACACACAAGGGCCTGCGCGTAATGACCAACGTTCACCAAGGAACGAGCAAAAAATCCAATTTGATCTGATTCCCACTACCTACAGTGAGCTATATCCAAAACTGTTGCAGGGTCAACTTGTTGCACTCGTGTACCTAAAACCTTGATACCTCCATATCCAAGATGGTATAATGCGAACACCAACTGTGCATACCATGTGGGAATCCAAGGACATTCAATTGAAGATTGCCTGGCCTTCAAAAAGAAAGTCCCAAGCCTGATTAATGCTGGGGTAGTGAAGTTTGGATAAAAAAATGTGCCAAACGTAGATGGAAACCCATTGCCCAATCATGCTGGGAATCAGGTAAATGCAATAGTGACCGGAGAGGGCAGAAGATTAAAAAGGGATATTGGGGAGGTTAAAACTTCGATGCTGACAGTATGGGTTGAAATGGTCAAGGTAGGATTGGTGGAAAGTACGAAAAGTCTGAAAATGGTTGCAAGAAGGGTGCATAATTGGTGCCCGTTCCATAAGGGTGGAGGCCATAACATACAGAACTGTGGGGACTTCCGTGTTAAAGTCCAAAGAATGATGGATAGTGGGGAGGCCCAATTCTACAAGGAGATAGAGGGAGAAATATAAGTCATTGAAAATACATGTGGCTGTGGGATAGGAAGACCCCTAATCATCTACTATGATGAACCGGAGGAAAAAGTTATGCTAGTCATGGAAGAAAATGTGCCCAAATTAATCATTGATTTACCTGTTTCCTTTCCATACAAGGAAAACAAGGCTACACCATGGAAATATGACTGCAGCATGGTATGCCCGGGTCTTCAGGCCAGCAAGATATTACAGGTGTGGGGCATTTAACCCGAAGCGGGAGGGGTTATGCTCCGAAGGTTGTTGAACAAGGGGTAGCAGGGAAAGATAAAGGAATTGATAAAGGGAAGAAGGTCGTCGAGCCAATCCATATTGAGATGGATTTGCCAAAGGAAACAGAAAGGGTATCAGCCCCGGTTAACAGAATAAAAGAACCAGTATGTGAGAAGAAAGCTTGTGAGTTCTTGAAATTTATAAAGCATAGTGAGTATAGCATGGTTGAACAACTGCAACATCAACCAGCTAGGATCTCAATCTTATCCTTGCTTTTAAATTCAGAACCACACAGAAATGCTTTGTTAAGAGTATTAAATCAAGCATACGTGGCTAATAATATATCAGTGGAAAAGCTGGATAGGTTGGTGGGAAACATCGCAGCAGATAACTACATATTTTTCAGCTATGAGAAGATACCACCCAACAGTATTAGATCGACGAAAGCTCTCCATATAACTACCACTTGTAAGGGGCACATATTATCGAGGGTCCTTTTGGATAATAGTTGTTCACTAAATGTGATGCCTTTAGCAACCCTATCCAAATTGCCAGTGGATATATCCCATATGATACCAAGTTGCACGGTGGTCAGGGCTTTTGATGGAACTAGGAGAGAGGTTATGGGATCAATTGAAGTTCCTCTGGAGATAGGCCCGTGCATTTATACAGTGAACTTCCAGGTCATGGATATTAATCCATCTTATAATTGCTTGTTGGGAAGGCCATGGATACATTCAGCTGGGGCTGTACCCTCGTCTTTCTACCAAAAGCTGAAATTTGTGATGGAGGGCCGGTTGATTACGGTATCAGGGGAGGAAGACATAATAGCCTCCGCATCAACTGAATCTCCTTATGTGGAGCCCAATGAAGGTGCCGTAGAGTGTTCCTTTCGGTCTTTGGAATTTGTAAATGTAGTTTTCTTCGCTGAAGGACCAAAAATTCCAAATCCGAGGCTGTCCAAGAACACAAGGCTGGGGGTAAGGACCACCGTAGGAAAAGGCTGCAGGGCTGGAAAATTACTCGGGAAATATCTTCAGGGGATGGCTCGAGCCATAGAAGTAAAAGGAAAGAGATACCGGTTTGGCCTAGGGTATCTTTCGAAGGCCCATGAGAAAAGGAAACATGTTGAAAGGAACCGACAAAGGAGGATGGCCCGTCTTACGAGTATGGTTATTGAGTTGGAGCCTATGACATTCCCACCTATCCTTCACAGCTTCTGCTCAGCTGGTTCTCTGTTCGAAGAAAAGAATTCTGTTGATGTGCTCGTAATGATAGAGCAAGCCTTCGAGAGGTTCCAGGTGAATAGGGATGAGCAGATGTATGATGTGGAGGTCTGCGCAACTGAGGAAGACAGAATTAATGCTAGCTGGATGATGCGACCTTGTCCACCAGGATATAGACTAACCAACTGGAGTGCGACTGAGTTGCCCATAGTCTTTAAGCCTATTCCAAAGTAATACTTTTAAAAAAAGCAATCTTAATTATCTTTACCAGAGATATTAAGAGTTTTTTCTGTAATGGGCTTTTTAAACATTTTCATTCAATAAATAATAAGCACAATGCATTATCCATATTGATGTGTCCATATTCTTTCATTTTTGTTATTTATTTTGTTTTCATTATATTTTTCCTATATTGTTTCTTCTCCACCTATTTACAGGTGTACGGATGCGGAATATGAGGACCTATCTGTTAGTAATTCTGAAATTGATTTTGAAAGACCCATTTGCACGGGTGATCTTGAGGCTAATGAAGATACTGAGGATTATGGTGTACCTCCAGATCTATTGAGGAAAATAGAACAAGAGGAGAAACAAGTACTTCTTCATAAGAAGTTATTGGAAATGATAAATCTAGGAAATGGTGAAGAGATAAAAGAGGTAAAAATTGGAACTTCATTGTCAACATCAATAAAAATGAATTGATAGCTTTGCCTCAGGAGTATGTGGATGTATTTGCATGGTCTTACCAGGACATGCCAGGGTTAGATCGGTATATTGTGGTTCATAAGCTCCCTTTAAGGCCAAAATGCAAGCCAATTCAGCAAAAGTTGAGAAGAATGAGGCCTGATATGCTGTTAAAAATAAAAGAAGAGGTGAAGAAGCAATTTGATGTTGGATTCCTAGAGGTGGCAAAATATCCAGAATGGGTGTCTAATATCGTTCCAGTACCAAAGAAGGATGGCAAGGTGCGGATGTGCATTGATTACCGAGATTTGAACAAGGCCAGCCCTAAAGATAATTTCCCTTTGCCCCATATTGATACTCTGGTGGATAATACAGCGAAGAGTTCTTTATTTTCTTTCATGGATGGATTCTCAGGATACAACCATATCAAGATGGCACCGAATGATATGGAGAAAACGACATTTGTTACAATGTGGGGAACCTTCTGCTACAAAGTAATGCCATTTGGATTAAAGAATGCTGGGGCAACATACCGAAGAGCCATAGTGACTTTGTTTCATGATATGATGCATAAGGGAATTGAGGTCTACGTTGATGATATATCGCAAAGTCACAAGGAGAAGAGGAGCATATTGCAAATCTTAAGAAGCTTTTTGACGATTAAGGAAATTTAGACTCAAGTTAAATCCAGCAAAATTCACTTTTGGAGTCACCTTGGGGAAATTGTTGGGTTTTGTCGTCAGCAAAAGAGGAATTGAGATTGACCCAGATAAAGTGAAGGCCATTCAGAATTTTCCACCACCTCGTACTCAAAAGGAAGTAATAGGCTTTCTGGGGAGATTGAATTACATTGCTCGATTTATTTCACAGTTAACCGACAAATGTGATCCAATATTTAAGTTACTGCGAAAACGTGATCCAGGAAAATGGGATGAAGGGTGTCAGATTGCTTTTGAAAAGGTTAAGCATTATCTATCAAGCCCACCAGTATTAATGCCACCTATTCCGGATAAACCAATGATACTGTATTTATCAGTATTTGAAAGATCCATGGGTTGTGTTTTGGGGCAGCTTGATGAAACTGGAAAGAAAGAACATGCAGTTTACTACCTCAGCAAGAAGTTCACAGATTATGAGTTGAAATATTCGTCGGTAGAGAAGTTGTGTTGTGCCTTAGCTTGGACTGCTCGAAGACTCAGACACTATATGTTGTATCACACAACGTGGTTGATTGCTAAGCTGGATCTAGTCAAGTACATGTTGGAAGCACCTTCTTTGTCATGGAGGACAGCAAGATGGCAGGTTTTATTGTCAGAATACGACATTGTATATGTAAGTCAAAAAGCTATCAAGGGCAGTGCAGTGGCTGAATTCTTAGCAAGTCGGGCAGTGGAAGATTATGAGCCATTGAACTTTGACTTCCCAGATGAGGATTTGATGTGTGTATCACAAGGAGATGAGATTCCCTTGAAGAAGAAAGTATGGAAAATGTACTTTGATGGCGCATCTAATGCCATGGCGCATGGAATCGGTGTAGTGCTTATATCCCCAGAAGAAGATTGTTATCCTTTCACTGCTAGATTGGATTTTGATTGTACAAACAATACTGCCGAGTATCAAGCATGTACTATGGGCCTTCGTGCTGCAGTGGATAGAAAGATCAAAGTATTAAAAGTTTTCGGAGACTCAGCCTTAGTGATTTATAAGCTACGAGGAGAATGGGAAAAGCGAGATACAAAGCTAATCCGATACCGAGAACTCATACTGAGTTTATTAGAGGAGTTTGAAGAAGTAAATTTCAACTACTTTTTTCGAGAAGAAAATTGAATGGCAGATGCTCTGGCTACTTTGTCATCGATGTTTAAAGTGAATAAAGGGGCAAAAAGTTATGCCTATCAATATGAGCATATATGAGTCTCCTGCCCACTGTTTGAGTATCGAAGAAGAAGCAGATGGTCTCCCTTGGTATAACGACATCTTATAGTACATCAAGAGTCAACAGTATCCAGAACAAGCAATAGAGAATGACAAGAGGACTCTAAGAAGGTTAGCAATGGGTTTTGTTCTAGATAGTGAGATTCTTTACAAGAAAAGGAAAGATCAAGTCCTATTGAGATGTGTCGGGTCGGTCGAAGCTCGAAGAATCATAGAAGAGGTCCATGAAGGGATATGTGGCACCCATGCTAATGGACACATGCTTGCTAAACAGATTATGAGGGTAAGGTACTATTGGCTGACGATAGAAGGAGATTTTATCAGTTATTCCAGAAAGTGCCATAAATGCCTGATTTATGCAGATAAGATTCATGTGTCACCATCGCCATTACATGTCATGACTGTACCTTGGCCTTTTTCAATGTGGGGAATGGATATGATCGGGCCTATTACCCCGAAAGCTTCAAATGGACATCGTTTCATCTTGGTGGCCATAGATTATTTCACAAAGTGGGTAGAAGCTGTGTCTTATGCAAATGTAACAAAGTCGATGGTATGCAGATTCGTCAAGAAAGAAATCATATGCCGTTACGAGTTGCGAGCAAGAATTATTTCGGATAATGCTCTCAATTTGAATAATAAGATGATGAGAGAAGTGTGTACTCAATTCAAGATCACACATCATAATTCGGTACCTTACCGTCCGAAGATGAATGGTGCAGTAGAAGCAGCTAACAAGAACATCGAGAAGATTGTCGAGAAGATGACCAATGTATACAAAGATTGGCATGAGATCTTGCTTTTTGCTCTTCATGCATATCGTACTTCGGTCCGCACATCTACAGGGGCAACACCATTTTTTTTGGTATACGGGATGGAAGCAGTGCTACCTATTGAAGTTGAGATCCATTCACTTCGGGTTTTGATGGAAGTTGGCCTAGAAAAAGCAGAATGGGTTAGAGCTTATTATGAACAGTTGAATCTCATTGAGGAGAAAAGACTGAAAGCAATTTGTCACGGACAGTTGTATCAGAAAAGGATGATTCGAGCCCACAACAAGAAAGTTCATCCCAGACAGTTCCGAGAGGGAGAGTTGGTATTGAGGAAAATTCTCCCTATAGTGAAGGACCCGAGAAGAAAATGGGCTCCAAATTGGGAAGGACCCTATGTGGTAAAGAGAGCTTTTTCTGGAGGAGCATTGATTCTAACTCGGATGGATGGAGATGATTTTAGAAATCTCGTGAATGCTGATGAACTGAAGAAGTATTATGCTTGAAAAAAAAATGTCTGATGCTGTGCACAAGGAAATTCGAATGATTCCAAGTGTAAAAATAGAAATTATATATATCTATTTCCCCTGAGAATTGCTTTTCAAAGAGAATAGTCATGCTTGATATGATGAATGGCCGTTTTTCATATTCCTTTCACTAAGAAGAAATTATCCTTAGTAACCCCTTTGAGCCTTAGGAATTATTTCTTTCTTTAAACCTTGATCAAGGATCACCCTCTACACTGGAGGGCAAATAACAGGAAAGATAATCAAAAATCATGGCAAAAAGAAAGCCATCAGAAAATATGGCAAATGAAAGCCAACAAAGCAAAACAAAAAAGAAGAAAAAAGTCCAAAAAGGGAAAAATGTTTCAAGATTGAGTTCTCCTCAAGAAGTGATCCTTGATCGAATCACCCTTAAACACATTTTGGGCCTATTTATCCTTTCTTTCTAAACCTAAACCTTGGCCTACATTACATGCTTTAAAAGCCCATTTTGATCAAGCATGGATATTTAATTTGAAAGGTTATTCTCAGAATTCATCCCATCTTTTGAATTGATATTTTTACTTTGGAAGCATTTAGAATTCTCAGATGCATGGTAGAATACAAAAAAAAATGGAAATGAAAAAAAGAATGTAAAAGGAGAGGTTTAAGCCGAAAACCCGCAAAGGGCGACTTAATACCGAACGGAGGACACTTGAGTTGAAAACCTACAAAAGGCGGCTCAAGTACTAATCAAAGTTTGAATCAATGCTCCGTGTAAAGGGGGAGAAAGTATTTGACAATCAGAGGAAAGGGAAACAACTCAGTCTGATGTAACTACAGAAGCTAAGAGATTACCCAAGTGAATTGCTCGTTCAAGAGAAATTTCAGATGATTTGAAAAAGGAGGGGTCCAAGATAATCCGCATCCGGGACATCTACAACCTATAACCTTATATTTGTTTCTTATATCCTTGATATTTATTTTTACCATTTTAAAACATTTCTTGCAATAAATTCTTGTTATCCTTTTCAAGACAATTTTTGCCTGATTCATACTTTCTTTCATATACTTTTGAGATGCATTATGTTTGTTATTAAATTGAATGATGATTAGTAATAAAAATCTGTAAATAAAAAGATTTCAAAGTATTACTAAAGAACAGATTTAAATCTTGGGAAAGGTTTGGAAAGATCACCAAAGAAATGGGAATAGCGAACGTGTTGGAAACTCCATCACGAAATCAGAAAATCTGTAAATTTCAGTGAAACATAGAAACTGAGACTATTTGACAAGATATCTTGAGTGAAGAATCCTTAAGTGGGGCATCAATGAACAATTGAAGACTCTGTCCTGAAGTCATATAATCTGTGAACCTCAAAGAAACCATGGATTAGAAATTATGGCACAATCATTTGATTGCATTTATTTTAGGAAACATACAAGCATTTGCAAAGCATGACATTCTCATCATTGCATTTAGCTAACAGTGCAGAAATCAGGGAAACTTGGACTTCCTCAAAGAGAACTCGTTTTGCTTCTCAAAAGATTCAGACTCCGAGATCGCCATCGAGGTATTTCCTTCTGTTTTAAATCAAATTCATTTTGTTTATCAGACGAGTTGAACCTTGAGACTATCGTCAAGGTATTTTCAAATCCCAATTTTAAAGACCTCCGGGCACCATTTTAAAGACCTCTGGGCACCATTTTAAAAACCTCCGGGCACCAATTTTTTAAGACCTTCGGGCACCAATTTTAAAGACCTTCGGGCACCAATTTTAAAGACCTTCGAGCACTATTTTAAAGACCTCCGGGCACCAATTTTTTAAGACCTCCGGGCACTATTTTAAAGACCTCAGGGCACAAATTTTTTAAGACCTTCGAGCACCAATTTTGAAGACCTTCGGGCACCAGTTTTAAAGACCTTCGGGCACCAGTTTTAAAGACCTCCGGGCACCATTTTAAAGACCTCCGAGCACCAATTTTTTAAGACCTTCGGGCACCATTTTAAAGACCTCCGGGCACCAATTTTTTAAGACATTCGGGCACCAATTTTAAAGACCTTCGGGCACCAATTTTAAAGACCTCCGGGCACCAATTTTTTAAGACCTATGGGCACCATTTTAAAGACCTTCGTGCACCAGTTTTTAAGACCTCAGGCACCATTTTAAAGTCCTTCGGGCACCAATTTTTTAAGACCATCGGGCACTATTATTAAGATTTTCAGGCCCAATTTTTCTTTTTGAAAATGGAATCTGTTTCCTTAAGACGGGTCGAGCCTTGATTAGTCAGGGAATTCAATTTAAGGACCAATCTTCAATTTACAGCTTTTTCAAAAAAAAAAATGAGTGTGAAAAAATGATAGAAGAATGAAGAAAAAACCCCTCCCTTTCCTTCACATGTGATTTCACTAACCGTACAAAATTAGTGTTTGTTTATCTTTGCCTGATTCCTGATTTTCAGCAATAGCCAAAGAGGGGCAGCTGTAGACACCTAATTTTGTTCGGACCACTAAAACAAGTATGTTTTCTTCCTAAATTGATGTTTTCGAATGTAAAAAGATTTTTTTCATCCTGTAGGTGGTACTCCGAGACTTAGTTTAAGAGGGCGACCATAAAAAGTCAAACTCAAAAAAAGTCAATCTTGGAAAAAGTCAACCCACTTTCAAAATCAAGATTTTAAGTTCAATTGAAAAATGGTGAAGTAATTTTGATAATCCGAGCTCTACACTGAAAGATATGGAGTTCGAAAGTTGGGATTTGGAGATTTAGTAGAAAGGAAACCCTAATCCGAGAAATCTGGGGAAAAGTGCTTAAACGATCAAATTGGTCAAAATTGAAGGTTCCAAATGAACGATAAGCACTGACTACGGATAATGGAGAGGCCACTTGCAAGAAAAACAGAAAGAAAAGTCAATCTGGGAGAAAATCGAGAATTAGGATTTTTAGTGGATTTCGATGAAATCGGGAAGAATCACAGAAATGGCCCAACTTGGAAGGACCAAAGCCCCCAATGGATGAGGAATGATTAAAAAGGGATAGCCCAAGGCTCAGTTTGAAGAAAATCTGAAAATCGGACTTGTTTTGAGCAAAACTGGGTTTCGGAGGTAAAAGGGCAAAATTGGAAAATTTGGAAAAATAGCAAATGGACTTCAAAAATTCTGAAAATTTGCAAATATCATTTTTTAATCATTTGAAAGAGATTGGCAAAAGAAAATCTTGATTCAAAGTTCGTTTGCAAAATGGCCAAATCCCGGGCTTCTCATGTAGTAATTCAAAAAGGAAAATCCCGAAAAAATAGCAAATGAACTCCAAATCTTCTGAAATTTTGCAAATATCATTTTTAAATTATTTGGAAAAGATTGGAGAAAGAAAATCTTGATTCGGAGTTCGTTTGCAAAATGGCCAAATCTCGGGCCTCCTATGCAATAATTTAAGAAGATAAATCCCGAAAAAATAGCAAATGGACTCCAAAAATTCTAAAATTTTGCAAATATAATTTTTAAATTATTTGGAAGAGATTGGAGAAATAAAATCTTTATTCAGAGTTCGTTTGCAAAATGCCCAAATCCTAGGCCTCCTATGTAGTAATTCAAATCGATAAATCCCGAAAAAAAATACCAAATGAGCTCCAAAAATTATGAAAACTTCCAGATCACACTTTAAAATTATTTGGAAGAGATTGGTAAAAAAAAATCTTGATTTTGAGCTCGTTTAAAAAATGGTAAAATGTGGGCGCATAAAAGGGCATTTTTGGAATAAAAAATCCAAATAAATAGCAAACGGACTCGGATAATTTTGAAACTTCCAGAACTAAATGTTTTATTATTTTGGAAGTATTTAAAAAAGAAAAATTTAATTTGGAGTCTGTTTGATATTTATTTGCATCCGGGGGGAAAAATGGTCATTTCACCCAAGCAACCGAAAAGGGCTCCTTTGGGCCTTTCAAAAAATCAGAGTTGGGATGGAAAAGAGAAGTGCTGGCCTGCCAAGGCCCAAAGGAAGGAGAAAGCTTCTTATTTTTCAATCAAATGGCCAAGAATTAAGAGTTAGTTAGAGATTCTCTTTGATCAAGCCATGGTGATTAAGCCACATAGGCCAAGAGAGATGCCAACATTTTTCTTGAACAACTGTAATTTGGGACAGCTGATATGCTAATCTAAGGGTGATAATTTCATGATTTTTTCACCTTGAATTATTAGCCATTTGATGGAAAATTGGTTACAAAAAAATGACAACATCCTTGAGGAGAGAGAAGGGGTTTCGGCCAGCTCTAATAGGGGAGGTCAGATTTTATTTTTTCACACTTTATTTTTTGCTGAGTTCTCTTGACTTTTACTTGGTTTTTCTCTCTCTGGTTGAAGGTAAAAAGAAAAAGTTTAGAAAAGAAAGGAAAGTTTGAAGAGATAAAGCTTGAAATATAGCTTCTTGAGGTTGCTCTTGAGCACCAACTCTTGCACTTTGTTGATTTTCCAGTCTTGTTTTTTCTATTTTGATTACTATTTGGTGAGTTTCCATTTTAAATAAATGTTTTTTTATTGTTCTTCTTAAGTTCTTCCTTCATCTCTTTCTTAAATATATTTTTTATAATATTTTTTTTACAATATACTCACCATGGCCGAATGGCCTATTGTTTTTGTTTAAGTTGCTGTTTTGGTTTATTTTATCATGTTATTGATGTTATTTTCTTTGATCTTGATGTTTTAAATGTTATTTTACTTCATATACTTGAGTTATATTTTAATTTGGTTGCTTTGTTTGTTGCAATTTATGATTTGAATATCATGTTTTTGCATTTTTTATTTTCTGTTTTCATGATGTTTAAATTTGAGCATGTTTTACATTTAGTATATCAAGTGTTTGTGAAAATGCTTGTGTGGTTTTTTGCATGATTTGAGTTTTATATTTTAGTTAAGCATGTTTTAGATTTAGTATATTAAGTGTTTGTGAAAATGCTTGTGTGGTTTTTGCATGATTTGA
Source organism: Fremontodendron californicum (assembly GCA_030761205.1). NCBI lineage: Eukaryota > Viridiplantae > Streptophyta > Magnoliopsida > Malvales > Malvaceae > Fremontodendron > Fremontodendron californicum. The sequence continues at coordinate 19,616,243 of JAULJL010000017.1, read as the reverse complement.
GTTTTATATTTTAGTTGAGCATGTTAGTATATCAAGTGTTTGTGAAAATGCCATGCTTGTTGGAGCTTGAGGCCATTCGGCTACTCCATGTGTTTTGCATTGTGTGTTGCATTTTTGGCATGTTAGTTGGTAGGTTTTTGCATTTGCATGACATTTGATTTAGTTTTGCATGCTAGTATACCAAGTGTTTGTGAAAATGCCATGTTTGCTAGTTACATAGGTCATTCCTTGAATCTTTGCATTGAATATGCATTCTTGCCATGTTAGTTGATAGGTTAGCATTTGCTTGATATTTGTTTGAGTTTTTGGTTTAAGCATGCTTTCTGTTTGTGAAAATGCCATGCATATTTTAGTTAATAAGTTAGGTTTATTTGCCATGCATGTTCATGCATTTTAGGTCTAGGTTGCATTAAATGCCATGCAAGTTCATTTAGGTCAAGGTCACTATATGAATGCCATGCATTTTTTCATGACATTTAGGTTTAAACTCATGCATTTCATGCACTATGTTTGCTGTAACTTTTTCATGCATTTCATGTTCATGCCACTTGACTAATGACTTAGGCCAATTAATGGTCCAAAGTCATGCTCTCTTGAGCACATTTGTGGAAAATTAAGTTTTGTCAAATTGATAGTTCTACCTTTGTGATTTTTTTTTACTTAGCTAATTTTTATCTAACTTTCAAAAAGTCCTAGCTACTGTTTGTAAGTCATTTTGTCAGTCTTAAATATTTTTACTTTGATTTTTAAATGATTTTATCAAAGGCAAAAATGTATTTTGGCAAAACAGCTTTTTCACCCAGTACTCATACTTTTCCGATTTTTCTGGGAATTCATCTTTAATCAGAAAATTAATACGATTTGTTTCCGTGTATCTTTACATGTCCTCAGTCTCCAGTATTTTTTTCAGAAGTTTTTGAATTTTTAGAAATAGGATAAAAAATCATGGCTTAAAACTGGAGAGTGGAGTCAGAATTGAATTTAAAGAAAAATCATTTTTCTGTTTTGGTTAAGTTACTCAGAGTGGGCTGATTAGGAGGGTTAGCTACTGACTTAGGGTAGTTTCTAAGCCTTTTTAAACTCTAAAAATGGTTTTTTGAGTCTCGGGTTAAGGGTAGTCAAGTCCGGATTTTTAAACTCTAAAATCGATTTTTTACCGAGACTTGAGATAACACACGATTAATAAGGTACCGATTTATACGGGCATTGTAGGGGTGCTAATCCTTCCCCACACGTAACCGACCCCCGAACCCGCTTCTTTGATTTCTGATTTAAAATGCAGACTTGAAATTGGTTTTTAAAATGTTTTAATTAATTTTTAAAATATTTTATAAAACTAGTTTTAATAGGTGGCCGATCACACCTAGCTAAAAAAGATTGGTGGCGACTCCATGTTTTTTTAAGGTCATTTTCAAAACCTTCATTTTTCTAGAGGAATTAAGTCATCTTTTCCTCCTTTTTTTAATGTCACGCTTAACGAATAATAAAGTCTTGCGATGAGACTCGTTATTTTTTTTAGGTTGGGACATTTAGGAAAAGACATCAAATTAAATTTTCTAAGATCAAAATACTTTGTGATTGGTTTTAAAACAATTTTGAAAATCTTGGATAGTAAAACCTCATAGCCGAATTCCCCATTAAAAATAGCTCTATTTTTCTAAGTTTGAAATCCCGGACTTGACCACCCTTGACCCGAGTTTTATAAAATCCTTTTTAAAGATCAAAATAGTCTAGAAACTAACCTAGGACAGTAGCTAAAGTTCCTAATCAGCCCCCTCTAAATACCTTAGCCAAAATTAACTATTATTTTTCCTTTGAATTCAAATCTGACTCTACTGTCCAGTTTTAAAGCGTGATTTTTTAACCTATTTTTAAAATTAAAAAAAAAATCTAAAAAAAAAATACAGGAGACTTAGAACATGTAAAATTTTATGGGAAAAATCGGCTTAATTTTTTGGCTAAGGATAACTTCCCAGAAAAATCGGGAAAGTCAGAACATTGGGTGAAAAACTATTTTGCCAAAACACATTTTTTTTCCTTTGATAAAATCATTCAAAAATCAAAGTAAAATATTGGAGACTCTTGTAAGGACCTACAAACAGTAGCTATATTTTCTAAAAAGTTGGACAAGATTTGCCTAAGTGAAAAAATCACAAAGGTAGAAAAATCAACTTGACAACTCTTTAATTTTTCACAAGTATGCTCAAGTGAGCATGACTTTGAGCCATTGATTGACCTAAGTCAAAAATCAAGTGGCATGATATGATATGCATGAACAAACATCAAGTTAAATGCATGAAATGCATGATTTAAAACCTAAATAACATAGAAAATGCATGGCGTAAAGAATATGACCTAGACCTAACATGAACTTGCATGACAGTAAATGCAACCTAGGTCTAAACAATGCATGAAATGCATGGCAATGCAAATGAATCCTATACCTAAAAAATGCATGGAAATAACACAAACACATAGCTTACTAAGTCAAAATACAAAACATCATGGCATGAAAATACAAGCATGTCAACTAGCAAGATAAAAATGCACATACAAAGCATGTAAATATGGAGGGAGCCGAATGGTCATATGCTAGAGGATGGAATCCTATCATGGCATTTTCACAAACACATGACATACTAAATGCAAGACTAAAAATGAAACATACTAAACCAAGCAAACATGATGTGAACGCATAAACATGACTAGATATTTTCATAAACACATAGTATTGTAAAATGCAAATCATGAACAACTCAAACATGTTGAAAATAAAAAATGGTAGACAAGGGAAATAAACATGAAAACAAGATGAGAAAATTAAAAATAGAGCTAAGCAAGTAAAAAGATTAAAACAAGCTCTATATTTTTGTTTTTTGAAGAAAAATATAGAACATCAAAGCATGCTAGACATCATAAACAACATGAAATAAAAATCAAACATTAACTATACCACAACCATGACCATTCGGTTAGCTCCTAAAAATGTAAAAAAATATTTGCTTTTTTCAAAGCTTTTCAAGAAAGCATGAGAAAGGAGCTTGAAGAGAAAGCTTAAAAACACTTATTTCAAAACTAAACTCAATAAAAACTCACCAAACAACAAATGAAAACAGCAAATTAAGGATGGAGATGCAAAAAAAAATGCAAGAGTAAGGTGCTTTTAGCTACCTCTAAAAGCTATTTTGCAAGCTTTTTTCTCTTCTTACTTTCTTTACGTTTCTAAACTTTTTATTTGCTTTCAAAAATGGAGAGTAATCAGCCAAGAAGCCTCAAAATGAAAAAATATCCCCCCCAAAATGCTTTGGCCGAATGGCCTATAGTGGTTTAGGAAAAGTTGTCCTTTTTTTACACCAATTTTGATCCAATGGTCCCTAATCCAAGTTTCCTTCTGTGTAAAATTCCCATCTTTGGATTGGAATAATCAGCCCCTAAATATGATGTCATCAATATGATGTCATAAATATGACATCATCCCTCTTCATCTATTGGTCCATGTGTTGCAAATTCAAAGGCTTGATAAAAAAAATAACTACCTTCCTATTCACTCTTGGCCTTTAGATGAAATGGCTCAGCAAAATCACTCTCCATCATGGGCTTGGCTGATTGCCCTCTTAAAATCCAGCCCAATCTCCACTGCAAGAAAGGCCCTTTTTCGGTTTCTTCGATAAAATTACCTTTTTGACCCCCAAACCTAATTAATAGCAAACGGACTCCAAATCCAAATTTTCTTTTTTTCATACTTCCAAAATAATAAAAAATTGAATTTTGGAAGTTTTCAAAATTTTCTGAGCCCATTTGCTATTTTTTTTTTGGTATTTTCCTTCCAAAATTGCCCCTTTGTGCACCCGAACTTTTACCATTTTTTAAATGAGCTCCAAATCCAGATTCATTTCACCAATCTCTTCCAAGTTATTTAAAAGTATGATGTGGAAGTTTTCATAATTTTTGGACCTCATTTGCTATTTTTTCGGGATTTATCTTATTGAATTTCAGCATAGTGGGCTCGAGATTTGCCATTTTGCAAACGAACTCTGAATCCAGATTTTCTTTCGTCAATCTCTTCCAAATAATTTAAGAATGAGATCTGAAAATTTTCAGGATTTTTGGAACTCATTTTCTATTTTTTCGGGATTTATCTTCTTGAATTTCAGCATAGTGGGCTCGAGATTTGTCATTTTGCAAACGACTCCGAATCTAGATTTTTCTTCGCTAATCTCTTCCAATGGATTTAAGAATGAGATCTGCAAATTTTCAAAATTTTTTGAGATCATTTGCTATTTTTCTGAATTTTCCAATTTTGCCTTTTTGTCTCCAAAAGCCCGGTTTTGCTCAAAACAAGTCCGATTTTCATATTTTCTTTTTTATGTGCCTTTGTCATATATTAAATTGGAGTTGGTCCGAAAATGCCTAATTTTTACTATCCCTATCATGAATTTCCTCCTTCTTCGTTTTTCCTCCAATTGACTCTTTTCTCAGAATTATTTCAAACTGAACCTTGGGCTATCCTTGTTTAATACTACTCATAAATTAGGGGCTTTAGTTTTACCGAATCGGGTCATTTCTGCAATTTTCCCCAATTTCAACAAAATCCACCAAAAACCCTAATTCTCGGTTTTCTTCCAAATTGACTTTTCTTTTAGTTTTTCTTCCAAGTAGCTTTTCCATTACCCGTAGTAATTGCTTATCTTTCATTTGGAACCTCCAATTTCGACCAATTTGATCGTTTAAGCATTTTTCCCCAAATTTTCCAAACTAGGGTTTTCTTTCTACTAAATCTCTGTAACCCAACTTTCGAACTTCATATCTTTCAATGTAGACCTCGGATTATCAAAATTCTTTCACTATTGTTCAATTGAATATTGAATCTTGATTTTGAAAGTGGGTTCACTTTTTTAGTAGTTGACTTTTTAGGGTTGACTTTTTTGAGGTTGACTTTTTCAAGATTGACTTTTTATGTCTGCTTTCTTAAACTAAGTCTTGGAGTACCAGTTGCAGGATGAGAAAAGACTTTTTGCATTTTGAAACATCACCTTAGGAAGAAAACATACTTGATTTAGTGGTCCGGACAAAATTAGGTGTCTACACTTAGCTTGCGCTATGGATCCATTGTTATCACAGTAAAGTGGTATTGGATCAACAATGCTCGGAAGCAACCAAGTTCTTTAATGAACTTCTAGATCAGACAACCTCCTTCGTTGCCTCAAACGATGAGATATACTCTGCTTTCGTTGTAGAATCTATAGTCATTTCTAGTTTTGAACTTTTCCAACTGATTGCACCAGGATTCAAGGTAAATATATAATTACACTGCGATTCACAATCATCCTAATCGGATTAGAAGTCAGCATCTGTATAACCCCTTACTTGGAGTTCAACCCCTCCATAGACCAAGAAAATATCCTTAGTTCTTCTCAAATACTTGAGGATATTCTTCACAGCAATCCAGTGACTTTCACCAGGATTGCTTTGGTATCGGCTCGTGACACTCAGAGCGTACGATACATCTGGTCTTGTGCACAACATGGCGTACATGATAGATCCAATTGTCGAAGCATATGGAATCCTATCCATCCATGTTCTTTCTTCATAAGTTTTAGGATACATCTTTCTCGAGAGTTGTACACCATGTACCATAGGCAAGTTACCTCTTTTGGAGATATCCATGCTAAACCTCTTTAGCACCTTGTCTATGTCAACGAATTGGGATAATCCAAGCAGCCTTTTCGGTCTATCTCTATAGATCTTAATTCCCAGAATATATGATGCTTCTCCCAAATCCTTCATGGAGAACTGTTTAGAAAGCCAGACCTTGGTCGTCTAAAGCATAGGTACATCATTTCCTATGAGCAATATGTCGTCGACATATAGCACCAAGAAAACAATTGCATGTCTGTTTACCTTTTTGTAAACACATGGTTTATCAGGATTCTTAATGAAACCAAATTCTTTGATTGTTTCATCAAACCTGATGTTCCAACACCGAGATGCTTGCTTTAGTCCATAGATGGACTTTTGCAGTTTGCATACCTTATTAGATGTGGCCTTGGATGAAAAACCTTCAGGTTGTGTCATATACACCTCCTCTTGCAAATTCCCATTAAGGAATGCAGTTTTTACATCCATCTGCCATATCTCATATCATGGTATGCAGCAATAGCAAGCATAACCCTAATGGACTTTACCATGGCCACTGGTGAAAAGGTTTCTTCAAAACCAATGCCTTCAACTTGATTATAACTCTTTGCAACCAATCTAGCCTTATACGTTTGTACGTTGCCATCCATGTCTGTCTTTATCTTGTAGACCCATTCACACCCTATGGGTTTTATCCGTTGAGGTGGATCAACTAAAGACCAAACTTTGTTAACTTCCATGGCATCCATTTCGGAGTCACTTCCTTATAGGTAGCAGGTTCATTTTCAATAGGCAAATCATCGCTTTCCAAAATAAATCCATATCTTCTTGGAGTTTGCCTCTCCCTACTAGACCTTCGGAGTACTTGTGTTTCTTGAGCATTAGTCCAAGCATCCAATACTTCGAACAATGGCTCAGGTTCTAAGAGAATGTTAGGTTGTGGTTCTTGAATTTCTTCAAGATCTACTTTACTCCAACTGAATCCTTCTAGTAGAGACTCTTTCTCTCGAAAAGTAGCATGTTTTGACACAATCACCTTTTGATCAGTAGGACTGTAAAAGTAATATCCAATAGTCTCTTTAGGATATCCCACAAACTTACATTTTTTTGATCTAGCTCCCAGCTTATCAGAAGGTACTTGCTTCACATAAGCAGTACTTCCCCAAATCTTTAGATAAGTTAAGTATGAATTCTTTTCATTCCATATCTCATATGGTACCTTATCTACCGATTTGCTTGGAACCCTATTTAGAAGGTAAGCTGCAGCTTCTAAGGCATATCGCCAAAAGGATATCAGAAGGTTAGCCTTAAACATCATGGATCGAACCATGTCTAACAAGGTTCGTTTCTGCTCTAAGACACTCTGTTAAGATGAGGAATTTAAGGTGGAGTCCATTGCAACAGAATTCCATTTTTCGTCAACTGATCCAATAAATCATGGGTTAAATATTCTCCTCCTCGATCCGATCTAAGAGCTAGAATATTTTTCCCAATCTGTTTCTCTACTTCAGCTCTGAACTCTTTGAACATTTCAAAAGCTTCAGACTGGTATCTCATAAAATACACAAAACCATATCTAGAGTGATCATCGAGAAAGGTTATGAAGTATGAGTAATTACTTCTAGCAGCTGTGTTTAGTGGCCCAGATACATCTGAATGTATTAAGCCCAATAAACCACCAGCTCTTTTACCCTTTTGTCGCAACCTAAAAAATTACAAGTCTCATCGCAAGACTTTATTATTCGTTAAGCGTGACATTAAAAAAAACCGACAAAAAGTCGACTTCATTCCTCTAGAAACATGATGATTTTGAAAATGACCTTGAAAAAGACATGGAGTCGCTACCAATCTTTTTTAGCTAGGTGTGATCGGCCACCTATTAAAACTTGTTTTATAAAATATTTTAAAATTAATTAAAACATTTTTAAAACCAATTTAAAGTCTGTGTTTTAAAACCAGAGAAATCAAAGAAATGGGTTTGGGACTCGGTTACGTGTGGGGAAGGATTAGCACCCCCACAACGCCCGTATAAAACGGTACCTTATTAGTCATGTGTTATCTCAAGTCTCGATAAAAAAAATGGTTTTTAAATTTAGTATTTTAAGTTAATTCCCAATTTAAAGAAAAATAATTCCATTTTTAATTGAAAATGATCCGGAATTTATAAATTTAAAATTTTCCTATATTCCCCAACAAACGTGGCAAAATATAGAATTTTTTATTAATTTGGAAAACTTTCCGAATCATTCTCATTTTAAAGAAGGTATTTCGTTATAATGATAATTGATGATATCCTCCCCAGCAAAACCGGTAGAGAACTCATGAATTATTTTAACTCGGGAATATCTTTATTTTATTGAAAATCATTACCTTATTGAAAACATTTAAAAAAATATGAATATGCATGACATTAATAAAATGAAAAATCTAAACAATATAATGCAACCTAAATGATATGATATAATTTAAATGTCTTAGCATATTCTAAATGAAATGAAATATCCTAAGTTATATGATATATTCTAAATGAAATGAAATGATCTAGGTAACATAATATATTCTATATGAAATGAACTGTCCTAAGTCATATGATATATTCTAAATGAAATTAAATGACCTAGGTAAAAAAATATATTCTATATGAAATGAAATAATTTAAATGACATGGCAAATACGAATGACATAGCATATAATTTAAATGACATGGAATATAAAATAATGCTGTCATATAATATGCATGAAAATAAAAATTAAAATAATAATGCATGAACATAGTATATGCTAAATAATATGACAAAAAATAACTAAACAAAAAGCATAGGATATCATGAAATATTCAAAACCATATAATAAATAATATAACATCAAAAAATATAAATCAAAATAATAACAATACCATAGAAATTATCATAGCAAAAATCACATATTATATAAAATGCAATGCATGAAAATGTATTTTTTTCCTTTAATTAAGGAAATCCATATATCTAAAAAGATATCCGGCTACTTTAGGAAAATATGTCAAATTAAATATTCTAAAACCAAAATACTTTGTGATTGTTTGAAAACAATTCTGAAAAGCTTAGATTCAAAATAAAAACTTAGCTAAACCCTTTTTTAAATGGCTCTAATTTCCTAAGTTTAAAATCCCGGACTTGACCACCCTTAACCCGAGACTTAAAAAATCATTTTTAGAGTTTAAAAAGGCTTAGAAACTACCCTAAGTCAGTAGCTAAACTTCGTAATCAGCCCCTTCTAAGTAACTTAACCAAAAGAGAAAAATGATTTTCCTTCAAATTCAATTCTGACTCCACTGTCTAGTTTTAAGCCACGATTTTTTACCCTATTTCTAAAAATTCAAAAAAATATAAAAAAAAATACTGGAGACTCAGTACATGTAAAAATACATGGAAAAGAATCGGCTTAATTTTTTGATTAAAGATGAATGCCCAGAAAAATTGAGAAAGTACGAGTATTGGTTGAAAAAACTGTTTTGCCAAAATACATTTTTTTCGCCTTTGATAAAATCATTTAAAAATCAAAGTAAAAATATTAAAACTTACAAAATAACTCACAAATAGTTGCTACGACTTTTGAAAAGTTAGACAAAAATTGGCTAAGTAAAAAAAATCACAAAGGTAGAATAATCAATTTGACAACTCTTTAATTTTCCACAAGTATACTCAAGAGAGCATGACTTTGAACCATTATTTGGCCTAAGTCATTAGTCAAGTGGCATGGACATGAAATGCATGCAAAAAAATACTGCAAATATGATGCATGAAAAGCATGAGTTTAAACCTAAATGTCATGGAAAATGCATGGCATCAATAAAGTGACTTAGACCTAAATGAACTTGCATGGCATTTAATTCAACCTAGGTCTAAAATGCATGGACATGCATGGCAAAATAAACCAAACCTAAAATCTAAAATATGCATGGCAATAACACAAACACAAGGCATGCTTAAACCAAAAACTCAACCAAATGTCATAAAAATGCAAACCTATCATCTAACACAACAAAAATGCACACACAAAGCAAAATAATGTGATATGGCCGAATGGCCTCATGTCTAAATAAGCAAGGCATTTTCACAAACACTTGATATACTTAAACTAAATACTCAATCAAATGTCATGCAAATGCAAACCTATCAACTAACATAGCAAAAATACACACACAAAGTAAAATCAATGGGATGGCCGAATGGCCTCAAGTTCTAAGTGAGCTTGGCATTTTCACAAACACTTGATAAACTAACATGCTCAACTAAAATATAACACTCAAATCATGCAAATATAAAGTAGAGGTATTAAAACTAACAAACATTTTCACAAAATCATGGATTACAAAATATAAAACATAAACAAATTTAAACATTTTGAAAACAGAAAATTGAAAATACAAGAACATGATAATAAGCTCATAAATAGCAATAAACAAACAACCAAATTAAAACAAGCTTCAAGTATATGTGGTAGAAGAAGATTTAAAGCATCAAGAATAAAAAAAGATAACAAAAATGACATGACAAATCAAAGCAAAACAGCAAGAACAAAAAACATGGGCCATTCGGCCAAGACAAGAAATCAAGAGAAAAAATTGTAAGAACTCTTTTTTTAAAGAAAAGATGAAGAAAGAACTTAAAAAGAACATTAGAAAACACTTATTTAAAAAGGAAAATCAAAAGAAAACTCACCAAAATAATAATCAAAACAGCAAAAACAAGAATGGAAAATCAAGAAAGTGCAAGAGTTGGTGCTAAAAGCAACTTCTAGAAGCTATCTTTCAAGCTTTTTCTTTTCAAACTTTCTTTTCTTTTCTAAACTTTTCTTTTTGCTTTGCAACCAAAGAGAGAAAACTCAGCCAAACAAGAGAGAAATATGAAAAATAGAAAGTTGGAAATGAAAAATTCTAGATCCCCCTAGGCTGGCCGAAACCCTCTCTCATATAAGCTAGGATGTTGTTATCCTTCCTCCAACCAGTTTTCATCCAATGGCTAATGGATCAAGAGGTTTAAAACATGAAATTATCACCCTTAGATTAGGCCATCAGCTGTCCATAATTACAGCTGTTCAAGAATTATGTTGACACTCTCCATCTTCATACATTGGCCCATGTCGCTTATTTGCAAAGGCTTGATCAAAAGATCACTGACTAACTCTTAATTTTTGGCCTTTTGATTGAAAAATCAGAAACTCCTTCCCATCCTTGGGCCTTGGCCGGCCAACACTCTCTCTTCTAGCCCAGGTTTGATTTTCTTTAAAGGCAAAAGAAGCCCTTTTCGGTTTCTTGGGTAATGATCTTTTTCCCCTCGGATGCAAATAAATGGAAAACAGACTCCAAATTCAAATTATATTTTTTTAACACTTTAAAAATAATAAAATATTGAATTTTGGAAGTTTTCAAAATTTTCCAAGTCCGTTTGCTATTTATTTGGATTTTTTCTTCCAAAAATACCCTTTTATGCCGCCACAATTTACCATTTTTTAAACGAGCTCCAAATCAAGATTTTTTTTTCACCAATCTCTTCCAAATAATTTAATGTTATTTGGAAGTTTTCATAATTTTTGGAACTCATTTGGTATTTTTTCGGGATTTATCTGCTTGAATTACAACATAGGAGGCCCGAGATTTAGCCATTTTGCAAACGAACTCTGAATCAAGATTTTCTTTTGCCAATCTCTTCCAAATAATTTAAAAATGAGATTTGCAAATTTTCAAAATTTTTGGAGTCCATTTCCTATTTTTCTTGGATTTATCTTCTTGAATTACTATATGAAAGACCCGGGATTTGGCCATTTTGCAAATGAACTCTGAATCAAGATTTTCTTTCGCCAATCTCTTCCAAATGATTTAAGAATGAGATTTGCAATTTTTTAGAATTTTTGGAGTACATTTGCTGTTTTTCCCAGATTTTCCAATTTTGCCCTTTTGCCTTCAAAACTCGGTTTTGCTCAAAACAAGTTCGATTTTCAGATTTTCTTCAAGCTGAGCCTTGGGCTATCCATTTTTAATCATTCCTCATCCAGTAGGGGCTTTGGTCTTACCATGTCGGGCATTTCTGTAATTCTTCCCAATTTCACCGAAATCCACCAAAAAAATCGTAATTCTCGATTTTCTCCCGGATTGATTTTTCTTTCAGTTTTTCTTTCAAATGGCTTCTCCATTACCCGTAGTCAAAGCTTATTTTTCATTTGGAACCATCAATTTTGACCAATTCGATCGTTTAAGAACTTTTCCCCAATTTCTCGGATTAGGGTTTCCTTTCTACTAAATCTCCATAACCCATCTTCCGAACTTTATATCTCTCGATGTAGACCTTGGATTATCAAAATTCTTTCGCCACTTTTTAATTGAACTTCAAATCTTGATTTTGAAAGTGGCTTGACTTTTTTAGTAGTTGACTTTTTGAGGTTGACTTTTTCGTGGTTGACTTTTTTCGGGGATGACTTTTTTTGAGTTTGACCTTTTATGCTCGCCCTCTTAAACTAAGTCTCGGAGTACCACCTGCAAGATGAAAAAAATCTTTTTACATTCTGAAACATCAATTTAGGAAGAAAACATACCTGTTTTAGTGGTCCGAACAAAATTAGGTATCTAGAACTGCCCCTCTTTGGCTATTGCTGAGAATAAGGATCAGGCAAAGATAAACAAACACTAATTTTGTACGGTTAGTGAAATCACATGTGAAGGAAAGGGAAAAGGGTTTTTTTCATTTTTCCATCATTTTTTCTTTTTTCATTTTTTTCATTTTTTTTTTATAAAAGCTGTAAATTGAAGATTTTGTCCTTAAATTGAATTTCCTGACTAATCAAGGCTCGACCCGTCTTAAGGAAACAAATTCGATTTCAAAAGAAAAAATTGTGCCCGAAGGTCTTGAGAATAGTGCTCGAATCACTTAAAAATGGTGCCCGAAGGTCTTCAAAATGGTGACCGGAGGCTTTACCCGTGATGAAAAGTTATGCCCGGAGGTCTTTAAAATGGTGCCTGGAGGTTTTTAAAATGGTGCCCGAAGGTCTTTAAAACTGGTGCTCGAAAGCCTTACCCTTGAAGAAAAATTATGCCCAGAGGTCTTAAGAATAGTGCCCGGAGGCCTTACCCATGTTTTGAAAATACCTTGACGACGGTCTCAAGGCTCGACTCATTTGATAAACAAAATGAATTCGATTTAAAACAGAAGGAAATACCTCGACGGTGGTCTCAAGGCTCGACTCATTTGATAAAAGAGAATGAATTCGATTTAAACCAAAAGGAAATACCTCGACGGAGGTCTCAAGGCTCGACTCAATTGGTAAAACAGAATGAATTCGATTTAAAACAAAAAGAAAAACCTCGACGGAGGTCTGAAGGCTCGACTCATTTGATAAAACAGAATGAATTCGATTTAAAACAAAAGGAAATACCTCGACAAAGGTCTCAAGGCTCGACTCATTTGATAAAACATAATGAATTCGATTTAAAACAAAAAGAAATACCTCGACGGAGGTCTCAAGGCTCGACTCATTTGATAAAACAGAATGATTCGATTTAAAACAAAAGGAAATAGTAAGAATGATTCTAGGTTTGGTTCATTTGGACAAGAATAAATTTAACTTGAAAATGAAAGGAACATACCTCAACAGCGGTCTCGGGGCTCGACTTATTTGAGGAGCAAAATGAGTTCGATTTGGAAACGTACCTCGAGGGTGATCTTGGGGCTCAACTCATTTGAAATATAGAACGAGTTCACTTTGGGGAAGTCTAAGTTTTCTTGATTCCTGCAACCTTAGCTAAATGCAATGATGAGAATGTCATGCTTTGCAAATGCTTGTATGTAACCTAAGAATAAGTGCAATCAAATGATTGTGTCATGATTTCTAATCCATGGTTCCTTTGAGATTCACAGATTATCCGACTTCATGACGGAGTCTTCAATTTGTTCATTGATGCCCCACTCGAGATAACTTGTCAAACAGTCTCAGTTTCTGACTTCACTGAAATTCAAAAATTTCTGACTTCATGACGGAGTTTTTGCCACGTTCACTGTTTTCTTTTCTTGGTGAACTTTCTAAACCTTTCCCAAGATTTAAATCTATTCCTTAGTAATACTTTGAAATCATTTTATTTAAAGATTTTTTTTATTACTAATCATTATTCAATTTAATAACAATCATAATGAATCTGAAAAATGTATGGAAGAAATTATGAATCAAGCAAAAATTGTCATGAAAAGGATAACAAGAATTTATTGTAAGAAATATTTTAAAATAGTAAAAATAAATATCAAGAATATAATAAACAAATGTAAGGTTATAGGTTGTAGATGCCTCGGATGCGGAATATCTTGGCCCCTCCTTTTCAAACCATCTGAAATTTCTCTTGAATGATCAATTTACTTGGGTAACCTCTTAGCTTCCATAGGTACAACAGACTGAGTTGTTCCTCTTTTCTTTGATTGTCAGATACTTTCTCCCCCTTTACACGGAGTATTGATTTGAACTTTGATGAGTACTCGAGCCGCCCTTTGCGGGTTTTCAACTCAAGTATCCTCTATTCGGTATTAAGTCGCCCTTTGCGGGTTTTCGGCTTAAACCACTCCTTTTACATTCTTTCTTCATTTCCATTTCTTTTTGGTATTCTACCATGCATCTGAGAATTCTAAATGTTTCCAAGGTAAAAATATCAATTCAAAACATGGGATGGATTCTGAGAATAACCATTCAAATTAAATATCCATACTTGATCAAAATGGGCTTTTAAAGCATGTAATGTGGGCCAAGGTTTTATGTTTAAAAGAAAGGATAAAATAAGCCCAAAGTGTGTTTAAGGGTGATTGGATCAAGGATCATTTTCTGGGGAGAACTCATTCTTGAAACATTTGTCCTTTTTTGGACTTTCTCTTTTTTTTTTTTCTTTTTTTGCTTTGTTGGCTTTCATTTGCCATATTTTTTCAATGGCTTTCTTTTTGCCATGATTTTTTGATTATTTTTCCTTGTATTTGCCCTCCAGTGTAGAGGGTGATCAAGTTCTAAAGAAAGAAATAATTCCTAAGGCTCAAAGGGGTGACTAAGGATAATTTCTTCTTAGTGAAAGGAATACGAAAGATGGCCATTCATCATATCAAGCATGAATATTTTCTTTGAAAAGCAATTCTCAGGGGAAATAGATATATGGAATTTCCATTTTTACACTTGGAATCATTCTAATTTCCATATGCACAGTATCACACAATTTTTTAGCTTTTTTTTCAAGCATAATACTTTTTCAGTTTATCGGCATTCACGAGATTTCTTAAATCCTCCTCGTCCATTCTAGTTAAAATCAATGTTCCTAAAAAAAAAAACTCTTTTTACCACATAGGGTCATTCCCAATTCGGAGCCCATTCTCCTCTCGGCTCCTTCACTATAGGTAGAATTTTCCTCAGTAACAATTCCCCTTCTCGAAACTGTCTAGGACAAACTTTCTTGTTGTGGGCTCGAATCTTGCTTTTCTGATACAACTGCCCGTGACAAATTGCTTTCAATCTTTTCTCCTCGATGAGATTCAACTGTTCATAATGAGCTCTAACCCATTCTGCTTTCTCTAGGCCAACTTCCATCAAAACCCGAAGTGAAGGGATCTTAGCTTCAATAGGTAGCACTGCTTCCATCCTGTATACCAAAGAAAAATGCATTGCCCCTGCAAATGTATGAATCGAAGTACGATATGCATGAAGAGCAAAAGGCAAGATCTCATGCCAATCTTTGTACACATTGGTCATTTTCTCAACAATCTTCTTGATATTCTTGTTAGCTGCTTCTACTGTCCCATTCAACTTTGAACAGTAAGGTGCCGAATTATGATGTGTGATCTTGAATTGAGTACACACTTCTCTCATCATCTTATTGTTCAAATTGAGAGCATTATCCGAAATAATTCTTGCTGGCAACCTGTAATAGCATATGATTTCTTTCTTAACAAATTTACATACCACCGACTTTGTTACATTCGCATAGGAAGCAACTTCTACCCACTTTTTGAAATAATCTATGGCCACCAAGATGAAACGATGTCCATTTGAAGCTTTTGGGGAAATAGGCCCGATCATATCCATTCCCCACATTGAAAAAGGCTATGGTGCAGTCATGACATGTAATGGCGATGGCGACATATGAATCTTATCTGCATATATCTGGCATTTATGGCACTTCCAGGAATAACTGATGCAATCTCATTCCATCGTCAACCAATAGTAACCTGCTTTCATAATCTATTTAGCAAGCATGTGACCATTAGCATGAGTGCCACATATCCCTTCATGGACCTCTTCTATAATTCCCTGAGCTTCAACAGATCCGACACATCTTAATAAAACTTGGTCTTTTCCTTTCTTGTAGTGAATCTCATATATGTTGAAGCTCATATATTGGAGACTCAGATATGCTCATCTTTATTGGTACAATTTCAGCCCCTTCATTCACTTTAAACATTGATGACAAAGTAGCCAGAGCATCTGCCATCCGATTTTCCTCTCGAGGAAAGTAATTAAAATTCACTTCTTCAAACTCCTCCAATAAACTCAGTATGAGTTCTCGGTATCGAATTAGTTTTGTATCTCGGGTTTCCCATTCTCCTCATAGCTGGTAAATCATTAATGCTGAGTCTCCGAAAACTTCCAATACTTTGATCTTTCTATCCACTACAACATGAAGGCCCATAGTACATGCTTCATACATGGCAGTATTGTTTGTACAATCAAAATCCAATTTGGCAGTGAAAGAATAATAATCTTCTTCGGGGGATATAAGCACTGCACCGATTTCATGCCCCATAGCATTAGATACGCCATCAAAGTACATTTTCCATACTTTCTTCTTCAAGGGAATCTTATCTGCTTGTGACACATGCATCAAATCTTCATCTGGGAAGTCAAAGTTCAACAGCTCATAATCTTCTACTGCCCGACTTGCTAGGAATTCAGCTACTGCACTGCCCTTGATAGCTTTTTGACTTACATATACAATGTCGTATTCTGACAATAAAACCTGCCATCATGTCGTCCTCCATTACAAAGAAGGTGCTTCCAACATGTACTTGACTGGATCCAGCTTGGTAATCAACCATGTTGTGTGGCACAACATGTACTGTCTGAGTCTTCGAGCAATCCAAGCTAAGGCACAACACAACTTTTCTTTCGATAATATTTCAACTCATAATCTGTGAACTTCTTGCTAAGGTAGTAAACTGCCTGTTCTTTCTTTCCAGTTTCATCAAGCTGCCCCAAAATACAACCCATGGATCTTTCAAATACTGATAAATACAGTATCATTGGTTTATCCGAAATAGGTGGCATTAGTACTGGTGGGTTGGATAGATAATGTTTAACCTTTTCAAATGCAATCTGACAACCTCCATCCCATTCTCCTGGATCACGTTTTGAAGTAACTTAAATATTGGATCACACTTGTTAGTTAATTGAGAAATAACCGAGCAATGTAATTCAATCTCCCCAGAAAGCCTCTTACTTACTTTTGAGTGCGAGATGGTGGCAAATTCCGAATAGCCTTCACTTTATCCGGGTCAATCTCAATTCCTCTTTTGCTGACAACAAAACCTAACAATTTCCCAAGATGACTCCAAATGTGCATTTTGTCGGATTTAGCTTGAGTCTAAACTTTCTTAGTCGTTCAAAGAGCTTTTTAAGATTCGCAACATGCTCTTCTTCTCCCTGTGACTTTGCAATCATATCATCAACGTAGACCTCAATTCCCTTATGCATCATATCATGAAACTAGGTCACCATGACTCTTTGGTATGTTGCCCCAGCATTCTTCAACCCAAATGGCATTACCTTGTAGCAGAAGCTTCCCCATATTGTAACAAATATGGTTTTCTCCATATCTTCTGGTGCCATCTTGATCTGATTGTATCGTGAGAATCAGTCAATGAAGGAAAATAAAAAACTTTTCACTGTATTATCCACCAGAGTATCAATATGGGGCAAAGGGAAATTATCTTTAGGGCTGGCCTTATTCAAATCTCGGTAATCAATGCACATCTGCACTTTGCCATCCTTCTTTGGTACTGGACAATATTTGCCACCCATTCTGGATACTTTGCCACCTCTAAGAACCCAGCATCAAATTGCTTTTTCACCTCCTCTTTAATCTTTAACAGCATGTCTGGCCTCATTTTTCTCAATCTTTGCTGAATTGGCTTGCATTATGGCCTTAAAAAGAGCTTATGAACCACAATATCCGAATCCAACCCTAGCATGTCTTGGTAAGACCATGCAAATACATCCACATATTCCTGGAGCAAGGCTATCAATTCACCCTTTATTGATGATGACAATGAAGTCCCGATTTTGACTTCTTTTATCTCTTCACCATCTCCCAGATTTATCATTTCCAATAATTCCTTATGAGGAAATACTTGTTTCTCCTCTTGTTCTATTTTCCTTAATAGATCCGAAGGTAGACCATAATTCTCAATATCTTCGTTAGCCTCAAAATCACCCATGCAAATGGGTCTTTCAAAATCAATTTCAGAATTACTAACAGGATTGTCCTCATATTCCGTATCCGTACACCTGTAAATATGTGGAGAAGAAACAATATAGGAAAAAATATATAATGAAAACAAAATAAATAACAAAAATGAAAGAATATAGACACAACAATATGGATAAAATGCATTGTACTTGTTATTTATTGAATGAAAATGTTTAAACAAAAAGCCCATTACGGAAAAAACTCTTAATATCTTTGGGTAAAGATAATTAAGATTGCTTTTTAAAAGTATTACATTGAAATAGACTTAAAAACTATGGGCAACTCAGTCGCACTCCAATTGGTTAGTCTATATCCTGGTGGACAAGGTCGCACCAACCAATTCGCACTGTCACTTTCCATCCCTTCTTTATTCACATGGAATTTTTCAAAAGCTTTCTCGATCATTACAAGTACATCCTCTGAATTCTTTTCCTCAAATAAAAAACCAACAGATCGAAAGTTGTGAAGGATTAGTGGGAAAGTCATGGGTTCCCATTGAATATCCATACCCGTGAGACTGGCCATTCTCATTTGTCTGTTCCTTTCAACTTGTTTCCTCTTCTCATGGGCCTTCGAAAGATACCCTAAGCCAAACCAATCTTTCTTTCCCACTGCTTCCACTGCTCGAGCCATCCCTTGAAGATATTTCCCCAAACCTTTTCCAGCCCTGTAGCCTTTTCCTACTGTGGTTCTTACTCCCAGCCTTGTGTTCCTGGACAACCTTGGTTTCGGAATTTTTCGTCCTTCAGCGATGAAAACTACGTTTACGAATTCCAAAGACTGAAAAAAACATTCCACGGCATCTTCATTGGGCTCAACATAAGGAGATTCAGTAGATGTGGAGGCTATTATGTCTTCTTCTCCTGATACAGTGATCAAACGATCTTCCACCACAAATTTCAGCTTTTGGTGGAGAGACGAAGGTACAGCCCCAGCTGAATGTATCCATGACCTTCCCAACAAGCAATTACAAGATGGATTAATATCCATGACCTGGAAGTTCACCGTATAAGTACATGAGCCTATCTCTAGAGGAACCTCAATAGTTCCCATTACCTCTCTCCTTGTACCATCGAAAGCCCTAACCACTATGCAACTCGGTATCATATAAGATATAGCCACTGACAACTTGGATAGGGTTGCCAAAGGCATCATATTCAATGAAGAACCATTGTCCAAAAGGACCCTTGGTAATATTTGCCCCTTACAAGTGGTAGTTATATGAAGAGCTTTTGTTGACCCAATACCATTGGGTGGTATCTCATTATAGCTGAAAAATATATGGTCGTCTACTGCGATGTTTCCCACCAGCCTGTCCAACTTTCTAATGATATGTTATTAGCCACGTATGCCTCATTCAACACTCTTAACAGGGCATTTCTATGTGGCTCTGAATTCAAAAGCTGAGATAAGATTGAAATTCTAGCTGGTTGACGTTGCAGTTGTTCAACCACGCTATACTCACTGTGCTTTATGAATTTTGAGAACTGACAGGCTTCCTTCTCATATACCGGTTCTTTTATTCTGTTAACTGTGGCTGATCCCCTCTCTGTTTCTTTTGACAAATCCATCTCGATATGGATTGGCTCAACTACTTTCTTCCCTTTGCCTGCTCCTCTATCTTTCCCTATTAACCCCTGTTCGGCAGCCTCAGGAGCATAACACCTTTCACTTCGGGTTAAATACCCCACGCCTGTGATATCTTGCTGACACGAAGACCCAGGCATAACCATGCTGCAGTCATATTTCCATGGTGCAGCCTTGTTTTCCTTGTATGAAAAGGAAATAGGCAAATTAATGATTAACTTAGGTGCATTTTCCTCAACGATTGGCATAACTTTCTCCTCCGGTTCATCATAATAGGTGATCAAGGGTCTTTCTATCCCATAACCAGTTGCATTCTCAATAACTCATATTTCCTCCTTTGTCTGTTCATAGAACTGGGGTTCCTCATTATCCATCATTTTTTGGACTTTAACCAGAAAGTCTCCACAGTCCTGTAAGACATGACCTTCACACTTATGGAACGAGAACCAATTATGCACCCTCTTTTCCACCATTTTTAGACTGTCCACATCTTCCACCATTCCTATCTTTACCATCTCAACCCATATTGTCGACATCGGAGTCTTGACTTCCCTGACGTCTTTTTTTAATTTTCTGACTTCCTCGGTCAATATTGCATTTACCCGATTCCCAGCATGATAGGGCAATGGGTTTCCCACTACATTCGGCTCATTCTTTGCCCCAAACTTCACAAGTCCAGCATTGATCAGGTTTTGGACTTTCTTTTTAAAGGCCAGGCAATCTTCAATTGAATGTCCTTGAATTCCTACATGGTATGCGCAGTTAGTGTTTGCATTGTACCACTTTGGATATGGAGGTGTCAGAGGTTTGAGGTATACGGGTGCAACAAGTTGACCTTGCAATAGTTTAGGATATAGCTCACTATAGGTAGTAGGAATCGGATCAAATTGAGGTTTTTGGTCATTGCTGGGCGAACGTTGGTCATTGCGCGTGGGACCCTGAGTGTTTGGGACAGTATTTCGAGGAACGGTTATTTGTGGGGATATACCAGTCAGGAACGGCTGTTGCGGTAATTCGCATAGGGGAATGGATTTTGGGTAAGGTGGTTCACATTGGGGTAGTAAGGATTATACCCCGGGAAAGGTGTGTAAGGTGTCGGAGGTGCATAAGACGTGGTACGAGTATAAGGCCTTGGTGGTGTGTATGGTGTAGGAGGTGTATAGGGGTATTGGCTGAAACTTACTGCATGTGTCTCCTCCTTCTTCTTTGCAGGAAAAACTCACCCCCTTCTATCTTCCCGTTCTTAATAGCAGACTCTATCATTTCCCCAGATATCACCATATCTGCAAAGTCCTTGGTGGCGCTTCCCACCAATTTGTCATAATAAGGTGCTTTCAAGGTGTTGATGAAAAGCACCGTGGTTTCCTTGTTGGTTAAAGGGGGTTGCACTTGTGTGGCCAGATCCCTCCATCTCTGTGAGTATTCTTTGAAGCTCTCATTGGACCTCTTTTCCATATTCTGTAACAACAGCCTATCAGGTACCATGTCAGACACATGCTTATAATATTCCATGAAAGCCCTGGCCAAATCCGTCCATGAACGAATCTTGGTACGACTCAGTTGATTGTACCATTGGGTTGCTGACCCTGTCAAGCTATCTTGTAAACAATGAATAAGCAGTTTCACATTATCATCATGCCCCGTTATCCTTCTGCAGCACATGGTCAGATGTGCTGATTGGTTGGTAGTCCCATTATACTATTCAAAGTCTAGAACTTTGAACTTTGGGGGAATTATTAGATCGTGTACCAAGCTTATCTCTTTGGCATCCAGATTGCCAAATAACTCCGCCCCTTCAACTGCCCTTAACCTTTCTTCCAGCAGCTGATATTTTTTCTGAGATTCAGCAGTTTCGACCCTCTTCAATTCAATCATTTTTGCCCTTTCCTTTTCTGCCATTTCTTCAATGTAACAACCAAGGTTACGTACAATCATGTAAAGTTAAATCCCGAAAATTTTAAGGACAAACTTGGAAATTGGTAAGAAGTTATAAGTGAAGGAAATAAAAGAAGAAAGGATCAAATTGTGCATATTAAAAAATTTAGGGACTTAATGGTTATTTATAAAACGTTGAGGGACCAGTGTGCAATTATACCAAAATTTTAAAAATATCTCTTAAAATTATTTTATCTCTTAAAAACTCAAGAAAATTTCTTTCTCTCCCCAGTAGAAGCTGGCTCTCCTATCCTCCCTCTCTCTCTCAAAATTCTCTTCAAACAACTCCACCAAAATCTCAACAACAATTACATCCAAGGTTAGTTTCTTGATAAATTCTTCCTTTTCTTTAGATATTCTACTTGAGCATGCTAAGGTCTTAGCTCCATAAACATGTTAGGGTCTGAAATCCATCTATTAAGTATGAGTTTTACTCACCTTTGGTAATAAGTAAAAGTATTTGAAAGCATGAACAAGAAAATGGGAAGAAAAAGGAAAACAAGGGAAGTTGAGCATGCTTACTGTTCGGATTTTATGGGTTTGGTACAGCTATGTTTGTATTTTTTTGATATTTTTCCTGGAAACTAGACTTCAATATGAGAATTTTCGTTTTTGAATCACCCAAAACGGATAAGCGGTTAAAAAGATACAATTCGGTGAAGTCGGCTGTTATGTGTTGACCCTTTTTCAGCATAGTTTCGGGATTTATCAAATTTGATCCAGATTTTGTTCTAATTGTCTAAGTTAGTTATTTTCTTCATAAATTGACTTATCGGTTGAAATAAACCAATTGGAATCACTTCAAAATTCCTTACCAAATTGAAGTTATGATTTTCTAATCTACCTTGATAGTAAGGAATTTATTGCTTAGGATAAATATAGTACTAAATGATGGTTATGGATTATGAAAATCTCTAAGGCATGGAGTAATAGAAAGTAATTTGATAAGTACATGAATATGGAGTTGAATTATGGAGAAAATGATTATGGAAATGATATTAAAAATTAAGGATATGTTGTTTTGAGTATGAGAAATTAGTATTGACTATGTGGTAGATTAATGGGACTTAAGTTGCTTTCATAATTGTGTAATGCTTGGAGCATGTATAGATACTAATTATTGTTAATCTCTAGGCCACGTAGATCTGACATCACTTGTGGATCCCGAAGTTTCAGATCGAGGTGTACAGTGAGATCAACTCAAGGATTGTAAGTAGACGACAACTATAGTTATTTGAAATTTCTTTAATTATAATTATATATATTTTTTTTAGCATGAAATTTATTTTACGTATTAAAGGTATATACGATATATAATCATATGAATTGATTTGTTATTAAAGTACATTTATTTCAAGAAATATTATATCGAGTAAGTTGGTTGATTTATGAAATATGATTATACATAGAATTTGACGTACATGGTTTTGGCTCCACCTGACTTAATGTATGATATTATACCCTTGATCGGAATACGGGAGCTGCGTGCTACGCCTTTGCGGCGGGGGCTACCTCCAGAGTCCCCATTTCGGGATATTAGACTGGGGTATGGGTGCTGCGTGCTACGCCTTTGTGGTGGGAGCCACCTCCAGAGTCCCTATCCTTTTATATTAGCCTTTCGCGGGCACATCATAGCGACACATATGCCTTTGGGGCGTCCTATGGTGGTATTGGCCTTTGGGGCTGGCTACTAGTATGCCTATATGGATATTGTCTGGTTCTTTCATGGATGTATTCTTATGCACGACAGTAAGTTGGAGCCCAACTATACATAACTTGATTTACTTTACAGATTTTATACATTGATTTAATATTATGATATTATTATACATTTGAAAACTTCGCTACAACTTTGAATTACTCATTATGGTTTTACTATTATTTATTTTGAAAATGTCAATTATGCTTTACAGGTTACCATTATAGTTTTCACACGCTTTAAATGTTTTCTACCCATTGAGATATTCATATATCTCACCTCTTCTTATTTCTCATTTTCAGGATACAGTTAGGTGTTGGGATTGTTGGCTTCCTCTACTCTCCGCCTCAAGAGTATATTGACGTGGTGGGCATCATATCTAAATTTCTAGAAGATTTGATCCCTTGATGTTTTTATCTAGTAAACCTTGCTAAGATAGGTTTACTTCTGGAGATATTATATATATTTGAAGATATGAGACGATAAATCAATTTGTTTTGACTTGAGCATAAATTGATCATGGATAATTTTTGAATATGCATGGATATATGTGATAATAGTATTGAGAAATATTGCTGGTTGAGAATATGAATTGAGTGTTATTTGCAAGAGGGTTATAGTTGAGATAGATAGGAAACTCTGCCGGATTTTAGGTAGATTATCCGGACAGGGTGTTTCAATTTGGTATCAGAGCAAGTTTATAGGTCTTGTAGACTTAGAAACTATTTGTTGAAGTATTAAAATATTATCAATTGTGCAGGAAATCAGACACGATGCCACTACGTCGAAGAGGAAGGCCTAGAATCAATCCCCTACCCCAAAATATGGATAAGAATAGAAATGAGAATATTGATGAGCAAATTGGAGAACAAGCTTCAGCTACTGGTTGATCTTCTGTTGCTGCACCCTCAGCAGCACCTCCAGCAGCTGATCTTAATTTAGCTGAGGCAGTTGCGGCCTTGGCAAGAGTAATTCCCACTTTGACTGCCCCTGCTGAAAAGTGGATGTTGATTACTGTAAAGATCTGAAGAATATGGGTTGCAAGATTTTCACGGGGTCTTTGGAATCAGATTTAGCCTGGTCATGGCTACAAAAAATTGAGACTACTTCCATTACTCTTCAGATTCTTGAGCTTATGAGGTTACCATGTGCGGTGCAATTTTTGGAGGATCATGCACACACATGGTGGAAAACTATAGTGCAAAGGTATGCTGGACGTCCTGCCATAACCTAGGCAGACTTTCGAAGAGAGTTTGAAGAAAAATACTATTCTCGGGTCTTACGGGAAAAGAATTGGACTAAGTTTATGAATTTAAAACAGGGTAGTATGTCAGTAGCAAAGTATAAGCAAAAATTTAGCGAACTATCAGAATTTGCTCCATTAGTAGTAGCCAACGATGCTAACAGATGCAAGAAATTCCAAGATGGGCTACATGTTAGTATTTGAGATAGGTTGACGACCCTGGATACAAATGACTTTAATAAATGGGTTAACATTGCAATCAAAGCTGAACACAATCTGAAAGAAATGAAAGATAGAGAAGAGAAGTTCAGAAAAAGAAAAAGGCAGTCCTCAAGTGAGGACGTGAGGCCTAAGAAAAGTTGTGTACAAAGCAGTGTTAGTGGTTACAAACCCTCGAGATTTCAAGAGGGATTAGACAAAAAACCTATTAGTGGTTCTTCTAGCAGATTTATCATCGGACCCCAACAGCAGACTAGATCGCTACCTGGGAGGTCAGGAGGACCTCGTACATTGACTTATCCTCAGTGTCCCTATTCTGGGAGGAATCATCCTGATGAATGTTGGAGACTACAAGGTGTGTGTTTTTACTGCAAATAATCGGGACACATGAAACGGGATTGTCCCAAACTGGAGAACAAGGGAGTTACTCGTCAGTTATCAGTGGGTCAAAGGGAAAGGACCCAACCTACTGCTGCACCTCAGTCGACAGCAGTTAGAGATAGAATTGGGGCACAATATCAAGTTGGTTCATCTACTGGCCCTCGACAGAGTGGACATCCTGGTAGACCTCGAACTGCAGCCAGAATTTATGCTATGACCCAACAACAGGCTAAGGCTACTCCTGAAATGGTTACAGGTACTCTCCCAATTTCTATGGCAAATGCTAGGATCTTAATAGATCCGGGTGCAACTCATTCTTTTGTTGCTAAATCATATGTCATGCATTTGGGTAGAGAGTCTAGGAGGTTAGACATCCCTATGGTCGTTAGTACCCCAGTGGGAGAAACTTTGAAAATTGATGTGGTTTATCCGGATTGTACCGTTATGGTTCAGGAGCATGAATTACCAGTTAATTTGTTTCCATTAGGAATATATGATTTTGATGTGATTTTGGGAATGGATTGGTTGTCTAAACACAATGCAGTGATAGATTGTTTTTCCAAAACTGTGACTTTTAAGAAGTCGGGAGACTTGGAGTTTACCTTTCAAGGAGAAAGGAAAGTTTTACCTTCTTGCCTTATCTCCAAGATGGCAGCCAATAGATACTTGTAGAAAGGGTATTCTGCTTATCTTGCTTATGTGATTAACAAGGACATACATGAGGCAAAGTTGGAAACTATACCTGTGGTCAAAGAGTTTCCTGAGATCTTCCCTGAAGAATTGGTTGGTTTGCCTCCTGACAGGGAATTAGAGTTTACTATCGACTTAATCCCTAGCAGTGCTCGTATTTCTCAGGCACCCTATAGAATGGCACCTTCAGAGCTAAAGGAATTGAAAGTGCTGTTGCAAGACCTAGTTGACAGAGGATTCATTCAGCCTAGTACTTCACCGTAGGGAGCACCGATTTTATTTGTAAAGAAAAAGGATGGATCTTTATGATTGTGTATCAACTACCGGCAACTGAACAAGGTCACCATTAAGAATAAGTATCCTTTGCCAAGGATTGATGACTTGTTTGATCAGTTACAAGGTGCAAGTGAGTTCTCCAAAATAGACCTAAGGTCGGGTTATCATCAATTGAAGATTAAAGAATCTGATATTCCAAAGACTGCTTTTAGAACTCGATATGGTCATTATGAATTCTTAGTTATGCCTTTTGGGCTAACTAATGCACCTGCAGTCTTTATGGATTTGATTAATAGGGTGTTTCAACCCTACTTAGATAAGTTTGTTATTGTGTTCATCGATGACATCCTAGTTTATTCCAGGAATAAGGATAATCATGTAAGCCATTTGAGAACGGTGTGGCAGACTATGCGTGAAAAGCAACTTTATGCTAAATTTTCCAAGTGTGAATTCCGGCTGAACAAAGTAGCATTCCTTGCTCATGTAGTATCTAAGGAATGGATCTTTGTAGATCCACAAAAGATAGAAGCTGTACTTGCTTGGGAAAGATCCACGAATGTCACAGAAGTTAGAAGCTTTCTCGGATTGGCTAGGTACTATCGAAGATTCGTGGAAGGATTTTCCATGATTGCCTCTCCTTTGTCAAAACTAACAAGGAAGCGTGCTAAGTTTGAGTGGACTGACGTAGGTGAGCAAGCTTTCCAAGAGCTCAAGCATAGATTGACCATAGCACCAGTTCTTACACTACCATCAGGGACTGGAAGCTTTATGTTATACAGTGATGCCTCGAGGTGACGTTTGGGTTGCGTTTTGATGCAACATGGGAGGGTGATAGCTTATGCTTCTCGACAACTGTAACAGCATGAGAAAAACTATCCCACTCACGATTTAGAGTTGGCGGCAGTGGTGTTTGCACTGAAAATTTGGAGGCATTATTTATTTGGAGAAAAATGTACAATCTACACTGATCATAAGAGTCTGAAATATCTAATGGATTAGAAGGAACTAAATTTGAGGCAAAGAAGATGGTTGGAATTGATAAAAGATTATGACTGTGTAATTGACTACCACCCAGGAAAGGCCAATGTAGTGGCCGATGCTTTTAGTAGAAAGTCTTCTAGTTCTCTTGCTCATATCCGAGCGATTCAAAAACCCTTACAAAATGAGTTGAAGTCTTTACCTTTAGAATTGATGATTGATGAGAATGATCTCCTAATAGCCCACTTGAAGGTTAAATCGATTCATATTGATTGGATACGTGAAGCACAGAATAATGACCCTATGCTGGTAAAGTTAAAGCAAGAAGTAAGGGATGGTGTGAGGACTGACTTTCAAATAAAGGATGATGGTGTACTGATAATGAAAAATAGGCTTTGTGTGCCTCAAGATGAAGAACTCCGAAAGGTGATTTTGGAGGAAGCTCATAATGTACCATACGCGTTACATCCTGGTAGTGTGAAGATGTCTCGAACCTTAAGAGAACATTATTGGTGGCAAGGTATGAAACGGGACATAGCTAAGTTTTTTCTTGATGCTTGGTATGCCAACAAATTAAAGTCGAGCATCAAAAACCTTCAGGGAAATTGAACCCCCTACCTATTCCTCAATGTAAGTGGGAAGATATTGCTATGGATTTCATTTCGGGATTGCCAAGAACGCAGTCTGGTTATGACAGCATTTGGGTGATTGTTGATCGTTTAACAAAATTAGCTCACCATTTGCCAGTCAAGAAGAATTTTTCCATGGAAAGACTGGCTAAACTTTATGTGAACGAAATTGTTAGGTTACATGGTGGCCCAGTATCGATTGTATCTGATTGAGACCCCCGATTCACATCTCGCTTTTGGCCAAGTTTGCATAATGCTATGGGCACTAAACTCAAGTTCAGTACTACTTTTCATCCCCAGACGGATGGACAATCTGAACGGACAATTCAAATTCTGGAAGATATGCTCAGATCTTGTATTATGGGACTCAAAGAAAATTGGGATGAACACTTGCCTCTAGCAGAGTTTGCATATAACAATAGTTATTAGTCCAGCATCGACATGGCTTTTTGAAGCTTTGTATGGAAGGAAGTGCAGAACTCCGGTGTGTTGGGATGATACAGATGAAAGAAAATTACTAGGTCCAGAAATTGTTATGATGACTGCAGACAAAGTTAAGGTAATTCGAGAAAAGATAAAAATAGCTCAAGATCGACAAAAGAGCTATGCAGATAATCGGAGAAAAGATTTAGAGTTTGAAGTTGGTGATATGGTGTTTGATGAAAGTGACTCCTTCGAAGGGAGTAATCCGGTTAGGAAGACGAGGAAAGTTGGGCCCTCGATATATAGAGCCGTATGAGATCATTGAACGGATTAGCACAATTGCTTATAGATTGGCCTTACCAGAAAAATTGTGATGAATTCATAATGTGTTCCATGTTTCTATGCTCCGAAAGTACATTTTTCGATTCTTCACATATATTGAAGGACTTGCCAATGGAAATTGAGGAAAATTTAACTTATGAAGAGCAGCCAGTTGAGATTTTGGATAAAAGGGACCAAGTTCAAGGACTAAGACTATTCCATTAGTGAAAGTTCTTTGGAGGAATCATTCATATGAAGAAGCTACATGGGAAAGGGAGGAAGATATGCGAACTCAATATCCTCACTTGTTCAATCAAGTTGGTAACTAAATTTCGAGGACGAAATTTTTCTAAAGGGGGTAAGTTCTAACAACCGAGGTTACGTACAATCATGTAAAGTTAAATCTCAAAAATTTGAAGGACAAATTGAAAATTGGTAAGAAGTTATAAGTGAAGGAAATAAAAGAAGAAACGATCGAATTGAACATATTAAAAAATTTAGGGGCTTAATGGTTATTTATAAAAAGTTGAGGGACCAGTATGCAATTATACCAAAAATTTAAAAATATCTCTTAAGTTTATTTTATCTCTTGAAAACTCTAGAAAATTTCTTCCTCTCCCAAGTAGCAGCCGGCTCTCCTATCCTCCATCTCTCTAAAATTCACTTCAAACAACTCCACTAAAATCTCAACAACAATTACATCCAAGGTTAGTTTCTTGATCAATTCTTCATTTTCTTTAGATATTCTACTTGAGCATGCTAAGATCTTAGCTCCATAAACATGTTAAGGTCTGAAATCCATCTATTGAGTATGAGTTTTACTCATTTTTGGTAAGAATTAAAAGGATTTGAAAGCATGAACAAGAAAATGGGAAGAAAAAGCAAAACAGGGAAAGTTGAGCATGCTTGCGGTTCGGATTTTCTGGGTTCATCAAAGCAGGTTTTTTTTTTATATTTTTTCTAGAAACTAGACTTCAGTATTAGAATTTTGGTTTTAGAATCACCCAAAACCGATAAGTGGTTAAAAAGATACAATTCAGTGATGTTGGCTGTTCTGTGTTGACCTCTGTTTCAGCATAGTTTCAGGATTTATCCAATTTGATCAAGATTTTGTTCTAATTGTCTAAGTTAGTTATTTTCTTCATAAAGTAGACTTATCGGTTTAAACAAATTGAAATCATTTCAAAATTCCTTACCAAAGTCATGTTATGATTTTCTAATCTAGCTTGATTGTAAGGAACTTATTGCTTAAGATAAATATACTACTAAATGATGGTTATGGATTATGAAAATCTCTAAGGCATGGAGTACTAGAAAGTAATTTGATAAGGACATGAATATGGAGTTGAATTATGGAGAAAATGATTATGGAAATGATATTAAAAATTCAAGATATGTTGTTTTGAGAATGAGAAATTAGTATTGACTATGGCGTAGATTAATGCGACTTAAGTTGCATTCATAATTGTGTAATGCTTGGAGCAAGTATAGTTACTAATTATTTTTAATCTCTAGGCCACGTAGATCCGATGTCACTTGTGGATCCCGAAGTTTCAAATCGAGGTGTACAGTGAGATCATCTCAACGATTGTGAGTAGACGACAACTATAGTTATTTGAAATTTCTTTAATTATAATTATATATATTTTTTTAGCATCATATTTATTTTACGTATTAAAGGTATATACGATACATAATCATATGAATTGATTTTTTTTTAAAGTACATTTATTTCAAGAAATATTATATCGAGTAAGTTGGTTGATTTATGAAATATGATTATGCATAGAATTTGACATACATGGTTTTGGCTCCACCTGACTTAATGTATGAGATTATACCCTTGATCGGAATACGGGAGCTGCGTGCCACGCCTTTGTGGCGGGAGCCACCTCCAGAGTCCCAATTTTGGGATATTATACTAGGGTATGGGAGCTACGTGCTACGCCTTTGTGGTGGGAGCCACCTCTAGAGTCCCTATCCCTTTATATTAGCTTTTTGGGGGCACATCATAGCGACACATATGCCTTTGGGGTGTCCTATGGTGGTATTGGAACTTTGGGGCCGGCTACTAGTATGCCTACATGGATATTGCCTGGTTATTTCATGGATGTATTCTTATGCATGACTGTAAGTTGGAGCCCAACTATACATAACTTGATTTACTTTACAGATTTTATACATTGATTTAATATTATAATATTATTATACATTTGAAAACTTCGCTACATCTTTGAATTACTCATTATGGTTTTACTATTATTTATTTTGAAAATGTCAATTATGCTTTACAGGTTACCATTATAGTTTTCACACGCTTTAAATGTTGTCTACTCATTGAGCTATCCATATATCTCACATCTTCTTATTTCTCATTTTCAGGACACAGTTAGGTGTCAGGATTGCTGCCTTCCTCTACTCTCCGCTTCAAGAGTATATTGACGTGGTAGGCATCATAGCTAAATTTCTAGAAGATTTGGTCTTTGGAGATATTATATATATTTGAAGATATGAGACGATAGATCAATATGTTTTGACTTGAGCATAAATTGATCATGGATAATTTTTGAATATGCATGGATATATGTGATAATAGTATTGAGAAATATTGCTGGTTGAGGATATGAATTGAGTGTTATTTGCAAGAGGGTTATAGTTGCGATAGAAAGCAAACTCTGCCGGATTTTAGATAGATTATCCGGACTGGTGTTTCATTCAAAGTCTTGAACTTCGACCTCAATTGGATCAACTCCGAAATTACCCCTTTTAGGACCGTAATTTTGTGCTTCGGCTGCTGGTTGGATGTAAATATAGGATGCTGCCCCAGTTGGAAGTTCATTTCCCACAGGTTGGGATGTCTGGCCATTTTTCTATGCCACTTCTGGTCGATCTTCCTGGTTCACTGCCCCTATTCCGGTAACTGAATTTTCTCCTGGCCACTTCTGCCTCATCATGGTACTCATCATTTCCATGAGTTTGGTCATTTCTTCCTGTGTCTCCTATTGAGAATTAGTTAACTCTTCCTGCAGATTTTTCTGAATTCTTTCCATCCTTTCAATTCTAGCAAGCTAATCGTTCTCCATAGCTCTTGCCTGAGATCGAGTATACTAAGGGTGTCGAAAGTCTAATTCTTTCTGAGTGCGACCAATTGTACCTTTAGTTTTAAAAACCACAAATTAGAAATTATTGACACAGTTCTTATTTTATTTTATAAAAAATGAATGAATGAATGAATGAACAAATGTTAGTGAATGAACAAATAAGTAAATGACTAAGTGTATGAACTTAAATGACTAATTTATAAAGAATAAATGAATGGACAAATAAATAAATGACTAAGTGTATGAACAATTTATAAATAATAAATGAATGAATGATAATGAATATGAATATAAATGAACAAATAAAATATATAAAAGAAAGAACAAATGAATGATGAATGCATTTAGAAGTATTGGCCCCGGGATAATTCAAACCAAACAGTCTTTCATTGATATCCTAGAACTAAATACATCAAAGAAAAGATCCCTGCTTAAGACAATATGATAATCCTAAAAAAATGCTATTACAAAATACTGGTCCTATAGTAACACCCTCGAATCCTGGACTTTCTTCACTGTCCTCTTTTGACTGCCTTGCTCTTCCATCTGATCCCTACTTGTTCACGATCCTTTGACGTGTCAACAGAAGCATCACCGCGTAAGCTTTCCCTAGCTTGTTTCTCCAGCTGATTTGCTCGGGCTTCCTCATGTTTTGCTTTCTCTGCCCAATAGTTCTTCTCCTTCTTGAGGTTTCTGACTTCTTGTTCCCATTCCCTAGAAGACTTAAGAGTCCCCTCGAATTTGAGCTCGAAACTGTACCTCTTGTTCTCCAAGTGTAATTCCTGAAGATCGCTTTTAACAGTGTCCCGCTCTTTCTTGATCTTTTCGTTTTCTCTTTCTCGGGCTGATTCTCTATTTTTCATATTCTCAAGCTCTTCTTGCAATCGGGAAATTTCCTTGCTCTTTTGGGCCTTTTCCTTTTCAAATTCTGCCCTTGCAATTTCTAACTCCGACGGCGCTTCCTTGGGCGGCGAACTCAAATGCCAAAATTCTTCCCCATCTGATATCAACAACCTATCATTAACCCTCCATTCCCTCTATGTCAGGTAATCAGGTGTGACGATGTCGGCATATCTAGCTACCTCCACTCGATGAGTTTCCTTCCATGCTACCACAATCTCACGGACCTTTCCCGAATATCCATCTTCTCCATAAGCAAATTCCAAATTACTAAGGTCATGGGTCATAGGAGTAAACTGACGAGATTCTGATTGTCTCAGTACCAGTAGTGGTGCATAGCTCACTCCTTCCCATACTCCCAATAATGGAACAGAAGCTTTATATTCGCACTTCTGCAATGTCGGCATAGGAGCTATCCATGGAGCTCTCCAAATTATCATCTCAGCCTTGATATTCCATAATATGTTGATCCATTGTTCCTCAGTCCTATTTTCAAGCCAATCCCTCTTGAGAACTTCACCAATTGGTGCAAAATATTTCTAGCATGATCGAAGAGTGAAATTCTCCTGTTTACAAAAATGACTTTGAACCCTTATGTAAAGGAGCTATATACAACCTAGAAAATGTCCTTTTCCTTCCCGTCTACAAAAATTCAGGGATCGGATTGTTTATGCTATAATTGTCGGGGCTGGGATTATCCTTTGCTCAAGCCTCTCAAAAACATCAAATATTGCCACATCCACATACCCTAATGTCTTCGGGAAGATAACTAAACCATAGATAGCCAAAGCAAAAATATTTCTAACTTTCTCCTTACTTGAATGGCTATGGATTAAGGTCCGTAAAATGTCCTATGATATACAGTAGCTTACCCTTTTTCGGACAACATGGCTTTCTACCCAATTTCTTTCTACTCCCAGAATTTTAGACACCTTTTTCTTGAAACCCGGCGTCTTTGTATCCTTCAAATAAATACGGTCAGGGATAACATTCTCAATATGCAGCAAGGTCGAATATTCCTTTATGGTTGGAGTCATATCCTCTCGGTTGAAGGTAAAACACCGATAAGTTGGATTCCAGAATTGCACTATAGCCCAGATTACTTCACCACTGACCTTAACCTGAACTAACAGTGCTATGTCCCTATAAGTTTGAGTGAAGGCTTCTTTTTCCGATATGTTCCAGTGATTCCATATATCTATCAATTCTCGGAGGTTATTTTGCATGATAGTAAGATCAACCTCGGCTGGCAATGCTGACACATATACCATCTTCAAACAATCCCCATTATCCTACTGACTTTTCTTGGACTGTTTCCTAACCTCTAAATGTTTCTCGACCACTGAGACACTCTGACCCTCCATGAAAGCCCTTTGGGTTGAATAATATCCCGAGACCAATAACCTTCAAATGTGCAAAAATGATGACAAGAATGCAAAAAAAAAAATTGAAAAACATCAACAAAAAGAAAATGAATTAGTAACGGGAATAAATACGAATAATAGAAAAAACATATAATTGAAAACAATAATTATCCCTGAGGATGCCAACAAAATTTCGGCATTATAACATCTCTAGGATGAAATATCAACACTTATTATGGGCATTGTGATGTACGTTCATCATTGTCCGATTTTCAAAAATAAACTTATTCGAAAAGTAGAATAGAAGGTAAAAGGATTGGAAATATTCCTCCATGTTTTCTTGACTTCGGGATATCTTATTGGAAATCCAGCATGGCTTCTCCTAGGTTTACTATATGAAGGTGAATTAGTTCTAAAAGCCCCGAATTGTTCCTCACTGTCGACGGTGAAGGCTAGTAAGGCACCCCGATAAAAGCGGGTTCAATTCTTTAGAGTCTATTTCCCTAGCCCATGCAGATTGTTAATCACGAAGGCTTAGGTAATTTAGTACTCCGGAAGTGTTTCACTAGCCCATGCAGGTTGTTAATCACGAAGGCTTAGTTACTTTGCTCCCACCTAAAAGGACGGAACCCAGGTATAGGATTCATGATATGCAAATGCACGTGTAGTATGTGAGGAGGAATAACAAACCTTTCACCACCTATTCTATATCCCTTATTCTAAACGCCCCAACAAGATCAAACAACATAAATCATAAATTAATCAATAAATGAATATATGCACCGAAATAACCAGAGAACTATTATAATATGTATGCACATGAATATGGACATATTTCAAAACATTTTATTATTTTTTGAAATTATCCTTATTTTTTTTAAATATGAGAATTAAAATTAAATACCAATTAAACCAACAAAATCGAGACTTTGATAACACACGAGTAATTCTAGGCCTGACTCTCTAGTTGTCCTCAGCGGAGTCGCCAAGCTGTCGCAACCTAAAAAATAACAAGTCTCATCGCAAGACTTTATTATTCGTTAAGCGTGACATTAAAAAAAATCGAGGAAAAGTCGACTTAATTCCTCTAGAAACATGATGATTTTGAAAATAACCTTGAAAAAGACATGGAGTCACCACCAATCTTTTTTAGCTAGGTGTGATCGGCCCCCTATTAAAATCGGTTTTATAAATATTTAAAAATTAATTAAAACATTTTTAAAACCAATTTCAAGTCTATGTTTTAAAACCAGAGAAATCAAAGAAACAGGTTCGGGACTCGGTTACGTGTGGGGAAGGATTAGCACCCCCACAACGCCTGTATAAAACGGTACCTTATTAGTCATGTGTTATCTCAAGTCTCGGTAAAAAAATTGGTTTTTAAATTTAGTATTTCAAGTTAATTCCCAATTTAAAGAAAAATAATTCCATTTTTTATTGAAAATGGTTCGGAATTTATAAATTTAAAATTTTCCTATATTCCCCAACAAACGTGGCAAAATATAGAAATTTTTATTAATTTGGAAAACTTTCAAAATCATTCTCATTTTAAGAAGATATTTCGTTATTAATGATAATTGATGATATCCTCCCCAACAAACCCGGCAGAGAACTCATGAATTATTTTAACTCGAGAATATCTTTATTTTATTAAAATCATTACCTTTTTGAAAACATTTAAAAAAATATGAATATGCATGACATTAATAAAATGACATAGCAAAATATAAACAATATAATGCAACCTAAATGATATGATATGATATAATTTAAATGTCTTAGCATATTCTAAATGAAATGAAATATCCTAAGTTATATGATATATTCTAAATGAAATGAAATGATCTAGGTAACATAATATATTCTATATGAAATGAAATGTCCTAAGTCATATGATATATTCTAAATGAAATGAAATGACCTAGGTAACATAATATATTATATATGAAATGAAATAATTTAAATGACATGGAAAATATGAATGATATCATATAATTTAAATGACATTGAGTATAAAATAATGCTATCATATAATATGCATGAAAATAAAAATGAAAATAATAATGCATGAACATAGTATATGCTAAATAATATGACAAAAAATAACTAAATAAAGAGCATAGGATATCATTAAATATTCAAAACCATATAATAAATAATATAACATCAAAAAATATAAATCAAAATAATAACAATACCATAGAAATTATCATAGCAAAAATCACATATTATATAAAATGCATGAATATGAAAAATGCAATGCATGAAAATGTATTTTTCCTTTAACTAAGGAAATTCGTATATCTAAAAAGATATGTGGCTACCTTAGGAAAATATGTCAAATTAAATATTCTAAAACCAAAATACTTTGTGATTGTTTGAAAACAATTTTGAAAAGCTTAGATTAAAAACAGAAACTTAGCTAAACCCTTTTTTAAGTGGCTCTAATTTCCTAACTTTAAAATCTCGGACTTGACCACCCTTAACCCGAGACTTAAAAAATCATTTTTAGAGTTTAAAAAGGCTTAGAAACTACCCTAAGTCAGTAGCTAAACTTCCTAATCAGCCCTTTCTAAGTAAGTTAACCAAAACAGAAAAATGATTTTCCTTCAAATTCAATTATGACTCCACTGTCCAGTTTTAAGCCACGATTTTTTACCCTATTTTTAAAAATTCAAAAAAATCTAAAACAAATATTGGAGACTCAAGACATGTAAAACTACACGGAAAACAATCGGCTTAATTTTCTGATTAAAGATTTACAGGGTGAAAAAACTGTGTTGCCAAAATACATTTTTTTGCCTTTGATAAAATCATTTAAAAATCAAAGTTAAAATATTTAAGACTCACAAACAGTAGCTAGGACTTTTGAAAAGTTAGACAAAAATTGGCTAAGTAAAAAAAATCACAAAGGTAGAATAATCAATTTGACAACTCTTTAATTTTCCAGAAGTATACTCAAGAGAGCATGTCTTTGAACCATTAATTGGCCTAAGTCATTAGTCAAGTGGCATGGACATGAAATGCATGAAAAAAAAAATAGCAAATATGATGCATTAAATGCATTAGTTTAAACCTAAATGTCATGGAAAATGCATGGCATCAATAAAGTGACCTAGACCTAAATGAACTTGCATGGCATTTAATGTAACCTAGGTCTAAAATACATGGACACGCATGGCAAAATAAACCAAACCTAACATCCAAAATATGCATGGCAATAACACAAACACAAGGCATGCTTAAACCAAAAACTCAACCAAATGTCATAAAAATGCAAACCTATCATCTAACATAACAGAAATGCACACACAAAGCAAAATAATGTGATATGGCCCAATGGCCACATGTCTAAATAAGAAAGGCATTTTCACAAACACTTGATAAATTTAAACTAAATACTCAATCAAATGTCATGCAAATGCAAACCTATCAACTAACATAGCAGAAATGCACACACAAAGTAAAATCAATGGGATGGTCGAATGGCCTCAAGTTCCAAGTGAGCTTGGCATTTTCACAAACACTTGATATACTAACATGCTCAACTAAAATATAACACTCAAATCATGCAAATATAAAGTAGAGGTATTAAAACTAACAAACATTTTCACAAACACATGGATTACAAAATATAAAACATAAACAAATTTAAACATTTTGAAAACAGAAAATTGAAAATGCAAGAACCTGATAATAAGCTCATAAATGGCAATAAACAAACAACCAAATTAAAAGAAGATTCAAGTATATGTGGTAGAAGAAGATTTAAAGCATCAAGAATAAAAAAAAATAACAAAAATAACATGACAAATCAAAGCAAAACAGCAAGAACAAAAAACATGGGCCATTCGGCCAAGACAAGAAATCAAGAGAAAAAATTGTGAGAACTCTTTTTTTAACGAAAAGATGAAGAAAGAACTTAAAAAGAACATTATAAAACACTTATTTAAAAAGTAAAATCAAAAGAAAACTCACCAAAATAATAATCAAAACAGCAAAAACAAGAATGAAAAATCATGAAAGTGCAAGAGTTGAGGCTAAAAGCAACCTCTAAAAGCTATCTTTCAAGCTTTTTCTCTTCAAACTTTTTTTTCTTTTCTAAACTTTTCTTTTTGCTTTGCAACCAAAGAGAGAAAACTCAGCCAAACAAGAGAGAAATATGAAAAATAGAATGCTGGAAATGAAAAATTCTGGATCCCCCTAAGCTGGCTGAAACCCTCTCTCATATAAGCTAGGATGTTGTCATCCTTCCTCCAACCAATTTTCATCCAATGGCTAATGGATCAAGAGGTTTAAAACATGAAATTATCACCCTCAGATTAGGTCATCAGCTATCCATAATTACAGTTTTTCAAGAAATTATCACCCATGTGGCTTATTTGCAAAGGCTTGATCAAAAGATCACAAACTAACTCTTAATTTTTGGCCTTTTGATTGAAAAATCAGAAACTCCTTCCCCTCCTTGGGCCTTGGCTGGCCAGCACTCTCAACTCCAACCCAGGTCTGATTTTTTTGAAAGGCAAAAGAAGCCCTTTTCGATTTCTTGGGTAAAATGACCTTTTTGACCTCCGGATAAAAAAAATGGCAAACGGACGCCAAATTCAAAATTTATTTTTTTGATACTTTAAATATAATAAAATATTGAATTCTGGAAGTTTTCAAAATTTTATGAGTTTGTTTACTATCTATTTGGATTTTTTCTTCCAAAAATGCCCTTTTATGCCCCCACATTTTACCATTTTTTAAATGAGATCCAAATCAAGATTTTCTTTCACCAATATCTTCCAAATAATTTAAAAGTGTGATCTGGAAGTTTTCATAATTTTTGGAACTAATTCGTTATTTTTTCGGGATTTATCTGCTTGAATTACTACATAGAAGGCCCGGGATTTAGCCATTTTGCAAACGAACTCCGAATCAAGATTTTATTTCACCAATTTTTTCCAAATAATTTAAAAATGAGATTTACAAATTTTCAAAATTTTTGGAGTCCATTTGCTATTTTTCCGAGATTTATCTTTTTGAATTAATTTATAGGAGACCCGGGATTTGGCCATTTAGAAAATGAACTCCGAATCAAGATTTTATTTCGCCAATATCTTCCAAATGATTTAAGAATGATATTTGTAATTTTTCAGAATTTTTGGAGCTCATTTGTTATTTTTCCTAGATTTTCCAATTTTGCCTTTTTGTCTCTAAAACCCGATTTTGCTCAAAAGAAGTCCGATTTTCAGATTTTCTTCAAGCTGAGCCTTTGGCTATCCCTTTTTAATCATTCCTCATCCATTACGGGCTTTTTTCTTACCAAGTCGGGCCATTTCTGTAATTCTTCCCAATTTCACCAAAATCCACCAAAAACCCTAATTCTCGGTTTTCTCCCGGATTGACTTTTCTTTTAGTTTTTCTTTCACATGGCTTCTCCATTACCCATAGTCAGTGCTTATTTTTCATTTGGAACCTTCAATTTCGACCAATTCAATCCTTTAAGCACTTTTCCCCAACTTTCCTAGATTACGGCTTCCTTTCTACTAAATCTCCATAACCCATCTTTCGAACTCCATATCTTTCGATGTAGACCTCGGATTATCAAAATTCTTTCTCCATTTTTGAATTGAACTTCAAATCTTATTTTGAAAGTGGGTTGACTTTTTTAGTAGTTGACTTTTTGGGGTTGACTTTTTCGAGATTGACTTTTTCCAGGGTTGACTTTTTTGAGTTTGACTTTTCATGCTCGCCCTCTTAAACTAAGTCTCGGAGTACCACCTGTAGGATGAAAAAAATCTTTTTACATTCTGAAACATCAATTTAGGAAAAAAACATACCTGTTTTAGTGGTTCAGACAAAATTAGGTGTCTACAACCTTTCAAGTAAAGGGAGTCTTGGTCATCTTACCAAGGAGACAGCATTCACAAGTCCCATATGATTCATAATCAAAGGGTTCCAAATAACCATGTTTATGCAATTTGGAAATCCTTGTCTCGTTGTTGTGGCCAAGTCTACAGTACCAGATGTAAGTCTCAGTTGGACCATCCTTTCTTGCTTTCTTGACATTTATATTGAACACAGGCATCTCTGGATCCAAAACATATAATCCATTATGTAATGTTGCCGATCGATAGTGAATGTCTTTAAGAATGATGGAGCAACTATTCCCCTTCGTTCTTATCTTGAAACCATTATTAACAGTGAGGTATGAAACCGAAATGATGTTTCTAGACAATACTGGAACAAAGTAACAATCTTTCAATTCCAAATTCATGACAGACGGCAAAGAGAAAGTACATGTTCCAACGGCCAATGCTGCAACTTTTGCACCATTGCCTACTCTAAGAACTACTTCATCTTTGCTCAACTTTCTACTTCCTTGCAACATCCTTATATCATTACATAGATGTGAACCGCATCCTAAATCAATTATCCAGGAATTAGATTTAACAATAGAAAGATTCAGTTCAATCACAAACACAGTCAACCCAGAAACTTCTATAAGTTATTCTTTACTTGTCAAGTGAGCAACCTTCCTTTCACTGAGAACGCTTCTCAATCTATTGTACCAATCCAAACATTTTGGACTAATGGCATTCATAATGCCGCATAGTGCAATATTAACCATTTTAAACAACCTAAAATGGAAAAAGTATATATCAGTTATTTTCATCCATTTGTACCAATTCAGGATGAGGTATTAAATCTCTTATTGGTTCTCCCTCTAATTTTTCGAGATAACAGCCCTCACTATTATTCGAAAATCTCATCAAGGTATTTCTAGTGGGTTGGGATCCTTTTCAACATGTTGCAACCTTGAGTGACTCAACATATTACAACAAGCCTAGTTGGGTAGATAACATAGCTTATCAATTGCATCTCTATGCAACTCTTAGATCAGTTAGGTGACAACTCTTTGTCTAAGCACATCATATGTACTTCGCCTGACTATGCCTCTAACACCATGCGGTCAAGTTTGACGCATCCGGACAACATCGCATTAGTTGAGTAAGACCCAACTTCATAACTCAAACATATTCGTACAGTAGTTTGACCTTGAGTGACTCAACAAGCCTCCTACAGGAAGAACTCTGGCTATCTTGTTATGATGATGGAAGGCAACTTTATCATGCGAAACATGTGACTCAATATAGTAAAGA
Source organism: Fremontodendron californicum (assembly GCA_030761205.1). Lineage (NCBI taxonomy): Eukaryota > Viridiplantae > Streptophyta > Magnoliopsida > Malvales > Malvaceae > Fremontodendron > Fremontodendron californicum. Next base: position 19,575,192 of record JAULJL010000017.1, on the reverse strand, counting down.
GGGATTTCTTCTAAAGTCTTATCATATTAAACATTCATAGCATTTATAATATTGCATAAAATAAATCTATAACATGCTTTCTACTTGGATGATTATGGACTTTTCTAATCTAATTTTCTTGAGCCATCAAAGGAAATTAGTTGGTCAAATTCCTAGGTGATTACATATATAGTCTTCAAGGCTTGCTTGCAATCTCCTTATCTTCATGGTGCCTATCTTTATCTTCAAGTTACAAAAATTATTCCTAACTAATCCTGATTTTACACTTTGAGGTAACTAATTACATTTGTAATAAAGAAACCTCAAGTTACATTTGAGGGGAGTTAGGTGAGGAAAGAATTTTTACAACTCCAGAAAATGAGAGATCAGGCAGGGCACACAGTCCCTATTTAAGTTAATAAAAACCATAAAAATAAATTCAACCATCCAGAATCATATTGGGTCTAAGTCCATAATCATCCCATACATTCACAAACAATTTATGAACATATAAATCATGCTTTAATCTCTAGTTACCATCATTGATTATATTGATCCATAATTTAATTCAAAGAAAATAATAAACATTTAATCTAATCTCATTAGAATAAATCCTAATCCAATTAGGATTAGTTCCTTTAATTAAATTATTATCCAATTACATAATTTAATTGAATATTCATGTAAATTTTTATTTTTGTGGTTTAATTAATTTAATAATAGTACCGTGATTTACTAATTTTTAGTGTTGTATCTAAACCAGGACACTACAACATTAGTACCTCAATATTTCCAAAATTCATAAGCTGTGAGAATCTGATAGAATCAAAAAACCCTAGCAAGGGAGGCGCAGGCTTTGGATACTTGGTGTAGCTGCCGCCCCTTCATCTCCCTAAGGTTGTCTATCCGCTTTTCACAGCTTCCAACTTTTCAATGCTAAATCAGTTTTATGATTTTTCAGGCTTGCCAAGAACAATTCTAAGCAATTTTAAATCCTAAAAATCATTAAAAATCAGCCAAGAAAAATCTACAAGTTTTTCTTACTAAAATCACCAAATTTGAGCAAAGCATGCTAAAAAGTTCTCAGTCGCTACCAAACTTTCACCAGTTGCATTAATAAGTTTAAAACAAATTTAAACCAATTAATCAACAAGAATTCACCATCAATAACTGCTGCCTTCACCGAAACACCACAAGTGCAAATTCTCACAATTTCGGTTAGTGACAATCGGATCAAAATAACTCATAGAACAAAACAATTTTGTTAAAGGTAACAATCAAAGCATAGATCGTATAGGAAGAACATAAGCGAGGATCCGATACCACTGTTTGGATTTAGCTCATGCTCAAACAGAGAGAATGTATAATTTAATGAACAAGTTAAACATGCAACACAGCGGAATAAAATAAAACATAGAGAATACTGAATCCCTCCAAGGATCAGCCTATGAATTCGAAACAATTAGGCTATCAAGAACAGATAACAATCAAAATCTCATACCTCTATATTGAAGATTGTCGAATCCTCAAGACAGATTCTAGATGTTATTGTTCTTGTACACAAAGCTCGCTTGTCGAAAACCAAAGTCGTCCAATTGTCCACCTCTAACAGTAATCCACACAGGTGATCTGAAAGCCTTCACAAGGTTGATATTTTGTTTTGCCAAGACAATTCTAGTAGTCTAGGTTGTGAGAAACCTTCATCCTCTACCTTAGTTAGCCTAAAGAAAATGAAAGAATCGTATTCTCCCTTCTCTCTAGGTGTTCGGTCGATTCTCACTTTTTGGGGAGAGAAGCGTCGATTTAGGTTCTTTTAGGGGGGAGGCGACAACAACATTAGCCTATATATAAGTAGGTTTAGTGTATGCCAACTATTGGACTAACTGCACTAAAGCCCTTATACATATTATTAAATATTCACAATAAGCCCACAACACTTAATGAATATTTAATCTGGCCCAATCTCATATTAATTTCATTAATCACCTTTTGTTTGTGACCTATTAAGCCCTTAACATGTTGGCAATAAATATAATTAATTCAATTAAGGATTTCCAATTTATATTTATAGATCATGAGTGGCATCTAGCAATGCATCATGACCACCCAAATGCCAAGAGATTCATCAAGCTTCAACTAACCTTTCGTGTAAAATATGTCTGTGTAATTTGATCCCTTCATCAAATATCCCGGGATAGGAAAGAGCATGGTTCAGTGTCTACTCTTATTCCCATTCCATATTATATCTGCATCTTTAATATTAACTCCTTAAGTATTGCCTTGGCCAAGGACTTCAATAAGTTGATATAAGCTAGATACATGTGAGATATGTCCCCTTAATCAGTTGGGGTGATGAATCCTCTCTGGACCACTCATTTATCTTTGTATGCTTCATGTCATACCCAATAACACCCTACCATAAGCATCCTCATGATTGGGACCCGTTTGTGACGAAATCTAACTATGACAGTTCACATGCAGGATGACCTGATGTCACAAGTCAAAGGATTACTTACACTATTGACATATGAGAGTATTCTCCATAGACACTTGAGTGAAATACCAAATGGAACTTTCATAGCGGGTCATGTTTAGTGAACTTGTTCAACTAACAAGAACCCATATGTTATCCCCAAGTATCTCTATACTTTCAACCTATGAGATCAGTTGCATGCGTCAAGTGCATGAAGGCTTAACATATGCCAGTCTTTGAGCATTGTCAATGCCCTATCTTAACAATACAATGACCAGGAACAATTTTAGAAACACGAAGGATCCTTATAATTGTAACACCTTACAATTCCTTTGCAATGCCATTGTGTCTCATGGGCTTTATCTTCACAAGTCATTTATAGCAATTATAACAATACTTATGGATAAAGAAATACCTCAATTATAATTAATAAACTATAATGTACAATACATGAATATATAAATAGTGTCTTACAAGCCCAACTAGTTTGGCTTGTAGGGCTTACACCAACAGCTAGGTCCTGCACTTGCCAATGCCACAAAGGTTTGAACCCTGATGAAATTATGGACAATGTCGTGAAAATGACTAAAACAGAGAGCCTGATACCAAGGACAGAAACCTTAGATCCCAAACAGTCCCTACAATTTGTCCTAGGTCCAAACCAGTGTCCTCACTCTACTATGGTCCAATTGTCCATAGGAATGACCACTACGGGATCCTCGAGTCCCACTCCATCACCACCAATTGGCAGTTCATATTTGTTCCCTCATCAAGCACTTTATCAAGCATCCGGGATAAGAACTTCGAACCATGTACAACCTCCAAGGGTCCTGTGTCCAAATTCATACCCTTACCATGCTATTCAGCCACCTCTCCATGTAAACATTCTGGTTCGAGCCTTAGTGCCACTGTCAAGAACCCCAACCCTTAGACCATGCATGACCAAGAAACAATCCAAGAACAAGACTCAAGAGTAGTATGATCTCATTCCAATCAGCTACCTAGAGCTTCTCCCTATATTGGTCCACGATCACATGGTTGCCTGTGTGCCGTTGAAACCCCTGTTACCCTATATCCCAAGTGGTATAACCCAAGTGCAAGATGTGATTATCATTGAGGAATTACTGGGCATAGCATTGAAGACTGTGTAGCTTTCAGAAGGAAAGTGCAATCTCTTATAAATGTCAAATGGATCGATCCAACGACATTGATTTATGGAAGACTTGGGAAATTCAAATAGGGTTAGGAAATTGATGTTGACTTTGGTCTTTCATGATGTAATAGGATTTTGTCTTTTCAGTAGTAGGCTCTTATAGCCTTAGGATGCTAGGAAAAATAAAGTGCTTGTAAATATAGTTCTAACCACTACTCAGATTTTGTAAACATGGTTTATACCTTGTGAACATTGACATGGGAATGAATTGGTTACGCCTCAAATTTATGAGATGTTGGTGATTAAGTTCCTCCAGTTCTTATTTCTTTGTGGTATCTTCCCCTTTGCACTTTGCATACATCCGTACTTTCTACTACCCAAAGCCTTTCCTCTAATAGCTGATACAACCTGATAATCTACTGACACAGCCCCATTCGACTCAACCATTTTCAACTTTTCCTATTTAGCTGGATCATCTAAGTTCAGGATGTTGCTGGGATTAACTGTGTTCTGGCCATCCAACATCATGACCTCAATCTGAACCTTTTATGCCTCAAACCCTTCTATGGCGGCCAAGTTTCCAGTGTATCCCTTTCCCTTGACTACAGCGGATACCAGCTCCATCAATTTAGTCATCTGATCTCTCAATTCTGCTTGAGATTTTGCCAACTGTTGTCACAATTCTTCCTCTGCCCTTTCCATTCTTTCCATTCGGGCAGCTTATTCATTCTCCATAGCTCTAGCCTGTATTAAAAAGGTACTCAGTACTTCTTATACCTCTCATTTGAAAAAGAAATTCCTTAAACAACTCTTAAAACCAAACCAATTTCTATTTTATTCCCCTAAGTGCATGTCATGAGGAAAGAACCATGAATGTCATTAGATGCACGTGAAGGACATACAAAGTAATGTATGGACATATACAATGGAAACATGTTGGCCATGTATGTAATAAATGCAATCACAATGCCAACATGATGCAAGCAAAGAATAAACAAATCAACGCATGGATATATGCAATGATTTACCATATATGTTCCAGATGCATTTTCCAATGAATGATCCTATATACTATGAATGCAACACAATATTAATAAGATGAATGTGAAGAATAGACAAATTAATTCATGAACATATACAGATAAATCATGCTGATTATGTTTGTCATGAACGCAACCTGATGCTAGCATGATGCATGTGAAGAACGAACACAGTAATGCATGGAAAACATATAGAGAGATCATGCTAATTATGTATGCCACGAGTACAACCTGATGTCAACATGATGCATGCAAAGAATAAACAAATTAATGTATGAACATATACAGAGAAATCATGTTGACTATGTATGTCATGAATGCAACCTGATGTCAACATGATGCATGTAATTGAAAAGTATGGTATGACAAATAATTGATCGTATTTGGGTGTGTAGATAAGAAAGAACGTTGCTTGGTCCTCGATTTAGTCCTTCCTCCTAAATACAAGGTTCCCAATTTTGAGAAATATGATGGGACAATCGATCCGTCAGCCCATATCACTATGTTTTGTCGAAAGATGACCTACCATATAGCTAATTGTAGACATCTAATTTTGTTCGGACCTCTAAATCAGGTATTTTTTTCTTCCTAATGATGTTTTAGAATGCATAAAAGCTCTTCTTATCTTGCAGGTGGTATTTCAAAACTTTTTTTAAGAAGACAAGCATGAAAAGTTAATCTGGAAGAAGTCAACCTCGAAAAAGTCAACTCCAAAAAGTCAACCACTAAAAAGTCAACCCTCATTCAAAATCAAGATCCAAAGTTTAATTAAACAATGGTGAAAGAATTTTGATAATCCGAGGTCTACAACAACAGATGCGTAGTCTGAAAGATGGGTTATGGAGATTCAGTGAAAAGAAAACCCTAGTTCGATAAATTTAGGGAAAAGTGCTAAAACGATCAAATTGGTCAAAATTGGAGTTTCCGAATGGGATATAATCAATGAGTATGGGTATTGGAAAGGCCATTTGGAAGCAAAACTAAAGGAAGAGTCAATTTGGAAGAAAATCGAAAATTAGGGTTTTTGGTGAATTTTGTCAAAATTGGGGAAAATTCCAAAAATAGCCTGATTCGGTAAAATTAAAGCAACTAATTGATGAACAGTGGGTAAACAAAGATAGCCCAAGGCTCAATTTGAACTAATTCCGAGAAAATAGTAGGTCGGAGGAAAAACGGAGAAACGAGGAAATTCTTGATATTGGAAAAAGGAAAAATCAAATCAAGGGGGAATTTGATTGTAAAAATTGGGCTTTTTTGGACCAACTCCAATTCAATATATAACAAAGGCCTGGAAAAAGAAAATCTGGAAATCGGACTTGTTTTGAGTAAAATCGAGGCTTCAAAGATTAAAGGGCAATCTTGTAAAATCCGAGAAAAATAGCAAATGAGCTCAGAAAATTACCAAAACTTCCAGATCTCAATATTATGTCATTTGGAAGAGATCGGCGAAGGAAAATCCAAAATCGAAGCACGTTTGATAAATGGGAAATTTCGGCCTACTAAGTTGAAATTCCAGAATATAAATCTGCGAAAAATAGCAAATGAGCTCGAAAAAAAAAATGAAAACCTCCAGATCTCAATTTTATATTATTTGGAAGATATTGGCAAAGAAAAATCCAAAATCGAAGCTCGTTTGAGAAATGTTCAGGCCCACTAAGCTGAAATTCCAAAAGATAAATCCGGGAAATATAGCAAAATAGCTCAAACAATTATGAAAACTTGTAGATCTCAATTTTATATTATTTGGAAGAGATTGGAGAAGAAAAATCCGGAATCGGAGCTCGTTTGAAAAATGGCAAAAGTTCGGGTGCACTAAGGGTAATTTTGGAAGATAAATTCGGGAAATATAGCAAATGGGCTCGAAAAATTATGAAAACTTCCAGAACTCAATTTTGTATTATTTAGGAAGTATTGAAAATAGAAAATTCGGATTCGGAGTTCGTTTGCTATTTAATCATGTTTGGGGGGCTAAAGTGCAATTTTACCGAAGAAACTGAAGAGGGCCATTTTTGCTATTTAAAAAAATTGAGAGAGGTCTGGAATTTGAAAGGCCATTCAGCCAGCCCAAGAGGAGGATAAGTTTTGCTGAGTTATTTCATCCAAAGGCCAAAATTGGATAGTAAGGTACTTATTTTTTTCATCAAGCCTTTGTGATTTTGCCACATGGTCAAATGAATGAAGAGGAAGGATGTCAACATTATGGTTATATATTTTAGAATAGCTGTATTTGTTAGGGGTTGGTCACTTAATCTAAGGGTGGTAATTTCACATTTTTAGCATCTTTTATTAGAGGCCTTTGGATCAAATTAGCTTAGAAAAAATGACAACATCCTTGCACTAAAATGACCATTCGGCTTAGAAAAATCCAGAATCCGAGGGGGTTTTCATTTTATTGGGGGTTCTTAGGCTAATCATTTTTCATTTGGGGAGCAGTAGCTAAGTATAGAAAAGCAAAGAAAATTTAGAAGAGAAGAGAAAGCTTGAAAGATAGCTTTGGAAGGTAGCCTTTTGGCACCTAAGTCTTGTATTTGCTTTCTTTTTCCATGCTTAATTTGATGATTTTCCTTGAGATTTTGTGATTTCTTGTTGTTTTTTCTTATGAAATAAAGGTTTTACAACTTCCTTTCAAGGCTCTTATCTTATGTATTCATGAAAAAATCAAAGAAAAAAAATTTACTCATTTTTTTGTGTTGGCCGAATGGTCCCCTTGGAGTGCTTATGTTGTGTTTGATTTATTTCCTATGTTGGTTTGTGGTATATTGACTTGTTTTGATGTTTTAGCTTTTTAAAATATTCAAGATATGGAGCTTATTTTTAACCTGCTTTACTTGTTCTTATTTTGTTGATTTTATCATTTATTTTCATGTCTACTTACATTGTTTGCTATTTTTAATTTTCTGTTTTCCCTATATTAAGTTGTTCATGCTTTGTGTTATTTCTATACTACGTGTTTGTGTATTTGCATAGCTACATCTTTGTATTTGCATCAGGATTGTTTGGTCTAACATGTTTCCATTTAAGTCTTGCATATTTATCATGCCATGAGTTTGTGTTATTGCCATGCTAGGATCTCACATTTCATTTAGTGTCTATTCGGTTTCCATGCTTATTTTTGCCTTGTGTGTGCCTTTTCATCTTGTTTAGTTGCCATGCTTTCATGCATTCTTTGCATCTTTATGCCATGATATTGTGTATTTGATTTACTATGCCATGTGTTTGTCTTATTACCTTGCTACATTTCTTTATGAATGCATGTGTCCATTCGGATACTACTAGGATTTTTGCCTTGTGCATTTGCATCTTCATTTTGAGTATGTGATTACCATGCTTTCACTTATGCTTTGCATCTTTATGCCATGAGATTGTGTATTGGATGTAACATGTTCATGCATTAGTAATATGTTCATTTGGTCATTATATGTTTATGTTACTTCCATGAATATCTTATGTTTATATTAGGTCTTTGGTCATTTTGTATTTCCATGCATGGTTTCATGTCCATTAGGTCTAGGTCATCTTTGTATGACATACACATTTCCTTGCTTATTAGGTCTTAGTTCATATTGGTATTGCCATGCATTTTCATGTCCATTAGGTTTAGGTCATATTGGTATTGCCATGCATTTTCATGCATATTAGGTCTAGGATTGCAATTATTGCCATGCACAATTTCTATCTAGGCATTAGGTCATCTTTTATGCCATGCATTTTCTATGTCATTTAGGCATTAGGTCGTGCGTATCATGCATTTAACTTGCTGTTTGTTCATGCATTTCATGTCATCCCATTTGATTTCTTACTTAAGCCAATAAATGGCTCAAAGCCAAGCTATCATGAGCATGCTTGTGGAAAATTAAGAAGTTGACAAGTTGGATTTTCTACCTTTGTGATTTTTTTATTAGGCAATCCTTGTCCAAATTTTTAGAAATTTTTACTACTATTGTTAGGTCCTTATAGGAGTCTCCAACATTTATTCTGATTTTTAAGTGATTTTATCAAAGGTTTAAAAATGTTTTTTGGCTAAACAATTTTTCACTCAGTGTTCTGACTTTCGTGAATTTTCTAGTAGGTCATCCTTAGTCTGAAAATTAAGCCAATTTTTTCATATTGAGTTTAACATGTTCTGAGTCTCCCATAATGTTTTCATATTTTTTTGAAGATTTTAAAATAGGTAAAAAATCACGTTTTAAAACTGAACAGAAAAGTCAGATTTGATTTCAATACGAAAATAATTTTCTATTTTGGCTAAGGCATTAAGAGGGGACTGATTTAAAACAATAGCTATTGTCCTAGGTTCATTTCTAAGTCATTTTAATCCTAAAAAATGATTTTACAAAGGTCGGGTCAAGGGTGGTCAAGTTCGAGTTTTCGTAGTTAGGAAAATAGAGCCTTTTTAAAAAGAATTTCGGCAAAGTACCATTTTCATCCAAAAATTTTCAAAACTATTTTCAATTCAATCACAAAGTATATTTGATTTAGAAAATTTTTATTTAATGTCTTTTCCCAAGGTAGTCGGATATCTTTTTTTTGATATACAGTTTTCCTTATTTAAAGGAAAAAATACACTCTCATGCATTGCATTTGCCATGTTCATGCATATTATATGATATATGATTTTTCTATGAATATTACTATGGTAATGTTATTGTTTTGATTTATATTTCATGATGTTACATTGTTTGTTATATGGTTGTAAATATTTCATGTTATTCTATGTTTTTTTTTTGCTTAGTCATAAATTGTTTTGCCATATATTTTAGGTTTATTATGTTCATGCATTAATTTTTTATTATTCACATGCATATTTCATGATAATATTATTTTTGTTTCATATCATTTCATGTTATTAATTCTATTGCTGTCATTTAAATTATATTATGTCATTTAGAATATACTATATCACTTAAATTATATCATGTCATTTAGAATATACTATGTCACTTAAATTATATCATGTCATTTAGAATATACTATGTCACTTAGATTATATCATGTCATTTATATTATATTATGTCATCTTTACTTTGTTATACATGTTCATATTAATCTTTTTAAAAAGTTTTTTGAAAAAAAAATAATTTTAAATAAAATAAAGTTATTCCTGAGTTAAAATAATTTATGAGTTTTCTTCCAAGTTGCCGGGGAGGACATCATCAATTATCATTAATAACAGAATATCTTTTTTTCAAAACAAGAATGATTCGAAAGATTTTCTAAATAAATAAAAAAATTTATATTTTGCTGCACTTGTCGGGGAATATAGGAAAATTTTGAATTAATAAATTCTGAATAATTTTCAATTAAAATGGAATTATTTTTCATTAAATTGGGAATTATTTTTAAATTTCAAATTTAAATCAGACTTTTTACCAAGACTTGAGATAACACAAGATTAATAAGGTACTGTTTTATACGGGTGTTCTGGGGTTGCTAATTCTTCCTCGCACGTAACCGACTTCCGAACCCGCTTCTTTGATTTCTCTGGTTTAAAACGCAGACTTGAGATTGGTTTTAAAAAAGTTTTAATTAATTTTAAAATGTTTTACA